>OX579678.1:56046124-56677528 GCA_951230905.1 Cheilosia variabilis | reverse complement strand
AAGGTCGAACAATGATCCTTCAGCTCAAAATTACCATCACTCGTGATGAACAGTTTTATGGTTATTAACAAATAGCTCGTAAACGATGCTCAAGGTAACAAATTGCGGAAATGCGAACTGCAATTGGTCAATCTGCGTTAAATTATCCTCAATCTCCGTAATGCCCAACGGTCCTGTAAAACGTAATCAACTTAAATTACATTCGGACTTGTACCACCAAATAGGTCCCCTGTATAGCCTCACAGGGACTAGGTCACCAGAGCTATAAATCTTCCTCCATCCTGGGATGAATCATAATATTTTGAAACTGTGAACCATAACTCTCCACTTGGGCAACGCTCCAGGCTTCACATGACACAGTAAAACCGCTTTAAGGACCACAAAAATGAGAGAAGACTCACTAAAAACTGTTTAGACGAAACTTACAAGACACTATAAAAGGAGATGACATGGTTATCAGTACCGTACACAAAGTCATCCAGGACGACGGTACCTTATTTGTATCCTCCCGCGGGGGATATAACAATGTGTTTTGTTAGTTCCACCGCACACAGCATGTGAAGGACGAGGGCACACGGCTTTATGACGGCGCACCGGTAGAGCATGTTAAGGTTATGATACCTAGGTGAGATCTACATCATGGCTGTGCAGAGAGTCCCCATGAATTCATGATTCAACATCACTGTCAACGGGCGGCGGTGGTGGAAGGACGCCCCTTCTGTGTGTGTGCAGAGCGCACCACACATTATACGATGCCAAGGCGACATCTTCATCATGTCCGCACAAGAGGATGCACACTGGATACTCACGACTAAGTTGCCGGAGGACCACCAGCACTAGGAAGGGTCCATCATCGCCAGAAGGCACCCAACGATTTGCTCTACCACTGCAAGGGATAATCACACTTTTAATCGTGATTTTCGTCTTGCTGTTCTTCCTTGGCTGGGGTGGGTTGGGAAACATTATGAGGTATTTTTTTTTAACGGTTTTCTCTGTAAGAAGCATAGTAAGAGGAGAATCTATGTGGCTCCAAGGAACGATTGCTGAAAGGCAGACGATGGAAGGAGAAAATATCTCAACCATAATCGAGTAGGCGATGCAGCTACCTACTGGCTGGATCTTTCATCTGTGGAGCTGAGTGCAGCTGTGTTGTGTGGGGTGAACGAGTAATAGAAAGAGTGCCAGAGTTAGTTCCAGCTCACCACAGGAGAGTGATTTATTTTTAATTGCTCACCAAACTGACGGATTTATGGTTTGGAATTTCATTCAAGACAAAAATAATAAAAGAAAAAAACCACCGAAGACAGAGGACCCTCTCAACTTTCGCAAATTAGTAGCCACTCTGTCAGTGTAAGGGCAGTCTTCCAGCCAGCTCTCTCCGGGTGGCGATTTGGGTGACAAACTCAATTTGACCCCATCCATTGTGCAAATATTTGACACCTTCGCCAGACACATATGGCACGGGCTCGGGCCCTTCGAATGTCCTTTTGTGTCGTGTCAAATACACACACACAATGCAAAGTCAAATTCTTTGATTAATAATCCTTTTCCTTATCTTCAAAGCCAGTGTTTTGACAGTCAAACTGTTTCGAGGGTCACTTCAATTGTGTTTCTGTTAAAAGGATAATCTCAAATGTCCACATAAATATTTGAATTTCCCTCCTGTATACACAATCTGTGCTTGGAACAGTGGAAAAGAGCATTGTACACACAGTACAAATGGACTTTGGGGAATACAAATGCGGCGTGTTTCTATGTGTGTCTGTTCTGCTGCATTGTGTGTAAGTTCTTAATTAAATTACTAGAAGGGGGCGTTTGTGTGTTGTTTCTGCCGCTTGACCATGTTCCCGAGAGGAATTTTGTACGTTATTTATCCGAAGGACACAATTGCGATTTTCTTTGATTTTTATTTTCTCGTTTGTGTGTACATTGTCCTGCGTGCATTGTTTGCATTTTGTTGTAGAGCTAGATCTGGATGGACGAAAATGTCAAGGGAATTCCCGACTGATGATTCATTTTCAGATTAGAACACTTTCTGAGTGTTAAATCATGCATCTTGGGGTCGTAGACTCGTGGGCTAATCAATTTTAATCAAGGTCCGTTTTTGTGTTCGAAAGGTTTTCTGGAGTTTGAAGGTTTTTTTCAGTTTGAAGAAACTTCCACCCATTGCCAGGGGTCCTGAATGACTGCCTTAAGATGCGGCTCCTAAGAGGTCCACAAATTTTGAATATCAGATCAGTGATCTCCAATGATCGCAATGGATCAGTGGTTAGTGCCACAACTGAGTCACGTGTCTCATGTTCAAGCCCTGGACAAATATAAAGCCATTCGAATGAGTTCTACATTATTTGTTGATCCCTTCTATTTATCGCCAGGATCGAACTTTTGTGACAAATATTGATTCTGCTGATCAGTCAGCAGTAAAACGCACTTTTGTCAGCTTTACTCGCTCGCCACAGAAATTGAATTTACCCTCAAAACTTATCTGCCGATCAGAACAGTGATCGCACAAACTTCACCTAATTGATCTTGATGGAAACTGATCTTCGAATACGTACGTCAATAAGACATAGTTCGAGTACTCTAGGATCAGTGCGCAGTGCATGTTAGCTCTTCAAACTGATCTCTTTACAAAAATTATCATGGAAAGCGATCTTTACAAATGATCATCGAAAAATGGTAAATTTTAAAGACTTCTTACCTACTGTTCTATCAAAGCGACCCACAGCAGTGTAGAAATAGTTTTCAAACACCTATAAACCTAGGTACAAACAAACTGATCTTCCAGTGTAATTAGATAGCTGAAGCCCTAGATTTTTAGCCAAAAGTTTGGGTTTGAAGAATCTTCCAAAGGATCGACTTTAAAAGCTGTACCACGCTTGTCATTATAAGTAAAATATAAATAATCTGCTCAACGACAAAGAAAATGGTCTGAGGATCACTTGCGATCATTGTGGGCCACAATTGTCATTTTTAAAATGTCATCAAACATTTTTGATCTCCTTAAAACCAAGGAAAGCAATCTGCCGAAATAATCACTTGCGATCACTTTGGGTACAATTGTGTGCGGCATATTGTCTTTGATCATCGAGTATCAGCGATCTTTTCTATATCGAAGGAAGTAATCTGCTTAAATGGTCTTTATGTGGTAAATTTTGTGCGCTACGTTAACGATCTTCAAAGATCGTTGATCCACTCAACTCGGGTACAACCCTTTTTCAGCCTTTTGTGTCCAATATTCTCAGATTTTACACGATCATCATCTTTTGTATTAAAACCATCTTTGATCTTCACGGCAGCTGATCCAACTAGCAGTCGATCAGTAAAAATCTACTGATCATGATGTCATTACAATGGAAAAGTCTATTCCTTATATAGATCTGCGTTTAAATTTGAATTGTAGCTGCATTTAGACCACCTACCTAGTGTTTATGTCAAACTGCCATCAAAAAATCAAAGATCGCAGTTTTAGCAAGGTACAAATTGAACAATACTTTTGAGGTTTACCTGGGCTTTAAAAATCGTTCTTCACTCTACTCACCATTTGCCCTAAAATCCATTAGCTACTTAAATTTCACTAGCCTCTGCTCTAGCCATCAACAAAGGATAACGCCATTCAAGGCACCCAATTCAAGACAAGTGGCAATAAAACAAAACCCTACACCCTCCCTTTTGAACATCAGCAAGCCAACCATCTTACAAGGCAACATCTTCATTTTATGTTCAACTACATCCTTTTGTCCACGATGACCACACAAAATACATGAAAACCGTCCACAGGCTGCGCAGAATAACACAGTCGAAAATATTTTTGACTTTTAAACTCGACACCGACAACAGCAAACCTTGAAGTTACCGCCGCACTACGTCGTCCAGTCGTATACACCTTGCTTTGTTCAACAGGATATAGTGACGTGCAACAAACCCATTACTTCGTCCTCCATATGCAACACAGTCCGCATTCACAAGGTAAAGTTCCATGGCAAAAAAAAATATATGATAAACCCCCCACTCGCAAGTGAAAACCGTTTAACTTGTTATTACCCTGTTGTTGGGGTCTGTTGTATATGCAATTGCAAGGATACGCGATGCGATCCCTTCATAACTAATAAAATTATAATTTTCCATGACATGATTCTTGTGCTCCATATGGTGCAGGCGAATGCATACGCTCGCACGGACACACATGGTCACAATGAAGAATTGGGAAAATTCGACTTTTTGCATATACTCACAATCAACCCTCCAGGGAGGTTTAAACCATTTTGCGAGGAAATTTTATGCATTCTCTGCATTCTCGGCTCGGAAAGGTTTTCTCATCGGACTGCCTTTGAAAGGGAACTGCAAAGTTTGGGGCGGCGAGAGCTTTGAATTGTGACAGGCATTGATTTAAATGGCGCTGTGAATAGTGTTTTTTATTATATAAAAGTCACCAGTTCAAGGAAGTTTAAATGATTTTCGAGGGATCTACCTTCGGAGATGGAGTATGCAAGTTCGATGTTCAAGTCGATCCTTAGAGAAGCTGATTGCTGTACTCATTTCTAGGGCGATTTATTATAACCGCCATAGATGTAGCTACTTACTGCACATTTTCCATTCATTCTATAGAATTCACACTTACATTCGGCGGCGAGTTTAAAACGGGCAGACCGACAGATAAATCTGCAGGTTCAAGGAAACGATCCCTAGTCAAAATAAGAGTGTGCCCAAGCTCAGAACACGTGCCATGGGATCTGCGATATCAAACCGAGTTGGGGCCGGAAAGGCTGGAGTTCTTGCGGGTCCACTTAAGCATCCTACGTGAAGATGATAATCCTCGCTCTTATTTGACCATAAACCTGCTGCAATCCAAGCGGGACAGCATCCTCCAGCACTTCGGATCTTATCGCATTCTATAGAACAATAGCCACCAGCGGATCGGTCCGCTTTTGAATCAACCTTTCGCCTCGATCGGAACCGAACAAAAAGTACTAATTTTCTAGTACTTCTAATACTCCGTCAAATATGAAGTCTTCCTTGTTAACCACTTTGCAGAACGTCCATCGACTTGGCCTTACCAAAGAATGAGTTGCAACTTCCATCTTCTAACTCTGAAATGCTTCGATTACCCTAATGCATCAAGGAATATTAAAAGCAAACTATTCTCAGTAAACGTGAGTGTGTCTGTATGCATCCGTTCATGGTTCCCTTAGAACGGATATCTATTGCACACTTGCACCTACCAAACAACTTAATAACATAAAACCTCGTCTTCACTCCACACACGGCAAGGGCGAATCTTGCACCACAACAGGCACCAAGCTCCCCCCCCTGCGGCGGCAGCCCAGCATACACTGCACAGTTCATCGTCGTAGGACTATGGTGCTGGAATTTATGTAATTTTCATGGAAAGCTCAGATCGGCACGAGCGAGAGAGAGAGAGAGAGCGGGCGAGTGTGAGAAAGAAAGAGCAAAGAAGCCTCCATTGAGTAGGATATCTTTACAAAAACCACTTCAGACGGAATTCGTTCTCCTAACCCAAAGCCAAAGGGCCGTTCGCCCGCACTATACCAGAAACCACCACCCGACGAGTGCGGATTCATGCACTTTGGAATTTTTTAAACGGTCCTCTGCCTGGCAGGAGGTGAAGCCAAACATTAAAAGAACCAAATCCCACTACTATATCCTCACACACATACGTGCGCCCACAAGTGTTGTGTAGTTGCCACAGAGAGCGAAAAAAAAACACGAATAATCATAAATTTGCAAAACAAAAATGCAACAAGGATACACACCAGACTCACAATGAGAGGCTATGTCTCCCCGGTTACCTAAGCCGTTCCGGTGAGGATTTATGCAGATATTCATTGGGATATCGCACCAGAAACAGCAACACTGCGCCGCTATCCACATTAATAATAACCCCCATCCTTGCAGTGTCTCCTCTCGGTGGCAAATGCAAATGTCCTAATCCCCCTCTGCCGCACTCTGTAGGCGACAATCTTGTTAATTATATTCTTCACACTGCAATTGCGAGCGGAGTTCTCGTTTTTTTTTCTTCTCGCCTGTATTCCTGTTGATATTTTTACCACCATAGATCAGTAGAGGGTGTTGGCGGCTGACTATGAATACTCGTTGAATATCCCTGCGCAAAGTCGTCCTCGTCGCCGTCGTCGCTCTGTGCAAATTCATGATGATGCGCTCCTAAGTGTCTCGTTGTTCACCTAGGATACAATTTTACTTTTTCCTTTTCTTTTTGTATGTGTGTTCCTCTTATTCTTGACTCCTCTCCTCGCTGTGTGTAATGGCAAGAGTATCCTTTTGGCTGCCACCTATATGCCCACCTCACGTTCTGCGTCGTCCTTGTCGTTCGTTGTAGTCGTCGGGTATGTAGCAGCGAATGAGGCTCCTTAAATAACTCATGTGCGGCCATAAAAATGGCTTAAAGTGATCATCATAAACGTTGAGTGAGCAAACATTGCAATAAAAATTCTTCCTTCCTTGCTTGTCCTTGTAAAGTGCTGCGTTTCATGCTTTACTCTCTTTCGCGATAAAATAAAAAAACAAGGAAACCTCCAGAGATTCGAGAGCGACAAAACGATGGCCGGGGGTGGAGCGACGACGGCTCGTGCAAAAGGATAATTTTTGCGTCGTGCAGTAGTAAATTTATTTCATCCTAATTTGGTTTTATTGTGCAATTTGGATTTAACGCCCGGTGGATGAGGGGTGCGCCTAAAGTGGGGAGACGACAATTGAAGATGCCGCGGCAAAGGACGATACACCCTTCGGAGGGGCGACAAAGCTGGCTTTTGCTTTATTTTTTTCATTGTCGATTTATTTTGGCAGACTGAATGGTGACGATGTGATTTTTTTTCCTGCCTCAACTCCTGTCAACATTTTTATTTATCCCGAATCCCGAAGAAGGCTTCCTCAGAATGGGGTAAATGACTTTGTAATGGGAGTCGCAGAACACATTTGCCAAAATTGCGACGTGTATATGTGATTAAATGAACTGAAAAGTAGGAATAGATAAAGGCAAGTAGGTACATGAGGGTCCTTTTTTTGCTGGAATATAAATTCCAGTCTAAGACGTCGCTTTCCAAGGTGACACAGACTGGAGTAGGTATTATGCCTTTGAGTTGTCTGGCCTCGGCGTGAGTCCGTTCACTGTGTTACGATGCAGAGCATTCAGATTTCAGAGGTCCTGAATATTCATAGAATTATTTTAATAAAAGTTGTATTTTTGTACGTGGATTTGAACTGGCATCACGTTGAAAATGTGTACGCAATCGGTTTGAATTTTTGGGAAAACCTGGGACTTATGTGGAGCAACATTTGGTTTTTATTTCATCGCAATCGGCCAACTTATTGTGGTTCAGGCAGACTGTTTGTGAGTGTGGTTGTTGCTTCCTGTTCTATCATGAGTAGGGTGGCCAGATCCGCACCCAGCAAAAAGAGGACACCTTAAAAAATCTCAAATGAAAAATTTAACAACAAAAAACAACAACGAAAATAGCAAAATATATATATATTTTTTTAATTCATTAAAACAAACAAAAAACATAAATTTTAACAAATTCAATAAAATAAATAAAAATCAATAAATTAAAATAAATTAAGTCAATTCCAATTTTAATTATAAAATAATGGCACTGAATAAATTATTGACTTTGATTATGTTTTTCGTTTGACCGTAATTTTTTTAAATACATATCTGTTTTTTTATTTTATACGTACATTTACTTTTTGGCATTTTGTTTCTTAATTCACTTCTTTTCACTTTAAAAGAACACACACACGATACCTAAACAAAACAAAACAAACTGATATATTTAACCTTAAACAGAAATTGAGCTGTCAAATGAGTGGGTGTGTTCGGACGATTAAAAAAAAAAAACCATCAAACCATCAAACCATCTTTTGGTGTTGTGTTTGGATAAAAATATATTTTAGGTCGTGTTCACACCAGAAAGATGCAGATAATTTCTGAATTGGTTTTGAAAAAACGTTTTGTTCTAATTTTGTTTTGTCGAAAAGCTCCGTAAACGAATTTCATATTTTTTCAAAAAGAAACAGGAAATTTTTTGTATATTAAAAGAGGACATGTCCACTTAAAAGAGGGCGTCTGGTCAGCCTAATCATGAGGTACTCAATTTGACTATCTGCGGTTCATTGCAGCTGCCCATGACTCTAACCTAGTTAAGAATATTTTGGTGCCTGAACTGCTTCGGAGTCTCTGTGGGTCACATAAAGCTTACAATTTATGGACACTTTCTGCCTTGTCAGCCCTTCTCTCCATAGAGTCCTGGTGCTACCGTGGACAGAAAATACCCACAGCTCACGATCCCAAGCTTTCTTTCTTCATGGTTTGTGCTTAAAGCAGCTATTCGCCTCAATAAAAATAAAACGTTGCCTAGTTTTAGGCGAAAGCAAATAAGATCTTCAATTTGTATAAAAAATGTTTAAGCCCAAATAACTGTGATCGCTACTAACTACCTACGAAACGATTAACAAAAAGTTTTCTCGCAACAGGTTAGTAAAGGACCCTAGGTCTAGCTTTTCCTAGACACTCGTTTATTGCAAGCTTGTATTTTTGATAACAGTGGAAGGGGCCTTCAAAAGTATGCTTCTTCCGAACGACTGAATTGAGAAGCTCTCTGGTCAGTTATACCAGATCTTTGTCAGACCTTCGCAAGAGGTGACCTTCTTAAAAGAACTTTCAGTTGCAATTTTTGTGTCTTTCCGAGGATCGAACTTGAGACCCCTCGCTTAGTAGCACACTTAAATTTTGTCTGCTTCTTCGTTTGTGCAACCTACTCCCCCACCGATTCAATATAAAGAAAGCTGTCCTACTCTTAGCTTAGAGGTTACAGCAGAGAGTAGCACTTTGAACCCCAAAAGTTGTTAGCCAAGCCTCAGTCGTTCCTGTTCTTATGTAAATTCCTTATTAAAATCGCATTAACCCGGCAATTTCATTGCATACTTTCAAGATCACACTTACTGATTGCAACCACTTGTCACAGCGTCCAAAGTTTTCACAAACCTACTACCCCGTTGCATGCTGGAGCGGAAAGCTTGCATTTCCCACCAGGAATAGAACCTGCACTCTCGGAGGCGCCGACAGACGTGCTTTCGGGACATTTAGTCTAAAGCGCCACCTAAAGTAGGAGCTTTGAACTTCAGTAGCCCCTATATTACTTCGGCGAATCCCTGTTAAGGAGAACAGAATACACCACCAGACACAGTGAGAGAGAGAGTCCATTCCCAGTTCCATTTCTCTTGGAATAAAGCTGCAGGGGAAACTTTCGTTAACTTTGAGGGGCTGCGAGATGCTCCTGCGCACTGGCGCCACTCTCTCGTTCTCATGAATGGCTGAAAGCTTTCCATGAAATTCCAATAAACACAATTCCCTTCTGCATGCATTGGAATTTTCGTACCGAAAACTTTTTAATCCTCGACAGTCGACAATTAAAGCACGTTCCCCCACCACCACCCACCACTTCCGACAAAGAGAGAAAGGCACAAACTCCATCTCAAGCAGAGCACCCTTTTCACAGAGGACAGAGCTTTCCCCGGATTTCTGGGAAATGTCCTCTCCTGCTTTTTGCAAACTTCATTTTTGAATAGGGGCACCTGGTTCCTGGTGGAACTATTTTCAACTCCATGCAAAAGGGATATCCTGGAACTTTCTCCTATTAAAAAACGCTCCCTCGCTCTCTCCCTCTCTCTCTCCCTATCTCTATAGCCAAATGCAAGAAAATAAATACAAGGATAACTGAAAAGCAAGAAAAAAAAATATTTAGCAACAGCATTTCCTGCATATATACTCATCTCCTTCCAGCGCATGACGTGTTGGCATCCTGTCTCACACACACACGCAATAACCAAACACGACGGTAATTTTCGCATCCTTTACGGATTTGCAAGCAAAGTTTTCAGTCGACCAGTGTTCGCCCGTCAGTTTTGCAAACCTTAACGTTTTAATAAAAGCAAATTTAACGTACCCAGAGTGCATAATATTTTTTTTTATTATTCCAAACGACTCTCATATCCTTCTCAAGTTAAAAAATAAAAATCAATTTTTATATTTAGAGAAAAATTAAAAAAAAAAAACCCAGTGCAGACAGTTTTCTGTGAAACTTTATCGCGCGAGTTTGGTAGGAAACAGGAAAAACAAAATCCCATCAACCGAAAACGTTGCCAATAAGGATCCAAACGTTCAAGTGGAAGAAAAATCACAATAAATAAAATTAAAGCCGAACAATCCAAGTGGGATTTCTCGTATGTAGGAAATCTCATTTCCTATTAGCGCGGATGTGTGAGTGAGTGGCGTCACGTACGTGAGCGCGTGTATGCGCTCAAGTGTGACAGAGACAAGACGACGGAAGGACATTTTTTTGCCTGTTGTCGATGGTCCACGACAGAATATGCAGAGTATGGTAGTTTTTTTTTTGTCTTCTGTTTTGTCGTTTCGCGTAGTGTTTTCCTTTCGGTTGTAGGCATTATTTATGTGGGTCTTTGAATCGCGGTTTCTCGTTTTGGATGGATACAAATGGCCTAGCTACGTGGACGTTTTGAAGATCTGTCAGGAGATTCTTAGGTAATCACCAAGTTCGTTGTTTGGTACTCTTTTAGACGGCCTTCAGTGTGTCGCTTTAAAAACTGTGAGCTCTTAAAGGGACCAGTTGACTTTTCGGTGCGAAGTGTCGAATTTAGTTCTAAACCATTGGAGCGGACTTTCAGGATCGAGAAGCTTGCATCGTGGATAAATGTACTATGAAATTGACAGTCCAGAAGGTGAGTTTACTTTTCTTAATTGCCATACGCTAGCTGGGTGAAAATTGCAACCGCACGTTAGGTGGGGGAGCCGTCTAGCTCGCCCCCACCATACCCACTCTGAGCTTAAAAGCTGTCTCAACAAATTATTGAATCGCTTTCATTAATTTGCTGCTATGCCTCACACTCACCCCAGGGATGTTGAGATAGGTCTTCCATGACAGCGAAGGCATTCAACATTCGACGGGACGCCAACGCATAGGAACGTGCAACTTTGAGGAGGGTGCGCGCCGCAGAGGGGAGCCACCACTCGATGCCTGATGGAATTTTAATCAATTCGTCTGTGAGTGTGTGTGTGTGCGCGCGCGAGAAAACATTTCGTTAATTTATTATTTAGCAAAATATTGCACAGCTTTTGGCGGTGGCAGTGGCAGGATGCTGATGATGGTGTTTGATGCGTTCTCTGTGATGCACACGTGATGGCACAGGGAGCGGGGATTGATGTTTTTCTGTGCTTGCTGTGTGGCCTTGTTTAAGATCAAATGGAGATTATGGAGGATTATATGAGGTGGCATGGGGTCGGGGAGGCTGGAGCATAGACGTTTGCCTTTTCATGGTTGCGAAATTCATGAATATCCTTGACTGATTTATCGGAGTAGGTATTCATGAGCTATTATGGTATTGTGTTCGAGTTTTTGGTCCTTCGAGCTGGATTTCAATTTCAATGAATGGTTTTTGGGTAAAGCGATCTTAAGAAGGCTAAGGGTTGTTATTTTTCACTTTCCCCCTTCTAGGGTGATATTTCGTCAAGCAGCAAGCCGGAACAGAAAGTTGCTTACTTATTTTTACAGCTTTTGCAACGATTTCTGTGGAAGAACCGAAAATTGGCTAAGCGCTTGCATTCAATCCGCTTCGAGGGTCTTTGGAACCTCTTATGGAAGTCGATAAATCAAGTATTTCAGACCTATCCTAGGTTTGCGACAGACAGACATTGCTTAAGTGTTTAGCCCCAATAAAGCTTTGCCATTATCCTATAAGCTTTGGCAGATGGCTTGGCCTATTGTTGGGTCCGGAGTACTTGGAACAGTTTTATTTATCTGTTTCGTCTGTTTGACAAAACCCTTCCAAGGCAAAGACTGTTCTTTTCCTATTACAAGAAATAAGATTGCTTATTCAGTGATCTCTGAAGGTGAAAATCCAATGATGAGTCTTTGGATGATGGCTTTAGAAGGGTTTCAGCTAAAGCCAAAAAAGACCGACTGCCACCATCAGTCGGCTCTGCGGGCCCCATCAGTTTTTAAATAATTGCAGAGGTTCGAAACTTTCTCTTTATAGGAAGAAGTCTCTTTTTGATACGTTTTAACAACTTTAGAATAAAATAAATATAAAAATGAGCTATAAGTAAAGCTATTCCGGACAAACAAGACAGGTGAACAACTCGTATCAAAGACATGCTCAAAGCACTGTGGACAGTTCCTACGTTGGTAGCTTTTCTCGGTTCAACCCCCGAAACTGTTCCATTGCTTGATGTTATTTGAGGTAATATTTTTCATTGAAGCAGAAAGCCGCACTGCTGAAGCCTTCCAAAGACTATTCTAAGTGATCGCCTATGTCAAGTTTTAGATCACTAACAACTTCACAAGTTCTAGATCGCTTTTTTCATACCTGGTTTTGGAAGCTATTTCTCGACTTGAAGTTACATATTAGGGCACCAAGATCCCTGCTAAATTTCAATACCTTGCTATGAAAGTTAAACGCAAAGTTTGGTGAAAGATTTATGCCATCAAAGTCCATGCCTGAAATTCCAAGTCGTGCTTCAATACCAATGTTAAATTAAACGGCTTTGACACTGATCCACCAGAAAGTTACTTGGGGGTGCAGTACACCCTCCTTACAAGTTTCAAAAATACTCAACATTTCTCAGAACACAAGACGAAAGACGGCATCTCCGTAGAAATAAAAAATCGCTTTGAATATTATTCGGCATTCACTGAAATTTAATTAATAAAACATTTGCCTTCGATCTTGAAGTTTTTTAAAGCTTGGAATTCAATCAGAAGTGCTCCAAAATTAGCTCGGTAGTTGCAGAAGCAACTATAAGCGAGGTTTTCTTCGATTAAAAACCCTTCGTACCAAACTCATATTAGGCGACGAATTGACATCGAGTTCCGTGTCTGAAATTCCAAGGCGTGCTTCAATACCACAGCCCTTTACATCTCCATAATCTTCGTTTCTTGATGAATCTTCTGAACACTTTTGTCTAAGAAGGGGTTACAAATAAGCGATGGCTTCGGATCCATTTGAAGACTCTAAGCACAAATCCAAAGAATGGATTACGAGATGAGTAAGTCGTAAGTTTTCCTGCATGAAAGGTTATCAAAAGATCGTAATTTCGAGCTTGGTCACGAGATGGATTACAAGATGAGTAAGTCGTAAGTTTTCCTGCAGAAAAGGTTATCAAAAGATCGTAATTTCGAGCATGGTCAGCAGTTTATCATATCCCAAACCTTTCGAAAGGCTTAGAATCAAGCTGAGGTCAAGTAGGGCTATTCATGAATGAGGAACCGTTGTCGAACCGATGGTCTATGGTGTCCCTGTCCCTAAGTAGGCTTATGTACGAATGGCTAGTTCAAGTTCGACTCCTCTTTTCTAACCTTTTGGAGATTGCCCTTGATTTAGGTTTAGATTCGGTGGCGAAGGATCAAGAGCTTTCGGTGGTCCAGTTGAGCGTCTTACGACCTTTCTAGTGTGTAGACGGAACATTTAAATATAAATTTAATAAAAATAGACGCAGCCAACTACATGTTGGCTGATGCGCCCACAGAATTGAAGCTCATTTGTTACTCTGCGAAGATCGGTAGACTCGAAGGAACAAGCGGCGCCTCTTCGGTCTTCCAAAACGCCAGTAAACAATCTCAAAATAAATCTTCGAAGGGGCAAAGGGGAGAGTCAAAATTTAACTCCCTTCCCACAACAATAACCACTATGACTTTTTTAAATTCCACCTCGTCCTCCCTGTTAAAAAAAAAAACCCCAATCCTCAATTTATTGGTTCTCCAAAATTCGATGCCATCACCTCGTTTGAATATCAATTCCCACTTTCAAAGCACGTACTTCGTAGTTAACATTACTCACCCCCCCAGTTAATGGTCAGCAGCCGCACTGACCATGCATACAAAGTGCCAGCATTAGACGCCATATCAGCGCACATGATCTCCGATGTCAGATCGCAACGACACGCCCGCCCAAGTGACTCTCCCGAAACAAACAATAAAATGCTCATCAACGAGCAGCATGTTTCATGTGTCACGTTGCGTCGCTGCCAATTCTGATCGTTTGACAAATGTCGATGCATGACAGATAGCCGCGGTCGGGTTATGATTCGATTCTGTCACATTTTGCATACAAATCACTGCGTGGTGACCAAAAATTAGCCCACTGCACTCAGGCACACACATACACAACTGAGTGAGACTGAGTCATGGTCAGTCGAGCAAAAGTCGTGCGGGAAAATAGATTTTCAGTGGTGGGAAAGTGGCTCTATTTACTTTTCATCGCACGGCAAATGTAATTTCAGTCGAAAAGTGTTTTATGCGAGAGTGAACTCACAAAAGGCGTATCTCACAAAGAAAATGATTGCTTTGGCAATTTCCCATCTCCTCGCGCAGTCGGTGCCCGGGACAGAAGACTCCTCTGCGGAGGAGACGAATTGCGGCCACAGTGTTGAAGACAGATGGATACGTTGCTACGAAAAGAGATCTTTAAGACAATTCATAGTCCTGGACACGTAGATAGTGTTTCTTCTCTCAGATGCTACTGTTGTGGCGGCAGCACTTAGCAAAAACAAAAAAAAAACGGCGAAAAAAGGATTCTTCAGCTGCTTTGGCACCCGCCTTTTGAAAAGCGACCAGCAAAACCCAATAGAACAGCAGAATGTTTCGCTTTTATTCTTTTGAAGAAATGTACACGAGCGAACACACAATACATCATTATCAAACGGATTTTGCGAGGATATCCTTGCTCGTCTGCTTCTATCACTTGTTGTATTTGTTCGCATATAGTTTTTCCTTTTATAAATATTCGCTTTTTTGTTCGCATTCCCTTTGTGGCATTTATTATATTTTTATTGTGTATGTGTGAGTTTGTGTGTTGCACTTTTTTAGTTATCCTTTCCTTTTTATGCCGCCGTCTTGCTGCGATAGTGGAGCGCAGTGGTATTTGTTGAAAGGATGGAAGCATCAGATGATTCGTCGTCATCACCAGACGTGGAAATCATCATTTCAGGATAAAGCTAACACAATTCAGGCTCACATATCCATGCACACGTACCTATATAAGAATGGCTCATTCAGAAGGAGACCACTAACCGCCGCATAAAAGGAGTAAAATATTAAGTGGTTACGAGGAAGAGTCCGTTCTTTTAGTGTTTTTTCTCTCTGTTTTCTGAGATGAATCCTTCGGCTGTACCTACGCGTATATGGAAGATGGTATCAAGGAATAGAGCGCACCACTCCTAGGGAGGCGAAACTGTTCGTTTGATTTAATATACAAGTGTTGAGAATGAGATTATTTTTCTTTTCTATGCGGAAAGGAAACTGCTGCAAATTACAGGAGAATGAGAGTGTTGCTTCCCGTTTCATTAGGTGGAGTACCGCAGGGCTTCCATTTTGCAACTGGTGTGTGATAAGTGAGTGCGTTTACAGTCCGTTTTGTGCGGAATTGGCTGACAACGTGTGGCTTTATTGATGGCTTCTGTTTTAGGTATTTTCTGCTCCCAGATGTGTAGGCAAAGTGCGATGGTATTCGCGATGCATCTTCTGTTGGGCGCCATTTAACTGAAATTGATAGGTTGGCCGTTTCAAACTACTCTCTGATTGCTTTGCCTCTTGGGCATGTTGAAATCGAGTCAATACAAGTTGTTTCTATAAGATGATGGGAATTGTTGGGAATTTTTCACCTTTCACGCATTTAATTTCAAAAATTAAATTAAATGCAAATTATTTGTTGGACGCCAGTTAAACTGTCGACCCAGTACCTACTTTTGTGGACCGAAATATATCCTTCTAGGCGGATAATCAGTGTCGGTTGACAGGCAACGTTCTGTGAATTTATCGATGCTTGGGCGCCAGTTAATATTTAGAAGCCGAATTAACAAAGCTACCTACTGCCAGGTGTCTGTTAACAAGTTTCACCTACTCTTTGGGCCTCATTGCACAGACAAGATGAATGCAAGATTTTTCGGTACTATACGACTGTCAGTATCCCATTTTGGGCGCCAGTTAAAATGCGGACCATCTGGAACGTTGTTCGGAGCTTGGTTCAGCAGCGATCTGTAAATATTTTGACTAATAACAAGTGGTGATGAGTAGTCGGCCCCATGCCACCTTTCACGCTGTTTGGGCGCCAGTTAAAATAACTCATTAGCTTGTGAAAGAGCCCGTTCACAGCCACTGTCACTTCTTGCTCATGGAATAGCGATAAAGATATATTTTTGTGGGTTGAGACGATGTCTACCCTTCAAACCGCACAACGCCATTAAAAACCTTATTAAAGCTCACCATTATCCCCAAGAATCCCAGTCAATATATGCGTCTATCTCCCCAGCAACCACAAAAGATTACTTTCCCTCTGCATGGACAACCAAACGAGAACACACTTACTCGTATGTATACTCGGCATTTTTTAAATTCGCAGACTTTATGCACTCCCATTCCGAACCAATCGACCGAACCTCGCATAAAATACCATCTTCCACCAGACCACCAGTAAAACGCACAATTGAGCATCTGAAATACGGCACATCCCAAAGCCGGCACCGCCACTCACCCACACTTGACCTCTCTGGCCCAGGAGATGGCTCTGAGTAAATCACACAAAGTCTTAAGGTTCAGCGAGGTCACTGCCAGCCATGGGACAAGTGTTCGGACAAAATTCAATTTCCCATTTGTTACTGTTCTTTAATTCCTCGTCGACATTTGTTTCTTGGCCATCTTGTGCTGGCGGCAACAGTAATCCCCGCACTGATTAAACAAATTAACCGACTCTCGACTGGCTGTCTACCAGTCCATATGCCAACAACGGAGTTCACCGAAACCGCACAAGGTTGGGGTTTCACGTTATGTGTGCATCTTGTGGTCACATGACCACCGCAAAATTGGATGACGTCCACCATACGCCATACTCCATGCACGAATGTAAATTCATAAAGACTTACACAACGGATAAGATGAAACACAGAAAATATGCAAAATCAGCATCTTTTGCTGTACGGTCGCCTATTCGCCTTAATTGATCCCAATTAGGGGCGCGCTGTGCTGCGGTCTTTTGAAGTTCAATGTTTTTCGTCGATCCTTTGCTGCCTAGACTTTCTATTTCTCTCTCGGTTAGTTTGTTTATTTTTGTGGCAGTCTTTTGCTGGCTCGTCTTCATTTTTGTTTTCTTTCTTTTTTACTTATTTCCAATTAACCTTCGGAGATGCGATGTTGTTTATGATTATGATGGTGGTCACGGCACCGCAATCCTTAAACAACTCATTCTTACCATCGCGGTAAATAAATTGATGAGTTATTGTTTTAAGGTTTTTTTTTTCTTTTTTGCAATTACTTAGGCTGTTGTGGAATGGGCCAGACAGACGTTGCTTTTGAACTTGGCAGTGAAATGAGTGACGGACCGTTGCTGTGATGGCGTTTCAACAGACATTTTGGGAGTGGAATTGAAAGGTTGCAGCGCTCAGTTGGGGTAATTGATTTTTGTTAAAAAATGGAGATTCGTCCATATTTTTGCTAGTTATTCCAGTAAACATCTGACTTCTTTAAGCCCCAGTAAACGTCAACTTTATTTAGAGGCCAATAGCTTTTAAGGTGGTTTGGAAGCACCTTTTTATTCCAGGACTTTCGGATACATGTCTTCTTATCCAACGTCTGTTATTTTGGTCTACAATTCAGATTCTAAGAAGCTTTGGATATCCTTCAAAAAAAATCGAATTATACTGCTTTACAGAGGTTGGTCTCGTTCTTGCTGTACCTCATACAGATCAGTTAAAGCTGCTTCTGGTAGAAGAACACTGAAAACATTGCAATCAGGAGCAGGCTTACATTTTTTGAAATAACATTGGCCTAGAAACCTTTTCAGATACCACTCTAGGTAGAGCCGTCCCAAAAATTGAGTAAAATACCCTCCTAAAAAAATATATGTAGCTTCTATAAGCCCGGGCATAAATGTGAGTCCTGTGAAATTTGTCAGACAGTAACCCCACCTGTGGCGTCACCCTAAAAGCACCCCCATTGTCGCTCAATTCCCAGCAGTAATTCACAATCTCGTGTAAAATTTTCACCACAATTTTCCACAACTTTCCCCATTCACAGAACTTTCTACAATTTTGCCACGTAACTAGCTTTGAGTCCCGTAATTATTGTACGTATCTCCACATGCAAGCAACAACCGACTCCTCTATAAATCCCACTCATTTCAAAACAAAGGGATTTTAAAAAGCCCACAGATGTGTGTCTACATAGAAAAAGGACGAAAAAAAAAATAAAAATAAAAATAAAACCTGTAGTATCTACACACTTACAAAAGCCGCACGATGAATGTTAGTATTTCCCAAGTGCCAATAAGAACTTAGACGGCGAAAGTCCTCCATCTGTGAGCACTGAAGACGATTCAAAACGCAACAAAGGGCTACTTTGGGAAAACTCCTTGGGTACGAGTATATATACCGTACCCACATAGATACAAACACGTTTACTACACATGTATATATATATATATAAAGCAACTCTGTAGAAATGCTAAATAAATTTATTTATTTGCCTCGCGATAAGGAGCGAGGCCATAACAGACCTTGGAACTCTACTACTACTCGCACTGCCACTGAGTAGAGTGTACATTGTTTTGTAACCTTTTCTGTGGCTTGGCAAGTTTTTCATCTTTGAAAAGTTCCCTTGGGGTCTGTAACAGCAAAAAAGAAACCGAGTGTATAAGGTTGGGTGTAATGTATACGAATACGAATACGAGTACGAGTACGAGTGTATCCCGAAAGGACAATGGAATGGGTGGATGAGTAGATGGAAGGTGGGTAGAGAGTCGGAATGGAAATGGAAATGACGAACAAGCCGAGATAAGGATATGGAATGCGAAAACACACGGTAGGCCGTGTAAACAAAGGAAGAATTCAGAAAATATATGCTAAAAAAAGACTCCTTCCAGCAAAAAGCTGCGTAGGGCAAATCGATCGGAAGGGAAGGAGCTGTGGAACTAATCAATGTGTGAGTGCATTTGTTATGGTATGGGCTTGTAATCTATATTTTTCGACGAGAAAAACCCAGCAAGGCAACAACTTTCTTGTTAGAGAAAGGCATATGGGTTAAAGAGAGTCAATGAAAGGTATGAGGCTTTGCTAACTGGGTTGCGAGATTCACTATCGGACAGAATAATCATTCCGAACAGTTGTTCTCGTTATAGATCTAATCAGAAAGTCGGGTATTGATCTAATGGGGGTCGGAAGTTCTCTAGAGGTGGTAAATGGGGAACAAATCAAAAGATGGTTTTTGTTTGTGTTTTTGTCCGGGTTCGAACCTGAAACCCCTCGCTGCGAGTCAATAAATCAGCATACTAATCACTGCCAATGGGCTGATACCTAAACCAGGCATAAAAGCTCGTTTAGCATACGCATCGTGCTTGGAGCCAAAACTGAGCCTTACTCCATAGGCCAATATGTCTAAAATCTCCCAAACCTATATTTAAACCTTCCTTTCAATGACTTCTGAATAAGAGCCGGAGGTATGAAAGTGAAGATGAAATCATTCTTGCTGGCCCGTCTCAAAAAATTACAATCTTGACGACTTTTCAGTCCCGAAAAGTAGATACCTACCTACCTTCTGTAACTTAAAGTAGATACCGATCATGTTTTAGATTAAGATAAAAGATCCGTGTGACATCACAAAAGTTCCAATCTAAGGTCTAAGAGTGCCTGAATTCGATAGATAACCTACACTGAAAATAAAACCCTATATATTTGATAAAAATGAGGCTTCAATCAACAAATATTTTGTCAATATACGTCAAGCAAAAGGTTTCTATCAAATTGACAAAATTTGAATGAGTTTTATCTTGTCTTCAGCCTTCTGTTGTAATGATTATTGTCGAATTAACAAAAAAATTGTTAATAATATCGAATTAGTTGTATTTTGTTAAATCAACAGCGAATATTGTTGATTGTACAGTAATAATTTCTCAGTACTGCCGTTGTGTTTTGTTGAATCTATAAACAGATTGTTGGTAACATAGCAATCTACGTCAATTCTTCATTTATTTTTCTGTTTAACTAAATAAAATAAATAAATTGTGTCGATATGATTAATACTCACTTACAGTTGTCCTTTAAGTTAATTTTTAACGTACGAAATAAGTATTTATCAAATGTAAGTATTTATAAAAATAATAATACAAATAAGTTTTATAATTAGATTTATTAAAAAATGTTATTATACAAGTTTAATTAAATTAATTTTACTTATTATTTGAGTATCACTCGAAATGGGAAATACCATTCTATAGAGAAAAATGTTTTGGCGTTGTACAGAGTGTCCGCCGGGAAGGTTTGTTTGTTTATAATTTTTGATTAAATGAAAGAGAATGGATCTTATATTGATTGTTTTATTTAATGTCGGCAATTATGTATGGAATACAATATCAGGTAAATATCCGCCTCTGTTAGTCTCGCAAATGCGAGCCCTTTTGAGCACATTTTTCATTACATTCTCACACATTTCACGCGGTATTTCATTAATTTCATCACGAATATTTTGTTTGAGTTGCTCAAGCGTTTCTGGTTTGTTCGCATAAACCTTGCTTTTGATATATCCCCACAAAAAGAAGTCCGTAGCAGTCAAATCAGGCGACCAATCAACATCACCATTTCTTGAAATAACTTGTTGTGGAAAGAGGTCTCGCAGTAGTTCCATTGTAATCCTGGCTGTATGCGATGTGGCACCGTCTTGTTGATACCACATGTTAATCAAGCCCAAAGCATGAAGTTGTGGCGTTAAAAAGTTTTCAATCATAACGATATCGCTCCCCATTCACAGTTACCGTTTCATTTTCAAAGAAGTAAGGTCCAATGATTCCTCCTGACCAAATTTCACACCAGACTGTAACTTTTAATGGATGCAAAGGTGACTGATGAATAATTTGAGGGTTTTCCATTGCCCAGAACCGATTATTCTGTTTATTCACATATCCATTCAAATGAAAATGTGTTCTCCCAAAAAATTCACGTAACTTTGTCATCGTCACAGTAATCGATGATTGATTTTGATGAAATGTTTTAACGATTAAAACACGTTGGTTTATCGAATATTTTTCCATAATAAATTTGCCACGTGTCTACTTCACGACTGCCGAATATGAACTGTTAAGACTAATGTTTACCAAAATGGCGGCAAAACAAAGTAGTATACCTTCCCGGCGGACACCCTGTACAAGCCACGGCTTCCCGATCGATTTCACAATCTAAAAAAATATTCACAATTTTTATTTAGTACGTAGAAAATTAAGATGACTACACTTTCAGATAAAATAACAGTAAGTATTTTGATACTTGACAAGAAAGCCAAGCGAGCCCAGGTTGTCCACAATCCTATTTTCTTCAATACAATCGTATTTATACACAACTTGGTCCAGCTTGGCTGGTAATGTTTTTCATTGGCTACATAAATATTATCGCACTAACTTCTTTCACTCACCTTTTAAATATTCCCATAATTTCCATATGCGGCCTTCTTTTATTGAAGAGAGGTTAAGCTCATTAATTATGTCCTAATTCATTTCCATAGTTTTAAAATGTAGTCTTTTATATTCACTTTTACCGGTTATATTTATGCGCACTAACAAACTCGAGTGTGAAATATAAATGAAGCCATCAATATCATTGCATTCAAAGGATTACAATGTTTGAAATATATTTTTATTGATTCAACACGTGTGTTATTAATTCTACAAAATTTGTGTAATATCTACAAAAAAAATTTTTCATTTCAACAAAATGTTTGTAATATTGAAAACACGTATTTTGTTTGGCTAACAAACTTTTTGCATAAGCTTTGTCAATTTTTACAAAAGTGATTTGTGGTATCTATGGATACCACAACAAATTTGTTAATTCGATTATAAAATTGCTTAATTGATACAATATCGATTTATCAAACTGAAAATAGTGTTTTGTTAATTTGACAAAGTAGTTTTGTAAGTAAATGTTTTATCCGTTTGACAAAATATTGTTCAGATTTATAAAACTTAAGTTGTATTGATAAATTTTATTATAACAATTTTTTTTTCAGTTTAACAAAACTAATTTTGTTGAAATTCTACAATCGAATTTTGTCAGTATTAACTGGTATTTGATATTCAGTGTACACATGTATCTACCCACATATCTACAAACAAATTTGCGTCCACCTCGTTTCAAGTTTCAGTCTTCCTTTAGCCCTCTACAGATTTTCAGAAGGTCATGAGAGCCGTAACAAAAACTATTTTATACCTAAGCTAGGGTGCCGTGGCTCATTGGTATGCCCGACTTCAGTTCTCAGATTCGTTCCAAAAAATGAAGCCACACCCAAGCGACGGGGTTGATAGAATGGCCTACGGCTCGAACTATGTTGTCATATTTTCCTGTGATGCCCCTCTGGTTAAATTAGAACTAATTTCTGTCTCGCATGCAAGGATCCACTATTTTTACTGCAGAGTTGACTCAAAAAAATAGAGAAAATATTTCAAAACTTGCAACACCTACAGCCTCTCAAACAAACATATATACAGCAGCCGCCTTCTAATAAGCCCACGGTCCAAGCCCCCGACCTATAATCAACATCCCAACTCCAGTGTCCAATTTCAAACGGAAAAACTAGCTCTTCACATAAACTGATGACATACAGCTTGGCCCTGCTTAAAAGCCGTTAAGGTCGTACCTCTGGATGATGCACTTTATCCAGACCCAAATCCTCCGACAGGCTTTTGCAAAACTTTCCAAACACCAGCAACAGCGGCACAGCAAAAAAAATAAGACCAGTGTAAACGTAACGCCAGGCGAACGGGAACGCTACAAGTAAAAATTATGGCGCGCGGTGAATGTAGCGCAAAAAGCGCCGTTAGGTAATTCGATAAAGCGTAAAATTTTGCGCTCAACTCAAATAATTTATACGAAATGGAAACAGAGTGGTACGGCGGCTTTGGCAGACCGGCAAGGACGAACGATTTCGGTATCCCAGGGTGCGACTCTGGGTATAAGATGGAAAACTTTTGCGCAAAGTAGATTTTATCGGATAGTTTTCTGCAGCACAAGTTGATAATTTATTTGTACGCGTTGCTGCGAGTCCTTCGTGCGCCCCCTTCTGTATTTCTGCTGTCGCGGATATGAAATGTTTCGCTGTTGTGTTTTTGTTTAGCTCTGCTCGCGACATTTCCACCTGACTTACCTATTTGTCTCTCAATTGAACTCCTGCTGTAGCTGCGGGTAGGTGGATTTTGTTTGCAATTATATGCGGGGTGCGATGGGGATTGGAGAGCACGCAAGATGGATTTGCTAGACAGTGCGCGCTGTACATCTGACAATGACGTCTAGTGAATTCTGCGGAAATTGCAGCTTATGCCACACGCAGAGTACGCGAGTATTATAAAAGGTTCGATTGAAGCGAAGGGGAAAGGAGGTCGAGTTACATTGACGAGAAGTGGGATAATTCAATTAGCCGAAGGTGAGGTTGCGGTATGGTATGGTATGGCCAGTGAGGGGCCACCGGATTACATGGAATCAGTTGCCACTAAGTCGGGGATTTATTGGCTTTTACGGTCAATTTTCGTCGATGGTTAGTGCCTACTTTTCCTAAAGCAAAATATGGTTGACAAAGGGACTGTTGGCAGCGATGGAAGTTGCAATTGGCATCATTTATGAAGGCCTTAAAAACTTCCGCAAGTTCCTGATTTTCTGAAAAATCTGGTTAAGGTGCCACCATTTAGGGAGGTACCCACCTATCGATCGAGCTGCTCAATAAAACAGTTAGAGATATGCAGGGCTTAAGTTGTATTTGACATGATGGACAGAGGTTAAACAAATGATCTGGAAAAAAGGTTAAAATCTCACCCAAGCATCTAAGAAAAGGCTCTTTCGTCTCTGATTCTTTTTCAACGGTTTTGAGGGCGGTTGGTGGCATTTTCAAAAATGTGCCTTGCAAGTTCCTCAATAGTTACAAATAAAGTCGCACTGAAAGCTCCTGAGGCATTAGATTGAAAAGAGGCTTGAGTGAGAGTTATACCTTCTTTTGCCCATCTTTTGTGACAAGGACATTTATATTTATCGAATGCAAGTACACAAAACGTCACAGCAAGGGTTTGGTTGGACTCTGCAAAGCCTGCGCTTTAATACTGACCGCACAAGTGTGCGCCTAGCTACAAAACCAGCTAGAAAAAATATAAATCTGTCCCTTTAAGTTGATCTAGAGCGGGAATACTTAGCAGGGCTAAGCAGAGTTACATTTATTTAATAATTTATATTTATTTAATAATTTATATTTATTTAATAATTTATATTTATTTAATAATTTATATTTATTTAATAATTTATATTTATTTAATATTTTATATTTATTTAATAATTAATATCTATTTATTTAATAGTTTATATTTATTTTAAATAATATTCATATTAAATTATAAGATTTATTTATTTATTAATTATTTAATTTAATAAATTTATAAAGTTTTATTTTGGCTTAAAAAATGTATTATTAATTTATATTATATGTAAATTTTTGTGTGAATTTTTATTTATTTTAAAAGTAAATGTTATTTATTTATTTGCAGTAATTAATATTATAAATTAAAGAAATTTAGAAATATAAATATTTATTAATATTGACCTATTTTGTGCCAGAAGTTGCGGCTGTACAAATAATATAAATGAATTTTATTAATAAAAGTTAATTGAAAAAAAAAATAAAAAATAATAATTTATTAAGTGAAATTTTAATTTATTATTATTTTTATTAATTAAATTTATTGAAGCTAAACAATTTTAATATAAACTAATATTAGATACCCTATTATTTAAAAAATAAAATAATTTATTTGAGTAGTATTAGATATGATCTTGAAACTTAAAAAAATTTGGCGGTATTTTAGTCTATTCAGAGGAACTTGTTTAGTAATCGATAATCCCCGATGTACCTTACTTAAACTTGTCAGTCAAATTATATATCGTTGTTATTAGAATATTTAATAGGAATAATAATTTTCTATAATTTAAATTTAAATTAATATACACAAAGGTGTAGCTTATTTTTAAGTTTAAATGAGCTACAACAAAATTTATTTATATGAATTTAGATATGAAAAATCTAATGAAATTTGACTTGATAGTAAAATTATAGAGATAAAAAATTTGATTTTAGTTCTAAAATATGTACATATCGCCCGTCGCTCTTGTTATTAAAGTAAGATAAGTCGTAACATAGTAGATGTTCGCCTTCAGTGAGACATCTACTTAACTTCACCCATGGTGTAGTAGCTTTAGAGGTTTCGAGCTTAGCTTACGCTCAAAACGAATAACATTGAGTTGAGTTTTTCAGTCACAACTTGTAAAAAATGTCAATCACCTTGAAAATAGGTTTCAAATAAAACGTAACCTCTCTAGAATCTGGGCAGCTAGAAGCCATTTCAAGTCGAAAGCTCCAAGAAGATGCGTAGCCAGCGAGGTGTTTTCGGAAAACTAATCTAGGAAAAGCCTAATTTCGGGTATACCTTCGGGGTCCTACAGGGCTCCGCCTTATTTTCATATATATTTTTTTGTTCAACAGAAAATGCGCTCTGAAAAAAATGCGGCCTTCGCCATAAAAAGGCCAGCCTCCCGCTAAAGCTCTACAAAGACTCTATTCGACATGAAGTTGCCTTGCTTCCCCAATTTTCCAAATATAAACTCTGTGAACATGTTGCCTCAGGTTGACTCAGTTGTGAAATGCAAGGACCAGCATTTCACGACTGTAGGAACACAATCACTTTCGAGTTCCGCCAGAACCTAGGTACCTATAAAAAGTCGTTCAAAACAATTTATTGCCGAAAGTTTTTGAACTAACGAACTACAATCAAAAACGCTCCACAATTTTGCACCGCCAAGCTGCAATCATCGCGAATCGACTCTCCCTTGGATTAAGGACTTTTTGGCCAATCCAATTATTCAGCCACAATATATCAACTTTGTGCGACAAATCCTAGGGCTTCGCTTTTCGAACCGCACAAAAATATGTTCCACGACATTCCTTCTCTCTAATTAGCGATTTTTTCGCCATTTTTTTTTATAGCTTGCTGCACAAATTTCGTTTGATTGCCACGAAGAAAGGGAACAAAACTAGTCTGGCTGTGGTTCCAATAATTTACAGTACCTCTCGAGAGCTGTATACTCGGGGAAAAGTTTTACCGCCTTTGGCTTTCGTGGATTTCCTTTGTTTTTATTTACTTTACTTTCCTGCATCACTGGAGGGGGTTGGTTTATAGGGGGCAGCAGCAGCAAAAAAAAAAAAAACAAAAAACTACTTTTGACGTTAATAAAGTTCTCGTGTTGATTTCGCCCAGGACCACCCCGTAACCACTTAACC
This sequence comes from Cheilosia variabilis, assembly GCA_951230905.1. Taxonomy (NCBI): domain Eukaryota; kingdom Metazoa; phylum Arthropoda; class Insecta; order Diptera; family Syrphidae; genus Cheilosia; species Cheilosia variabilis. Next base: position 56,651,132 of record OX579678.1, on the reverse strand, counting down.
CGCTCCTTTGGCAATTCATCCATATCATGGCCACAAACGGTACGCCATGAGTAGGTACTACTGCGAGTACTACAACTACTACCACTGCCAGTAGTTGGCTTCCATTTTACATCATAGTCGTCGTCGTTCGTCGTCCCCCGGCGAGTAGTATGCCAGTATGGCACGACCGTGCTACTAAATAAAAATTGAGTCCTGCATCCAACCGCTGCGCCACAAACGAGTGGGAGCACTGTGCAGTTTTGTACAAGTCAAAGTATTTTTTCCTGAACCGTTTAAGTGCTTTTGTGGCGAATAACGACTTTATTCGTAACGCGCGCTCTTGTTGCCACGGCGTAGCACGCTGAGTGCGCACAGCGTACCGTCGGATAGCAAAAGTTGTTAAAACTGTAATTAGTCCAATTATTGTATGTTTCGGGTTCTTGGTTGTTGTTTTGTTTTTCTCTTGTTCCTTTTTTCTTTGCCTCCGTCTTGTTGCTTGTTGTTGTTGTTGCACAAGTGCAGTTAAGGCTGCTTTGTGTAACTAGCCGTCGGGATCGGCCATCGGCCATTGGCATTGTTTGCATAATTTTCTCTCGGGCACGCAAAAGACTTTATTACGCGACCGGTCTGGCCCTGCGTGCATGGCACAGGTGGTCGAACATGGTGCGTGCGGTGTGGCCCGGTCATTTGGCATGATTCCGCAAGTCAATTGCAGGGAAATAATTCAATTACTGGGTTTGACGCAACCCGTCACTAATTACAGTGACTCAAGTTGCCGGCACTGACTGATTGAGTCATATTCATATGTGTGCTGTAATGGTATGTCAAACATTTCCTCCTGGAACCGCATTTGGGTGGCAATTTAAATCGGCAGCACATGGGGAGAGAGATGTACATGCAATTTGCATTCTTCTGGTGGAAGATGCCCTTCGCTGTGTCATCTTGTTGTCGCTTTCATGGTGGCATGACAGATATAACAATCTGTCAGTTAGGTGCGTTGTCGTTCTGTTGCTTGGGTCGTAAAAATGCACAAAGTTGCGCTATTCGCTTTGAGGTGTGGCGTCGTCGTAGGGGCTGCGACTTGTGTGTGCGCGCGCGATGTAGGTGGCTGCAGTGCGCAATAAAACCGCTGACGCCATGTCGCAGGAGGTTGTCATTCGTGCGATGGTTTGTTGAACAAGAAAGTAGGCGAGTAGAAAGGTGAATGCTAGAGGAACGAAGTTCCGTCAGATAAATTGTCAACGAAATTCGGCTTTGATCGTAAAATTGGACAGAACGTGTAACAGAGAAGAGATGTCATGTTTCGTTAATTTGATGTGTCGACTTTGGAGGAGTTGGCTTCAGTTGATGCGACTGGCGCTGGATTCATGGTGCACAATTAGAGTGTGGGAAAAGATAGATAGATAGATAGATATCTATAATTTATTTCTATAAATTCAACACAAAATACAAATTCCGAAATAAGAACAATTTTTATAAGTGCTTTAAGTATAGAATTTAAGAAAAATAGAGACATTCTGTATTTTGTGCACTGAGTACAAAAAATAGTATTGAATGTTACTTCAAAGAACTATTACAAATTTCAAGAATTTAGTTTTGGGTGGGGTGACCCTATAAAACATTAGCAAAAGGATATAATAGAATACAGAATTTAGCACAAACATAATTAAAAAAAAGGAGTAAGAACTTTAAAACTCAAATAGAATAAAAGAAGCAGATTACTTTAAAGAAATTCAAACGTAAGTGCTAAAAATATAACCAGAGTATCTGAAAGTATAGAATCTAAATTAACAAAGTTAAAATTGAAAGGCCAGCTTTTTACATGATTCAATGTTGATATCATCCTTATTGACAGAGGAAGTTTATTATACAGGGTGTTCGCCGGGAAGGTATACTACTTTGTTTTGCCGCCATTTTGGTAAACATTAGTCTTAACAGTTCATATTTGGCAGTCGTGGAGTAGACACGTGGTAAATTTATTATGGAAAAATATTCGATAAACCAACGTGTTTTAATCGTTAAAACATTTCATCAAAATCAATCATCGATTACTGTGACGATGACAAAGTTACGTGAATTTTTTGGGAGAACACATTTTCATTTGAATGGATATGTGAATAAACAGAATAATCGGTTCTGGGCAATGGAAAATCCTCAAATTATTCATCAGTCACCTTTGCATCCATTAAAAGTTACAGTCTGGTGTGAAATTTGGTCAGGAGGAATCATTGGACCTTACTTCTTTGAAAATGAAACGGTAACTGTGAATGGGGAGCGATATCGTGATATGATTGAAAACTTTTTAACGCCACAACTTCATGCTTTGGGCTTGATTAACATGTGGTATCAACAAGACGGTGCCACATCGCATACAGCCAGGACTAAAATGGAATTACTGCGAGACCTCTTTCCACAACAAGTTATTTTAAGAAATGGTGATGTTGATTGGCCTCCACGGTCGCCTGATTTGACTGCTCCGGACTTCTTTTTGTGGGGATATCTGAAAAGCAAGGTTTATGCAAACAAACCAGAAACGCTTGAGCAACTCAAACAAAATATTCGTGATGAAATTAATGAAATACCGCGTGAAATGTGTGAGAATGTAATGAAAAATGTGCTCAAAAGGGCTCGCATTTGTGAGACTAACAGAGGCGGACATTTATTATGTATTCCATACATAATTGCCGACATTAAATAAAACATTTATCAATATAAGATCCATTCTCTTTCATTTAATCAAAAATTATAAACAAACAAAGTAGTATACCTTCCCGGCGGACACCCTGTATAAAGGGTATGAGGAAACCGAATAAAAATTACAATATGCGGTAGTAGGAAAACTTGGAACAGATACCATATTTAAAAAGTTTCTACGTAGGTTACGATTACCGGACTTCATAAAAAATAATTTCAAAACCTTAAAACAGTACAAATGACGAACTGGAAGAATTTTCTGTTCACAGAACAAAGGAAAACTAGGATGTCTGCTGGATACATTTCTGAAGGATTAATAGTGGTTGTATTTCGTTTAGATAAACACCTCCCCAACATGCAATTCCATACTTTAGAGTGAAAAATATCAAAATAAATTGTTTTTAGTAGCATGGTGGAACAAATTCGTTGCAAGTAATAAAAATGTCTAAGAGTGTAGCTAAAATATTTCCTCAGAGTTTCTGTGTGATTTGAAAAGCTCATTTTAGCGTCTATGTAAGCCCCAGGTATTTAAATTCGTCTACTCTTTCAATTGGGAAGCAGTTAACGCTACGACTTACATTGTCACAAAAAGGAGAGGCAGCAATTTAAAAGCTTATATTTTAAGCATTCAGCTGCGTGATATGAAACATTCGCTTCCTAACTGTTTATGGATGATAAACTGAAAAACATGACTGTAGTTTTTGAGCTTAGAACCAGATTATGCTCGGCAAACCAGATCCTTAACAAATTTAGATCCCAATTTATGTCAGCGACTAGGTCTAAGGGACTATTCAAGCCATAATAGCCTACATCATCTGCAAAAGCAGTTGGTGAGCCTTTAAATTTAAGTGCAAACAGTGAGTTGATATACACAAGAAACAAATTTGGCCCTAAAACAGAGCCTTGCGGTACTCCCAAATTAAAGAACATAATATTGCTCCTTATCTGACCTATAGTCACTCTTTGCGACCTATTTTTTAAGTAAGATCTAAACCAGCCAAGAATGAAGCCACGAAATCCTGCCTTTTCTAGTTTACGCAACAAAATATTGTGGTTGATCAAAAGCTTTGGTTATATCGATAAAACAGTGGTCACAAGTTTGTTTTACTCATTTTTCAGGAGAGCAGTTTAGATAAACGCGTGAAATTCCAAGTGACTCTATTGACTTAAGTGACTTAAGCGGTTAGGTTTTTTTGAAATTGTGGCCAATTTTTTAAAGATATCAAGCTGAAAAAAATTTACAAAATAGATTAGAGTACGCTGAATCTAATGGCATCAAAATCTCAATTTCGTCTAAAGTCGACTTAAGCGGTTATGTTTTGTGGCCACAGAAATAACCCAGCCGTGCACTTTTACGTATCTAGGCTGGACATTATTGGACTACAAAATTGTAGAAGTGCATCTTCAGTAGATTTGCCTTTCTGAAGGCCAAATTGATTCTCATTAATGAATTTTTTACTTAGAAAACTCACTATCCGATTTTTCATAAGTTTTTCAAAGATTTTGCTGAAAACAGGGAGAAGTGATATGGGTCTGTAACTAGGAGAACCTTTTTTTAATAAGGGAACAACAACCGCGCATTTGAGTGCATCTGGAAAGACCCCCTCAAAATCGCAGCTATTAAAAATATATGCTAAAACCTCCACTATGAAACAGGCAACCTTTTTTACAACCAAGACAGAAACACCATCAACTCCAGATAAGTTGGAATTTTTTAAGGAACCGATTACTATTAAACCTCAAGAGGAGTTATTGGATCATAAACAAAGCTGTTATCGTTCATCACTTCAAAAGAGCTACTAATACACGAACAGAAATTACAGAACGGCGCACGACTGAGTTCTACTGGTTATATTGGTGAAGTAGCAATAAAAGGATCAGCACTGACAAATTTGTCTGAAACTTCACAGTCATCCACACATGTAACAGAAGGCTTACTAGAAGAAGAAGCAGCCTATTTACTATTTGCCATTCACTTCTTAGGTGTCGCTTAGCGGACTTAAGTTTAGTACGATAGTAGCTATCTCGGCAAATTGGAATCTCTGTTTTAAGTTTAGCGCGCAATTTATTATTTTTCCTTTTTAAACGCAGATTGCAAGACTCCTTATAACATTTAAACCTTGGGAGATGCATCTATAGGGAATGCCTGTCATTTTTCCAGAGTATGTATTCCTCTGTCCTCACCTTTTCAAGCCAATTAAGACGGGATTATAATTTGCCACGCAAAGACTTCCATTTTGCATTTGTTTCCTTGCAAGTTATACTTTTAAAGGACTGTTCCTCCTTCAATAATCCCGTATGTATCCACTCCATCAACAAACTCGAGAAACGCTGCCGATCGCCCTCTAATTTGCACTTTTGAGTGGCTCACAAACAACCAAAAGCAGCTTTATCCGGCTCGAAGGACCAATTTGTTTTTAAAAGACCACCCAACTCCATATAGAGACTAACTTTCGTCCTAACAAGACAACCACAGGTTAATCCCATCGTGAAGATCCAATCTAATTTGTTCCATAATGACATGCATTTCCAGTAAGCCCATTGCGAAACTAGATTAACCACGACCAACTTTCACAACCAATCGTAGCTCCGCATAATTTGATAATCTCCAAAATGGGCCATCACGGGGAGGGGGCACAAACAAACGAAAAAAAGAAGCTCCCACCCTGATCTCGCATTAAAGTAAAAAGAACAAACTTTTCCCATTCCACAACTGGATGATGTAGGGGAATTCTGCTAACCGGTACACGAGATAATCATCAGTACCTATTGTATGAGTTTGCGTCAAAAAAAAAAAAAAAACCAACTGTCAGTGAAAAATTAGGCACACTCCTCTCAACAGAAAGAAAAACGGAAATACCTACATAAACTTTATCAATAAACATTTGGAATATTGTATTATTCCGCTGGTGTATACGACTTACGACTTACGAGAGTGTATCCCTTTTTCGTCCTGCTGTAGCTTGGGAAATGCAACAACAGCAGACTACCAGGGGTAACAACTTTCGTCAAACTTTCTGACATCAAAATCACTCATTCGAAATGATAAATATGTGTAGCACAATCATCCAACACATGATGCCTTCACCTTGGATCAAGGACACCTTTTTTCCAACTCGAAATTAAAGCAAAAAAAGTTTCCTTTCTTCATTTTTTTTTTCTCTTACGTCGTGTCCCCTTTTTTTGTGCTGGTTGTTGGGGTGAATTCGAAGAGATTCTAATCAGATTCATGGTGTTGTCCCTCGAAACAATATCTCAGGATCTACCTGAGGAAGGGATTTCCAAAGGAAAAGAAAAAAAACCAAGAAGACTGGGAAAAACTTTCAAATTAGAAAGTTGTTTAGGTTTTTTTTTTTTCCTGTAGTGGATCTTTGCATTTTCTCAGAAAGTCTGCAAAAAAAAAAAGGACGACCATTCGAAGGGAAATTAAAAATAATTCCAAATTGGAACAGCTGGACACAGACTGGATGAGCAGGAACAGAAAAAGGTTTTTTTTTCCGCTGAAAGCCAACTTTGTATCATCAGTGCTTACTCACCCACGCATATCCCAAAAACGCGACAGCGGATATACGTATATACGCTGGGAATACTTTTTCTGTATTTCCTCCTCGGGGGTACCCGCCTCCGCCTCCGTTACAAATTCAAATGTAAATATTCTAACCATTTCCACTCTTTTTCGCCTTTTTTTTTTGTATTCTGCCACCTGGCTACTGCCAGCGGATCGGGAAGGTAGTACGCACAGTTACCACTAGTGCTTCGGGGGCCGCAAATTCACGAAGACAAAATGTACAAAACGAATGAGAGAAGAAAAAACAAAAAAAAAAATGCGAAATCCCATCCAAATTAACTGAAAAACTCAAGCGAGTTATTTTAAAATTCCCAACGTTTTTTGGGGGTGTCGGAATGCTGTTGTTTTAGCTGCCAAGGAGGTGGGATAGCTGCGCCGGAAGCTCTATGCCTTTGTGTTTGAGTTCGGGTGTAAGTTTTAAGAAGGTGAGAGTGGACCTAATTAAGTAGGAACAATGCGACTTTTCAATTGAATGTGATTTTTGGCGAGGGGTCGCATTTAAAGTCGCATTGGTTGGGTAGCCATTTTTGTTGTTTCAAGGGGGGGGCTTATCGATGTCTTCTTGGTCTTTCGAGAAAGTAATTGTTGAGTGGTTTGTATTATTAGATGACGAAGGAGGTGGACAGAGGTGGTAGAAGAACCCACATTTAGTTTCTGAGATGAGTTTCGTTCCCACATTTGTGAAAACAACTTCAGCAACATTTCAATCTATTTAGATAGCATGAATTGGTTAGATATATTTAATAATTGTAATTTAGATAATTCTTATAATGTATTTTTGAATACTGTAAAAATGGCAATTGATCTGTTCACACCTAAAGTAAAGTCTGTCAATGGTAATAAACCCATCTGGATTAATGATAGAATCATAAATTTAAATAATAGGAAAAATAAGGCTTATAAACGATTTCGTAATAGTAATAACGACCCGGAACTTTTGGGAATTTATCGGACGCTCCAAAAACAATTTGATGTTTTAAATTCTTTACAGACAGTATGTTCTCTCTGTCGAATCAAAGTTAAAGACAAATAGTAAACGCTTTTGGAACTTTATTAATCTAAAAAAACAATCTAATAGTATTCCTAACTGTATGCGTCTAAATAACGTATCTTCATCGGATCTCTCAACCATCTGTAGTATGTTCGCTTAACACTTTCAATCTGTATATTCTTGTGGTACTACCTACAAAACATCTATAGTCTCTAGTAATAGCTCAATGTCCTGTGATCTCGTCAATATCGGCAACTTAGAGTGCCGGGAGTTCCGGGATTGACCGGAAGTTCAAATTGTTCTTTCTCTATTAAGTTTAGATAAAAATCCTGGTATGGATGGCATCCCGCCAATTTTACTTCAAAAGTGCTCCTTTGCGTTTTCTGTACCTCTGTGTTTGTCTTTAATTTGTCTCTCCGGTCCGGAAATTTTTTGAAAAATTGGAAGAGCTCATTTTTAACGCCCATATAAAAATCTGGATCGAGACATGATATTACTGACTATCGTCCAATCGGTAAGATTTCAACTATTCCTAAGTTGTTTGAAAAACTAGTTTGTGACAAACTTACACCTCTCTTAAAGAGATTTATCTCTAAGTTTCAACATGGCTTCGTCGCAGGCAGATCTACTACCACAAATCTCTAAAGTTTTTGTAATTCCGTCTTGAATTACCTTGAGAAGGGCTTGCAATGTGATGTCATATATACTGATTTTGCCAAAGCGTTTGACCGCGTTAACCTCAATATATAAAAATTTCTAAACTAACTGGCTTAGGGCTTCACTCTAATTTCCTAATGTGGATTCATTCCTACTTAACGGATCGTATCCAGTATTTTCGCATATATGACACTTTCTCGTCACCAGTTTATGTTACTTAACTTTGAGTACCTCAAGGTAGTCATTTAGGCCCTCTGCTCTTCCTTTTGTTTATTAATGACATTCCTGAGTATGTGAGTAACTGCAATTGAATGGCAGTGATGCCAAGAAGGAAATACGTTTTGATCAAAAACGCCCCGAAAAAGTAGGCGTGGCAATAACTGAATTAGCTTATAGCCTCCTCGTGGACTCAGGAAACATTTCAAAACAAGTTTCACCGAAATTTGTGCAGCAGCAAACATTACAACCTTAACAGTTTAAATGTATGAAGAGACTAAAAGACTATTGCCGCAAGGACGAGTAAGTCCCAAGGATAGGTATGTGAAAAAAAATCATGCCCAGATAGAAAATTTGTTGGTACAGGAGAGCAATCTATTTGAAACGTGGAAATTCACCGCGTAGTCCGACAGCTTAAATCTAGGCAGCAAAGGGCGGATTTTTCTTTTATTTATACACAAACTTTTTCAAGGTACCGCGAGTGCCTTGGGTTCAAAAGGTGTTTCCAATGCTGGGATTTTTAGTTTTTGCCGCCGGACATCAAAAACTGCTATTCAATTTATTTTAAATAGCCCCAGCTCTTTTCAACGTCTAGCAAACATTCGACAGAGAAACTTTTTTTGATCGATTGGGCTTGAGAAGCTATGTCTCGGCTTTGTTGTGACTTGTTGCATCCAAAATGTATCAATTCACAAGTCCAAAGATTGTAAGCCAAACAAAGAGTTTTGTGAGTGCCAAAGGCGGGGTTAAACGGTGAACCTTAATCCAAAACCTGTTTCGATTTAAACCCCCCTTTGACAACATATTTAAAGACTCTTCCTAAATTTCAGCTTTGCATTTCGCTTATCTGCATTTAGGTCGTTTAAAGGATCCGCCAGCTACAGTAGATACTTCTGGTGATTACAAAAAGTGATCTCTCTGCAAACTTGTACACCTTTTAACTTACCTACAAAATTTCAAGACTCACGACGATTTCGGAAAAAGAGACCACCCACTCCAATTTAAAGCTGGTTACATTAAATCCTAATAAAAATTCGTATAAAAGTTCCCGCCTCAGCCATTCCGGAAAGCTATGGTGTAAGTTCCCAAGCCCCCCGCTTCGTATATAAGCCATATTCAGCAAACAATTGCCGCCAATGTTTGCGAATTGCATTTGAAAGAGTAAATTTGTTTTTCTTATATTCTTTTGGAAACAAATTAATAATTTAAGCTGAATCGTCTGTATTTATCTTGCTAAAGAAAACAGTTTTCATCGCCCTCCCCGTCCTGATGTCAAATATTTCAATTTCCTTTCAACACACACGTTTGCATTTTTTTTTCTTTTTTTTTTCTCTGCAAATTTAATTTCGCTTACAACATTTCACATGTTATTGTCGAGAAGGGGCTTCGACTTCGACTTATCCCCGGTAGAACGGTGCCGTCTTGCTCGGGCAACTCCTTTCCGGGCGAAGAGAATTTTTAAATACCCTTCGGGCAATGAAATTGTTATTGAATCGCGGCGCTGTGTGTGTGTTTGGATACGTACAGTACATGTGTGTGGAAAACCTTTGTGTCACCCTCATGGTAATCGTTGGAGGACCCAAACAAAAGGTATCTCCTCAGCGAGTGTGCGGAACTCCAATTTCTTTGAGCAAACACTCGGGCGAACGAAGCTTATATTGCGGGTTGTAGGTGGTTCTGGTTATACCCAGTATGCCAGTGTGTGTGTTGAAATTTTTCTTTTCTTTTTTTTATTCATTTTTTAGCTGGCTCTTGTTGAAAGTGAAATTTTTGTCCATATGACGAGCGTGTACTGAAGCATCGACAAGCCAACACGTAAACCTCCGACTTCTTCGTCATCGTCGTCGTCGTCGTCGTCATCCGCCGTCTGGGCCGTTTCCTCGTTGACACATAGGATGCGAGGGAGCATGAGGACTGCCATCATGTGGACAATCCTCCTCCATTTATATGTGCACATTGATGATTTTGTTATGCAAAAACGGGGAACGTTCTTCTTTTTTTTTTTAACTCGTACTCGTACTGCACCTACGCACTGATGGGTGCCTCGCTCTGGCTCTGCGAAGACTGAACGTGTGACATATGCACTGGCTGAAGAAGTAGGTAGGGTTTGGTGGATTTTTTGTCCGCCTGCACTCAGTACTTTTGTCCCAGCGGATGTTGGCTGCATCTGCATATTTGCATACTTGATTGCAGGAACAGCCACAACAGCAGCTACGTTGGCGGTGGCGGTGGCGACGGTGGTGTCAACGCGACAGCGTTAGGTGTAAACTGCAGTGAATTTGAGTGGGTAGGTTGTCTGCCCTTTTGTTCAGACTGAATCTGTATATGGGGTTTTCGGCTGAATTGAGTTATACATGGAATCGATTTTAGGTGCTTAAAATAATTTAGTTTCCTGCCAAATGGCAGGGGTGCAGCCGAACAATGCAGATGATGACGGATATTTAGGGGCCCACGCCCTTGTGCTTTAAACTCATTGAAATGTTGGATCGAAAGTGGGCGGCTTGACTGTATTGTTTTTTTTTTTTTCCTTCTAAATGGGGCTATGATGTTTTGAGGAGAAGTTCAAAGCCAAGGGGGATCGTTCTGGCGGATTTTTTTTAAAAATCCGATGCTGGCGTGCATAATAATTAAAGACCTGTTAAACAGACCTTTTAAAAGGTGTCTTTCGAGACCAAAGATGTTGATAACTGACAGAAATTTACTCAGACTTAAAGGTATACAAGATAAACTCTTTCATTGTCAGGAATAGGTTGAAGTGGATATCAGAAAGAGCCGACTTGCACTTTAAACCACATCAGGGTTGAGCTTCGAAGAGTTTTAGACTTATACTTGCTGCATTAGCTAAGTCGTTAAGACTACGGTTCAATAAAGGGCTTTCAGATTCTCATGTCTAAAAAAGGTCCAGTACTTTTGTTGACAAACAAACAAATAAATAAATAAATAAATATTTTTGTATATTAGACAGCCGACCCTGTACAGAGAAAGTCAGCTTGCACAGCAATCGTTTGAATATGCCTTCGTCAATTCACGTTGGAGTCTTGCTTAAATAAAGTGCACGACTGGATCGAACAAAACTTTCTCATTCGTCAAAAGTTTCAACAAAAGCATTCCACAAGGCTGAAAAAAATGGAAATATTTGCTTAAATTAAGTTTTGCGTAGCAGTTATTGCATTTTTATCGGAAGTATGGGGAGATTATAACAAAAATATAGCATAGATTCTGGAAAATAGATCGGGATTTGTGCAATCATTTTTGAGAAATAATTAATAATCTAATTTATTCGAATTTGTTGAGAAAAACTAAGTACGGGATCTTATTTCAAATACTGATTTTATCTTTTTATATGTATTTCGATCAAAATCGTTAGAGCGGTTTTTGTAAAATTTGGCAGACAAAACAGTACCAAATATTGCAACGTTTAGTTTGAAAAATACTATTGCTTAACTATTAAGCTGAAAACCGAGTACAAGTTATTGTTCGGGATGTAAGCATTACTTGGGTTTTATCGAAATCGAAAATGGGGTTTTCGACATATGAGCAGTTTTTAAAGTGAGCGTTTCCAGTGATTCGAATTGAAAATTAAGGACGCAATCATTTTGAAAACATCAATTTTACTCTAAGTTTGCATTTTGGTTAAAGTCGTTATTGACGTTTTCAGATAAACTAAAGAAAACAAAATTTTTAAAAAATGACTTTTTCAAAAATCAATTTTACGATAATACAGAGAAAAACTGAGTTCTCCCTTAAGTTAGAAATGACCATATTACCTTAGAAATTCATTTTTGTTACAATCGTATGGACCGTTTTCGAGATATGTCCAAATTTCAAAAGTACCGTTACTAGATTTTTTTAGCGGAAAACTGAGTATGTAGTTATGTTTACCTCACCTACATAGGCTTGAATATCAATTTTTGTTGAAATCGTTAGAGCCGTTTTCGAACAAATCAAACTGGTATGCAAATTTTGTATGTGAAGTACCAATAATATTGAGGCTATTTTTTGAGTTCGCCTATCATCGTAATGTCAGAAATAATTAACATCTCGAGTTCGAAATTTTGTACGAATACAATATCTTTCTCTTACTACGTAATGGAGAAAGTTAAAAACTGAGTCAGTAATGACACCTGTTGTGGGACCGATATGTAGTCTGTCGATTAATCTGTTACAACTTTAGACCCAGTTTTGACCAAATTTGCCTCGCAGTTAAGTGGCTTGAACCTTGGTGTCAATCTTAATACCGAAGGTAGCTTTACCTGCCATCAGAAGAGGTATGGTAGCTCCTTTTTTGTCGAGCTTGTAAGCTTGGCAACTTCATTAAATGTCCTTATACTCCGTCTCTCGGCCGAGGTGAAGGCTTAATCTTAAGAAATGAGCGACGGTTCTTAAAAAACAGAACCCCTCTTCCAAGCCTAGGGCCCTTCGTTTAATATTTATTTATTTGTCAAGCTTGGACCTGTTAGATAGGTTATTCCAGCTAATTGCTTACAACTTCAAGATGCTTGTCTCCTAAATAGGTTGACCTTAGGTCTATAGGAGTTGAATTGCTTTTGTTTTTAAATCGGAAGTTTGTAGCCTTGTTGCCAAATTTGATTTTGCCTGCACTATCCTGAGTGTTTGTTAAAAAAAAAATAACTGTTCGTGGGAGCAATCCCCCAGTGGTTACTGTGCTGGGCAATTGAGCGAGGGGTCTCAGGGTCGATCTTTGGGTATCTGTCATAGTTGGCTTTAATTCTTCGGGCCATTTAATCTGTCACTTTTGAATCGGATTTCATTCGCGGTTCTTTCAAATTTTTAAAGAGAAGAGCGAACCTCATTCCTTCATTACTTGCAGTGCAAATAAATGGCTCAAAGACCACCTTTGAAATACATTCAAATTTGACTGGTTTTACCAACCACTCACTTTTGAGTCGCTTTCCGCAGGTGATCTGTTGGCCAATTATTTCGCAAAAGAATACGCCTGACACTTCAGGAGGTCGAGGACTGTTTCTCTCAATTTAATCGGCGTAAAGCTGTCATCGTGAGTTTTCCCAACTCCACTTTAAAGAGGTCCATACATAGAGGCCTATAAATAGAGCCCCTTTAGCTGGAAAAATGAACTCATTTCAACCCTGAGCTGTCTGCGTGGCCACTTCAAAGAGAGGATCCCAAAATACGTATCCGATGGACAAATTGGAACAAATCTTTTCGCGGAATTTTCTTTCGACTGTGTGTCAAAGCAATCAACTTAATTGCCCTCCCACCCAATCAACGACCCTACATGAACGTCACCCACACTGTCAAGTTCGAGTACGTTTTCAATATTTCCTTCTGAGAAAGGACTTCAAGACAGACACGCCTGATCCGATTTTAATGAGCCTTGTAAGGATTCCCCAGAATCAACAGAATTACAGCAAATGCCATCACAACCGACATAAATAACATTCAGTGAGACTACAGCGGCAGCATATCGTGCCTCAAGGGAGCTACCCGCCCTTATCTCGTCCCAATAATTTCTAATTAGCTCCGACTAAAGTTTGCGTAAACTCCAAGCACAAAATTGCCAACCGCACACACAATCTAGATAGAGAGAGACCCTAATTCAACTGGGGTTAACAATTGCGACTAAGTACACGGAAGCAACCATCCAGACCCAAGGTTCACCCAACATGCAACCATGCAACACGGATGCACGGCACAAAAAATAAAGATAGAAGGACCCATCGCAATGATGATCAGTTTAAGCGAAAGACGATGACCAATAATACCGCATCGACCCGAGGCAATTAATTTTCCCAATAAGCAATTCAAGCTGACGCATTACCATTTGTGGACTATGTCCAATGTGTGCGCGCTCGCGCACCCTGGCCCGCTCGAGACTGTAGGAAAATTCCATTCGCCCCGACGATGATAAGAACTATTTCCTAGCTCGCCATCGACTTGTATGGGATGATCTCTTGGCTTCCCATTCTGTGGCGGCTTTGCAAATAGATAAACGGCACGAAGCCATCGTGTGTGTGTGTGTGTGTGTGTGTGTGCAGCACAGAAATTACTTCCTTAATTAAAGACCCCTCTGGACATTCTATGTCCTCTTCATCATCATGACCATGGGTGCAGATATATGAAGCTAGCACGCACCAAAGGCCTGAACCTATTCTCTATGCCGACGACTACTCGTGTGTGCGGAGGATGACCGCGGCCATGGCCATAGTCGAACCTTATGGCAATTGTCCGTGGTATTTATGCGATCATCCTGGGTAAGCTGAGGTTAGTCGTCGCTGTCCCGAAACGGACAAGTGGAATGCTGTTCGCTAACACTCGGTGTGTCCGTTTGTATCGCGAAGAGAGGAGAAGGTCATTTAATGGACTTGTTACCATGTGCGCGATCGTGAAAGTGCTTACACGACGGCACTGCTTGCGGTTGTAAAGGATTAGACGGACATGTATAAAATTTGTATTTTTATTTTATGCGTACCTCACGAACGCGCGATAAGCAAATCGTCGACAATGGCCGTGTTCTTAGGTGTTTGCTGTATGGGTGCGTGTGTGCGCAGGGTGCGCGACGAGGCAGCCTCTCTTTCGTGGGGAACATGGTGATTAAGTGCGGTTTATGACCCCGGGTGACGTTGAGTGGTTTGTTTTGTTGTGGCAGTGATTGGAGGGGGGCCAGAGGTTGGCCGACGGTCATTGCGAGACATTGTTGGCCAAAATGAAATATATTCACGTCGGGGAGACGGTACATTGAATTCGAAGTGAATGGCCGTTGGAGACAAGGGACACCTCTAACCTTGGAGAGGCTTGTCAAAGACTGTCTATCTCCGACAAACGGAGAGATTCTGACGCAGTTTTAAGGGCGGAAGTCGGTTGGGTAGCTACCCTGTGAGTACTGCACTGGGGAAATGGTTAGAAGAGGTTGAAAAGTACGGAGACCCATTCGAAGTTGCCTCGGTGTAAGTCGGTCTAATCCGATGGACATTTTAGGTCGGATGATGACGGAGCAAAGACAGAGTTCAATAGATCTGTTGAAATATTACGACTTGCCTACAGGAGAGAGAAGAAAGAAAGGGAGACTCTTGACTCTTACAGTTCTTCTCTGGGCTCAATTCCTAGTGTTAACGCTAGCATCTGTTTATGGGAGATCCGTTTCATCGACTGGGTCTCGACCCATTGATGTCCCAAGATCCTCATTCTTCTGCCAGCCAATGCCGGGCATTGACACAGTATATGTGCCGCTGTCTCAGATTCCTCCAGGCATAGTCTACAAGTATCATCCTCTATAAGGCCCATTTTCCTTAAGTGATACCTGAAATTACCATGTCCTGTAGACAAAGCCACCACCCATTTCAATGTTCCTCGACTCATGCTTAGAACTCTTCTTTGAGTGGAGCAGGTAGGCCACTTTATTGCCATTTTAGCTTGTCTACATTGTTCCACGGTTGACCACCTTCTCAGGTGTTCTGCCGTGATCCATTTGTGGACAAGCTGTTCAACCATTCCTCTGCCAATTGAAGAGAATGGTTCTGGTCCCAGCAACTTTTCAGTTGACCCCTGTTTTGCAAGGGAGTCCGCCTTTTCATTGCCTTCGATCCCTATGTGTCCTCGTACCCAAGTCAGTGTTACTTCATTTTTAGATGAACTCTTGACTCTTGAAACCGATAAAGCTTGATTGTAGTGCTCGTCGCACAATTGACGCCGGTGGCAGGCACCGAATGACCGAAGCCATAAACTAAGTATTAAATAGACCGTCAGCTCCCGCGCACCTACCCGATTCCCCCCGCTAATTTTGAAAAGAAAATTCTCTCTTAAATTTCCTATCTGTGAATACGTGTGAAGCAGCAAAAAAAGAAATTCTAAATGGCGGCCGGTGTAATACTGACACTCAGCAGTGCTCCTGCATCGTGATATCTCTACCTTTTTGTTGGAATTTTAATTTTGTAAAAACCTCCCACGCGTAAAAGGAAACAAATTTCATAATTGTTGAACTATCAATAATCTGGCAGAAAAATATTCAAACTGCATTTAACCATGAATATCAACGCACTAAATATACATTAAAACGAAATATGCCTTAAGCAACAATTTCTACTAACAAAATGTAATCATTATAATGTTAGCAAATTGCGATATTTATACTGAAAATTAATTTAATATGATTTTCTCTCCCAACAATACCAATTTTACTTTTAAATAGTTTTTTTCATAAAAAAAATCGAGGGAATTTGAGCTTAGTGAAAAGGGAAAAATGAACACGCTTCGTGTGACAAATAAAGAGAGAGAGAGTGCTAAGAACACTAACTGAGAGTTAGTGTATTTGGTGAGTTTCTGTCAGCTGATGGATGCGTTCCGAGAGTTTAAATTCGTTGTTTTATTTCACCACGAAAACATGTAGATGTTCTACAAAATGTATAATAGCGAATGTAATCAACATAAATAAACAAAGGAATAATGTGTGAAATAAAAGAAGATAGTTTTGTTCCTATAATTATTATTGTGTCTGTTTTTGTTCGCTGTTTTTGGCGAAAAATTACTTCACCGTGAATGTCCACAGAAAAAAGGCAAAGAATTTAAAGTGAAGAATTGATTACGAATATTAAGATTTGAAAGGATAGGTATGAGTTTTTATTTATAATCTTTTCATGAAGATTCCGTTTATAAAAAAAAAAAAACACACAAATGAAATGTTAATTTATAATAAAAAGAAAAAAATCTAATAGACACAATTAGATTAAAATTTAAGGGAAAGAACGAAACTCAAAATGTATATAAGCAAAATTGGAAATATATAGGTATGATATGTCTCACTAAATGCGCGAGTTTGCTGCCTACTATTGTCTTTTAATTCATACGATTCATAATCATTTGTATAATCAGATATTTTTTTCTTGTCAATGATTCATATACAGGGTCCGCCAAATAACTTTCTTTTTTTTTGGAAAATTTTTGAAAAAAAACTACTGAATATTTTCTCAAATTTCTTTTTTTATTTGAAAGTACAATCCTTCCGGTTAATAATGGAAAATAATTTCATTCAAATGGCTGCCTCGGCTGGCCATGCAGTAGCCTACACGATCGGTCCAATTTTTAAGCACATTATCGATTATGTGCAGCTGAATTTCACCAATGGCTTCACGAATATTGTCCTTTAAAGCGTCAATTGTCTCTGGCTTGTCGGCGTACCACTTATCTTTTACGGCACCCCACAAATAATAGTCCAACGGTGTCAAACCGCAGCTCCGAGGTGGCCAAACGACATCAGCAAAATCGGCATCTTCTCTAAGACGATCGCAGGCCCACTTAGCGAAGCGAAAACGCATTGGATGGTCATTTGGCTTCAACTTCTGAACCAATTAGACTTTGTATGGCGTCATACCAAAAGTTGTTTTTATTTTCAAAGTAGTAAAATGTTGGGTTTCCTTAACGGAGCATAAAAATACTGTCAAAGAATTCATGCTTAATAATTTAACAGAGTACATGTAAAAACAGTTGAAAATCGAATGTTCTGTTTTTTTGGAAAATCGGAAAAATGTATATGTTCCACCGCTTAATTTATTAAATCTCTTAAAGCAATATAAATTTGTTGATGGTGAATTTGTTTAAATACATCATTTTAAACGCTTATTTAAATCATAAAGCAATCTACATGTTTTCGCTACATAAAAAAAATTATTTAAGAAATGCAATGGATTTTAAAATATTAAAAAGCCCAATGTAAATGTACAGTACATATATTAATTTTTTGTCATAGTATTAAATGTGCAATTTTTCCCCTAATTTTTTTTTCTTTTGAAGTAGGTACCTACTTAAATTTTTTTTGGAAAAATAGAAAAATTTTCATATCTAAAAATCTACTTCCAAAAGTGTGGTTCTACTTCGCTTTTTCTTTACATCTACTTCGAAATACGATTTCAAAAGTCCGAACCCTGCCCTAGTCTAATCGAACATAAAAACGTCACTTGATATTTGTGCGATTGGAATAGATTTAGCTTTCGACACTTTTCTAAGCGTTTTCCATTCACTGGTTAAATTTTATATGAAAACATTCAAAATGCTCGTCCAGATTGATTTTTAAGCATTTGTACATAAATAATTAACCAAAAATAGATCAACCCGATGCAATTCCTTTCTTTTCAGTTGAAAAATTTCTCGAAAACGTAAACAAACTTCACTAGCTGTCAAACTCAAACGCACTTGTATTGGTAAATCTGAAGCGAATCTGAGAAAAAATCCAGATTCGCAAAAGTGCTCTGAAATCTGAAAAAGATTACTTTTTTGTTTTGTAGAAAACGAACATAAAAAGAGCTCTGAGAGCGCCCAATCGAAAACCACATTAGTAGTTATTTTTTTACGATTCGTTGTGTAGTACGTGCCACGTTTCATTGCTTTCATTTACAGAGATAAAAATACACATAGATTATTATAATTATTTATTATCTCTTGTTTTACTGGTGAAAGATTTTTAAATTTTTTGTCAGTGATTCGGAAAAAATCTTTTGTATGCCAGTTAAGTAGTAAGTTTGTTAGATGTTACAACAAACTTTTTATTCCGTTGACTTTGAGTTTTAACTTTTGAGAATTTTTGTTTTTCTTGTTTTAAACAAATAATACCTAAATATGTAATTTGGTTGGATATTTATTGACTTGTAATGGGTGTTAACTAAATACAGGGTATCCGCCGGGAAGGTATACTACTTTGTTTTGCCGCCATTTTGGTAAACATTAGTCTTGACAGTTCATATTTTGCAGTCGTGAAGTAGACACGTGGCAAATTTATTATGGGAAAATATTCGATAAACCAACGTGTTTTAATCGTTAAAACATTTCATCAAAATCAATCATCGATTACTGTGACGTTGACAAAGTTACGTGAATTTTTTGGGAGAACACATTTTCATTTGAATGGATATGTGAATAAACAGAACAGTCGGTTCTGGGCAATGGAAAACCCTCAAATTATTCATCAGTCACCTTTGCATCCATTAAAAGTTACAGTCTGGTGTGCAATTTGGTCAGGAGGAATCATTGGACCTCACTTCTTTGAAAATGAAACGGTTACTGTGAATGGGGAGCGATATCGTTATGATTGAAAACTTTTTAACGCCACAACTTCATGCTTTGGGCTTGATTAACATGTGGTATCAACAAGACGGTGCCACATCGCATACAGCCAGGATTACAATGGAACTACTGCGAGACCTCTTTCCACAACAAGTTATTTCAAGAAATGGTGATGTTGATTGGCCTCCACGGTCACCTGATTTGACTGCTCCGGACTTCTTTTTGTGGGGATAGCAAGGTTTATGCAAACAAACCAGAAACGCTTGAGCAACTCAAACAAAATATTCGTGATGAAATTAATGAAATACCGCGTGAAATGTGTGAGAATGTAATGAAAAATGTGCTCAAAAGGGCTCGCATTTGTGAGACTAACAGAGGCGGACATTTATTATGTATTCCATACATAATTGCCGACATTAAATAAAACATTTATCAATATAAGATCCATTCTCTTTCATTTAATCAAAAATTATAAACAAACAAAGTAGTATACCTTCCCGGTGGACACCCTGTATAATAGAAATTGGTTCCGTTTCGTTGCATAAATGTGTGTGATGTGTGAATTTGGAAAACATCGATACTATCGATAGTTTTTTTAATGAAACTATCGATACTATCGAAACTGCCAACTATCGATGTTAAAGCAACCCTAGCTAACAGAGAGATGGTTCTTAAAACTGACACCAACGACCACAGGTTAGTCCGTCTTAAAGACACCAGGAAGCAATGTTCGTTTGAAAAGCCTTTCAGTGAAAAGCCCGCCCACTTTCTACAAATTTGCTGTCAAATAAACTTTCTCCAATACATACTTGTTCGACTGCAATCACATGCTGCCATGACCCGCCAAAACGTTGTAATTAAAAAATTCCACTGTACTCGTATATCTATCGAAAATAATTAAATTAATCTACAACTTCGAGGATGGCATGCACAATTGTTACCAAATTTTCCCCCCAAATCTCCGCCTATATATAGCGGGTGTCATCCATTAATCCATTTTCTAACTCCAGCGCATTCTCTGCCTGCTCTGATTTTATTTATTTTTTTTTATTAAAAAGTTTACGAATTTTCTATTTTTTCCATCTATCATTGCTAATTTAATTTTTTCCACCTCCCACCGAAAGTACCTCAACAAAATTTGAATGCGACGAGTGGAGCGAAAAAAAAAATGCAAGGAACCGTCTCTTAGAGAGAGGGAAAAAAGAACGCAACCTCCCCCGAAAAAAACTTTAATTTGAAAAAAGGACGAGCGAAAATAAGAATCCAATTGAAAAGTTTTGACTCTGGCTGCTGCTGTTGTTGCCGCTGCTCCTGTATGCGAATGCGACTGCAAAACTAATCAATGGAGGAAATTGATTTTAGGACGGCAAAAAAAGGATCAGAGAATTGGTGAACAGAGGGAAAAAATCGCACCGACAATTTTCTCGCGCGCGTGGAATTTTTATCACTCGCAAAAATGGACGATTTCTTGTGAAGTAAGGACATTTAAGCAATTAGTGAAAGGATTCGCGGTGCTTACCAATTATGTTGATAATTTTAGTTAGTCGACGCTTTGTCTGGCGTTTGTTTTTGGAGGTTGAGAAAAAAAAAAAAACCCCTCCCACCTGCTTGTCTCCTTCCTGAAGATGAGCCAGGAGCAACAGAATAGCAAGCATCACATCGTGTGGCATGGCAGTCATCCTTGATGTTGGTGCGGTGGCGTTCTATATAGAAGGTGTCTAAGGATCGTGTGACTTCCTGCCGCAGGCACATTCACAGCTCCACTGCATAGCTACGACCCACGAGTGTGTGTGTGTAGCTTCTGCAGCCGATGGAGATGGGAGTATAACGTATTCCGGACACGAATGGAAATGAAAAGGAATAATTTTTAGATGTATTTTGTCCGTTTGTATGGATTCGTGTCCTGTTTTGCTTCGACACCGTCGGGATAATATTTTAATTTTTTTTTTTACTTCTGCATTTTGGTTGTCATGTGCATGCGGATGGAGATGTATCCACTCCTACAGAGTGGGAAGCTTGCATGTGTGTGTGGTTTGTTTTGTGTGCCATTTTGTGCCATTGTCATCGGTTATGTCCTCATTGTTGTCCGATTTTTAAAGCGCTCGTTAGTGTGTTTAGTATGGATTATTGTTTTACTTTCTTCTATTCCTTTCTGTTGTTTGCCAATATTCGGGATGATGGAGGGGATTTGTGTGCAATTTGAAGAGGATTCGAATGAGATCTGATGCGGATTTCTTTCTTCTGGAGTTTTTAAAGGTTTTTGTTTTGTGTGGCTGCTTGAAAATGCACTACATCACTAGAATTCATTCAGAAATAAGCAGGGCGGCACTTTTATTCTAATCGCACATAGGATGTGCGCTTCAAAATATTTATCAAAAATTAACGATCAGAATACTGGTCAATGATTTCATACCTATAGTTAATTTTATTTCTACTTATCATTTCTGAAATGTAAAGCGTTGATTCCTTTGCGCACACGACTTTAAAAAATAAAACAGATTCTTGTGTGCGCCATCGAAATAAATAGCTACAACCATATTTGTTAATGGGAAAAGCAAATATAATTGAATAATGGCGGAAAATTGTCAGGAAATTCATTTAAACTGTATAACTAAGCGCACATAGGATGTGCGTTTCATTCTGTGGAAATGTAAAATCACAGTTCTGTTTGATGATTATAAGTGTGGTTTATATATGTTATTTTTCTTACCATTTTGAAGGTGCACACGTTGACTTCTTTGCGCACACAATTTTAAGAGGCAAATACTCGTGTGCGCAAACGAAAAAAATTGTTACACATGCACATTAATGTGCGTTTACAGAAAAAAGTACAAAAATTTGCACGGCCCAAAGTCTCCACTTCCACTTCCTCCCGTGGCAAGTCAATCAACGTAGTCCGAAACCCATTTTATATATAGTTTGTCCGCCATCTGCTATAAGGACCTTTCCTATCAATAAAATCTTCCACTCAGACCACAAAATGTCCCTGAAAAAAAAAAAAACCAAACCAAACCGACAAAAACTGAAGGTGCAGCGCTTTGATAATTGGAAAAGGATTTATGACCAACTCAGCTAGATTTAGGGACACCATCCTCCGTAGACGGCCAGCCAAAATGGAATTGTATAAAAATTAACCACACACGACAGGAGCAGCCAACCAAGGAATCGCCTACAATACCACTTTCACTTGATGCCTTGCCGCACATGCAAACCTCCACAAAAGCCAAAGCAAACTGTATACAAGGACATCCTACCGAATATACTGGACAGAGAATATGGGCTACAAAGCAAAGATCCTCCTGGTGGCCCCGAAAATCCGTATTGGAAATGATTTATGTGGGTCAGTTGGGAATTTGTGTGTTAGCTCGCATTTGGATTCGAATGATTTATGATTTCGCTCCTCTCCCTGTGTAGGGTGTTTGGATTTTTCTTTTCGATGCGGTTAACCGTGCCACCTATAGCCCCACACCGATTCTGCGGGTATAGAATCGTTATAAATGGTTGAGATGCCGAATTATACGAGTATATTAGGGGTGTAAGGCACAACAACAAAATGCAAAACCACCATGAGTCGAAGGAATCCGCAAACGACCTCCACTGGGCATTTTCAACTTGTGCGCAATATCCACCTCGTTTTTGTACTGTGAAATCCCTTTTTACGGATTCAGGTCAGATATTTCCAAAAGAAAAAAAAAACAACAGAAAAACCCGCCAGGTCTCTACCGGCAATCCCCACAGAGTTGGCAATGTCGGAACGCCACTAGAGTACAAACGTCAATCGGGATATTTATTACATTTTTTGTAGTGCGTCTGACACATTTCCCATTCCAGATGGGCATCTAATTTTATATTTTAATATTTTACTTGGAGGATGACGCCACTCAAAATAGCAGTCGAACACACAAAACGGGAGTATTCAGTATCGGCATCAGTTCTCAATTAAAACTCGAGTAGACATGGAGCAATGACAAGCATCTGCCACCAGGCTGGTGGTTTTGCCGGGAATTAAGACATTTTTTGCATGTTTTGTCGATAAGCTTACTCCGTGTGTCGGCCAGGAACTTGATTAATGGATGAAATAGGGAAAAAGACCTCGATGGCATTCGAATATAATGCTTTTCGAGCCTCCCGAAATTGATGAACGGATTGCGGTGAACAATTAATGAATCTCTGGGCAATTATCCTGCGGAATTAATCAGAATGATTAGTTGCCTGCAAAAAGGCATAGGACATGTGGAACTTTTCATTTTGTTACATCTTTTTCACTGTTTTTGTGTGTTGGGCGTGGGCAATTGCTTTCTTTTGGGGGTGTTTTCGAAAGGCCTGACTTTGATAGCAATCAATTCTGACACGGAATCGGTTTTTTTTTTATCGAGGAATCAGCAACAAGTGCGCCACTTTATTCGATTGAGATGATGTGACCTAATAGGGGGCACTATATTTTAAGGAAATCCCTCCAGATGATGTCCGAAGTCCTTTGAGTACAGCAAACGTCCTATTTTGGACGAATATTCAGAGCCCCTATTCAGAGCCCCTTATTCCCTTATTCCTGCCCTAATGTGACAGAAAAGCTATGAACTCGAAAGTCCCCTATTCATCCCCAAAAGTGACCTCGAAATGACTAAATCGTGTTGACTCCTCTACACCTGTTCGTAGCTGTTTCCTCGCTTCATACCTCTCGACATTGCAAACAAACAGACCAGTAATACCCACCTACCACTGCAAGTCTCCCTCGCCACCTCCTCTTTATTTGCTGGAAACTTTACCACCCCTCTGACACATAAAAGAAGCAATCTCCGCCAAAAGACACATTCGTCACTAATTAAAAGCAAACAAATTAAACGCCCAAGCCGCCTCATCCAAACATCCAAACATCCACTCTGGTTCTGTGCACGTCACCTCCGCTTTTGTCACCTCAACTGCAGCCATCATCATCTCCGCTATCTACTAGCCACCCACTGTCATGGCCGCAATTGATTGTAACTTAATTCCCGTCGAAAGTGCACTCATTCCACTAATGAGCCATTTTCCCCCCATTAAAAGTGAAATTAGTGTACCGGCAGCGGTAGCGGAACACAAAACGTGAAGATGCCACACACACACACACATATGTTGTGCTGTTTTGCAGAGCCCGGGAAAAGATGTGCCATTTACTCCACGTCCACATCGCACAGTAGCTCAAGTGCAAACGGAGCACGAACCAAGAAGCGCAGAGAAGAATGCGCGCACGGTAGCATGTTGTTCTTTGGCCTGTCGTCTTTTATTTGTGTCTCGGTGTTCATCATTCCGGTTTGGCGGACAGAAGACACAAAAAGACACACAAAAACAACTCTTGAAGAAGCAACGGGAGAACAATTAACGATCCACATGTCGCTTTGAATTTGTGAAGGAACATGTTCTTGGGCACCCTCTCCACTACATCCGACTGGGGGATTCTTCTTTTTCTTTTTTTTTTGCGCTCGCGCGGCCAGCACTCCTCACATAAGTTGTTAAGTAATGTTTTTGCCTTTCAATCAAACAGACTTCCGGTTTAATTTATCTTCAGATCGACGAAAGGGAAGACGACTCAAAGTCAACGTCAACACCCTACCGACACCGACACCAAAGACCGAGCGCACAAAAAACCGGATGACATATACCAAATATGTGCATTGATCACTTAACCTACGGAATGGTTAATCACCTTTAATCGAGTCGATTGCTTGGAATTCCCCACTACCCATCGATTAGTTTGGTCGTCTTGCATCTGTCCAGTGTCCACCCAGCTTGTGTGAGTTTCCTCCCTCACTATAGGCGATTATTTTTCCTTCTGCTGTTTGTTCAGTGGCAGTCTTTGTATCTCGCTCTCTTGGGAGTGTAAATTAACACCTGACCATCTGGGCGGTCTGCTGAATTCCTGAGGAGTTGCCGGTTCTGTTTACTTTGCTTTGCAGTTTTGCATTTCCTTTCCGTTTAATGGCCGAATGTAAGCGATATGCGGTGTGAAGACATACCCCGGCTCGAATAGCCAAACTCCCAGGGGAGAGATTTACCGATTCGCTATTCATGGCGCATCGTTAAGCGGCGGGGAATAACTTTCCTGAAGACTGTCGCACCTAATGAGGAAATTAAATATTCGTAATTAGGTCTAAAAATAGCCTGGGCTTGTGCGCGAAAGCCTCCTCCACTAGGGCATGATGAAT
Source organism: Cheilosia variabilis (assembly GCA_951230905.1). NCBI lineage: Eukaryota > Metazoa > Arthropoda > Insecta > Diptera > Syrphidae > Cheilosia > Cheilosia variabilis. The sequence continues at coordinate 56,625,814 of OX579678.1, read as the reverse complement.
GCCAATTATCGGCGAATTAAAGAAGGAAGAAAAAAAAAAACGAAACAGAAGATGAATAGTGCTGTGTGTAGGTAACCGAAGACGGAGGCTCGACGCACTGCTGTAGTTTACTGCCTAATTGGCGGGCTTCTCAGAATACTAGTCCATAGGGAGAAGTTGGATGTGTTTGTGGCGATTGAACGCTCTGGAGTATGGGTGACTAACTGCTGCCAAGTAGGCTGAGGGTAAATGACCTTGTAAATTAGGTTCGCAAAGGTTTATGACCTCAGGGCGACAGAGCGGAAAGTATGGAGCCCGACGGTAGCCCGTGGTCCATACTTCCAGATTTGTAGTACCAAAGCGGCGAATGTCAATGAGGACTATTCCGAGTGCTTCATCTGAAATTGTTTTGTTTGCAAAGTTTTCGACCTTTCTCCATCATCATTCTTCATAGATGAGGTAGCCCGGCAGAGCTGACAAAACTACTTACCTATGGCTCTAGAAAGCCCGTCCACATCGCTGTTCTTAAAAGCCGATGAAAAGATCCCGAGTTTCACGTCAGAATGTGATCGACGGCGTACTTATATGGCCTAAAACCGCAAAAAGGTTATTCAAGAAGGGCTTTATTCCTGCATACAACATGGCTGATAGGACCGCGAAAGATAAGCGATGTTGAAAAGACTGCAAGTCGGTCGTATAGCTGTTGCAGTTGAGGGGTCCTACCTTTTTAATCGGACAATCGGATTTCGATTCATCGGGCAGAAAATCCGTCTTACCAAATCTTAAAAGTTATTTGGTTCTAGCTTTCTATCAAGCCACCGCCAGGTGGTCTGAAAAGATCCGCGGGTAAGCCTTGCCATGGTGCCTGTCCAAGGGATCAATTTTGGTCATAGTGCGTCCATAGAAAACCACTTGAGACCAACGATTGATCGTCTAAATTGAATATCGGACTCTAAGTCGGTCTTCATCGCCGTTATACAGTCAGCCTCAGCTAAGCTTCTATTTAAAGGTTTACCCCCGACATTTCTACGATTTTTTGTACAGGATTCGTTGGCTTTTTTTAGTCAGAAAATCCTTAAATTTCTTAAATCGGGCGGTTCCGTTGTATAGTCCGCTCTATTGTCCGCTTCAGCTGAGCTTCTATTTAAAGGTTTACCCGCGACATTTCGATGAGTTTTTGTACAGGATTCGTTGGCTTTTTTAAGTCACAAAATCCTTAAATTTTTTAAATCGGGCGGTTCCGTTCTATTGTCCGCTTCAGCTGAGCTTCTATTTAAAGGTTTACCCGCGACATTTCTACGATTTTTTGTACAGGATTCGTTGGCTTTTTTAAGTCACAAAATCCTTCAATTTTTTAAATCGGGCGGTTCCGTTGTATAGTCCGCTCTATTGTCCGCTTCAGCTGAGCTTCTATTTAAAGGTTTACCCCCGACATTTCGATGATTTTTTGTACAGGATTCGTTGGCTTTTTTTGTCACAAAATCCTTCAATTTTTTAAATCGGGCGGTTCCATTTTATAGTCCGCTCTATTGTCCGCTTCAGCTGAGCTTCTATTTAAAGGTTTACCCGCGGCATTTCGATGATTTTTTGTACAGGATTCGTTGGCTTTTTTAGTCACAAAATCCTTTAATTTTTTAAGTCGGGCGGTTCCATTTTATAGTCCGCTATATTGTCCGCTTCAGCTGAGCTTCTATTTGAAGGTTTACCCCCGACATTTCTACGATTTTGTGTACAGGATTCGTCGGCCTGAAATCTTTTTTTAGTTACAAAATCCTTCAATTTTTTAAATCGGGCGGTTCCGTTCTATAGTCCGCTTCAGCTGAGCTTCTATTTGAAGGTTTATCCCCGACATTTCGATGATTTTTTGTACAGGATTCGTTGGCTTTTTTAGTCACAAAATCCTTTAATTTTTTAAGTCGGGCGGTTCCATTTTATAGTCCGCTATATTCTCCGCTTCAGCTGAGCTTCTATTTGAAGGTTTATCCCCGACATTTCGATGATTTTTTGTACAGGATTCGTTGGCTTTTTTAGTCACAAAATCCTTTAATTTTTTAAGTCGGGCGGTTCCATTTTATTCTCCGCTTCAGCTGAGCTTCTATTTGAAGGTTTATCCCCGACATTTCGATGATTTTTTGTACAGGATTCGTTGGTCTAAAAATTTTTTTTAATTTTTTTTTTTGTAAATTATGACTGTTCACGTCGCAATATCCTTCAATTTCATAAATCGGGCGGTTCCCGTGCTCTGATCTGCCTCGAGTCTCTTTTAGTTCTACAGCCCGAAAATAGCTCTAAGCCTCGATCAGGGCTACTGCTGGCGACAAGGTCTTTCGATCATGAAACGTATAACCACATCAAGAGGACCTCAAGTCTGTGAAACATCTCTTAGGTCACTGTCCGCCCATCCCTCAAAAAAGGCCTCTTTTTAAACGTGGAAGATGGAAGCTAGGTTCTTCGATAGATTTGACGATCTAGCTAGTTTCGCATACCAGATCGAAGAAGATTCTTTAACTCATTTGAATTATCTTGACAGTGGTAAATATAAAAGGGCACAATAAAAGCACTCTAGCACTGGACTTCTACGGCAGCTTTTGCTGTGGCAATACTTGTACACGTTCGGCGAAAAGTTGGACTATTTTTGACGGTTGCAGACACTTTCTGACAGCAGGTGGGCCAAAAGTCCACAAAATTTCGAGAAATAGTTTGACAATCTTAAAAGTGAAGTGGGTCAAAAGTCCACTTTTGGCTTGTGGAATGTTAACCCTGCGCCTCGCAGGTCCTGCACATGCTTTCAAAATTGTATTGCCCTTTCGTAAAATAATCTATTTCTGAATTTTGAAACTTTTTGCAACCTCTTCCATCTCCCCCGTCTAACACGGTTTATTCTTTCTCTTTCCAGGTACGTATCCCAACAACCACCGATAAAACCATATATCTCGTAAGTAAAACGCTCTCAAACTTGTTTACCGTAAAAGCCGCACATTAATTACACAAACCAGGGGGAGTGTAGTATAGGTAGATCAAAACCTCAATCGCCCTCTGCCAATTATTGACCCAAACCAGCGACTGTGCCTAAGAGCTACAGTTATACTTATACCTCTTTTGTTGTGCTCGAAATACCCACAGAACGGAACCATTTATAGCTCGCAACTCCTCCATCACTTCGCTTTTATCCGCCCAATCAATCAAAACCAATAAAAAGCACAAAAGCGAACCGTATACTTTCAAGGAATCTGCTGGCCATTGCTCCCGCATTTTCTGACCGCCCCTCTCTGTCTTAGGGTTTCGCCAGAGTCATTGCATTTAATTGCCGATAAGATATGCCGTCCTCCACACTCGCTGAAATTAGCAACATTTTCGAACGGTACATGCAGGGATAATAAGTCCTAAGCAACTGTCAGACGGAGAGCTGCCATCATTAACCAATAACCGGCATGCATGCCACAGTGCAGAAGGCGGCGGTTGGGTGCGATGCCAGCTCATTATTGTGACAGGTAGCTGTCAAACGAATTTCAATAGAAAATTATTGTTTTGTCCTTTTTATACGAATCGCTTCTGGTGCTGGTGTAGGTATATGCGGTCTTCAACTAATGATGGCCACAAGTGGGTGTGTCAGGTGGTCTGGTGCTTTCTTTTCTCTGCATCCGCGCTAACAAGCTGCCGAGTTTGGTTTGATTTTTATGGCCCGTGGCCGGTACCTGCTGCTGCTGCCCTGGATGCTGGAAGATGCCTTTTGTGTCAATTGTGTTCAATTGTGGGTCATTATGGGCTGTGGCAGGGGTCTCGCCATTATCATTATCGTTCCATGGCCAACGATGGAGTGATGCTAGGTAGAAGTGCTATTCCTGGCGCTTTGTCAGGTCTCTCTCTGCCTTTTTTCTGTCCATTATTTTCATTTCAATTTTAATGGCCATGTAATTATGATTGATTCGTTGACAAATTGTGCTGCAACGGAAAGCGTAACAGCAGCAACAATTGATTGACATAATCGACCGTTTATGGTGCCGTTTCATTTGCAATTTTTCTTTTCGCGCAAATCCTTCGAAAAGAATAATGACTTCATAGAGCGGCGGCAAAAAAAGAACTTATCATCCTTCGCAGGCAAAATGTAATGGATTACCTAAGAAGCGTAAATTATTTCAGATTTGCATTTCCGAACAAAGTTAGCTGCTCCTCGTTGTTGGAGGAGGACGACGCGACGAGCAGGAGGAGGGGGACTCCTCTTAATGAGATGCACGCTGTAACGTTGCCACTGCAACGGAACGTGGTTTGTTGTTAATGCAAAAATATGCAGGACCAATATATTACCGAGTAATTAGCATTAATTTCTGAAGTGATAATCCAGCTTAGCGGAACGTTTCATCGTCATTCCCGTGGAAGAGGAAGAGCGCTCCTACCTACAGCGCACATCTGGAATACATAGTTTGCGAGGTATTTTTGTGGGTATTCTGCAGTAGCTATACTGGTCAGGTGGCTGTCTGAGAGCAAGCAGGAAAAAAAATTGTCCGAGGAAATAGAGTTAAATAAGGACCGAAAGAAAAAAAACCGCAAAGCAGCTACCTACCTACATAACTGGAATAATAATTTTTACTGTCAAGAGGGTTGCGAATTTTAAATGCGAATACGAATACGGATTCGAGTGCTGGGGCAGCTACTTGTTAATTGAATGCCGGCTTTAATGCTCTCGAATGCAATTTAAGCGCCATTTTTTTTGTAAAAGGGAGGAGAGTGTCTCTTGAGAAACCCAAAGGAACAGCCAGCTGAGCAGCTGTAGTCTTGAAGACGAAATGTGGGTTCTGTCCAGCGTTGCCACAATGGTACAAGTGTAACAAAAGTATTACACTTTTTAATTATTTTATAATTTTGTTGCAATGTTACTTTTTTGTTCGCTTTGTTACACTTTTTCCCATTAAAATCTTTTTTTATTTTTCTCGGTAAAAAATATTGAAAAGTTGACCTGGCAGCACTTTTTTCTTTCGAACAAACTTCTACCAGAGCACAAGTTGTGCAAAACGTCAAACCAGTGTTGTAACTCGTGGGGAATTTACCTTTTTGTGGGAATTTCGATGATAAGAAACCGTCTCGCGTGAAAAAGGGAAAAAATAAGATTTCGGTAAGATTTTGTGGAAAATTTGGTCAACTTACAAAAAAAAAAAAAAAAATCCATCAAACTTCAACGTAATATCATATTTATAGTACCTCTGTGTTCACAAAACACGCCTATCTAAATGACTTCTTATGAAATATATCTACTACAAATCAGGGATGGAAAAGTCGATACAATTGTATCGAATTCGATACAAATGAGTTTGCTCGAGTACAAAAGTACAATTTGCCTTAATTCGATACAATTTATCCATCTGTATCTTTCAAATCCTCGTGCAATTTGTAAAGCTTTTCCTAAGGAAACAATTAAAATAATCCAGATGATGAAGTTTTTATGTCATTTTGCAAGACATAAACAAGAAAATTAATATTCAAAATCCCTTTCTAAATTTTCTGGAGTATTTTACATCAGAAGCAGTTGTATCAGGAAAATCTAATTTTATATTGAATTTTGTTTTTGAATTTTTTCCCTAGTGAAAAAAAGAATATTCAACAAATTAACAATGTTTTTAGCATTCAATTTGCATCAATTTAAATATTATTCAATTTGAGAATTTTGGGCTGAAGTAAATTCAATTAAAAACGAGTGTAATGAGCTGATGTTTGAAAATATTTACAAAATTGCTCAAGCCTTGCTATTCCTCACTCATCAGCAAATGTCGAAAGGATTTTTTCTTGCCAGACATTAATAAACTCCAAATGTCGAAACCGACTTCAAGTCGACACTTTGATTGAAACAAAAAAATTGATAAGAAACTCATCCTGTTCTGAGTTTCAAGTTCAGGGCAATATTTTCAAGATGAATGAGCAAATTGAGAGTATAAAGCCTGAAGAGCCTATTTTGGTGTAGGTTTGTTTGTATAGTTTTGCTAAGAAGTCATCAATGTTTTGTTAATTTATTTTTGTTTATGGTTTTGAAAATAAAATATTTTGAATTCAATTCTGTATACGAAAAAAAGTTTTCAAGACAACTGGCTCTGTTTCAGTACGATCTTACAACAGTTTTCAGTACAAATGGAAAATGGCGTTTTCCATTCCTGCTACAAATTACAAAACACGTAAGAGGCTAAGAGTTTCACATTTTTGTTTTCTCTTTCATATACACATTTTGAACTTCTCCTTCTAACTACCACCGGTATTTTCATTGCTTATGTTTTCAACTGAATTGCTCTTTTTATTTATTATCGAACAGTTTCTTATTATAGCGATTATTTGCGCTATACACAAACAATATAATATTATAATGAATTATATGTTTGGTTTTTTTTTCATGAATTGTACCAATGAAATGACTTTATCTTATTGTTCCAATTAAATTAATAATTGCCCTCTTTTATTTTTTTTTGTTAATAAAACTATTGAAAATAAACAGTTTTTTTTTTAAATTAACCAAGTGGGAAATTTGTGGGAATTTTGGCTACGTCCAAAAGGGAAAAATGGGAAAAAAATTAGCTAAAAACCATCTCAATGACACCAACACTGCGTCAAACTGCGAGTAGGAATGGGAATGGGAGGGAACGAGAAAGTACAACAATATTTTTCTGTCTCGCCGCGTCGCCGTTGAAAATGTTTTACATTTCGTGGTAAATAAAGTTTGTGAAATTGAAATTGAAATCTACTTCGAAATGTGATAAAGAGTTTTCTAATAAAGATTTTTTTGAGTTGAAAAACGATGTTTTTATTATTAAAATTTTTTTTCAGTTTGTTACATTTTTTTTTTTCAATTGTTACACTTTTTGAAAAAAATTGATAGGTAAACTTTTTGAAAAAATTTGTTACACTTAAAAAAAAAACTACGGTAACATTGGCCCTGTTGCCTTAAAATTTTGGACGTTCTTTGAACAGAGAAATTCTTTGCTCGATGGAGTTATTTTGAAGTTTGTTGCAACATATTCCAAAAAAAAATCCATTTAGAGTGTAATAGGACCTTAATTCGATTGGTCTTCGTGAGAAAAATGTTAAATAAAACACAGATGGAGATGGAGGACTTGTGTCTCAGACGACTGAATCGCACTTTTCTGACAAGGTCCATGTAGCTGTACAGCTCATAGAGTTCCTTTCGTTGATCTACATAGCTCGTGCACTCAAATGGAGCCAAAAACAGACTCAGAGTCTTGACTTCAAAATGATTGTCGGTCCTAATTCATATCAAGTTGAGACTTAATTTTTAACCATGCGCTCTTGATGCTCCCAAGCCTAAAGCAACCTACAAAGTGACCGAAAGGACATAGGTATACCTACAAATTTTATCTGCGTCAAGTCAACTTACCAATATTAATAGCCTAAAATTCAAGTTTGGAATTCATTTCTCGACTAAAAGATTGTGAGAACTGCTTTTCAAGTCAAGCAAGAAACATCGAAAAGAAATTTACGTTCGATCTTCAACCCTTCTGTGGTGAAAGACTCCCAAATGCTTACGTTAAACATTTGCCCGTCACTTACTTATGCCATTCACAGTCACTCAACTTTTACCACCTTAGTTACCTAGTACTTAGTACCTTCCCTCAAACTGGGTACTCACCCTCCCACTTGCCACAAAAATACAACCAATTACCTGCAGTAAATTAGCAAAAAAAAAAAAACCAATCATTTACCTTTAAAACCTGTACTCACTTTAGAGGAAAACAAAAATGTGATAAATCCTCGCCTAATACGTCCTTCATTCTCCCCCAGGAGCTTCCCATCTAAAAAAATAGTAAGCCCAATCCTAAATCAACCCAGCACACACATGGCTCATCCTATACCTCTGTCTCTATATGCACACCCTCACCCATATGAGTAATCCCTTCCAACTCAAGTCACTTTAAAACAATTTTTAAGATTCTCCCTCGAAACCAATTCGGGTGTATATTTTCCACCCGCGAATCTCTTTGTTTCATCAATAGAAGCGAAGCCGAAGACCCTCTGTGTCATGAGCAACCAAAACCAACAAGAAACAAAAAAAAATCAAATCGGAAAACGTCTTCCACTGTGACTGTCAATCTAATTGAAATTCTAGACTGAATCTTCCGCAAATTACCTTCATTGACAAAAATCCCTAATCCCAATCCAAACATGCCACCTACCACCGCACACCATCATAAGCTGGGTTGGCTTGGAGTGGCACTGCTCCCATCATGGTATTGAGAAGTAGTCGAAGCGCCCATAGAATTATTGAGAGAAAAATCTTCAAACCCACTGAACGCAAAAAAAAAAGAAGTAAGAAAACGAAGGAAGACCGAGAATCCGCTCTGTTTTCGACCTTTTTTTGGGTTGGGATATAGCACGAGGCAAAATCCAAGGAACCACAAGACAAGACAAGGAGAAACAACGACGTGAAGTGGATTTTTTTCCGTCTCCTCCTGCCAAGTCTGCACAATCTTACCGCACAGATCCTTTAGAGTAATTTAATCAGAGAGGAATGGATGCAGTGGTAGTGGTAGTAGTTTTCAAAGTTTGGACAGACCTCTCTCCTGCCCCCATCCCCAGGCAGGGTAAATAAAAATAGTAAATTTAATGATTGGAGTTGCAGATCGATTTCCCGCGGGAATTTACTTTTCTTTTATTGTCTATATAATTTCTACCACATGAACAGAGAGAGAGGGCGAGGGAGGCAATCGAAATTGCTAACGCAATACGGACGCAGTAATTGAGAGGAATTTCCCAATTGTTTGGGTAACAGATGAAATCATTAAAAATCAGCTGTACATTCGTTAATTTGTCGGTAGAAATTCCGATATCGAAGCAAAGCGCCATGGGGTTGATGGTTTTAAAACTGAACGAAGTAAAGGTTCCTGCACGCTTGACGTGGCGGCGCAAATAGGCTTCGAATTTAATGAGAACTTCCAAAGCCATTTCAAACAGAAATACAAATTTCGACGAAAGAAAGGGAAAATGTCAACTGGCATACTTTCGTTAAGTTTCAGTTGTTTTGTCGGTGAATTTGGTTATGTTCTCGTTTGAATTACTTATGTTCCATTACGTCATTCCACTTGAATGTCAAATCAGAAAGAAATCTGACGGCCAAATGACAGTTGTGAACTTTAAATGAACTTTCGTTCAGTTTTTGTTGCTTTGCTGTCATGTTTGATTATGTTCTTCTTTTTTTTTATGTCATTACACCTTAAACTATATTTTGACCACTTCCGAGCACTTGTTTTTGTTTCGTTCTGCGCATCTGTCAAAAAAAAAAAAACCTACATCTCCATTGAGAAGTGTCACAAACTCGCAATTCGTCTGCCATGACACTTGTCCGCGAATACAAATTATATGCGTTTGCTGACAGGAATCTCAATGGTTTTTGTCATGACAGAAGCGTAATATCACAGATTTTATTTAACTGTCTAATTCAATTAAATGTCTGCAAAAATTTCAGTTGTCAAGTCGCCGTCCAAAATATTGTAGACTTCAACTTTGTAGGTGTCAAACTTACAAATAACATTGATCAATACTTCTGCGACAAATTTCTGATCAAATAGTCACAAAATTTTAATTATAAAGTGCAAAATGCAATGTTATGCGGTAAATATGTTGACAGCTGTCAGCATTTTAGTAGCATTGACAGTTTCGACTGCTGAATTGAGAAGTAAAAACTAGATTATGACGCTGAAGGGGAAAAATTACTGGGTCAGAAAAGACCCAGAGAGGAAATGCCAGTATGACAGGTGTTAACAAGGTCGCAAGAGCCAATATGGTGGCTAATTGTGAACTGACGTTTCCCTAAGAACCTAAATTCTTATCGCTGAAAGCTGAAAAGAAAAAACTTCTCCCACCCTAAATTTGTGAACTGTCACCTATGGTTAAACTCAGATTTTTTTTCTGACAGCTCCACAAATGAATGGCCTAGACATTATCCCAAGCCAACCTCGCGGGAGTTTTGAATCTCCAATTTCACTCCGCTCACGCTCAGTTCCATGACCTGTCTCTCTTATAACCAGAATCGAAACCACAAAAGGCTACTCTGACCATTTTTAAAATTGGCCATCATTTCCTCCACGATCGGTTGAGTTAAAGAAATAACTCAGTGCAAAGCAGAAGCCAGAACATATGTTCCGCAGTCCGGTTGTGACAGCGCCTTGGTGTATATTGTATCAAAGGAACAACCATCGATTGTCATTGTGTCGTTGGTCTGTGCGCGCCGGCAAATCATCTATGTGTACGTTCGACGTTGTGTGTACCATTTCCCTATGTACTTGCCCATCTAAAGGATGGCAAAATGCCACCAAGTCTATATATGGTCAGAGCTAAGTTACGTTTCAGGTCTACTAGAATCGATGACGATGATTATCAGCGATTTCCAATGCAGGGTAGCCAACTAACAAACGGCCAAAGAGATATGAACCAAATGCATTCTTTTGGATCATGGTATAGATGGCAACAACGACCTCTCAATTGGAATCTACGACTAGAGCTTCTGACCATTTATAGATTAACTGCAGGCACAGAGTTGTCGCTGAGTGGCTGTGTTTTTGTGTGTGTGTGTGTGTGTTTGCTGCGCACATCGCTTTGGTTAGCATCTTCTTTGGACCCAAATGATGATGGGATGCAATCGATTTTGGACCTTAATTACGACCAATGACAGTTATGTTGCATTTTACATGCATGCGCACCATCGACCATTGACATAAATGGTAAGATGGGTATTTGCGCTTATGCGTTGCGGTGTTGCCAGACAGATGGTTAGAACAAAGCTTCGGTCTGACTGAGAAGTTGGGCGTTAAAAGCGTTGATTTGTTCAATATTTTAGGTGAGTCATACATGATCAGATTGGCAGAGCGATGGGGAAATGTTCATCGTTCTTACACTCCTGTGTCATCGTTACAACATCAGTTCACGAAGGTCGGAGGATCAGCTTTGCTCACAAGATCACCAGCGAATTAAAATCCGTAAATATCGGATCTTCAAGATTTTGTTTTTGAAAGATTAATGATCGACGAATCACGGTTCGATTGAAAAGCTCTTATAGAAGTCATCTTTGATCAGATGATCTATAGCAAAAATTTCGATATGATAACGAAATAGTGCCTTACCCCAAATCAATGGAAAACTAAGATCGTCAAAGTTTTTTATTTTTCGATCGTGAACCCTGGGAAGATGAATCGGCAGTACCTTTACTCAGTTTTTTGACCTCAATTGGAACTTTTCACCCATAAAACTTACAGGCATATCTCTTAAATGATCACTTTTGAAGATCGTTCTATCAAAACAAAGAAACCCAATTTTACCCATTAGCGATATTTATTTGTGTCTGAACTTCAGCACCATCGATAATGAGAAGTCGTCAAATTAGATCGACGATCGGTCATGATCCAAAGCATGTCCCCCATTGAAAATAGCTCGGTAGCTGTACTCAGAACTTTTGCCATATTTGGGGATCAGTCATGTAAAATACTGAAATGAAGATGAAAGAAGAGATCGGCTTGAATAACAGATTTTACAGCTCAGACGAACCTACCCCAGAAACTTAGGAACACAAAACTCTAAAGCTTGGACAATTTCAATGTATATAAGCCGAGACAGGATCAAAGTACCAATTTTCTAACAGAAACAGGATCGATCAGACTTGATCAATGAACGATCGTGAATCCTAAGGTAGATGTAGAAACTCCCAATCGAATTTATTGTAATACCTTAGGACTCACGGTCGATCACTGATCAAGTCTGATCGATCCTGTTTCTGTTACAAAATGGGTACTTTGTTTGGTTGTCCATGCATTATTTTTGAATAAGGAAACCGATCTAGAGGGGGGATAAACTATAACTGCCATTCTGAAACCCGAACGATCTGAGGCGTGAATTTAGGAACACGATCAGTTACCTTTATTAGTGAGAAACACGAACGAAACTTGCATATTTGTCAGCGTCGATCAATTTCGTTAATATTTTGAACTCTTAACCTAGTTTGGGGGTACATTTGGTGTATCCGTCCCCAATACACTGATCGATCCTTGTCGATCGTTGTCGATTTTTTAAATTAAGTAAATTTCAATATACACATAGATGAATTTAAGAGCTGTGGTTACACCGTCAAATTTTTAAGGCATTTATCCTTCGAAAGTTTACAAATTTTAAAGATCGATCTTGCACATTTGGCGATCTCTATTGAGAGGTTCTTTCTGACAAGTGTCACCAATTCCCTCATTTGCAAAGGAGTTCAAACATTTGTTGACTATAAAAACCACAGCTGACCACTTTCATTACTTTGAAGATCGTCGATCCTTTGGTGAGTGCAGACAAGATCACTATAAACATAGGGAAAGCTGTCGCACATTATCAATAAAATGCTTCAACATATAGACTGTTAAAAAGGTGGTCGCTCTTAGTCCTTTTTGTCTGGAAGTAAGGTTGATGCTCGACGTTGATAAGTATTATATGCTGCTCTGTTTGATTTCCACTAAAAGCTGCTATCGGCCAGGTTTCCCGCAAAACCGTCTGTCGCCATATTTCTGCTGCACATTCAAAGAGCACTCAAAATGTATTTCCCCACTAAACGACTCGGTCAAAATATGCAACCCCTATAAAGGAACATTCCAGAGGATATTGCAACTCTTACATCCTTCACCACCGTTCGTCCTATACATACAAAAGCTGCACAACAAAATCTAATTACGACAGACGAAAAAAAAAAAAAATGGAGTCTTCTCTATCCTCTCTGTGCTGTGTCCTAATTCAAATGAAGCCCAGCCATATCCGTCCATGGGACGACCGACGACGAGACCATTGTAGTGCCGCAATGCTTTAATAATAGCGAATAAATTGGATTTATCCAGCACTTAAAGTGGAAATTGTATGAATTTATTATAACAAAGCTCCGCATAGCTGTGGCACAGCCAAAACCGGTTCGGATGCTAACCGAAAAGCAGCCGCCCCATCGTATAGCGTCGTGCTCGAGATGAGTGCTATAATCCGGCTCTTAATTTGAGTGAAAATCCCACTTCCACTCGTATGCAGGGGGGGCCAACATGAATGCGGTTAGGGGTAGAGCTATAGGTAGACATGTATCTGGGTTTTTGTTCTAAAAACATGATTTACGCATCCATGCATTTCGAATCAAATTAAGAGGTTTCCATGGCTGCCCAGCGTGAGAAGGTCGGATACAGCTGGTTGGAAAAACATACCCGTTTCTGGTGAAAACTAAAGAGCAATTTTCCTTCCTCATCTTACGCGAGTTCCATTTGAGAACTCAAAACCACCGATTGCTGTCCCGCTGAGCTGTCGGAAACATCGGATTAACATTCGATATCTCTGACCTACACTCCGATGGAGATGTTGGCATTCAAATCAAGACGTAAGTCGACCGGAATCTTCAAAAATGCACCACCGGGACTCGAATTTCACCCGTCCAATACACGTGTGTATTAATTAATTATATCTAAGCAACGGTAACGCCAACGCCAACGCCAACACCTGCGTGTGCACGGCACGGCACCAGAATATCGAACATAGGGTTGAAGAAGATTTGTCAAAACCCCCCACAGTTAAATGGGGAAACCCAGTTAGCGGGCTTATAAACGATACAATTGGGGCTCGTATTCGGATTTTAATGAGATAGACAATACCAGAAACACATCCCGCAGCACGCGGTATAAAAGAGAAATCTTCCTTCGGATTGCGGAATGATTGCGCGCCGCTAGTGTTGTGTTGCGAAACCTGTTTCGTGTTAGGTGTCCATGGCACGCAATCCGTGATAGGCGATATAATATAGGACATTTGTGGTTGGGTAGCGTGACACTGGGCCATCGGTTTAATTCCAACACAAGCACACTTCGTATACCTACCTACCTACAGCGCTAAGTCTAGAGAATTAAAGTGTAGATTATGCACATCGAATTGTCACTTGAATTGTTTGGTTTATTGCGATGATTGTCCCTGGGAGTTGTTTGCCTATAGACGGGACCTGTGTGGATAATGATTGCGGACGGTACCTCATCTGGAGGGGTTGATTCAAGATTGGACTTAAATTGCATTCAGGGGGGAGGAGAGTGTCGGGCGGGAATTGCGTTGCCGTGTCATTTCATCAGATGGCTTTGAGTATCACTGGGAGGGATGCATGCAGGGTATAACAGGGAAGCTTGCCAATTTTTGTCAGGCCAACATTTCAAAATATCGATAAACAATGCGGATTCCACAGAGGAACATATTTTCTAAAATTAGCACTCACATTGAAAGCGGTTTTTATAGAAACTATACAGATTTTCAGTCTTCATGTATCCCAATCTCTCAGACCTTGCAACTCTGAAGCTAGCCTGTAGAGAAGCCCACTTTTGGCTCTAGGCTGGCGGTCTTTCTATAAGTAAAGGGTTTTCCAATAAGTGGTGTTACTCTGGATGACCCGCTATTTCGGTAGCTGTCACTTTTGAAGCTTTTATTCTTTGACATTTGACAAGTAGAAACTACATTAGTAAAAATGGAACGATACACGCTCCAACAACTCATTGAAATTATTAAAATTCACTACAAAAATGGTGAAAATCTTGCAGTCACAGTCGCAAAACTAAAGCATTTTTTGGTCGTCGATGATTAATGATTTTTTATGGTCGGAGTTGGATGGTATTGATCTGTACAACGTTTACTTTCAACAAGGCGGCGCTACGTGCCACACAAGCAACGAAACCATTGATTTTACGGGAAAAGTTTCAGGACCGTGTTATCTCTCGAAGAGGTGATCAAAATTGGCCACCGAGATCTTGTGATTTACCACCTTGTGACTTTTTCCTTTCGGGCCACGTGAAAGATGAGGTCTACGCCAACAGCCCAGCGTCGATTCAAGACCTCAAAGATAAAATTCGTGAGGCTATCGAGGACATAGGACTTTGCGATTTAGTTATGGAAAATTTCATGAAAAGGATATGGTCCTTTATGCGTGCTCGTGGTGGCCATTTGACTGATGTTGTTTTTCATTATTAACAGCATACCTTCCTCTTTATTATAAAATAAACATCCGATCATTTATCTCAAAAAATGACATTTTTCTTTGAATACCAAAATAACACCTCTTATTGGAAAACCCTTTAGTTTGCGGCGGTAGGTCCACCCATAAAAATTTTATTTGTTGCGTTTACTTCGATCGCCACTATCGATCAATCTACTGGAGTGTCGTTGCAGCGCCATCTCTCGGTCAGAGTCACACTTATTGACGGTGAAGAGTCACTATTCTCACACAATAATAGACTACCCTTTGTGATTTTATTTGTAAGTTCAACTTTTGTTCCCTTTCAACTTTTTGACCTCGATGCATTTTTACCTTATATTTACAACAATCAAAGGGTAAACATATTTAAATTTTTTTTAAATAATTTTTTAACATCACTAAAAAAAGTTTTATAAAAATTTTATCGAACAAAAATAAAAATGTTTGAAACAAATAACACCTCCGGGAACAAAGGTTTAATCTAAACGCGATTTAAGTTGCTTGTCCCGCTGAAACACCTCAGTACCTCAAACGATCGTGGTAAAATTGGGCACAGGGTTAACTTGTGACAAGGACATGCACATAGACCGCATTTCATCGCATTGGTTTCTAAGAAAAATATTTTGAACATAAAATTTCCGGTTCTGCGGACGTATAAACTCCACGAAAGAACATTTCCATCCAGCTGTGAACACTAAGATATTTTTTTGCCGTACTAAAATTGTCACGAAAGAGAATTTTTTTTATCCAGCTGTGAGACCTAAGATATTTTTTTGCCGTTCTAAATTTGTCCGAGCAGCGGAATTTCAAAGTTTTCGGCTACACGCTTTTCAGGGGCTCCATGAAATTATGCCCCAATGAAAAATGGCCCTAAAAAAATGAGAAAACGTTCCACAAAATAGTTTAGTAAGCAACAACAACGCTTGACAGTCTGATTGGGGTGATTTTTCATTATTTTGGGGCCTTTTGTCATTGACAATTTGGGGTAAAATTTAATTTTTGTTTGTGAAATCATACCCCAATGTTATATTATTCGGGTCTTTTTTAGAGTATCACCCCAAAGCAATGAAAAATGGCCCCAAATTCCATGTATAGAGCCCCAAATTACGACAAATATTCAATAAAATGAAACAAATTGTCTGTAAGCTTTTTTATTGTTTAAAATAAAAGCTTGAATTGTATTTTCAACGTTTTGCCTGCAATACGAAAACTTATAGTTTTGGCTGTTTTCCACCGCTACAGCCTCGGCCATTAATTTTAAGTCGCACTCAGAGCAAACTTTTAAGTGCTTGCAAGGCAAAAGAAGAATATTTGCCCGCAAGTCCCGAAAACTTAATTTGTTTTTTCTTTAATTTTCTAAAGCTTAACTTTTAATGGGGTAGGGTCGCCTAATTCCGAACACTCCCAGTAGTCGAACACTTTTTTTAAAAAGCTGAATATTTTTAAGATTTCAAGTCCTACAAACGCAAAATGCTACATTGTGGTATTACCTTTAATCGTTTTTGCAATAACAACTGGTACAATATTATTGTTAACGTTTCAAAACTGTAGTTTAAATTGAGTCTTTAGGAAATGCGTTTGAGTGCGGGCTCAGTAGAAAAAAACAACTGTTGCAATTGTCGGAGGAAAGTGAGTTTTTTTGTTTGAAAATGCAGGTAAATGTTTATTTTCAGTGCTTGTTTTATTAGTTTATATCTATTTTAAGTCTTTTTAGTAAAGTTTTTATCTGAAAACATAATAATTTTATTATTTATTGACCGTTCGGATCATATGGAACCAAACTTCTTCGAGTTTCCTATTCGAACACTATGTGTTCAAGACTGAATTAATATACAAATTAAATTTTTAATTGTTTGTGAATTCTATTTATTTATTTATTTTTAAGTTGTTGTGTTACTGTTTTTTATGTTTTAAATAAAAACAAAAATATGGATTCTTCTCATTTTCTTAATTGAAAAAATATACACGAGATCTAGCGTTCGAAGTAAGGAAATTTTATGTTTGGGTTTAGGAAGCTAGTGTTCGACTACTAAGGAATAATGCTTTTTTCAGTTTTTATTTTTTTATAAAAAAAACAATAACAATTACAGGGAAAAACTTTACTTTATTTAAAAATGTTTGAGTTATGGCAGTTCATTTATTTTTCTTGGCATATTAAATTCAACGGTTCTCTCACAGTTAGTGATTATTTTACAATGAACCACTAACTGTTCGACTACTGGAGACATGTCCTGTTAACTTTAGAAAATTTGAGAAAATAAAAGTTAAAAATTCGCGAGCGAATCGAAACGCAGAATTTTGTTTTGATACCTAAGGAAATGATAAATGGCCCCAAAAATATGCAAGCAGACCCCAAAACAAGGAAAATGCTCCCCTATTTCGTAATAAATTTTAACTTTCTCCATTACGTAGTAAGAGAAAGATTTTGTATTCGTAGGAAATTTCGAACTCGAGATGTTAATCAATTCTGACACCAGTTTGATCGGCTCTAACGATTTCAATTCAATTTTCCGCAAAAAGATCGAATAAAGGTGCATTTGAAATTTGGACATATCTCGAAAACGGTCCATACGATTGTAACAAAAATGCATTTCTGAGGTAATATGGTCATTACTAACTTAATGGCAATACGGTTTTTCTCTGTATTATCGTAAAACGGATTTTTGAAAAAAGTCAATTTTGAAAAAAGTCATTTTTGAAAAATGTAATTTTCTTAAGTTTACCTTAAATCGGCAATAACGATTTCGACCAAAATGCAAACTTAGAGTAAAATTGATGTTGTAAAAATTATTGCGTCCTTAACTTGCAATTCGAACCACCAAAACCGCTAATTTTAAAAACTGCTCATATCTCGAAAACCCCATTTTCGATCTCGATAAAACTTTGAAACCAAGTAATGCTTACATCCCGAACAATAACTTGTACTCGGCTTTCAGCTAAATAGTTAGCAAAAGCATTTCTCAAACTAAATAAAGGGTGATTTTTTAAGAGGTTTAGAACTTTTTTTAAATTGGAAAAAAAAAAACACAAAAAATTCGAAAAAATGAATGAGATATTTATTTGCATCGATAGTTTGAACCTTGCAATTTAATGTTTAAAGATAATTTCATGCAAATGTTGACCGCGGCTGCGTCTCAGGTAGCCCATCCGCTGAGTCCAATTTTGGCATACTCTTTCACACATATCGGCCGGTATCTCACGAATGAATGCATGGATGTTGGCTTCCAGTGCGTCAATCGAAGCGGGCTTGTCCCTATACACATTAGCCTTGGCATACCCCCACAAAAAATAATCTAATGGTGTCAAATCGCACGATCTAGGCGGCCAATTGACCGGCCCGAAACGTGAAATTAACTGTTCACCAAACTCGCCTCGCAATTGCGCCATTGTTTCGCGTGCTGTGTGGCATGTGGCACCGTCTTGTTGAAACCACATATCATGCAAGTCAATAACTTCCATTTCGGGCAAAAAAAAGTTTGTTATCATCGCTCGGTAGCGTTCACCATTGACAGTAACGCTGCGATTCGCATCATCTTTGAAGAAATATGGCCCAATAATGCCGCCGGCCCATAAACCGCACCAAACAGTGGCTTTTTCGGGATGCATTGGTAGCTGTTGCAATGCTTCTGGCTGATCTTCACTCCAAATGCGGCAATTTTGCTTATTTACGTACCCATTCAACCAAAAATGAGCCTCATCGCTGAACACAATTTTTCGATAAAAAAGCGGATCCTCGGCCAGCTTTCCAAGAGCCCATTCACCAAAAATTCGGCGTTGTGGTAGGTCGGCTGGCTTTAGTTCTTGCACCAGCTGTATCTTAAAAGGCTTTACGCCCAAATCCTTCCGCAAAATTTTCCACGTAGTGCTGTAACAAAGGCCTAACTGCTGGGAACGGCGCCGAATCGACATTTCGCGGTCTTCTGTCACACTAGCTGATACGGCCGCAATATTTTCTTCACTACGCACAGTACGTAAACGTGTTGGTGGTTTAATGTCCAACAAAGTAAATTTGGTGCGAAATTTGGTCACAATCTTCCGAATAGACTGCTCAGAAGGTCGAGAATGCCGATCATAAAATGGAAGCAGCGCGCGATGAACATTTCGAACCGAGCACGAATTTTGATAGTAAAATTCAATAATTTGCAAGCGTTGTTCATTTGTAAGACGATCCATGGTTAAATTGCAAACCAAACTGAAGCTGTTTGACAGTGACACAAGGTACTAAACGCACGTCAGCTGTCAAAACCAGTGTTGCCAAAACCAAACCAGCTAAAAAATCACCCTTATAACTAACAATTATTTGGTACTGTTTTGTCTGCCAAATTTTACAAAAACCGCTCTAACGCTTTTGACCAAAATACATGAAAGATAGTATAAGTACTTATTCTAAGATCCCGAACTTAGATTTTCTCAAAAAATTCAAACAAATCAATTTCTTAAATATTTCTCAAAAATGACTATACCCAAATTCCGATCTGTATTCACATATTTTCGGTATAATTTTGAAATAATAACAATGCCCCAACTTCTTTTTAGCAAATATTGCACCCTAAAAATATTTCCAACAGCTTTGAACTTACACAATCAGCAACTCCCACTTCTTTTACATTAAAACTTTTGATGAACGAGAAAGTTTCGTTCGACCCAGTCGTGCACTTTATTTTTGTTGCTTGCCATGCATTATTTTGGGGCAAATTTTTCATTTTTTACGCCAATAATTTGTGCCCATTCTGCATGCACTTTTCACGACCTTTTAGCTTCCCCACTTAAAGATTTTTTAATGCGCCTATCAAGCTTCGTCAATATTCGCATCTGGCAACACTGCCAAGTGTCAGCCCGCAATTGTCTAATGATTCCTTCCAAAACCGGCTGCCTACAATTGCCCATTGTTATACGGCAGAGGTTCTCCTTTTTTGTCGCGTACTGCTTCCTCGACCGCCTCGCCCCTTCCTATATAGCTGTGCGTACTTTTGAACACTTTTTTTTTTTTTGTTGCTGCTTTCCTGTTCGGTTTGCATATTTCTTCAGCTCTCCTGTCCTAATTTATATGTTGCTGCTGCTCCCGATGCGCACATTGCATCGTCGATAATTTATGTGCGTCGAAGGCTTACGACCATGCAGACATGGCTTCCGTGGAAGAGATGCCACCGCCGAGCATCCACTCGTGCGTTTTTCACCAGAAACTGTGCACATTTTTGCGTGGGCCTCATTGTTCCCATCGCCGTAATATGAAAGGGGGCTCCGCTCCGCTCCGCATACAAAAGGTGGTGGGAAGATTGCCTCACTTTATTATTATTACCATTATTACGGTGGTGCGCCGCGCCGCCGCTGTAGGAGGATAATAAACGAAGGCACCACCGTCCCAAGCCGAACAATGGCCAGACTGCTCAAGTGCTCAGACCAACATAATCAGCGTTTGACATCGAACATGAAATTGTTGGGAATTTTTGGGCTGGGCGCGCTTCTCTTTCATCGGCCCACAAGGGAGGAATTATTAAATGCACGCGCATCTGGGGATGGGATACCTTCCTATTGTCCTGTCAGCGGAGGTACTGCCATTTTAGGGACCTCAAAGTGAAGCCAGCTGAAGCTCGCTGCTCCATTTCTCGTGTGGGCCACAGTCTGTGTATGTACGTGCCAGTGGCTCGTGTTCTCCCAAGGAGCCTCATTAATTATATAAAAGGGCTCTCGAGGCCAGGGTTATCCTATATAGCGCTCGGGCTGTATAAAAATCATGTCATCCGAATATTCTCCTCTGGGGTATCGCCTATCCTGCCAGCCGCACGTGTTATTGTGTATCCATGCACGCTCGCATGACATCGTCATGTGTCACACAATTAACATTACGATTGCATGACATTAAATGTCATTAAATTGATCTAAATGCAATATGTGTGTCTATGCGGCAGGACGTTGTGTATCTATGTACGAGTACATATAGGGGGGCAGGACACGATGATGTACGTCGTTTTGTTATCCTTAGCTGTCCATCTATTATATTAAGTAGCTGTTTACCTGTGTTCAGTCAGTGGAAAGACTTGAAATAGAGGACTACCACCGGCAGAGTGTAGTTGAGCTGCCTGCCTGTATCGGCGATAGGTAGTCCTCAATCGTGGTGTGTGAGTGCGTTGTCCGTGTATTCTAATTGGCGTAATTATAAGCCAGGCCACTCCATAGACAAACACTGGACAGCACAAAGCGATGATGATTTGTGAACATTCACAGGTTTTGTTGTCATTTAGATGGAGAGATAATAGGTGAGGTAATAAAGTGGGATTGTTTATTAAATACACTCCGCGCGCGCTCTGGTTTAAAATTCAAATTGCAGAGCGTGCCTAATAAGCGGTTGTCGTACGAGCACTTGCGGGATACGTTTTATGGCTCCTAAAGCGAGCTAAATTTAGCTAAGTCCATAGGTCGAGTGCGGGGCATGGTATAGATATTTTATCTTGAAGGTGGACACTTTCCGCACACAAACACGCATTCCTGGTCAGTTGATAGGGTGTCCCGTATGCATTTTGTACTTTTAATTCCGACGGGCAAACAGATTCAATATAAAGAAGGCTTTTGACATTGCCAAATCGAACCGGAGGTCGAAATTCAGGGATTTACGCAGTCGGGATGCAGTTTTCGAGAGACTGTTTAAAGGTATCCTCGACTACTTTTCATCACACATTTTTTGGGACACTGTTTTCAGGTATCGAACCGTTTCTTTTCATTACGCTTTCTAATCCTATTATGACTACCTCTGATCTCATGTTTCCAAACACCTACGACAATGTGATAGTTGCCACCATAAGTTCGGTAAAATTGACAAAAGAACTTGAAAATAAACTACACGACTGGGGCGAACGTAACTTTCTCGTCCATCAAGAGTCTGGTTGGTTGTTTTCTTATTTTATTAAGTAGGTAGGTAAAGATCTGAGAACCGATGCTAGATAAAAGAAATGGGTGCAAATGAAGTGGGAGTTTCTAATTGTGAAAGTGGCTGCAATTTTTTTAAGGTGCATATTCAACAAGGTTGAAAACAGGGTAATATTTGCTAAAATGAAGTTTTACGTAGCTGTTATTGGAAGTGGGGGAGATGATAACAAAAATTTAGCATAGATATGTGAAAATAAATTGGGAAGTACCTATAGGTAATTAAAAAAAAAGATTTTTTTGAGAAAAACTAAATACTTATCTTATTTCGAATACTGATTTTATCTTTAATATGTATTTGGATCAAAATCGTTAGAGCGGTTTTTGTAAAATTTCACAGACAAAACAGTACCAAATATTTGTTAGTTTTATTTGGTTTGAAAAATACTTGCTTAACTATTTAGCTGAAAACGGAGTACAAGTTATTGTTCGGGATGTAAGCATTACTTGGTTTCAAAGTTTTATCGAAATCGAAAATGGGGTTTTCGAGATATGAGCAGTTTTTAAAATTAGCGGTTTTGGTGGTTATAATTGAAAATTAAAATTATGAAAACATCAATTTTACTCTAAGCTTGCATTTCGGTCAAAGTCGTTATTGACGTTTTCAGGTAAAATAAAGAAAACTAAATTTTTAAAAACTGTCTTTTTTGAAAAATCCATTTTACGATGATACTGAGTTTTCCATTAAGTTAGAAATGACCATATTACCTTAGGAACGAATTTTTGTTACAATCGTATGGACCGTTTTCGAGATATGTCCAAATTTCAAAAGTACCGTTATTTGATTTTTCAGCAGAAAACTGAGTATGCAGTTGTGTTACGCTCACATACTTAAGCTTAAATATCAATTTTGGTTGAAATCGTGAGAGCCGTGTTCGAACAAATCAAACTGGTATGAACAATTTGTATGGGAAGTACCATTAATATTGAGGGTACCATGCAAAAAAAAAAACAGTCCCGAACTGTAAGCCCCCAATCTCCAAATCCGAAGTTCGAACGATATCCGGTCAGCCGTTTAGGCTGTAGGCCTCGGGACATACAGACAGACAGACAGAATTTTGAGACCCACTTTTTTGAGTCCCTCAATCATCGTTATGTCAGAATTGATTAACATCTCGAGTTCGAAATTTTGTACGAATGCAAAATCTTTCTCTTACTACGTAATGGAGAAAGTTAAAAAAAGTTAATTTAAAAAACCAAAAAACCCGACCGACTGTAAAAAAAAAGATTTAAAAATATATGATCAAGACGCATTTAAGTACCTATACCTAACTAATTGACAATCGGAGACTATATACCTACACAGTCTAACAAATATATGTATGAGTACTGAGTACCCTCCCACTGCCAAATAGGTAGTTAGATGTACTTAAATGCGTCTTGTTCATATATTTCTAATTCTTTTTTTTTTTACAGTAGGTCAGGTTTTTTGGATTTTTTAAATTAACTTTTTTTATTTTTATCTCTTTAGCCTATGACACTCAATATTATTATGACTCAATCTTCAAAATCGGTCAAGCCGTTTAGGCTACAGGGAGTCCCGTAGGAACGTACATAGGATACGCGCGAAACACATAACCCTCCCTGTGTCCAGTCGGGTAAAAAGAGGATCTGTCAAAATACCTTCGGAGGAGATTGACAGAGGTTTCACTCTTAGACGGTCCTTCATCATCCCCTCGCTGTTATTTCCGTCATTCCTCTTCAAATGTTTAGCTGTCCGATTTTTTTCTTAAATATACCTCTTCCTTGGCAAATCCGCACCTGTAAGACAGTCAAGTTTGACACAAATGAGCTTGCAAACCTTCAGCTCACAGAAAGCTTAAATAATCTGTCAGCTTCTCTAAAAGTTTCAAACGAGACGATATGATGCTAAATACCCCTTCCATTTTTTCAATTCAATTCAATTCAATTCAATTTTAAGGGCTATACTAAGCTAAAGATTGAAAAGGAGGAATAGGAACGTGGCCCCGTCGATTTGGGAGGTCGGAATGCCTTCGTACGTATTAAGATAGAAAAACCGAATCTTCAACAGAAGATTGGTACCAAGCCGTACAGGAGCTCTGCAGACAGCAGCATAGTCTGACCGCTAGCTTCCGAAGAAGTTACCAAATTTGTGCATTTATTAAAGCCATAGGGTGGTTTATGTTTGTTGCCGGTTGACGTGGAAACTACGGGACAGATTTCGATGGAACTTTTTTTAGATACTTCTAGAGTCTTCGAGAAGGCTTTGGTGTTTAAAGTTTGTTGCCACGGAAGCCTTTTATAGGTTTTATTGCCACTTA
This sequence comes from Cheilosia variabilis, assembly GCA_951230905.1. Lineage (NCBI taxonomy): Eukaryota > Metazoa > Arthropoda > Insecta > Diptera > Syrphidae > Cheilosia > Cheilosia variabilis. The sequence continues at coordinate 56,601,640 of OX579678.1, read as the reverse complement.
CCTGATGGTACATCGATTACTTGAAATTTCATGCAGCGAACAAAGTTGCGGCTTGTCTCAAATAAAAGACAGGAACTCAACGGCTGGCTTAAGAAAGGGACAACTAGCTCAATGAGAATGCCGCAAACCGTCGGTCTGGGTACCACTAATGATATATAGACGTTCAAGAATCGACTGCCAGAAGTGAACCTAAACAAACAGCTGGATCTCAGGACACATCAGTCACTGAGAGACTTTATAGAAATGCTTGTAGATTGATGGGTAGACCTCCCTAACTTTCCTCTTACTTCGCAATCGGCCGCCCCGTTTAGAATGGGATCCTTCCTTCCATGCAGAGAGTTCCTACCTATTGTTCTTAATTACTCTTCTTTCTATTCTTTCTTCCAATTAGCCAAGGCCGAAGCAACTCTCCAGCGTCACTGGCTCAGTGGTTATGGTTAGTGCCATATTAGACTCTTGAATGGGAGGTTCCAATTAGGCACCAAATTTCAACGACCAGTATGTCCTTGTGCTGGAAAATATCTCGTGTTTGGATGACAGAATCTACAGCACTACAAGCAGTCACCTTCGAAACCACTGTCCGAGTAATAGTTGGCACATACAACACCCCTCCCGTCGCTGCTTGCCTACAGTGATGCGAGTACACACCATGCCTATCGCTTCGACAAATAAATCCCATCCTGAATTCATTAAAAGTTTAAACTTTCTAAATATTTCCATAAACTTGTTCGTGCGCTGGCCCATTCATTGTTAGAGCCATCGCCTTGAAAGTGTTTCAAGTGAAAAATGTTGGTCAACTTCAGTTCCCACTCCGCAGTGCATTCTGTCTTGTACCAACCCCCAGGCCCGCCTTCCTAAAAGTATGTCACACAATTTATTTGCAGCTCCAAATACCCCAAAGCAATTTCCGGACTCACAAGAAAAAATACACAAAAAAAGAAGAAGAAGAAAAAAACGTGGAAAGCTCTAAATCGATTAAAATACTTTTGCCAGCCCTCCAACCCCTGCCCAGCCGAACAACTCGACGAAGACATCATCTCCAAATTGAATCTGTTTAAAATTTATCATTTGACACATTAATGTCTGTGTGTATGTACTGCGAGACTGTTTCTGTTTGGGAAAAGTTCGCCCAGTGCAATGGCGGCGACTTAGGAATCTCCAACCCTCCTCCGCACTCTATTGTGAAGCAGTGAAGTGGTGCGCTCTCGATGATGTCCAAGGAACGAGAAGAAAATTAAATGACATTTATTTTCAAATTGAAATGGACAAGCAAAAACGGAGAAGCAAGAGAACTCTTGGATTCAGGTCAAGTGTGTAATATCCTGCTAAAATGTTTAAAAAATGGTCTTCCATTGAGGAGCAGACCCTCCTCCATAGACCACAGACACTCTACACATAGATGGAGCAGTGTTTGGGAATAAAACGATTTTTCATTGCACGTTTCGTGCTCTCTCTCTCTATCATCGTCATCGTTGTCATCATCACTCGTCATCTGATGCCCGTTTGGTCATATTTTATCGACTCTCCACTTTAAGTCACTTCACATCTTGACGTTTCAAGTGACACTCTCTGAATGGGGGCTAGTAGACAAAAAATGACACCGGCCTTGGCTGGGGTACTTTCGCAATAGCCCGCCACCGCCATAATTGTCATCTTCGTGTTGTCCCCCTCTCTCTGGCTTGTCTTTTGCCTATCTGTCACGCCATCTGTGGTAGGTGGGCAGTAAACGAAATTTGTAGGTACACAATGCAACTTTATGACACTTTGGCATGAGCTATAATTTTGTTTAACGATGTAATTATGTCATATGCCAACGAACTATGTCCATCTTTTGTATAATCTCTCTATCAGGCTCCATCGCGTTGTTGCGTTAGTCAGTTATATTCGTAATTGTGGTGGCATGCATGACTTGATTTAAATAATTTAATAGCTCCCTCTGGCGTGGAGCGGCGCGGCGGTGTAACTTTGAAATGTGTCAAAGCGATTACCACTGTCAAATTGAATGTCAATTTTGGCTGTCGTTAGGGGCCCATTATACGTTATCGAACGTCATCCTGTTTACTTTTTAAAAATCACTTTTTAACGACAAGCGAACAACAATGTGATAAATTTTGAATACTGGCGCGAGGGAAACCCTTTTTTTGTTTAGGGCTTTGCCAGCGTAATCCCCTTGAGGGTTGACATAAAAGCCATAAAGCTCTCTCTAACCGGGCACGCGTGTTAATTGAAAATGATTATTTCAATATTTGGCTGCAGCGGTACGGCTGCTGCTGCAACCTTGAGCTATTTACACAGTTTTGGTCGGCATCGGTCTGGTGCCACCCTTGCTCGGTATTTGTGTAAAAAATTTCGTTTGTACACACGCGACTGATTCGCAACGACAACATTCACACGTGCATATTAAGCGTGTGCGGCAGCACCCTCTGGAAAGTATCTAGCGCAATGTCTACGAATTGGGGGTGCGGTGTTGATAACATTGGCAAATATTCATGTGCGTATGGCATTCTTCACTTATCCTCGGCAAATGATGGCGGGGGGAGGGGGTGGAGGAAGGACCCGACATGTGGATGCGTTACCCATTGTTTGGTGTTGATTTAAGTAGGCAGGATGTTTTATTCGTTTTATTTGCGAAAGGATTTTTTGCGTCTTCTCTTTCGGCTGGTTGTGCTTGGATTTTTCATATATAAATATGTCATTAAGGGAGTTTACTTGAGCCGCGCTTCGACTAGAGAGAGGGTGATGAATTTTTATCAAATGTACCTGCTCCGGGAGGGGAAAGAGCCTTTACAGCGGGACTTGACATTTGTTTTCCTTTGAATGGTAATAGAGGCAATGAGGATGCGTAAATTGGGACTTAATTTTTGGTCGGTGAAAGCTACTTTGTGGAGATTTCCTCTTTGGCGCATAGGGGCGGTTGCCATTTCTCATTGAATTGAAAGTGAACACCGGGCGCCCAACGAGAGGACTGGTTCACTTGTGCGTTCATCTAAAGCCTTAGATAAGTAAGTTTAGTGGAGTCAGAGTAGAGTGTTCTGGAGAGGCTATTATTGAAGAGCAGTCTATTAGACGAGGCACGTGGTAGACGTTGCAAACTATCTGTCAACTGGCGCCCTACTCGAGGACAAGCTAAAACAAAGATGCTCGCTCCCCGGCAATACTTTCAGCTACCCAGTTGTCAAGACTTTCTTTTCAATAAGCTTAGAGGCGAGAAAGTGCCATTTCCATTCGAAGCAAAATTTAAACCGGTACTTTAAAATGTTTAATGAGAACCTAGTGCTAAAGTCCTCTATGGACCTGTTTCGATCAATGTTTTGTTTACTTCTGTTTATTAAAGACCAAGAGATACACGATTTCTATGAGAAATTGAAAATATCCAAGCATTTGGCGCCCAATGAGAGGACGCTACGGCTTTAAAGTCCGGAAAATGCTGTGTCGCTATTAAACTTGAAGGAGATTCGATATTGCGCTTATCTACTAGTTGACTGATGAACTCACAAGTGGATATTTTATTTTTCCATTCCCTTTCTACGCTTTGAACGAATTCGTTGTTAGGCGCCAACGAGAGAACGGTTTAAAGAACTTTTTTTCCTTCAACGAAATGAGTGATGCAGATCCAATTAGACATCGGGCTTGACAATGAACTTCGTAGTGTAATGGATACACAGTCCTTCCAAAAATATGACATAAAATAAAAGGAAATGGCTCCCCGATGAATGAAGACGGGTTCAGCGAACTAAGGAAAATAACCGGTTACCTCTGATTTTTAACAAAATAAATCCAATTAGGCATCCAGCCGGACGCTATCTGGCGCCCAACGGAAGAACACGGAAGAACAAAGCAAAAGCATTATTTCCAGCTGCAACATTTTAGACTATAAGAGTCCATTCATAAACTACAAAAAGAAACCATAGTAACAAATACGAGAACGCTTTGGAAATATACCATCAACTGGCGCCCAACGAAGGGACAGGTTAAAAAAAAATTAATACAAATTACCCACTTTCAGCAGATGTAATATGTGAAGCGTATAATGTACCCAGATGTCTGACATTCGTATCACACACTTGCCTGCTCATAAGAACTCGCATGATATCATTATCATTGCCAGGAACTTGAGTCATCATATGGACGTCCTCCAGGGATGAAATTAATGTCAAATTATTCTCTTTACACTCTGCTTCCAGAATTTTGTTGTCGTTTGCTCGTTTTTCTGTTAATAAATTCGTTGCGTCTCGTTTTTCATTTCCAAACTTCCACATGGGAGCACCATGGCCCGCGTCTCTGTAACCGTCACTCAGTCCAGTGGGTACCGCAATCTGCCTCCTCCATGGGATTATATACGTATAGCATAAGTGAACTGCCTCTGGGCAGCTTTGCTTCAGTGTGACTCTGACTTCGACTCTGACTCCGACTCTGAATCCCTCTCGGATGTCACGAGTGGAATTCCTCAGACAGTCGGCTTGGTCTATAAAAAATCTATTTCATGCGTGAGTGTAAATTTAAGGCCCCCAGGCGCAAGCAGACGTGCTTCTCTTAAGTTTGACTATGAATGTTCGATTTTACTAAGTTTCATACCGCCCCCCCCTCCCCCATCTTAATCGAGGCAACGTGATGCGTTGAATATTAAAAGGACGATTCTTTTTCGCTAGAGATACATACGCGTAACATCCGACATCCCTCGCATATGGAAAGATACGAACCTTGTCCAAAACGAAGCGAGGATTTAAGGTAGCACTAGCAGCGGCGGCGGAACCTACTCAAATGAAAACATTCCTTCACCCGCATGTGTGTATCAGTGTGTAATATTTATTGCGTGAATTATTGCCGCCTCCGGGGACAGGTCTGGTTATTTATGAATTTATGAAGTTTTATTATGTAGCGCACTCTGTATCTGCGCTTTCGGTGCCATTCCCACTGCTGGAGTGCTTTGTGTATTCCATTCAGTTCAACAGTGACTCCTCGATTAGGTTTATTTTCGGTTTAAATTTTTTATCATCTCTGCTGGTTTTACACTTTTGCAAATCACCGAGAGTGTATGCGCGGTATGAGTATGGCAAAGGTGGAGCTCTGTAAGTAATGTGATTGACTTTTATGGGCAATCAAGTTGGGCGGTTTGATTGAAAATTATCGTTGTAAATGAATGGGTGGAAAATCGAAATTTTTGCCATTGTTATGGGGGCAAATTGCAGAAGGTTGGATTTTAATAATAAACCTGCGGGTGGTCTCTATAAAAGTTTGATTTCAAATGGCGCGTTGTAGTAGCTTTGTTGCGGATTACGAGGGCTATGTCAATAAATTAAATTTAAATCAACTTTAGGCTGCTGTCACTTTTAGGACTGTAATACAATTTGCGTAAATAAAATGAGGTGTTTGTCTAGACTAAGTGAGGTGGTTGTGTCTTTTAGCGTCTGGCTATAGAAGATTTGTCAAACTTTGACAGTGTTTCGGGTTTGATTTCCAGCAACCTCTTCGCACCTTAAACTTAAACGGAATTTTGAAAAAAAGGCAGTAGTTCTCGAGTTTCGAAGACTTGCCGAACAGCAGGTTTTTGTCCTCGCTAAAAGTGTCTTAAACACGGTGGAAAATGTTGCAGACTCGTAGGAGAGGAGTTTCCAAGCCCGAATTTGATATTTTTCTTGAATTTCGTCAGAAAAACGAAAAATAATCCGATCAACCGGAGTCCTGCCAATGAATCAAATCGTCCGTACGTGATGTGGTCGCATTTGGAAACAAATGAATAGGCTCTAATAGATAAGCACACCCACTGCCATATCTCCCGCTGAAAACGAATGCCCTCCACTTAGCTAAACAAATCCATTTGGCCCGGCCAAAACCACAATCATATAATGTCGACGTGTCCTTATTCCAAAGCACGCTCCAGGCGATTCAATCAAAGTCTTACCTAACCGAAAATTGTCATTTATTGATGAAGTTTTTCTTGGCCACCAGCCAACCGAATACGTCACCAATTTCAATCTATCCACCCAACTATACACACACATATGAGCGGTTGACAAATTCCACTCTTCCCCACCAACTCCAATGATAAGAAACTGTCGCCCATCTCCTTAGAATACCAAATTAATCTAAACGAAGACAGTTAGATAATCCTGTCTGATCTAAATCTATCTAATTACTTCTTAGACAAATTGTGTGCACAAAGGAAAAGGACTAGCAGGCAAACGGCAGAAAAAAAATAGAAAACAATCTGCTGCCTCCGCGTCTTCACACACACGTACCAACCCTGGGGGATAGTTTAAAATGGATAACCCAACCCACCGCCGACGAGTTCACACGCGAAAACCGGATGAAGGATTTAAGGATTCATTCCTGCCATCTAACAGATACTGCGACTAAGGAAAAACTGCGAAATTCATGGGAAATTAATTGTCCTGACAGTTTTATCCTTAAACTCTCTGCATCAGCACAGCAGTATCGCTTTCAACTTCATATAATAGACGGAGTCGACACTGTGCAAAAATGAAGTGTCGCCGTTCGTTACCGTGTTGTTGTGTGTCGCCGCGCCGCGCCGTGCCACCTTCTTCTGCGTCGGCAAGTGTTTAATAAATTGAAGCCAAAAGCCTTTTTATAAATTCAAGTCGCACTCTTGCTGGGCGTCCAGCACACTGTATACGACTATACGAGGAGAGACAATCATCCGGAATACTGTCGCACCAGGACGAACGACAACCAACTGCAGGCGTTTGTATGAATCAATGGAGAAAATTATCTTCTGCACCTTTTGGCGAAGGATACTGCTGCTCACCGGACAGAGTACAAGTACACAACATGCACACCAAACACAAAATTGTATTTTTCTTCAATTTAGTCCTTGTTTCGGTCTGCTTCTCACACTGGATGTTTGTGTTGAGGATTTTCAAAAAAAATAGAAAGAAAGAAAAACTGACTTCAAAGTTCGGTGTGATATTTCTCTGCCGTTTATAGTGTCCTTCTTGTTTTTCTTTTTGGTTTTTCGCAATCAGCCGCACTGCTGCGCTTTATGGCCGACACGTACCGTTCAACATTATTATTCGGCACGTCCTATTTAATTGTTTTTCAGTTCTCAATTTTGCGTCGGTTTTTTTTTACCGCCGCTCAAATAAATGTTTTCTTGCAAGGCGAGAGAAAAACAAACTAAATCCTGGATCATCTATCTGAAAGTGAGGAGAGCCGTCGAAATCACAGGCAGGAGATTGTGAAGGACTTGGGAAAATTTGTGTACTGCAGTCACGCAGCGGAGATAACTCAGTTGGCATTGAAGAGTGAAGCGAGCGAGATTGATTTCGAGCGAGGTGCTGATTGATTAAGGGGTCTAAGTGGGAGCTTTTTATTCGCTCTCTGGTGGTAGGTGGGATCAAGTGTCCCTTGCTCAAGCCACGTCCTCGAACGTCCACGAACTCGTAGTTGATTCTTAGCAGTCAGTTCGGGCCATAACTCAGTGGATGTTAAATATCTACTTTTATTAGATCAGCAGTCACATTAACCATGAATTGATACCATCGTGAAGTTAGTAGCAGTTGTCTAATTTGTTACCTGACCTCCTCACACTTTTCCTGAGACACTGACGCACGTTGCCTTTGTGCCAGCTATTTGTCTTTGCACATGAAACAAAATTGGTTCAGCTGGTCCAATCATCACGAATATAGCTACTGTGCTCCTCCGATAGGTGGCTTTCGTAATTTTGGTTAATGGACTAGAACCTTTTTTAATTATTCCACCAACAGGTTCTAGTATTCAATATTTTGGTGATCCTTCGAGACAGAAGACAAAAGTCGTAAAGAACTTCTTGCATTCTTATGCCGAATTCACAATGTCGCGTTGAACGCGTGCGTGCGTCGGCGCGCTTTGACACGCCTTATCGAAACTTTACGATTTGAAATGCCAAAGCGCGCGAGCAACAATTTTGTAAAACGAAATGCTGCTTTGAAGCGAAATCGCGTTGAGATAGTAGAGTATGACAAATCAAAAGTTCGGTTTGGTTCAAACCAATCTACACAAATAGAGAGCAGAATTCAAATTTCAAGTCTACTCTCTTTTTTCTTGTAGCTGTAATTTTTGTCTAAGAAATAAATAAGGATTCTCCAAAATAGATAAAAAAATCATTCATAACAGTAGTGCAAAGAACAACTTTAACAAAGATACAAGACCAATGATTAATGTTTTTTTTTTATCCAAGAAAATTTAAAGAAATAAGTATTAGCTCCACAAAAAAAAAAAGCATTCGTCATTTTCACACACTAAATTAATTAATTTCCATTTAAAAAACATCATATTGCTTTTTAAAACTTTTGTGATAAACATTTGTGGTTCTGTGCGACTCCAACTAAGAACGGCACATGACATCAAATCGAACAATTCAAAATTCTAAAGTTGTCAAACGCGCGTGAGAGTAGAGAGTAGGTCTACTCAGGCGTCGCGTTGAACTTTACGATATTTACGATCTAAAGTCGGTCCAACGCCTGAGGTAGTATTTTGTGTGGCAGCATATGAACGCTTTGTTTCTATATAATCTGTCAACGCACGCGCGCGTCAACGCGACATTGTGAATTCGGCATTAAGCTTATAGCTCTCAGTACATCAAATCGGTTTGCGACTTAGATAATAAAACAAGCAGTTGTGTTCCGAAAAATTCAATAATCCGTTCTACCTTCAGGATACAATAGAAATTCGCGTTTTCAAATGGAAAGCCGGCTTCTATAGAATCCTAAGGTCACCATGACCACCACAGGAATTTTTAAGCTTATAGCTCTCAGTACATCAAATCATTTGCTGGACGGCTTGCGACTTAGATAATAAAACAAGCAGTTGTGTTCGACGTAAATTATTTTCTATTTAAAAATCAAAACAGAGATAAATAGTTGCGAAAGCTAGGCAAATGTATAAATGCTCCTAAGGGGCCAGTTAAATTTTTAGCCATCAAGATATATTTTGAATTTTTCTGGGGTTGAACCGGGCTCCCCTACAGGTGAGCAACTGCTCCAAGTGTATTTAAAATTGTCTTGCGATTTTAACACAGGAAATAGGTAGGTGCAAGGTAGTGTGTGGAAAGTGAATACCTTATACGTCCAACAGCTTAAAAATTAAGCCAGCAGACATCAACACTCTGTCCTAAATACACCAACTGCTTTCCCTATTCATATTTCATAAATCACTCCCATTGCGCCCTCATGATTTGACTTCATTTACGGAGGCAATCATTAGAGAAAAACTAGTGCAGGCCCGAGGAGACTCCCCTGTGGCATCTCACTTAAAAGAGTCGGTCAAGTGAAATCGTTTTAATTGAAAACAGTTTTTGTCCTCGTTTGAATTTCAAAAAGTTCTTCACGCACACATCAGTTGGAAAAGTAAAAACAAACGCCTTCACAGCACAATACGAAAGGACGACTAAATTAAAAGGATTCGCAAGAAAATGGATGACAAAATTACCAAAGCGTAGAACAAACCTATCGGAACGAGAACACTGAACGAGATCTATTTGGTTCTATTGTCCTTTGAAGACATCTGCAAATATACTCGTTTTTCTATTCAGCATTCGCATTCCAAAAGGATGAACACGACTGAATCCTTTCACAAGGAAATAATTAAATTCTTAAAGCAAAGAGAACGTTCTTGTCTCGTCCTGGCTATACATAGTTTTGAACTATACCTATTTCGCTCTCTGTTTTTATTATTTCAGCTTCGCCTTGACTTAATCGTTTAATTTCCATCCTAGGCAGGGTATCCGTGAACAGGACATGCTGTCAATATTTTGTTCTTCAAATACGTTTTTGCATTTTCAACTCTATTAGCTGTGCATAATAGTTTTTTGTTTTGCATTTAAAAGTGATAGAGATTAAAAATAAAATGCAGAAACAGGATCTCCGTCTTAAGTAAGGTTCCAGCCTTTAACTCTGGCAAAATGTGCAGACCGAACAAAACGTCGGAAAAAAATGTGTAGTTGTGTAAGGATATTCTCCGGAACGGCACTGTCAAAAACAACTGCAATCCACGCAGGATGTTCAAGGAAGTTATGACACTAGAATGTAAAGAAAAAAAAAAAAACAAAAAAAACTCATTTTTGCTTGAATTTCTGCGTGTGCTATGTGACAATTTTTCCACTTCACTTCGGGCTTCGCAACAACACCCAGTGCAGAGGAGGAGGACAAGGAGAATGGCGAAATTTATTATAGAACCCACTGCCACTCTACGGAGACTGCTCGCTCGAAGGATGGAAGCGACTTTTGCTTCGGTTCAACTTTCCACCTGATGTATTTGCTTCTTGCTGCTATTTGCCGCTTCAGGATCATATTATTGACACCGCTTATTTTCTGATAGCGGCAAATCTGTCTATGACAAGGATACCGCACCAAAGGATACACAGCACACCCCCTAGAGAGAAAGATGGGGCGCATTCTGAATGATGAAGGACCACGTCGCACACCCACACATGAGATGATGAAGGATATACCTATATATATATTTTTTCTTTTTCCTTTTTTGTATTTATCATCAATTAGACACGGCGAGCAGTCGCAATTGTGGGGTTTATCCCTGCCAGGATATACGAGAAGCGGCAGTAAATGATTTTAATTTTACAGTCGACTTGATCTCTGGCTTCAATGCCAAATTTGAGGGTGTGCCAGTGAATGATTCAGTGATGGTCATGATGATGATGGCAGCAGCAAGCGAAAGGCATGCAGCGTCATCATCAGTTGGCTGGTCGACTGGCATCCTTGCGATATAACCCGGAAGCAAGTCATTTGTGACATTGGTGGTGATTTCTTTTTTTTTTACCATCATCGTCCTTTGCGTTGATATGACATTTTTTTTTTTTTGTACTTCCTTGTGATTTTTCGTCCAGTCCTGGAACAAGTTATATAGATGTGTGTGAGGGTGTGTGCTGGTGGGGCTATTCTAATATTTTATTAAATGAAATCATTCTTTAAGTCATTTCCTTGGGGAATTTCCATCATGATTTTTTCTATATATATGGTAAAGGGAAATTCTTCCTAAGTTGACAGGATTGAAAATGAGCAAAATTGTCTAAAAAAATAAGGGAGAGAGAGTGAGCCGCATCTGCAGAGAGAGAGAGAGAGAGGAAGAAAGAAGGGAACCATAATTAGATTTTTTTAGTTGCTCATTTTCCATTGCCGGAAATTAATTTTCTTGAAAAATTACTCGATTAGCAAACAGGTTTTATTTTGGTGGGAACATGTCGTGTTGAATCCTTTTTTCTCTGATGAATTGCCATGTCCCCCAAGGTATAGGGAAATTAGAGACTTTTCGAGGGAGAATCAGCTTCGCTTCTTCAATAAATATCCATCACAAAACTTTGCATAACGTAAAGAGGTATAGCGTATAGTTGATGATTTAGCAAAGTTTCGAACCATTCTGATCGTATTGCAGGTCACATACCACACTGAGGGACCAAAGTAAAGCGACTCTGTAAAACAACCAGTCTCTGTCTCGGTCGATGAAAGTATTTAGAGGTGGAAGGACGACATGAAACCTTAGAAAATGGAAAGATGACCTATTTAGCAAAGCTTCAACCCATTCTGATGAATTTTCCGCTCCCTGACAATTCTGAGCAACAACTGTAGCACGATTCTGAAAGTATCCACCTCTCGGTCTCTTTCGGTGAAAGTATTCAAATGATGGTAGGACAAAAGGGGATTTTAGAGAATATACAGATGAGTTCTTTAGCAAAGCCTCGAACCATTCTGATCATATCGCAGGTCACATACCAAACTGAGGGACTCTCTCTGTGTCGGTCGGTGAAGTATTTAGAGGTGGAAGGACGACATGAAACTTTATGATATGTAAAGATGCCCTATTTAGCAAAGCTTCAACCCATTTTGATGAATTTTCAGCTCCCTGACAATTCTGAGCAATAACTGTAGCACGATTCTGTAAATCTCCACCTCTCGGTCCGGATCGGTGAAAGTATTCAAATGATGGTAGGGCGAAGGGGATTTTTAGAGAATATGCAGATGAGTACTTTAGCAAAGCCTCGAACCATTCTGATTATATTCCAGCTCTCCGCTTATTCGAGGAGTGACTGTAGCACGATGCAGTACGTCTCCTAGCCTCGCTCTCGATCGATGAAAGTGTCTTAAAGATGTAGGACGAAAGGGGCTTTCATATTATATATAGAAAAGAGCTCTGTAGCAAAGCTTCGAACCCCTTTGCTAAAATATCAGATCCCAGGTACAATAGCAGCACGATTCTGTCAGTTTCCAGTGGGAAAATGAAATATTCCCTACTGCCTTCAGGATACAATAGAAATTCGCGATTTCAAATAGAAAGCGGGCCTCTAAATGTTCGCCTTAAGAATCCTAAGGTCACCATGACCATCAGAGGAATTTTTATCACATCGCCCCTCGATTAGAAAATTTCCAAGACCAAACTGAAAAAAAAAAGAAAAAAAAACTCCCAACATCTCCACAGGAATGCACCTCCTCCTTTTACAGAATTAATTTTACTTTCTGTGTCATTCCGCAGAGTGGCAGTATAAAAGTGAAACGACAACACAACCGCGCGCCATCGGCTAAAAAACTTGTCCTCACAAAGCGTCAACAACGATCGTCTTCTCCGCCATCCCATATGTCAACACGAATTGATGATGATGATGATTCCTCTGTCGATCGATCCCATCGATGCGATGATGTTGGAAAACGTGTCGCAATGCTGCTAATGACTTCCCAGCGCACACACAAAAAAAGCCCCCATATATACTTGCACTCTTACCGCACACTGCATTAGCTAACACATAGCCCGATGCAAGTGGCTGTAGCTGTACCAAGCCCCTCTCGGAGTCGCATCCGTATCATCTTGTTTTGCCCTCAAACAATTTGTACAATTAACGTTCCAATGCGCGCGCGTATTTTTCAATCATCAATCGATCGGGCATCACATCTTTTATTCGTCTCACGCGACGAAGCGACGAGGACGTTGGCTCTGATTAAACGCGCCTTGTCGTCAGCCTCAGCGCGCACCGGCCAAAGACTTTGGCTTGATTTGGCATTGCGGCGCACTTGTGTGTGCCATATGACACAGACCGACAAGGCGATACGGAGAACGAAAAACTGGTCGCCTCACTTCGCTTGATATCTTGCATCCCATCGTCGTCATCGTCATCGTCATGAATGGCTTCGAATCTGTCTGTACGTGCAGTGCATTGGAGTTTTCTCACCAAGCCGCAGTCGAAAACAAAGAGCCACAGTCCGACTGACGATGCCGATCTTACCGATATCTGAGCCCGCAACCGAATGACAGACTTTTTGCGGCCATTCCGTCGTTTGGAATCGTTTTTTCTCCTTCGCTTCTCTGGTGCTTTCCGTAATTGGAACACCGGATGATTTATGTCCCTACGAATTGATGTGCACACATTTTAACTTACTTTCATGCACTAGTTCATTTCCAAATGACTGCGTGGCGTTGATGAGAATCGAATGTGACACCAGCGATCAAAAGGTCAACCGACCATGCGATTCCAAAAAAAAACAAAAAAAATACCCACGCAAAGGAAATTTAAAAAATGGGGTTTCCAACCCCTTTGACAACCTTTTTCGTGTGGGCTTCCTTGCCGTCGTTCGGCCGAATTGTCACACACTTTGGACGACTTCATACGAGTGGACGGGATCGTCCAACCCTTAAATTGAAAGTTGCACCAGTCGTGCTCTGCTTTGCGAGCAGAGGACTTCATTTAGCTGCTAGTTTGCGATTGAAATCTGTCTTTCAGCTACGCTTTGAGTTTTTTTCTTTTCTCTCTGTCATGTGAACGAGATGAGGCGACGATAAAAGATTGGCACGTGACCGTAGGCCTTTCGTACTCAAAAAGTGATATGACACTGTTAACGATGTCGAAGATTGTTAACTCTGCGAGTGTGTTCTGCTGCCGCTTATAGCTGCTGATTAGATTAAACCATGAAATGACACAAATATGTACGTGCGTTCGATGGGATTTCCGTCGAAAGAGGGCATTTTTTGTGCCCTTAATGAGCGCGGTAATTGCAAGGTATTTAGACAGTTTTTTTTCTTTTCCGCCCGGATATAGGTGGTGTAGTGGAGTGGGGCAAGGCGCTTAGTCATTTGGAAATTTAGTTGCCCGGGTGGGTGTGCACGGAGTGTAGTGATGCGTTTTTAATTGGAAATTTCTGCAATGCGGGGAGGTGGCTAACTTGTGCAGATGGTGGCTTCGCGTCAATTTAACGAATAAAAATTGTGTTTCCGTTCGAAGAAATGTCCGAAGGAAATGTGTGAACTGGGCGGTGGATCTGATTTAATTACAATAATCAAGCGAGGCGACGTTTAGGGCTTCCTTTCAGTGGTAGGTTCAACTACTAGTGAAGAAGGAAATTCTAAACATAACTTTGTACATTTATTTGTAAAAACACATTACAGAGACTTCCATATTTTTTCTGTAAATGAGTCTGAGTTCGACGAACCAATTGGCCATTTATTTTGGAACTAGTTTTGAGCTAGTTTTGGTTACAGAACATCCCTTTGGTCCAATTCAGTTACAATTTTGTTCATTTAGGTGTACCCAGAGCTACATTATCTGCAATCAACGACATTTTTAAGGTTCCGTACCCAAAGGGAAAAAACGGAACCTTATTAGTTTCGCTTTTGTCCGTCGAAACCCATTCTACACCAAATTTTTTTTAAGTGAAGTTCCACCTTTTGTTGTTGTAGCCAATATAAATGAATTCTCGAACTCGTGTGCATCACCTCTTTCGCGATCCGGTCGAAATTTCAATATTCTGCTTTGCGAAATTCTGTCTTCTCACACAAAAATTCTGATTTGCGAAATTCTGCTTTTTTTAATTCTGCCTTACAAACTTCTGATTTTCAAATTTAAAGCAATAAAATTCAGCTTATTCTGCTTTTTTCCAACAAACAAATGTAAACGACGAGAAAATAAAATAGATACAAAAAAAAAAACTATTTAAAATTTAGAAAAACATTAAAAATTATTTATTGTTAGTTTTTAAATGAAATTGAAATTAAAATGTAACAAGAAAAAACAGATTAAATATTGACAAACAATTTGAATAAAAAAAAACAATATCTTTTGGGGAAAAAAATAAAAAATAGTGCGAAATTTAATTAAAAAAAATTAAGCAGTCAGGATTCAGGAACTACATCTCTAATTTTATTTTAATTTCATTTGTTTTTATATAAAAAAAAACAGCCGAAATGTTGTTTAATCAAAATTTCTTCGACAAGCGACTCAGTAGCAGCGGTACCACTTTACAGCAATTGAAGTAGATTTACTTCAATTTTAGAAAAAAAAATTAACATCTGCTTCCTACTTCGCTTTAGAAATCCGCTTATTATTATTATTTAGTCCGCTTCAATTTTAATAAAAACAAATTAAATCTACTTAAAAAAAAAAATTATTTAAAAAAATGCTTTCAAAAGAATAAATTGCTTCAAACTTCACTTCAAACACAAAATTTATAAAAATTTGCTGACGTCTATTTTTCCTTTTAATTTTCTGTCAAAGAGGTGATGCGTTTGGTTTGGTTTTGCTTAATGTCTGCTCCGAAAAGTTTAGCCAAAAATTCATGAAAGAATTATTACAAACGAAATGAAAAGATATTTTTATGTAATCAATATTTTGTAGATCTGTAATCAATATTTTTTGGACATGTTTTATAAATAATATGCAACTAATATGGAATTAAATTTATAATTAAAACTATGACTTTGAAATCTACTTCCCTTTTATTCAATCTACTTCACTTTTTGGGTCAAATCTACTTCGATTTGTTTTTTTGAAGTGCTAACGCTGCTCGGTAGGATCTTCGAATATTTTAAGACCATTTTCCCAGGAGGTTTGTTGTAATTACTGTTACGCTGCGATTGATGGTTTGGTGGACAGACGATGACTTTTCCTCAGTCTTCCTAAAAAATATCAATAACAGTGTCGCTGCTTTTGTTAGCTTTCGTATTTCTATCATCAAAATAAAATAAAATCGTATTTTTAAAAAAAAAACCCATGACATCTTTTATTTTCCTCCCAGGAGGATAAGGCTACAAAAAAATCAAATTAAGAAAGAAAATGTTCTCTCCATCTCTGCTGTACACAGTTCTGCCAGCCATAAAAAAAAAATTTCGGAAAATGTTAAAGAGCGCGCTTCTGAACATTTTCCAAAACTTTTTTTTTAAGCGCGCTTTTTAACATTTTCAGTAGAATTTTGAAAAGCAGAATTTAGAAAAGCAGAATATTTAAAACAGAAAAAGAAAAATTTTGACCCATCTAGAATTTTGACCCCCTCTTTCTGTTTGATTTGATTTATAATGTTTAATGTGTTTCTAGCGATGTATTTGACATCTTTTCATTCAACTTGACAGTTGCCACATAGTGCTGCCGGCTGTTTGCAAAACGAATCATCGAAATTGGTCAACTTTGGGGGAAGTTAAAACAGAGCTAAAGATCTGAGTGGCAAACAAGCGACGGTCCGATGGCGCTCCCGTGAGGCACTCCATTGGACGTACCTTCTTCTCAGTACGTACACCACTGGCTGCTAATCGAAAGCATATCTTCGATTTTTCAAACCAATACCTCGTCGACTCTCTTGAATGGCATAATATTTCGAAATTCTTGAAAAGTTTGTTTGAAGAATACTGCAACTCAACAGAGTCACACTTTTCTATAAAGCCCAATTTTTTAATAGTCTCAACAAAATTAACGTTTTACGCGGAGTAGGTCCCACATAGTTTTACTTTCGGCCAGGCATTCCTTCGGTTATCTAGTTCCTTCTGTGCTTAAGGATATAGAGATTCGAACTACAAGATTGGTTCGGTAGAGGTGAGAACTTCGTACATTGGATTTGAATGCCTTAAATTCAAAATTGCTGCATTACTTTGCTCAAAGGCCTAGCGGTCCGAATTTCTTTGTCATACCACTTTTAAAATATTTTTCCATCATAAAGAAGTCGAAATTACTTTGTGTCCACCTCTATTCTATAGTGAGTGCCAAAAAGTCCACCTTTAGGCCCGGCTAATCCACAGTCGCTTACAAGTCGATTCCTATCACTTTTTCACCAACTTTACGGCCTCTTACAAACGGAGTTTATGAAGGTGATCTGTAAGACCCCCATTCAGCTTTACCACGCCTGACAAATTTGTAAGTCCCAGCAGGGTAACGACGAAGAATGCAGGTTTGTGGTTTTAAATTGCTATACCTCTGTTTTGTAGATTTTTGTTCCTCCAAGGCGATGAGGGACAATTAGACTTAAAAGACTTTTTGTGCCAAAAATTCAAAACACATTTAGACTACAAGAATCTCAACCTTTTTGATAAAAAAAATAGTTGCGCCCAGCGGAGGACTTTTTAATTTCTACCGTGACCAGTGATGCCAGATTACAAGATATATCTTTTTTTTTAATATTTTTGAGCTCCAAAATATGTACAAGACTTTTTACCTCGAAATCATCAAATTTCAAGATTTTTGATATCAAGAACTTTTTAAATCTAGCACTTTAAAGGAATCTTTTCTATTGAACAAAAATGGTTTCTATTAATTCCATTGTTATAATAATGTGAGTCGAAAAGAGCCCATGCAAAATTTCTGTCTCACTAACGTTCATCGACATGAAACATGAATCATCGACAGGAAACATGAATTTTAACAAATTATGTACTGAAAAGGTTGTTGAAATTTTTATCTTTACAATGGTTTTATTTAGCTTTAATGAACCGAAGTTCTATGAACTTGATATAGGTAAGCAATGCAAATCTAGGTCAATTTAATTCAAATATGTTCCAAAATTCCAAAACGCATTAACATTAATTCTGTGCCTAAAAGTTAAAACATCTTAAGTCGACTTAAGTTGTTTTAGCTGTTAACGTTATTTGAATTGTGTTCTCCTTACTCTATTTCTTAAGCCAAAGCAGGTGAAAAAATGTCAAATAATGAGGAAGTTATAACTGTTTTAAAAGGGATTAAGTCATCAACAGTAGTGCCTTGCATAAGTTTAAAATTGCTCTCCTGAAAAGTAGACAAAATTGACATAAGATGGTTTGCCTTTTAGGCACAGAATTTATGACCGAAGGTTTTTTTTATAGATATTTAGGTGATTTATGTATTAGTAGTAAAGTACTTCAAAATTGTATTTTAAATTTCACTCTTTTTATATTTTGAAAAAAATTTTGAGAAAAAAAATTTTTTGTTTCGGAAAAACATGATTTTCAGATTTTTTATCTGGCAACTCTGCTTACAGAATGTCGACTCCAGTACGTCAGGCGCAGTTTGTTGAAAGGCCGTTTCATAACTTACGCTGACGACTTCGATAAAGTGGGCAGACCGCAGCGGGCTGCACTGTAAAAGTTTCGCGACATAAATTATAATGAATAAGTCAAATAAAAATTTCATTGTATTAATCCAGCTTAAGCCGACGTGCGATTTTTAATAAATAGCGTGTCATAACACGATTAGTGGCTTTTCATTGAACTTTTGTTAAAAATGGGTACGGCAGCCGACCCTAATAAAGCTAGAAACGTAATGCCTGACATTTACTACAATCAAAAGTTGCATTGACATATCCATGCGTCAAAGGATATGCTAGAAGCATACCATTGGCTTCAAGGAAACGGTCCTTTTAATTGAACGCCTTCCCCTTCAGGTTAAATCGAAAAACTTTCTCCAATATTGTTCGCCTATTATGACAAGTGGGACAGGTTGACAGCCTCCTTTGGCTCTGTCGGTCGAACCTTTTAGACGTCAGACTCAGAGTCCGTGTGCCAACTTTTCCACTTAAAATACGACACAAAGTCTCCGCTCATTCAATGCGATAAACATCGACTCGGCAATTGCCAAACTTTATATCGCAAGTTCCTCCGAGGTCAGCTACGTATCAAATTTTCTTCTCACAAAAAACTTCATTGAACTCCTTCCAATCACGTTCCACTGCAGTATACCAATCTGTCGAACGAAACTCCTTTTATACGTTTATAACAATTCATCTCATAATATATATCAGAAGTGGAAAAAACTGTCCTCCAAGATGATATCTGGGTAACTTCAGATACAGACGGGGTCCTTCCTCCCCTCCGTAGGTGTCACATGCACACACACTTCGTGCCAAGTTCTTCAAATGCAATGAACTGTCACGTAGAGTTTATTGCCCAATAAGCATTGTCCTAAATTTTTCCGCTTCTTGTCTCATATCCCATTTTGAAGGAAGAAGCTAACAAAAAAAAAACAAAAAATAAACAACTGCAACAAGAATTGGCGGACAATGAGACAGGATGTTTGCCAACAAATAATACACACATTCGGGCGAAATATTGTGCACACCCGCAAAACGGATAATGGCTGAGAAATATGATTTTCTCTCGGTCTGGAAAAGTTTGGTCTGCCGAGGCAGATCCTTTTGTTTTCCTTTAGGTAAGACATCATCGCGCGATAAGGCGGGCAACGGACACATTTGCCGTCTGTTCATGTCATAGATATTTCCCGACAAATGGATGGGTCGTTTTTTTTTTTCTCTCTGTTTTGTTCGTACTGGTCGGAAATGTAGGCCAATTATTATCGCAGGGTGTGGTGGGGAGGCCCAATGCATTTGATGGTGGCATAGTCACATGTGGCGCATCCCATTTGGAGATCATAAAACATCCGCATAAGTTGCCGGACGACGACAACTACTCGTACGATGAAGAGGAAGAAGCAGCACAAGTTCTTGGCAGAGGATAATAATGACGCTTTTTGCGAAGGAGGGCAGGGAGTTCAGCGAGTTCATTTTTATCGTCGCCGCTTCTGGAAGTTTGGAGGTGACTTGTTGTTTGTTGGCTCGTGTATGCGGCATCCGAATGACTGCGATAAGGAGTTGGTAATGTACCATCCCTTTCTTTGGAAATTCGGAGACCACCTGGGCTCACAAAAATTTCACTTGGCCCATCAGACAGATCTGGACGGACTATCGCACCAGGGGGAGAGTGAGAGCTCGCCCTTAACCAGCAACATCGGATTGGAAGCCCTTTTAATCAACCACCGTCCCACACTGCATGTGGAATGTATTTTTCATAAGCCGAAGGATTTAACTTGAATAATTAAATTCGATTCGTTCGTCGAGAATACCCCGAAAGCTCGCATTTCATATGAGGGATGTCCTTGTGCATCTATTATTCTATTGGAATTTGGCAATAACAAAAACGTGCCCAGTTGTTACTGCAGCCTGACACCTGAAGAGCGCTCTGGCGCCACTCCTGAGACGTACGTTATTTGAAATTTCAATTGAATTCTGAAGGACACCGGTCGGTCGGTCGGTCGGTCGTCCTGTTGCATTAACAACCACTACAGCCGGCCCAGTGTAGCCACCTTGGTGAGTGGATGCATCTGAAGGACCTATGAATTATTTCTCAGATGTCTTAGGATGCCGCTCTGCTGTTCAATGTGTTGTCCCGAAACGTCCATCACCTACCCCAACCGCACCCTCTTTGGTACATCGCCCCGGAGACAGTTTAAAGCTGTTTGTAACTCGAGAAATGATTAACAGTCCGGTCCGGTGTACTGTTTAAAATCAAAGGCACATGCACAACGCTGTAGTTGTAGCCGTCCATCAAAGGGCGGCATCGGGGATGGGGGTATATAGCCAAAGAGCAAAGGCTGCCACTGATGTTCTGTCCTAAAATGCTAATTAAGGAGGCTGCTGTCAATGACAAACGGGCCCATGTACTCCCGGATCATGGTTGTGAATGACTCGCATGTGTGGATGCTGCTGCATTGTAAATTCCATTCGGAGGTTGCTCTGTCGAATGTCTGGGAAGATTTGGCGACATTCTTAATGGCAACCACGTGTGAAACCGCATATCGAAGTCGAGACAACACTTGGCCGCCGGGACCGAATGGGTCCCCGCAGCTTAATGCAGCTCCCCGATTTGTTATTTGTCTTGTTAGATGGAACATTTCGAGTGCGCGCCGCCGGAATGCGCATATATTTCTCTAGGAGATGTCATATTTGGTTTATGATGTCCTTAAGACGGGCGTATGATATATGGCTGTCGCCGTAGAGCAGTGCGCGTCATCAAAGGGGGAGGATTTTGCAGAACGCATGCAGTTTGCAGTGGAGCTGTTTGAATAATGGGTTCAATGGTCTTTCACCAGAGAGATTTGTGCGTATAGAGTGATGCGGCACAGTGGGGAGTGAAAGTAAGTGAACTTGTTAAAGTGGGCTTATGATTGCGTGTTTGGCTTAAAGGAATGGTGTGAACAATTTACATCGGTAGCCTACCCCAGATTTTTCTCACTAACGGGAGAAGTTCAAAATCCCTGAAAAATATTTAAAAATTGTTTTTTTTTTTTTTTTCTTCTCTTGTGGAACTCAAGAAGAGCTTTCAATGTGCGTGGGAATTTAATTAACCACGTTAATAGCTTTCTGAGAAAATGAGAAAAACGCTGATGGGACACCCCAACCTTTGCTGGCGTTTCTTGTTTTATTTTAAAAGAAACTGTTGGCGAGAACTTTTTGTTTTCAATAAAAACGACAGGAATTGAGTTCGAATTAAAAATCCTTATTCATTGTGAAAAATGGATCAAGGAATAATATTCTTAGACCTCTTTGTCCTCTGTCAAAGTCTCTTCTTTTAAGCTCACACGGTCGACTCAATTTCGAACTACCTTTTCGAACATTTTTGGCTGTCACTCACCAACAGGTCTGCCTTTTTAAAAACTTATCCATTCAAAGCAAAATAAAAAAGTATAATATAAAATAAAACCCAAAGTCACTTATTTTAAGCCAGAGAACCATCCGGAAAGTTTGATGAAAAAGACCGATTTTGTAAATAAGTTCAAGTAATACAGAGGCGCTCTTCTGCTGTATATATTTTTATGGTAGCTTGTCAAGCAATGCTGAACATAAATGTCAAAAAAAAAAATTGTCAAAACGACCGGACGGTTTTAAAGTTATTTGAAGGTCTTAAAAAAATATCCGCGTTCGTACAATACTTCCTTAAGAGGTACTATAGACTGCTATGGATCTCGTGCAATGCTCCTTGTGAAAATTGTTGATTGAGATACCTAAATCAATAAATTTTCTAATAAACCGCCAGCTAGACCAAAAGGCTGGATATTTTATCAACTGCTTATAGAAGTTAAAACAGTCTGTGGCTCTTAAAACTATTGCTCAGAGACTCCACTAGTTCCGCCTAATCTGGCAACTTAGTCCCTAAATGAGGTAGTCAATCCAAAAAACATCTCTCTAAAATTAAGTTACTAACAGGGCATAGGCTGTGGAACCTTTCTATTAGGAAAATCAACAGAGTTTAAAAACACATCTTCTACAGATAAGAATTGTGTTCTGACTTCTGACGTTCTCCGATCTTAAGTTTGGTACTAAACTGAGGAACTCATTATCATATAATCAGGTCCTTTTGTCGCACCGTTAAGGAAGTGATTTCAAAACCGATTTTTATGTAATATGCACCAAACGAAGGACGAACTTTCCCGCATATATTGTTCCGTAAGAAATATACAAAATTTGTAAGAAAAAGTCTTGGAATTTGTTGCTTGAAAGTTTTTTCGAAGTCAGTTTTTTATAGCCAACTTTGTTATTTTTAACAGCAAATAGCTGTGTCTGTCCATCTTCAATTAATTTAAACAATTCTCTCTGATTTGGGTTCGAGTTAGTGCAACATATTAAAGTTCGCCATGCAAAAAAAGATACTTCCGGGACTAAATTCCTATCCTGTGGCCTAAAGTAAAAGAAACAACATTTCACACGTTCAGCAGTCCTGCTTAAAAATCTCATTGTAGGTTTTCAAAACTATTCTAGAAATTCTTTTTCTTTTTCTTTTAAGAATCAAATAATGCCTGTTCTCTACCATAATAATTAAATATTTTATGTTATATGAAACACGAAATGTGCCTACAGCGCCACCTGTTGAGAATTTTCCAAATTTTCATTTTTCCCAATAGATCCCTGATTCA
Source organism: Cheilosia variabilis (assembly GCA_951230905.1). Lineage (NCBI taxonomy): Eukaryota > Metazoa > Arthropoda > Insecta > Diptera > Syrphidae > Cheilosia > Cheilosia variabilis. The sequence goes on along the minus strand of OX579678.1, from coordinate 56,578,728 downwards.
AGACAAACAAAATAAATAAAAAATCATTCAAATTTGAAAAAAACCCAAAATGTACTGAAATTCATGTGTTTTTTTTTCAAACACGCACAGTCGCACAACACACACATACGTTTTCCGATCTCAACCAAACTTCACAAAAACCATATATAGACCAAATCCAAAGATGTGTGAAAGTTTGGGCAAAATCGGTAAATGCGTTAAGGCGTGAATCGGCGACAAACGAACACAATTTTAAGGCTCAAATTTTATATATGTAGATAAAAGCCTTAAATTCATATTATAATAGTTTTTTAAGCTGTCTAAATGGGGTTTGTAGCCCAGGAGCTCAATGACTGTTGTCACTCGAATAATAGTACGTCAAATAAATAAATAAATAAACTTAAACTTAATATTTTCGACCTTATTTAAAATTTTAGCTTTTTTTTTAACTTAAAGGCTCCAAATTAAATTTATTTTCACAGAGGATTGATTGCAGAACACAGAGTTGGTTAAGAGGGCATATGAAAATTATGAAAAGCTTTTGCCATACAACATTTTAGACTTGAAAATTGTTTGATATTTTTAACCCTGACAAGTTTGAATTTTTCAACAACCAAAACTAAAATTAAGTAAAACAGATATTTTCATTTTCCAGTGCCACTGTCACACACATGTATCTCTCTTTTATTCCTGGGCACTCCTATTCCTAATAAATTTCCCTGCAAATGAGTCTTTAGAGAATAATTCATTTCAACGCTCGCATCATGGAGAACAACACTTTCCGAACAGAAATTTATTTTTAGTACATTTTATAGAATTATTTTACTCTTGCATTTTTTTTTTGCTTGCGAAAAGTTCTCGTTTTTATCTCCATCTTCTATCATCATTTCGCGATGTTTCGCATTTTCTAAAACTGTTTTTCAATTAGCTACCATAATAGCCGATTTGCATAAGAATTATTCGCATATAAAGTGATTCGCTGGCTTGTCGCGTTTGCTTCGCCCACACGGGCTGCGACAATGGTCGGTCGCGATTCTTGGATGCGGGATAGAAAGGGAAAAGTCAAATTGAGGACGATTGGATGGTTGGTTGGTTAGTTGGTTGGATGGTCTGGCCAAGTGGATGATGGGAAAACTATACACAACTGGTTGGTTATAATTTTTTATTTTATTTTTTCTGTCGGTCGGTCGCCCCCACCAAGTCGCCATACTTTTTCAATTGGTAGCGGCAGTGGTACCCTGATGGTGGATAGGGTATGCGGAATTTGTTTCAAATGGAAATACATTTTATTTGGGATATCAGGAGGCAATGCTGGCGTGATAGCACGATCATTAGCGCCTCTCTTGCTCAACTCTTGCTCACACTGTCAAATCTCTGAAGGAGAGAGTCCCAGTTCTCAGATACTTTAGACTTCATCTTTTTTGTTTACCCGCTCTTTACATGAACTTGCTTTCTTTGTTATTGAACACTGACTTTTGTGGTTATTGAAAGTCCCGATTTACAGTGGGGAACTATGACTGGAAGTTTATGGCAGCCCACAATACAAATTTTAAAAATGCGATTGCCATATCTACTCGATAAAAATAGGGTACTGCACAATCAGAAGAAAACTGCGCACATTTCCCACTATTCTGTGAAAAAAATTAAGCTGCTGAATGACTAAATTAATAAACGGAAAATTTCCCATTTTAATATTTATGAGAATGGAAATATTCTCTCCTTCCTGTCGTTTATTCAAATTTTCCTCTTCTTTGTGCATTGCTTTTATTTTGTTAAATTCGTTTTTACCCCACGTATTTTGTATTCGCGCATTTTTGTTCTTATTCTTAGTCGATTTGTCGTCAAGAGTTTGGTCGGGCAGCAGTTGTGTATTTTTTTTTTTTCAAACATCTAAAGACGGAAGAGTCAAATTTTGTATTCTCAGTCTTAGAAAGTTGTCCTTGCACACTCATCACTCCGCCATTCCTCGCATTCGGTGGCTTGAATGTGAGGAATGGCGGACTGATGAGTGTTCTGGTAGAAGGGTGAAATGGGTGTAAAATTATTTTGTGGGTGGTCAAACTTTTTGGGTTATTTTCATTAATTAATTTTTTATTTGTTAGCCTGGGCAGCCCGGATCGGGAGGACAATGCGAGCTGTGCGTGATTTTGTATAGTCTCTTGCAAGTGGCGTGATTTCTACCAAAAAAAAAACTGCGATTTTTTGAAAATGTGATATTTGCTTACGGAGGTAAACCTCTTTATAAAAGCTTTAAATTAAATTCTACCTTTAAATAAGTGAAAACTTTGGTGACAAATGCTGCAACCCACGAAAGATGTATTTCATGAGCATTAAAATTTGTAAAAAAAAATTACCAACGAATGCAATTTGACACCGTTTTGAGGGGTTTTAAAAAAGAGCTTCAAGGAGACGCTGGCATATGATTTAGCACCTTTCGACAGAGGATAGTTTAAAGCCCAGTCTCAAAACATTTGAGAGAGATATTGAAGAAGGAACGTAATTAAAAATAAATACACGATCGGGACCATTTAAAAAGTGAAATATACGTTTCTTAAAAAAATTTCCAGAGAGAGATTTCTGGATTTCTGAAATTTTTTTTAAAAACTTATATTTCACTTTTTTTGGTCCCGATCGTGTATTTGTTTTTTTTTAATTTTACTAAAGATCCTTCAACACTAACGAAGAGTAGAACTGTACTTCTGCAACAATAATTGAAAAAGTGGTTTCGATTTTTTGTTTCTAGATGCGTCTGATCGTTATCTTCGTCCTGTAAGATTTATGATTTATTTATTTATGACAAGCTGCTTCTTATTTATGACAAGGTTCTTCTTATAAACAAAAATAGCTACCTATGAGAAATAATAAAAATCGGACCCTTAAAAATGACCTCCAGAACAGTCAAAAGAAGGAGGTAGGTAGGACCACTTGTAAATAATAAATGCACCCCCGTCAGTTGTAACAATGACAGCCTCATGAGTAACTTAATTTCCCCTGTTAGCGGAAGGTTTATGCCTCCTGCCACAGGCTACTTCCCAAAGCTCAACTAAAGGTAAAACCAACTGCCAATTAAATCGAAAATAACTTTGAAATTAAACCTCTCCCCCATGTTGGTGCGGTGCCCTTAATGAACTATTAATCAGGATATTCCCCCCCTTAAAAAAACAAACTCCTATGCCGCGCATCTAAAACTACACGACGACGTTCCTCCGCCCATCAAATTCTACTCAAGTCCAATTAAATAATCGGCAATTTACCAACAACCTCATTCGAGAAAAATACCAATTAAACAGGGCTCCCCGGCGAACTTTTTAATTCACCATTATTAGTACTTCCTCAAGGATTTTGCTGCGTCGCCGGTGGGTGGAATCCGCTGCACAAAATGGCACCGCCGGCCGCCGCCGCTCTAATATTCACAAAGCGAAAAGACCGACATGCAGCGAGTGCAATTCCTTCAATATTCGATGCATTTAATAAGCGCCAACGCTAAAAGGATAACACACCGACAAATTGCCATCCCCTGTGCGTATGTATACCGGAAACCATCGTAATGACGGCCGTTTGAGCGGCAATATTTCCTGGGTGTAGAGTTGTAACAATAATTGCCAAAGGACACACAGGCTCACGAAAAAGCAAATGACGTACCGTCTTCATCCAATTAAATCACTATGAAAGTTGAACTCTCGAACACAACTTCCCTCGAAAGTGGGTGACTTGAAAAGTCGACACCGAGCTGCGACGTCACTGCACCTCCCCACCGAAAAGACCGTTGCAAACTTCTTCCCCACAGCGGTCTGTTGTAATTTTTCACCATTAAATAAATTTTTAACTCAACCCCCTGACGCGGGGGGCAGCTGGGTACGTACATGTTATTACCTCCCCAATCGGTAAATTTCCCACCGTTAAATATTTATGGCGTAGAAACACACAGCTTTCAGCAACTATACGTGCAGTACGTTCCCCCCCATTAGGGGGTGCATAAAAACAGTTGCCAATTGCAGGGCGCCCCACTATGCAATTGCATTGTGCAATGGCCAGGAGGATATGGGGCGTTTATAAGTGGGCGGAATAAAGTTTGGTTTCTAAGAATTTTACAACTTTTGTACTCGGACGGAACGTGGCAACAGCAATAGTCCCTCTGGTCTAGGGCACCATATACCATATACCTACATCCTACACCAGCGAAGGGTCCGGAGTGTTAATGTTAATGTTGTCGCAGTGTGTATGTGTGCAGAAAGCCAACCAACTCGGGCTAATTGCTGACCAAATGAAAATCCCAATACGACATTTTGTCCAATTTGAGAAATGTCAGAAAGAAGGATGACGACCGGAATGTAGGTATATACGCTCCGGCGACACAAAGGGTGTGTTGATGAAGTGCGCTTGCTGTGTGTGTACAGTGAAGCCAGAGATTTGCAGAGCACGTTTGCAGTTTGCAATGCAGTCTCGGTGATGTTGCAGAGCTAATGAATCTAAATTTATTGTGGCAACGCGTGTGTGTGTCTTGTGTTTTGTGTCGTGTCCTGTATGGTATAGTGCGGTTGGTTTTTGGTACGACCATGGCAGTTTGTTTGTAAGTTAATTTCGATCGAGATGACTTCTGTGGGACGGTACCTACTTGTGCGCGACAAAGGGAATGGCTGGCAGGTATTTTAGTCTGGTGTTTGTTTGCGAATGGCTTAAAATGTCGCCGTAGCTATTTTGGTAATGAGCTCATTTGAAGGTGAACGGCCTAAGTTTCGGACAGTCAAGTGCGGACTTTGTTTTATTAACATCGGAACTAGGGCGACGGTGTGTGGCAATTTGGAAAACATTTGAATACCTGCCGTTTGAGTCGTCGTTTGGTCAAGTACCGAGGACAGGGTTGTCTCTCAATACCAACTGCCAGAAAAATCCCCAAAGAAGTTGTATTATTTAAACTAGACTTTTTCAAGTTTGTCGAAGGTGCTACCATCTCGATTTTTGACACAAGAAGACTTGTTCACGCAGAAAAATAAATTGTAATGCCAACAAATTTTGTTGGTTAAAATTAACCCAAATATCAAAATATCTTTGATTTAAGAATGAAATTGTTGGCGATGATGTAATAAAATTCTTATGGAGAGTATATTATTCATACGCTGAATACCTGATTGTTGAAAACCTAAAAACGAGTTCTTGTTAGTAAAAATAATATTTGAACCAAGAACTTTTAACTTACAATTTTTTAAGAATCTCAAAATTCTTCGCTTAACAATCTTTTTTTTCCGAGTGCTTGCAAATTTTAAATAATATTTGAACCAAGAACTTTTAACTTACCATTTTTTAAGAATCTCAAAATTCTTCGCTTAACAATCTTTTTTTTTTCCGAGTGCTTGCAAATTTTAAATAATATTTGAACCAAGAACTTTTAACTTACAATTTTTTAAGAATCTCAAAATTCTTCGCTTAACAATCTTTTTTTTTCCGAGTGCTTGCAAATTTTAAATAATATTTGAACCAAGAACTTTTAACTTACAATTTTTTAAGAATCTCAAAATTCTTCGCTTAACAATCTTTTTTTTTCCGAGTGTTTGCAAATGTTAAAGAATAGGCCGCCTGATCATCTCAACAACCGACTTTTAGCGAGCATCAACCATAGACTGACTTTTGAAACTTTTTGACCAATTTGCAGGCCTCCCCCGATCATATAACCCTCACAACCCTCTCAATCTCAATGTAAAGAAGTTCGACAGCCTTCATCACTTTTTCCTTATCGAAATCGACAGAGGACAGACTTCCAAACAGTGAACGTTCTCGTCCCACGCATCGCTGTCAAAATGTAGGTCCTTCTCGCCTTAACCTCCCTGCAACTCACCTTCTGTTCGAGAACAAACAAGTCAATATTTTCCAAGCCCTAATATCATAATAAACCATATGCCCCGAGCCGAAAATGAAACGTACACTAAATAAACACTAAATAAATTGAAAGTACATAAGGGATACAAGGATATTCTCGGTCTTGCCAGAAGTGTGTTATTCTCAAGTTTAGCAAAGAGCGGGTAAGGGGGTAGGGAAAAAAATAATAATTACATCCACCCGCACGTTCAAAGGCGGCCTTAGACCACCAACCACTATAGTAGACAAGCCAAGACAGAAGACACCCTTGGACCATAAGTGGGCCATTGTACGCGCGTCTGCTTGGTTCTCTCTAAAATTGCTTTCTTGCGTCGGTCGTCTCTCTGGCGTGCATGTTTGTCTAATTAGAACTTTCGAATGCCTACACACTCGCCCTTCACATGCACACAGAGCCACACACGGGTGCGTGTGTATGGCAAAGTTTCGATCCAATTTTCGAAAGTCTGACGATGATGATGATGATGATGATGCAGGGACACGGGACAGTGCTATTTATCCTGTAAACATTCAAAGAGAACCCCTTTTCAGCTACGAGACGACACCAAACAGCTACAGCGGCATAGCCGCACAACCTCCGTGCTCCGTTCGTCTCCGGGGGTGGATGACGTTCCTGGGCTATAGGTTAAGCTCTCATCGAGTCGAGTGGTTAAATGATTATCCAACACAGTGAGAGAGCGAGAGCTAGTTCAATTCTATTTGCACACCACAAATTAAATTTTCATTATTAATGTAGGGCTCCGAGGTTGTTGTTATTAATATTTTTGTTTCATGTTTGCTATTTGCCGTCGGCCAAGGGGCGGACAGAGAAACAGAGAAACAGAGAAACACCGAAAGAGAGACAGATTGATTTTGGTGTTACTGGTGTAAACTATTATTATGAAATTGATTTAATATTTGAGATGATTTTAGTAAATTGCTTTCCATTGAATGCTAATTGATTGTTTGTTTTGTTTCTTCCATTTTGTAGGTAAGTGGAATTCGTTTGTTTAAGTGCCAGGATATTGTGGATTCAGTGGGATTTAACAGCCGATTAACGATCTAAGGTAAATTATTCATATGGAAAAGGAAATACGTTGCCCAACGCCAATCGTCCGTTCAAAATTATGTCCGCAAGGGGTTTTACTTTTTAGAGGTGTCGAACTTTCAAACTCAGTGAAGAGATATTAACTTCGGTGTGGACTTTTTTTCGAAGCACAATTCCATGTCATTTGGGTTTGAGTCAGTATTGTTATATCGTAGGATTTATCCCTTTTTGTGGGAATTTCGATGTCCGTAAAGCCTTCCGTGGGATAAAGGGATAAAGCACCAAATCGAGGGAATTTCAGAAATCTGACAAAAAACATTCAAACTATGAACTTTTGGTGAAATTCTATCAAAACACCTGTATTTCACCACGATTATCAACATACTGAATGTCCATAAAAAAACAGCTCATGTAAATCGTCTTTTATCAAAATGTTCTAGTACCAAAAAATAATCATAGGAATGTTAAAAACTGCGGTTTTTATACTAAAGGTTAATTTAACGTGATTTTCTTTCCGTGTAATACAATTTTTTCTCTTAAAAACTGGATTTTAACGCAAAAAAGTATCGTGGCTTTTAAAAGGGAATTTGAGTATGGTGAAAAGGAAAAAATGACCACGCTTCGTGGGATAAATGAAGAGAGAGTGGTTGCTAACAACACTGGTTTGAGTAGGATTGCGCTTATAGAGTTTAACAAATTGGGTTGAATACGGGGTCCATTATTCAAAACTATGCGGCCGTCGCACAGTGTGACAATTTGCCTATTTGCCATGTATGTACGTAACAAAAAAGTGTTTTGTCTTTTTGCGCACAGGTGCGACACCCATACTAAATTTTTCATTTTTTAGGATGGCTACCGAAATTACGAAAAAGCAAATTTATGATGTTTGGATTGCTAAGATCAAAATTAAGCGCTTTGATGCTGTTTTTTCTTTTGTTATAAGCTGCTTCAATAATATTACGTTTTCTGAGGACTCAATTAAGTCAATAAAGACAACTTTAAGAAATTTATGCTTGAGGTTTGACGAAAAGCTTACCAAAAGTGGTCGCCATCGAGATCGCTTCGAAAGCATTAATTGTTCGTGGTTGAATGAAACTCTAACACTACCACAAACAGTTTTAGATGAAATTCCTTCTTCATCTCGTGTAAACAAGGTAGGAGGACCAAGAAAATGCTTTGATAAATGCTGTGAAAAAAGCAAAAAGAGAGAAGCTTGACAAAACTTTTTAGATTCGTTTAGCGCTAAAGATATTGCAATTGCGAATGAACTAAGCCTTAGAAAAGCAGGAAAAATAAATACTGCTATCGCAATTAAGCAGTGGCAATATGTAATTTTTGTAATTTTTTGATCGTTAAAGGTTCAGTTGGAAGGAAAACACTGTAAACTACTGCTTTTGGCTGTTTGTCATTGTCTGCAGATGAAGCGTTAATTGATAACAGACTCACAGCTATCATCAGTATGGAAAAATACACCAGAAAATAAATAAAACTGTTCCCAATTTACTGCCCTCTTATCAAAAATTAAACCAAGCTAAAACAAAGTGCTATCCAGATAGCAAAGCTTACAAAGCTTAGTAAATCACAGCTTTAATCGTATATTTTTAGCTCAAAAAGATGTGTAAAGTTTTGTTGATGATTTTAAATTTTTAAACAAATTCTTATTTTATGGAAGGCAAATAATTGCCAACTTTCAGAGAAAGCTCAAGAAGCCAGGAATAAGGAAAATAGAAAATTTAAGGAACTCTTTTCCAGACAAAACTTCGATAGGCCAGACAAACAAACACCTTCTCAATAGATTGCTAATATTCTCAGACCCATTTTTGGCAAGCATAAGATGCATGAAGTCCTGCAACTGTTGGACATACCAAACGAATAAAAAAAGTGCAGGTTATCGGCTCTTTTAAGTTATTTTTTTGTCAAAACCTGTGTATGTATGTTAATATTATTTGTTAAAGTCCTTTCTGTGAACAATTTTCATAAAAAGAAGATTTAACAAAAACATTTGTTTCTAAGCGTAATTTAATTGCGCTAAATAGGCAAATTGTCACACTGTGCGTCGTGTTATTTCTTCAACAAATTAAAGGTGGCGCTTGCTATTTGGAAAATTACGCCTTCTTTTTGAGACCACAGCTCTTCAACAATTAGGCGATTGAACTGGGTAAAGAAAAGTCATTGAACAACAACAGTCCCTGATTAACTGTCACGTTTTGGATGATCTCTATGTAATAAATATTTTAAAGTGGATTTGCCAACGCATCACTAGAAAACTACTGCTTTAACCGAGTAAGTGTCCCAAATATGACCCGCACTTAACTTTTTTGTAAATAAAACAGCCAGTGTTACATAAATTCACTTGGTTTTTCTTTTAATAGCTAAAGAAAATATTTCGTTATCAGTCTTCATACACATACAAAAAAGTTTAATAATAATAATAATAATATTTATTGTATCATACATGCTTTCACAGTAAGAATTCACTTCTAAGTCTGTGAAAGATAAATTGTTTTGAATTTAATTTCCATAAATGATTTGAAAGTTAAGTTAGACTGCTTTTATATTAAAAAGGTTTTTTCTTTTATTTATTTTAAATTAGTTTTAAATTAATTTCAATTAAAGTTGAAATTGCTTGAAGAGGGATAGCGAAGAAAGTGAAAGTGATGAAAGTGAGTTGCTTTAGTCTCTAAGAAAATTTTGAAGTTCGTTTTTAAATCGTCGTGCATTAGTTAGCTCTCGCAAGTTACGTGGGAGTGAATTCCAAAGGCGGATAGCAGAAACAAAAAACTGTCTTTCGGATGTTAGACATGTAAAACGCGGAAGTACCAGACAAGAGGATCTGTTAGATGCCGGAAACTGGATATCGAATAGTAGTGTTGAAAGCCACTTGAAGCCGCCTTCTACTCTCGGCATCACATCCATACAAAATTTCGCACCCGTAGATAAGTACAGGGATAACTAACGTTTTGGCAAGTAGCAGTCTTGTTTCAAGAGGAGTAAACTTTTGAGCAGTTCATAGGGTTCGAAGAATACCGTAAGTTTTCCCTATTATTGTATTTATGTGGTTATTCCATGTTAAGGTTCTATTAAAGACAAGACCTAGATTTTTTGAGGACTCAACAAATTCAATTTCAGAGTCGTTTAGCATTAAATGAGGGAAATAAGACAGATCTAATTTCTTTTTAGAAATAACTAAACACTTACACTTCGTTGGGTTAAGTATCAGGCCGCATTTGGATGACCAATTAGAAATTCGTTTCAGATCCTCATTTAAAACACTGACGCAATTTTCAATTAAGCCCAAGGCACGGCTTTGATAAATTTGTATATCATCGGCATAAATATGCTTCGATGAACTGAATATGACCGAAGCAATATCGTTAATATATATGGAGAACAATAGAGGCCCTAGAATAGAGCCTTGGGGAACTCCTTGCCTATGTTTTCGCTCACTTAGATAGGATGATATTAATTTAACAGCAGTGGGGCAAATTGAGAAAAAGCGTCTTAATTTGCTGAGCAGAATCGAGTGATTAACCAAATCAAAAGCTTTGGAAAAGTCTAAGACTACCAGAAAAGTAACATTATCCCTATCTAATTTATCTTATATCTTCAATGACGTTCAATAAAGCAGTTGTACAGCTATGTTTAGCTCGAAAGAAAAAATAAATAAATAAAAAACTAAAGAATGGACCACCTTGTTTTAGGAAACTTAAATTCTTTCGATGCCTTCAAGAACCCTCTTTGTTCCACGCCTGTCATTGTTTTTTGGCGGTAGTGTAGCTCTCGAGGCCATTAATTCTTAAAAAAAAAAAAAACAATCATGTTATTGTTATGCATAATAGTATGTTAAATATGGCCCATTGTGCATTAATAGGAACACCTATGGTGGGCCATATTACCAACATCGGGCTTTTTCAAAATTTTTTTTAATTATCACACACTTTATAAACTATTAAACAATTTTGATTTCATATAATGGTATATCAATTTGAGCACTACACAATGTTATAAAAACATTAAACTATTTTCACAAAATGTTATAAAAAAAAAAAAACACTGCAAAACTTAGCAAAAAATTATAATTCAATTATTAAAAATCTGCCCATCTGTTGAGCCAGACTGAACACGTTCCAATGATCACCAACCGGTTCGTAAATGAATAAAATGAATGCATAGCGGTCACGGTTGCCACTTTGGTAATTTTTTACCAAATTTAGTAATTTTTGAGTTTTGGTAATTTGGTAATTTTTATCTGGTTTTGGTAACTTTTAGAGCAGGAGCACCAAAAATACGAACTCGATATTAATTCATTTAAATGCTACCTTACTGTTTCTGAATGAAAGCATTGCATTTGCATGGAACCCTATTTTGTTCAAAAAATTACTGAATGCACTCATTTCCTTCTTTTGACAGATGGTGGACTTCGAAATATTTTCAGTTTATAACTACATTTAGATATGGATAGGTTAGTTAATCATATTATTTATTTGCAGACATAAAACTCTAATTTGTTCAAGTTATAAGAAAAAAGGCTCGGCAATTGTAGATGATCCCATGCCTTCTAGCAGCTGGTAATTTTTTGCACAACGTTGTTGACTTTGTTTAATTGCTTGGACTGACAGAGTTCCTACTACGTTCCTTACTGAGTCTTATGTTTTATAAATGTTTGTTTTTCAACAAGCAATTTTAAAGATCAAGTAAAATAATTTGAGTTTAGAAAATCATGGTTTTGGTCAGCAAAAGTATTACTATTATTATTATACTACTATTACATTAGTAAGTTAAGTCTTATTTATTTTATTTTAAAAGCCGTTGTGTAACTACTTAAAGACTGACTAAGCTCCAACAAACCTAATGTACCAAATTGAATATTTTAAAAGATTCATGTTTTTTTTCTAACTTTTTTGTGTTTTAAAAATGTGTGCTATAATAAAAAAAAAAATAAAGTACTAGCAACTCTACACTTTTCTTTTAGTTTCTCTGAAGACTAAGCAAATGGACGTTTTTACACTGTCATGCCGTTTTTTTTATAAAGGGTTTTCCAATAAGAGGTGTTATTTTGGTATTCAAAGAAGAATGTAATTTTTTGAGATAAATGATCGGATGTTTATTTAATAATAAAGAGAAAGGTATGCCGTTAATAATGAAAAACAATAGCCAAATGGCCACCACGAGCACGCATACAGGACCATGTCCTTTTCATGAAATTTTCCATAACCAAATCGCAAAGTGGCTGCCCTATGTCCTCGATAGCCTCATGAATTTTATCTTTGAGGTCTTGAATCGACGCTGGGCTGTTGGCGTAGACCTTATCTTTTACGTGGCCCGAAAGGAAGAAGTTACAAGGTGGTAAATCACAAGATCTCGGTGGCCAATTGTGATCACCTCTTCGAGAGATAACACGGTCCGGAAACTTTTCCCGTAAAAGATCAATGGTTTCGTTGCTTGTGTGGCACGTAGCGCCGTCTTTTTTTGAAAGTAAACGTTGTCCAGATCAATACCATCCAACTCCGACCATACAAAATCAATAATCGTCGACGACGGCTATTTTTTCTTTTTGTGTTTTATCAACGTCTCCAGATTTTTGGTAAATTTTATCTTGGTTTGGTAACTTTTTTTCCAATTTTGGTAGCTTATTTTTTTTGCAAGTGGCAACCGTGATATCGGTATGTGTATGATTTTCCCGTCGTGAAATATTGTGGTGGGCCATATTTGCAGCACTTACTCTATTTATGGATTTCTCAGAGTAAGATAGTGCTTGAGAAGGAGCAACATTTAGTTTTTAGCTCTTCGCAATCGGCAGTCTCATTCTGAATCAAGCGAACTTTACATTTTAAGATGCTGTAAAATTTAGCCTCCTCTGAACAAAACTTCGACAACAGGATGTAAACTGTTTTTTTTTTTTTAATAAGAGTTTAAACTTCTAAAAATAACAACAAACAATAAGTTTTTCGATGAGAAAACAGAGGTCAAACGTTCCAGAGATGTCGGTTTCAACTCATAAAACGGATATGGTTGTTCTGGAACGTACGACATCCAAACATTCATTGACAAACCTTGATAACAATTGTTTTGTTACTCTCTGACAAATTTGGCGACAATTTAATGCATCTCCAAGAGTTGCTCGGGTCTATAAAACTTCGTTTAGTTTTATTTTTATATTTAAGGAATTTTTTATTTAATTATTAATAAAAATAATTTAGTAAAAAACACGCCCCCAAGAGGGCGTGGCAAAGTATTAAGAACAGATGCGCAAATGCTTACGAGGTCATTGCCGCTATTTTTTTAAGAAATCCAACGCTTAAAGGGGAAAGCTTAAAAAAGGGTAAAAATCAAAAATCTCTTTGAAACTTAAATGGCTTAGGAGTGAAATTTCAACGCATTTCCATTAAAAATAAATTCCAAAGTTTGTTCAGAATGAAATGTTCACACTAAATATGAATGAAAACAGCCCATCGAATGTCTGCGTAAGAATTTTTGCGTATCTGTTCTGTATGCATTCGTTCAATTTGACGTTTTGTCTAATAGAAAAGAAAATCATTTCAAATTCAAATTTCTTAGGGGAAAATGATTGCCTTTGCTGATAAAAAAAAAGGGGAAAACAGTCTTCACAGTCTGGGACCACTGGTTGGGTTAACTGACTACAAATAAAAAATCGTTCGACGCCAGTAAGGTCTAGTTTGGATTTTAAAATAAGTGGTTACAGTTTGTAAAGGCTTTATGCCTACGGAACAGATGGTGCTGTGTCTCAGTGTTTTTAGGCACTTGGGAAGACAGTTTTTCTACTTAAGCTTGTTTTTAACCAGACCTACTCTAGAAGCTTCTGATTTGGTGTTCCCAAAAGTGGCTCGCTCTGTTTTGTCATTGACAACAATAAGCTCTGTGGAACAAGACAGTTGTAATGATCTGCGAACAATAGTGTCTGAAGTGAAGATCTGGGAGCTTCACACTTTGTGTTCAATAAGAGATTGAAGAAAGACAGTGGATCGCCTTGTCGGAGACCTTTTAATAAGAATGAGGGTATCGGTATACTGCCTTTTTGACCGTGACATAAAGCCATCGTCATCTTAGGTAATCAAATAAGCTTTTTACTATTAAGGGTGCCCTTAAAATGGTTGTAGTTTGGAGCTCCTGTGTCTAATATCGGACATAGCGAAAAGAAACGTGCTCTGTCAATTAACAATTTTCTATATCCATGACCGTTCCAGTTCGTCAACGTGTGGTTCAAGAAGCTCAATACAAGACGTCAGATAAAATTTTAAAAGTGATGTTAAGGTCCATGACCGCTCCAGTTCGTCAACGTGTGGTTCAAGAAGCTCAACACAACACGTCAGATAAAATTTGGAAAGCGATTTTAAGGTCCATAACCGCTCCAGTTCGTCAACTTGTGGCTTAAGAAAGTCAAAACAAGACGTCAGATATAATTTTTAAAAGTGATGTTGAGGTTCATGTCCCCTCCAGTTCATCAACTTGTGGTTTAAGAAGGTCAAAACAAGATGTCTGATAAAATGTCAAAAGCAATGTTCATCACAGTATTCGTCTAAAATTTGCATGGGGCTTGCTTTTGTCAGACCTGTCTCGTCTCTTTGACAATTCCCTATAAAAGCGCTGAAAATATACATAATATAAACGTGGGCACATTTTGACAGGCTCGCATTGACAGTACGAGTATTTCATGCCGTAGGTAGACGACTGTTGGAAGTTGGAACAAAATTCTGTGATTTTTTAAAATCAGTATTGTGCCTATCAATAAATTAATTTTCGATGAAGACTTCCCACTTTTGATTCATTGTCATTTACGATTTAAGACCAACACTCCCTGAAACCAAAGCGAGTCACAAAATATATGTAGACAACCGCTAGCGCATAAATTTAGGTAGCCTCTAAGGTCTTACCGCAACTTCGCCAGTTGAGATTTGATGAGTAATAATTAATCCGCAGATAATTTATAGCCCAATGCACGATGCAACTGGTTGAAGAAACCATGCATCTCGAATCAAGAATGATAAATGCTGCCCGTGTGATTTATCTTACCGCATGCATTTGTGTGTACTTAGTTTTATTTTTAATTAATTATAAACTACTGTCTTTTTTCGTTTGCTTGCTAATCCTTTAGAAAACCTGCTTGAACTTTGTATATTTTAATTTCTTGTCTTCAGTTGTTTCACATGCCATTTTCAACCACCCTCCTGTATACATATCAACATCGCTGTCATCCTTTTTATTCTTATTTTAAATGCTGCTTGACAAAACCTCACCCCTTATCCACAAAACCCTATACAAATATTTAAAAAAAATAAAAAGAATATAATTAGCAAGTGAACACCCTACCCAATGAAAACCGATAAACAAAAAAAAAAAAAAAAACAGGTTACGTGTTGTTAAACAAAAAAAAATATATATATATATGAACTATATGAACAAAGTATGTATTTATTGTTATTAGTGAAAATTGTTAATGAAAATATGAAAATTGCTTCCAACGGGCGTTAGTTTTGAACGGGTTTTGGTGTATTTTGGAAGAAATCCAATTGAAACCGTCCAAAACTGAGGCCAGTTCGTAGCGCACCCGTCTCTAAATGTTTTTATTTTCTCTTACAATGTTTATAATTTAATTATGAAAATTTTTCATTTCCTTCAACAAAAGAACAAAAATTGTTTTCTTCTTCTCCTTTCGTTTGTTTCTCTTGTACATACATTCCCCCCAGAGACATTAAAAATATACAAAAAGGAAATTTTCTCTAAAACTAAAACCAAAATCTAATTAAAACAAAAAAATACAAGTAAACAAATGAAACATAAAAAATATATCTTTCTTTTAAAACAAAGCTACAAGAATTTGTTTTTACTTTCTTCTCATATATGATTTTGTTTTATATTATTTATTACCTAAGTAATAAAAATTCCAACAAACAAAGAATAAATTGTGTAAACACTGCAAACATTTATTTATATTATATATAAATATTTCTTTTATTTATTAAATACTTTTACTTTTATTGTTTCAAGTGAAGAAAAAGTGTGAAAAGTGAATTTTTAAAATGAATAGTGACTACAGAAAGGAAAATAAAAATAAAAATAAAAATAAAACTAAAACTTAAACTAAAAACTCCACTCAAGCTCTCTTTGCCTATTTGTAGAACAAAAAATTATATAAGAAAACAACTTTTTGCATAACAAGCAATTTTTCCACATTGTTAATTTATTTTCTCTTCAGTTTAGATACTTTCGTTATTTCTGTTTGATTTTTTCAACGCAGGTAAAATATCTAGAACCGCATGTGTTTGCAGTGTTATTTTCTATATAAGAATTTATTTATTTCTTCTCAATTTTGTTATATTTTCAAGTATACTCATTTAATTTATTTATTTAATTTTATCCTGAGTGTTGCTTTTGTGTAATTGTCTACATAAAAATTAAAAATGTATCTATATTTATAAAAAAAAATATTTCTCTGACTAGATGATATTTATATAAATTGTATAGAAAAAAAAAAAAAGAATGATCTTTCTCGCTGCCGCTCTACCAGTCTTGAGTCTTCGAATGGCAAACATTTTATATAACTTTGTTAATAATATCTACTCACTTTTATTTATTAAAAAAAAAAAATAAAAAAAAAACTTATTTATTGATTTTTCATTGTCACTAATAGAACAACAATTTGATGATCGATCTGAACGAAATTTTTTCCTCAAATGACATGAAAACTCAAGAAAATATTAATTAAGTGCTTTCATTTGTTTACTTGTTCATACGTGCCCTGTTTTGCATATATATCCATAGAAGAAAATTTTAACAAAGTCTTATTATTTCTCTGCACGTTTTGTTTTTCCTTTTTGCTTGTGGATTGCATTTTTTTTTTTTTAACTTATATCCTTCATCTTGCACTCGTTGGATCTTCGTTTGCACGTAAGTTGTAGCTTTATTTTATATCTATACTACTCAGTCTTTTGAGAGGTACGACAGAGCGCTAATGGGCCTTCGTCAAATTGAATTTAAGCAATCAATGAATTTGTTCTCATGCTGCAAATTGGCTAAGGCAATTTTATGCTTTGGTCTAGGTCTCAGGTTCGATCTCCGGAAAAACACTTATTACATCTAATATTATTTTCCATTGCGGCACTGCTTGCAAACGTCCAGAATTTGTGGTCAATCTTACTGCCCTTTCGTCGCTTTAGACCAGTTAAGTATGTTCGTACTTCGAACAATATTGAAGCAATTTTTAGCTCCGCCCCTTCCGCCTACTTTTCTGTATTATATCCGCATCCCCTCTAAAGAAGAGAGAATTCCCCAAAAGACTGACTGAACAATTTTTCCGACAACCTTCTTTAAAGCGCAAACTTAAAATTAAACTAAAAGAACAGGTCCACCACCTCAGTATTGAGGCACACCATTCTAGGTGTTTATTTCCTGTTCAAAGGGATACCGGATACCCCTTGCATGCCAATTGAGCGGCAATCCCCCGTCATAAACAATAACCCAACAATATGCGATTACTACTCATCCATTAAGGAGAATCAATGACCCAGATTAAAACCCTTAAGGTGGTAGTACAGCCCAAAAATAAACAAGGATGCACATATCTCTAAATAACCAATTTTAATGCACATTTTACGATTATTTATTACGTCAATAAATTTCCATAAAAAAAAAACACAACCGCCAAACACGGCTATCACGGCCATCCCTGGTTAGAGTGCCTCTATTTTTCCCCGGGAAAAAAAAATATCATGTAGACGCGCAAAGTTGTGAGCTGCCGAAATATGCTTTCACAGGTTGATGGCACCCAGTCATCTCCTCTCGCATCGGTAGGCCATCATCCGCCTTCTGACCAGGACATCCATTAGCCCACATGCTATTGCTGTATCAAAGTGCTGCTTCTGTTACCTCTCGCCTTTCATTCGATTGAGGAATTGCCAGCTTAGGTGAAAGTTTACCACGCATAGGATATCCTTTCTAAGTGACTCTGTTAGAGCAAATGATACTCATGGTGAAAAACAGAAGACAGGCGCTTCCGCGTGCGGTAAAGGATACACGCAGTGTATCACATATATAGGGTTAAATGCCGCCATAGGATGTCGTTAGTTGGGATTTATTGGATAGGATTTGAAAGGGAGCAGCATAAAAAAAATGAAAAGTTAAAGCCAAGATGAAAGGATATGCGGAAACCGTGTATGAAGAATGGGGAGGAACGGCAAATAAAAAATTCTGATCGAATCAAAAGGACATCCGCATATGAATTTAATATATTAAAATGGATTTCATCCTTTTTTTTCGCCCGCTCACCGGCGGTTGTCTTGTGCTTCACATCTTTCTACGCCCTCACTATACACGTTCTCCGTGCTTTGTATGGGAATGGATATTTATTACTTTAATATATTTTCATATATTCACATGTGAAGGATATATCTCTAAATGCGTATGCGGAAGGATATACGTGTGGGATAGGGCCTATCAGACATACGTTACCCTACGAACTAGACAGTACACATGACACATACTTAGACGAACGCAACGAACGGAAGACAATGTACATAGCACACTAAAACAAACTCAACGAGACAGTAAGCAACGCTACCAATACCAATAACGAACACAGAGAACGAACAGCAACCAACTGTACCAACGAACAGACGACACTTCAATCGTCACCAAACGTTCGAGTCGAGTTGTACGTATTTTTTTTCCTGTTAAGGTAGTTTAAGAGACTCAATAAAATTGAAGATAATTGTACGAAGAGTTCGCGTTTCTTTTGCTAGTGCATCGGTGGTAAGAATCCCACATTTTGGGGGCTCGTCCAAAGTTTTATTCTGCGAAATTGTCGGAAACAAACGCGCATAAGGGAGAAAAAGAAGAAAGGGCGAAAATTAGCTACAACTCAAACGCAAATAGTGAAAAAAAAAAAAAAAAAAAACAACAAACTGAAAAAAAAGAAGAGTAATTAAAGAGCAACAACTCAATAAGGCGATTCGTGTGGTTCACGAGGAAAAGTGCATCGGGCAAAAGCATCGAAACAAATAAAAATTGGTGTCTGCATCTGCATCGAAAGTGATATGCAAATCCATGTGTGTACGTGAAGTCAACCGATCGTCGTTGTTGCTCCAACATTAAGTAGGTGTATGAAAAAAAATCGAGACCAGCTACGCAGCCAGCACAAAGAAGAAGAAGACGAAGAAGGCGACGTTGAAGGAGGCGAGTGAGCAGTTGTCATATTCGTATATTATATAACTTGCATTTATACTGGTGGTGCACGGCAATTAAAGTGTTGCCACTGCATACTTTTTTCTCTTTATATAATTCTAATACCTTTTAATACCTTTTTTTTTAACAACTAATTTTTTTTTAATCATTAAATTAAAATAAGATTTGTAACATATTATTGTTATGGATTCTAAATCTATTTTGGGGTTGACGGTTGAAGGACTTAGGGAACAACTGACGCAACTAGGTTTACCGACAAACGGACTTAAGACGGCATTACAGGATAGGCTCCTTGATCATTTTGGCGTATCGCGCGGCGAAGGGAACAAGTTCGACTCAGCAGAAGAGGAAGGAAGTGAAACTTCGTGTCCTACGGTCATAGAGGACGGAGTAAGGAACTTGTTTACACTTCGAGACATCCAAGATTCTCTTCTACCATTCAGTGGAACGGGATATCCACCAATCAATGTATGGGTTCAAGATTTCGAGGATAATGCTGTTACGGTGAATTGGAACTCAGTGCAGAAGTATGTATATGCAAAGCAACTTCTTAAGGGCGCTGCAAAGATGTTCGTTCGCGGTCAACAAACCGTCAAGGATTGGAAGTCGCTGAAGATAGCACTTCAAAAGGAGTTCGGTAGCAAGCAGTCAACGGCAGAGATCCATCGGTTGTTAGGCAACAGGACGAAGTTGCCTACAGAATCTTTCATCGAGTACCTATACGCATTGATGGAAATAGGAAAACCGATCGACTTGGATGAGGAAAGCTTGGTGGAGTACTTTATTAGTGGAATACCGGATACTAGTCAGAACAAGGCGGTGCTGTACCAGGCCGGGACAGTTAGCGAGCTGAAAAACCAACTGAACGTCTATGAGAAGATTCGGGGTGCCAATTTACAGCAACCAAGCCTGAGAGGGGCCCACCGATCTACAAACAGAGTACGAGTTGGAGAAGAGGCGAGGAATGAGACGACGCGACCGGCGTGTTTCAAGTGCGGAGAGACGACACATCTGGCTAGAGACTGCTCGGTCCGAACTTTTAAATGCTTTAAATGCGGAAGGGTAGGGCATAAAGCAAGGGAGTGCAGGGTACAACAAGCGCCGCAACCACGAGTAAGGGCCGATGGAGGTAACGTTCGCACTGCATCAACGGGCAACGGAGCTGAATCTTGGCCGGAGGCTAGAGTTTCGCTGGCAGTTGGATCGAATAGAATTTTTAAGGAAATCGTTGTGCGTGGATCTACCATGTCTGCATTAATGGACACGGGTAGCGATCTGAATCTGTTGAGGTATGACATGTTAGTTACAATGGAGTATACAGAACTGGACTCAAACAAGAGACATCTGTTTGGCATAGGTAACAACAGAGTCACGACTCTAGGTAGTTTTTGGGCAGATCTGGTTGTAGATGGAGTTGAACTTAAACTGAGGTTTCACGTCGTCAAAGAGAAAGACATGCAGTATTCGGCGGTGTTGGGCAACGATATCTTTAACGATGTCGATTTGGTCATGACCGCAGATGGGGCAGAGTTCAGGCAGAAGAGGAGCGGAGATACATCGGCCGGTGCAGAAGCTGAATCGTCGTTAGTTGACCATGGAGTCGAAGTGGCGGACAGGAGTGTCGGTGAGATGGTCCAAAGTGTAGACCATGAACAAGTTCGAGTTACGAACAGCCAAAGTGGCGTAGTGGAGGGCGAAGGCCGTAATGAAGGTGATATCAGTGAGGTAAGAAACGAAATTACGGAGTTGGTCGATGAGTTCAACACTATTTGTCTGTCAACCAATGAGGGGGTTTTCGAGAAAGGAGCAGCCATTGATATGAGTCACCTAGAAGACAAGGAACGCAGAACGTTGGAAACAATGATACGCGAATACGTACCAAATAGAACCAAGCCGTCGCCCGTCGAAATGAAGCTAATACTGACCGACGAAGTTCCGGTATCCCAGAGGCCAAGACGTTTGTCGTTCGCGGATCAGGAAACAGTACGGAAACAACTAAGCACCTGGTTAGCAGAAAAGATTATACAACCAAGTACGTCCGAGTATGCATCACCAATCGTGCTGGTATCCAAGAAAGACGGATCGAGACGACTATGCTGTGATTACCGGAAAATAAATGAAAAAATCGTAAAGGACAACTTCCCAATGGTGTTAATGGACGACGTTCTGGAACGGTTGCAGGGTGCAAGAGTATTCACGACGTTAGATTTGGAAAATGGTTTCTTCCACGTTCCGGTAGAGCCAAATTCTCGGAAATACACCGCGTTTACAACGCCAGAAGGGCAGTTCGAATTCCTATATGTCCCATTCGGAATGTCGAATTCACCCGCGGTTTTCAGCAGATACATCTTTGCGATACTTCGTGAGCTTATACAGAAAGGAATAGTAGTAGTTTACATGGATGATTTGATCATTCCATCAAAAGACGAAGAGGAAAACATTCAAAAGCTAAAATTAGTCTTAGAAGTAGCGGCAGAATATGGGTTGCGAATCAAATGGAAAAAATGTCAGTTTTTGAAAAGGAAAGTCGAGTACCTAGGATATGTCATAGAGAATAATGCCATACGTCCATCTACAGAGAAATCGAGAGCAGTAACAGAGTTTCCGGTACCTGTCAACAAGAAAGCACTTCAACGTTTCTTGGGTCTGACATCGTATTTTAGGCGGTTCATCAGAGGATTTGCTGTCACTGCGAAACCTTTATCCGATCTGCTGCGCAAGAATGCAGAGTACGAATGGAAGACTGAGCAACAAGTTGCCTTTCAGCAACTTAAAACCGCACTAGTTACAGCGCCAGTCTTGAAGTTGTTCAATCCCAAAGCATCGACAGAAATTCATGCAGACGCCAGCAAGTTTGGGTACGGCGCAGTTTTATTGCAGAAGGATTCAGAGGATCAACAATTCCATCCGGTGCAATACATGAGTCGAAAAACTACAGCTGTCGAGGAAAAGTATCACTCATACGAGTTGGAGGTGTTGGCTATAATTGAAGCGTTGAAAAAGTGGAGAGTCTACGTGCTAGGAAGTCAGTTCAAAATTGTTACGGACTGTAACGCTTTTGCTATGACAATGAAAAAGGAAGATGTTCCACTGAGAGTTTCCAGATGGGCCATGTTCTTACAAGAATTTCAATATCAGATTGAGCATCGATCAGGAACAAGAATGAAACACGTGGACGCTTTAAGTAGAATGTCTTGCTTGATGATGGAGGATTCACTTAGCCACCGCTTGAAAGAAGCCCAACTGAAGGATGAATGGATACGAGCAGTAAGGAAAGTTCTAGAGAAGGATGAGTACGAAGATTATTACATGAAGTCAGGAGTTTTGTACAAGGATCCAGTCAACGAACTAATAGTGGTACCAACGGCAATGGAGAAGGAAATAATCAGCGTCGCACACCAACAAGGACATTTTTCAATCAAGAAAACTCAGGATCTTGTCGAGAAGACGTTTTTCATTCCAGGCTTAAAAGCGAAGGTCACAGATATCGTCAAGGGCTGCGTAAAATGTATAATAATAGAAACAAAGGCGGGAAAGAAGGAGGGTTACTTGAGGCCAATCGACAAAGAAGACAAACCACTAGGGACGTACCATATAGACCACGTCGGTCCGATGGAACAAACCAATAAACAGTATAACCACATTTTGGTAGTGGTGGATGCCTTCTCCAAATTCGTTTGGCTTTATCCAACGAAAAGCACTGGAGCAAGCGAAGTGGTGGATCGGTTAAAGAAACAAGCTGTTGTATTTGGAAATCCGAGTCGAATTGTGTCGGACAGAGGAACTGCTTTCACGTCAACAATGTTCACGGAATATTGTAAAGAGGAGGGTATCCAACACTTGCTAATTGCAACCGGAGTGCCTCGAGGTAACGGACAAGTGGAAAGGATCCACAAAATCATCATTCCAATGTTATCGAAGGCATGCCAAGGGAGCGCCAAGAGTTGGTACAAACATGTGGAGCACGTGCAGCAGGTGATAAATAACTCTCCACCGAGAAGTACGAAGTTCAGTCCTTTCCGAATACTTACAGGACTAGAGATGAGACTCCCAGGTTATCCAGAACTACGAGAGTGGATGGAGGACACAGCGACAAGGGAACTGGATGCGGAGCGTGAAGGTATACGAGAGGAAGTTCGGGAAAATATCGCTACGCTTCAACGAGAGAATAAACTAAATTACAACCAGCATCGTATGCCTGAAGCGGTTTATGAGCTCAACGAGTTAGTCGCCATCAAGCGCACTCAGTTTGGGACTGCAATGAAATTACGGCCTAAGTATTTCGGGCCCTACAAGATAACGAAAAAGCTAAACCACGGAAGATACGAAGTCCATAAAATAGGAGATCACGAAGGACCGATCAAAACGAACACGGTAGCCGAAAACATGAAAAAATGGAAACCTTCGTTCGGGGCGAACGATCCGTCAGGATAGCCGAATGTGGGATAGGGCCTATCAGACATACGTTACCCTACGAACTAGACAGTACACATGACACATACTTAGACGAACGCAACGAACGGAAGACAATGTACATAGCACACTAAAACAAACTCAACGAGACAGTAAGCAACGCTACCAATACCAATAACGAACACAGAGAACGAACAGCAACCAACTGTACCAACGAACAGACGACACTTCAATCGTCACCAAACGTTCGAGTCGAGTTGTACGTATTTTTTTTCCTGTTAAGGTAGTTTAAGAGACTCAATAAAATTGAAGATAATTGTACGAAGAGTTCGCGTTTCTTTTGCTAGTGCATCGGTGGTAAGAATCCCACATACGTGTATGGAGAGGTCTTCTGAAGGAATATTAATTTAGGAAGGATAATCGATCTGAGGAAAGGGGTTTTTTCCTTGTCAGGGAATTTAAATTTAATGCGCTTTTGAGTCATTATCCTTGGCTGGGAGATAATAACGACCATTATCCCAGTTAAGTGGTTTTGCGGCTAATACTTTGTCAGGGAATTTAGCATTGCAATTTTTGTCGTTGGTTGTGGTTTTTGTTTAAGTTGAGTTGATCTTTGTACGGCACTGAAAATTGACTGTCCAGAAGTTGACCTCGCAGGAACTTATGGACGACTGCGATCTATTCTTCTGTAAACAACAAATAACTCTTATAGCAATAGTTCCCAGTAGATATTTTAACTAAGCGACTCGTCCAATAACTGAAATGCATTTTTCCCCAGAGTCCTTCGCCACTATTGTTAGTTCAACGTCACTGCAAATCCAATCCAATCGTAGGTACGAAATTCGAAACCTCATCATCTAATGCCGTCATTCATTCGGCGCTGCATAGCATCTCACTTTTTTCGCCACAGTACACCCAAGGACATCGTGTTTATAATATTTGTATGTGTGGCTGATGATTACACGAGATGGTGAAAATGCAATAAAATTGAGTTTCTCTTGTGGAAAATATTTGAGTGAAATGTGGCTAAAATGTTTGCCATTTTTTAGGAACGTCCTCGTTTTTCTCTTGCCATCTGTAGCTGTAGTGGCCAGTGGCCTTGCGGTGTGCGGTGCTCTAATATGCCACCGTTTGACATATCCCAGAAGTAGACGCTTTTTATTAGTTTAAATTTAAACGAATGAGCAGAGGGGGGGGGGGGGGGGGAGAGTGTGTGCACATAAAAGAAGGAGGACAGCGCAAGAAGGGAGAATAAAAATCAAAAGAAGTCTCCTGATGGAATGCAATTAAATCCGGTTACATTATCCTGTCGAAAGAACTGTGTTTTTCTTCTTTTGCTTTATAATTTCTTTGTTCCACAACTTGGTGATTTTTTTTTTTCATTTTTTTTTAGAGCAGCAGAACAAAAAGAAACTTTCAGCAATGATTAAACGAAAGTGTTCAGGAAGTATAAGAAGTGAGAAAAACACTCGACACATTTGTCCTTAAATGATGTAGTGGGAGTGCAAATGCAGATGGAATGAATGTGCCGTTTGTCGATTGAAGGAAAAATAAAATCGTTCTTTTCAGGGGCGGACTTTGGGTATGGCGGTTCAAATCAGGCGCTCCTTTTAGGGGCCCTTGTATTTGCAAGAGAAATCATACGAATTTTCAACTTTTTATGGACAATACTGGCTGCCGCATGAACCGTTTATTATTTTTCGCAAAATTTGTCGATTTATTGCAATATCCTGGCGCCCTTTTGGAACAATGCTCCCTTTTTTATGCGGTCCTGGGCAATTTGTGTGAGTTTAAAGTCGTTTTATATAAGCACCGATGAATGCAGTCATCGGTGTGCCCCCCTATTGACACTAATCGGCACTACAGGTGTCAAGACAGGGAATTGTTTCTGTGGGGTATTAAGGAGCATCCCGTCGACTATGTCGCTTATTGTTTCCCAGAGTAGGGAATCGAAATCTGGTTGTCTGATGGTGATATTCGAAGTAGGTGAACGGTAGGTGGTTGCTTGAGGTTAGTCTTGCATTAATGTGCTGCTTGACAGGAGTGTTGACAGTAAACACGGAAGTAAGTAATGAGTGTTTTTTGCAAGTGCAAAGACGAGGACACAGAGATATAGGAAATACATGTAGGCTGTAGTAAGGTAGAGGGAAAAAAGCAACCGTCCTTACACAAAAATACCCGCATCTTGGTTTCCTTGCTAACAAAAAAGTGCCCCAAATTGGCTTTCCAATTCAAAGGAAGCAGCCTTCCGTTTAACTTACCACGACTGAAAGGAACTCTATCCACTATTCCACTGTGGAAACTTTCCTTCCAATCGTCATAATAATTTTCCTCTCCATTTCAATCAATCCACCCATACAGTGCCGGTCGCTGCCGTCCGACATTGATTCGTGCATCCTTGTCCAAGGCAACAGCACCAAATTCGACTTGACCAGAGAACTTTATCCGCAGCAAAGTATAATTTTACCCTCTGCCTCAAAAGGATAACGGCAACAAAAAGGAATAAAAAATCAACAAAACATTTCACTCAAATGGAAAACTTCACCATATGAATGTCCGGCAGTTGGAAAATCTAAATGTATACTTCATCGTCCTCGTCTCCTGCAAAAGGCCCAAAAACTTTATACACCATGCAAGTGGGTCGGAGTCCTAGCAGACCCCGCCTCGCCTCATCAACCAGATGCTCAGATGCTCTCCACCTCGTCCAACTCAATCACAAATAAATATCCTTAGAGGTAGCAGAGATAGAGATACCAATAGCAAACCCACAAAGTGTCGCAGCGCACAACATTGCAAGTTCACCGGAAAAGGATACAGTAAAAGGAAAACTTTTTGCGAAAGATTTTTTCCTTCTTCCTTTAATCTCTGGTTCTCAGGTTTGTGTTTCTCAAGAAGATGACGCAGAAAAAAGAAAAGATTCCTTTAACAGATATGCGAAAGTTTGCTGCGAGAACGAAAAAAAAAAAAAAAAAAAAAACGGACCCTGGGCGGAAGAAAAAATATTCCTGGCAACCCCCGTCTTTATTTCAGTTTCAGTATCAACTTTGTCGTCTCTCATTCATGCACGGAGATGAGGGTAACACAACAAAAACAAAAAGGAAAAAAATTAAAAAAAATGAATAAAAGTTCTAAGCCATTGCTTTTGATTATCACAAAATTAAAAACTTTTGCGTCCTGCTGCAGGACGACGACGCTATACGTTCAAGACGTAAGACGACGGCGAGGCGTGGAGTATAAGGTAGACATTTCGGGACATGTGTAGCGGGGGCGGCTCGCAGTTCACTCTATGAATATGCCATTGGAGATGAAACATGACAGGAGCATCAATTTTACGGTGTTTCGATGGCTGGAGTGGAATAAGGATGATAAATATTTGCAGACAATGTCAGATGGCGCCCGTATTCCAGATCAATAAAAAGAAATTAAATCGCTGAAGCGAAACTGCAAATAGTGCGGAATGCATGGCACATGGTATTTAAAATGTATCCTTGCGGGTTCAATCTTTCCCTTTTTTTTTTTTTTTTTTTCATTTTGGGGATCCTTTCCTGCCCGCTTTTGCTCAGACAATTTTGAACTTATTTTCTGTTTTTTTTTTCGAATCGAGTTGCAATCGAGACGTCTAGTCTGCATGGTTCGTCCTTTTTTTCCCCTCTGCAGACGATTTTTCTGTAGTCGTCAGCAACAATGAGGAATGAGTGTCGGAGGCGATGTGTAGCAGCTATAGCCCTACCCTCATTTCATGCGGCTCATGAAACAAATTGAGTTGATAAAAGAAAAGCGAACGAAGAACTTGCTGCATTCGTTTGTTCCAAAGGAGGCGCATCCTTTCTGTGCCATTTTGAATTAATTTCACTGGAGAGTCTTCTTTATTCATCCCTTTCGTCGGCGCTTCGTTTAAAATGCAAAACACTAAAGTAATCGATTGATTGTATCATCGTCCCGAGTCTACAGTAGCATACTTAATGCCTGTTATCCTTTTATAGTCATCATAACTCATTCCATCAGTGTACGGTAAAAGAAAAGGAAAAAAAAATGAAAAAAACTGCCAACAGGAAACAATAAAATTCGTGAGGATAATTCATAAAAACAACGAGTTCATCGATCTGCTGCTGCCTCCGCCATTATACCGCCTTCAATCATTTTATAATGAATATCAAGTGTCCTTGAAAATCCTTGCCGTTTCCTCTTACATTATAATTCAATTATTGAAATGTTCCGTCTGTTGTTATGCTTCTTTTACGACTGCCATGTGTATAGCGACGAAATCGATCTGTCGATTGCTTTTGATGGTCGACACACCCTGGCCTGCTATACAGCGTCCGCAGGATAATAAAATCAGCCAGGCACAGTCTCACAGGAAAGAACAAAATCAAAAATATTTTCTAATTATGTATCCGTTGGAGTAATAAAATGCGCAGCGCATTAAAATTAAATATTGCCAAATTTTGAGTTAACTGGTAGTGGGTGCAGATAATACCGGTGCGACCGAAGGACAACGACAAGGACGGTGGGAGGTAAACGGCCAAATGTGTAATGTGGTCAACAACGTAAAATGAAAATTATGAGTGGCTGGTCTTTTATGTGGTCTGCGGTTGCTGGGTGGCGGCAACAGTTGTGCGAAGCGTTACGGCTATTTTGGTAATTTTTTTTTTAATTTATATTCAATTTTTGAAAAAGTTTCCCTCTGGTGTACTTGCCGTTTGGAGAGTGACGTTCAGAGTTATGGTCTTGGATGTGTAACGGTTGCAAGAGACATGAACATCAAATGGTGGCTTTGAGTTTTTGATGGTTAATTCAAATTGATTTGGGTATACCTACTTTGGGGGCTCAATGGCCGACCCTGGCAAAGCTGCCTTTGACTGTTTTTGAAGCTCAATACTCTGCGATCCCAAAATCCGTCGCCCGAAATAGTCGCCATCATAAGTACAGATTTGGATTTTTTTTTTCAGACTAATGGAGAAATGTCTTCCGAGGCTTAATTTGGCTGAACAAAAATACAGAAAACAACAGTCGTTAAGGGTGATTAAGGGCTATACCTTGTTTTATATCCCTATCTCTGTACAGAATGAATTGAATCATCACTGAAGCTAAGGTCACAAAAGCGTTACCAGTCTACCATCTTCCAGTCCTCATCCATAGCAGCAAGCTTCTCTTTTGAAACAAAGACTCCTGTAGATTTTAACCGCGTTAAAGCGGCTATGAAAATAATAGTCTTCCAAGCTTGCGCCTAAGGTTAGACTGATTATTGTGAAACTTTTTCCATTGCTGTAGTTGTTTGGTTTAGTCACAAGCTTTACTAAGCTTAGCTTTTTTAAAAATAAAGTCTGGGTAGATCATCTGTTGGCAAGTAAATTTTGGGCAACAGATGGCGCTCCAACATCATGTTGAGAGAGAAGTCAGCATATGTTTTAGGGATTGTTTTAAATTCCTAGATTTTTTCAATAAAAGCCGTGTTTTTTTTAGCTTCGATCTCAGCAAAGCAAAGTTAAGTAGGATTTTCATCATGCAATTATAACAACTACGCTCTACTTGACACTTCGAGACTCAGTTGTAGTTTTTGTAATCGCGTGCTGAAAATCCTACTTTACTTTGCTTTGCTGAGATCGAAGCTCAAAAAAACACGCCTAAGGTCAAAGTTAGCTTAGGTTCCGCTTGACTTTTCTTCTTCTTTGTGTAAGAACTGTCTCGTATTGGATCGCTTTAGACCGCATAATTGAACAGGGACTTCCACTTAACAAACGCGATGACGATGGTTGGATCCTTGTACGCGAATATTGCATAAATCTTTTGTCAGTCTGCCTCTGTTAGTTCCGCATTTTTGTTAGGGATTGTTGGTGTCATAGTGAAGTTTATTGTTTTGTCGATTGTTGCTCAGTGATAACTGTGCTGCTCTACTGATCTAGCGACATAAGGTTCATTCCCCGCAGAAGTATCACCTCAGGTCCTATACGAACTTTTGCCCCAAATTTTCATTTGTTACTAAACTGCGATAGTCCCTTCTAAAGGTTTTAAAGAGACCAAGTCAACCTCCAGAATTTGCTATTTTAAAAGATGTTTTTTCTGTCAAAACTGCGGGACCACAAAATGTTGGGTAACTCACTTTGGACTTATAAAAATCAAAGTGCGAAAGTAGAGCCTACCTGGAAGCATCTCGAAACGCTGTTAGAGCTTTTTTAATTTACCTGTAGTTTTTTTTTTTGTTTAAACCTTTGAAATCTGGTCAAGACTACTCCACAGTTCTTATAGGCTAGTAAGTTTTTGAAGGAGTATAGGACAATAAGCACATAACCTTGCGGCTTTTACGAATTAAATTTATTGATGTTCTTAAGCAAGACTTATTTGAAAAAATCTAAATGTAGGCTCTGAAGTTTATCGCAATTACGAGGTGCATTTTGAAAAGCTTTTTCAAGACACAAACTCAGAAAGGTAGAACTTAATGAAACGGTTGCCTTAAAGTTTAAGTGAATTGATTTCCCGAAAAAAAAGTCCGGTGCGTCTTTTGAGCGCTCTTGGAAAGGTCTGAAGACCAGCACCAAAATTGACGAAACGCTTTTCAAACTTTCCGGAAGGTCTTGCATATTTTTTAGCAAGCTTTTGCCGTCGTTGTAATCCTGATATCCCCTCTCGGAAGCTCTTAAAACTGTCATGCCGATTCTCGTCCTTCAATTGACGGAGTTCACTTCTTCTTTGTTAGTTGAAAGACTTATTTGTCTCAGCCGTCTGTTCCATGAATCCAAAAAGGTTAGAGCTGACCCAAGGATCACAAAATCACAAATAAACTGTCTGAGAACAAAAAAGGAGCAGTTCGTCAATCAATAAACCTCTAAGCAAACCTATTCCTAAATTTAATACAATTTAGCTCAAAACGAGCAATTTCAAACGGAACCACGCCATAGCAACCCCACCCCTCAGGTACACCCTACACCTCCTTGAAAAGGATATGACGTTTAAAATGTGTTTTAAACACACCCCCAGCAGGAAAATCCAAAATAAATACCTAAACGTTCTCCAAAGGCCACTCTCGTTCACCCTTATCACTCTTTGTCTTGGTGAACATTTTTCCAACCAAGGAATATTTCGCAGCAGCACGAGGAGCTTTACTAAAAGGCCGGAAGGTATAATACCCCTAAGCACCCTAATGAATCCAATATCCAGCCATTAAGCCCACACATGATTCCAGCAGCACCTGCTTCCCAATCCGATATCTTAGACCGTTTCGCTTGCCCCACCCCCCGAACGGCTCCCACGATGATTGTGAGCTCAACCCGCCCCGCTTAGTCCTTTTGCGAACCAAATAAAGGAAATGGAAAGCCTAAAACGCACGCAATGACCTAAATTTCTCACCAAGCAATTTGCAAGAGGCATATAACCTATTCTTCGCCGTCCATCACTCTATCCGCTGCCAATCGGTTGGGAATTTTCCCCGCCACACCCCTATTGACACAGGCACTCTGACAGAGTCGAACACTGACGTTGTTCGCGATGGCTTTGATGGCGGGAAATGATGAAGAATTTACGACAACGCCATAGCGTGATTAGGTGACATCTCGCCAATGGCACCGCTAAAAACTCCATCCAACCTGGACACGTCGATTTGTTGTCCGAAAAGAAAAGTGAGTCCTTTAAGATATTTTCCTTTGATTGCTTCCGACTGGTGGGGGGTCAGATAGTTAATGGCCATGCCATGCCTTTCTTTGTAAATCAAGGTGGAGAGATGGATATACCGTGATATTAGTTAATGGCGCTGCGCAGACCCGCACCGACCCACCATTGTCATTGTGGATTTCATTGGAGACGGTTAATTAATTAAAAAAAAAAAAAAAAAACTGTTTGTTCAAGAAATCGAATGATTGTGTGTAATAAAGTTTCAGGTGAAATGTGTGTGAGGATTTTTCTCTATGCATCGTCATCGTCCTTTGAAGGATAATTAGAGGAAAATGCTTTTTTTTTTTTTTTTTTTCATCACTTCAAAGGATGTCTCGCATAGTTGGCTGAGGTCCACTGCTGTGAATGCGCGTCACTGTCACTTGCATATACTATTGCTACAAAAGGGCGGCGGCATTTGACGAAGGACGAAGAAAGTCTGCGGAACAAACAAAAAAAAAAAAGGAAAACTACAAATTCACATATATCCCTTGCATGATTCCATATGCGAGGACGACGGTGCTGACTGCTGATTCCGCCACCACACCGCACACTATTCTGAGAAGTTTTGCTTTTGATCAAAGTCCTGCATGAGGAAGACTATGCTACATACCGATACCGTTGGTGTATCGTACAGTCTGCTCAAAGTGAGCCCTGACTAAGGGAAGTTCTAGACTTTAGCTTGTGGACGCTTGCTGTGTCATTTGTTTGTGTGTCTGTGAAGTAATCAAATTTTACGACGAGACAGGATGTGTTGGGATGGAACTCCTCCTTTGTGAGTGTACCTTATCTCCTAGGGTATGTGCGCGAAAGTTGACAAAGCGAGGTTTTTAACCCTAGGAGTCGACTGTTGATGGTTGAAATGGCGGAGGCTTAGAATTTTTTCTGTAAGAACAGCTGAACCTGGAAGAAAGGAACTCATAGACGTCGACAATTTTTAATTCACAGACCGATTACTGCATCCTGTTTAAAGACTCACGAGGAATTCTCTTCAACTGGTCCTTAAAATTAAAAAAAATTAAGACTTTCTGACCCATGACTGTAGTCTGTGGGTTTCTGTTCATGCTGCTTATTTCAATATTTCAATTGACAGACGCCAATGTTCCCGCATAGGGCATCACACATTTAACCCGACTTCCAACCAATTTTCCTGTATTTCCTGCATCCTCCATTCGTCCTTTATACTACTATTCCAGCCACTTAAAGTGTGATTTTCATTTCGTCAATGGATATGCTAAAAGGACACTTTCCTCTCGCTCTATTAAAAAAAAATAACATCAGGGGTAAAGAAAAAAAAAAAAAAAACCCAAAAATTAAATAAAGGATCAGAGGATGCTGGCTGTATGAGGCGTCACTTGTTTGTGTCACATTGGGGTGTGTGTTTGTCTGGCGAAAAAGGAAGAAACTGTCATCGCACTCCATATCTAGATGGCTGGGTTGCTCGGGTATATGTCTGATAAACAGGATGTTGATCTAAAGCACCGCACCGAGACCGACATCATCATCAACCGAACGGGAGAGTGCGGTGTGCTCCTTTCAAATAATATGTATATAGCTTTGACAAAAAATATTCAAAGATTCGAGGTGATTTTGGATTCTAAAGGACTTCTGTGTTGCTGCGTCGTAAGCGCCTGTCTGGTATTGTACAGAAGGAAATGGGAAAACCGCGCGTCACATTGCACAGTGGGGGGTGGTTCGACAACTTCCCGACAGAAGAGATGTCGCTGTGCTAGAAATGGCCGGCTGTAACCTTTAACTTTGATTTTTCAGGTCTTCTGTAATTAGTCCGGGTTTGCAGGTGGGCCTTCTAATTATGCGAAGAGAAACAGAAACCTGGCGGTTTATGAGGGGACCTTGAAGTCTGCGCGATTAATTTGTTTGACAGACTTTTGCTTAGAACTACCTATACTAGGACAAGCCTCAATGACTGACGCTTCCATTGATTTCACTTAAAGTGCGGTCTCGGGACTTTAGCCTTTGGAAGCGATTTGCAAAGTTGAATCGGTTTCACTCTAAAAATCTATGGAATTCGCCAGTCATTGGGACAATAAAAACAGACCAAATTCAAAGTCGTTAAAGCTCAAGATGTTTATCGAAGAAAGTTGCCTTTGACTCTCAAACTTCAACATCCATAAGTGCCACTCATACTTTGGCGAACAGCTGGAAATGCCTTTCTTTTGGTTCGCTGAAACTTTGGTCCTGTATTCCTCGCATACAGAAACAGATATCAAATTCCAATAACATCACGGTGAAGTGAAAATCCATTCCCACACTAATGAAGACACCTTCCCGAAAATTCCACACACAGCGCGGCAAAATTATTTTGTTAAACGCCACACAAAAGGATTACACTACATCCCCGACAAATCCTCGCTCAACGTGAATCGTTTACTTACAGCAAACAAAAAGCTGGAGCAGCTAAAGCAATAGCAATAGCAAAAGCAAAAGCAAAAGCAAATGCAAAAGCAAAAGCACCGGCAACAGCAGCACGAAGCGAAAAAGCATAGCAAACAAAACGCCAAAGAAGAAGAGGAGGAGGAGAAGAAAACTTTTCTTCACGGGCACAACACATAACTGATATTAATTTAATTATTTTGCTTGACTTCCATTATTCGTCGTCGTGTCCTTGTGTTAGGTGTGCAGATGGTGGCGTCTCTGTTTATCCTCGGTTAGTAGCAGTACATAATAATAAATTCATTTCGGTATAGGGAGCCCCTAACGCTTTAGCTCAAATGTCACCTCAGAATAATAATGATAAACACGCGCGCGACTTCAATTTAAACACCCAGCGGCGGTGAAGTGAAAACATCTCTGCAGGATTATCGCACACGAGAACGAGCGACCTTGCTCGCTCGATATCCCTTCTGTTTCGCATTTCGTATTCATAGCACATGTGGAAATTTCTCAAACTGATTCCGGAATCTCATAAATTAATGCTGACAATGAGGTAAGCGCCGGCAAAAAAAGGCGAGATGTAAAGGAAAACTTTCCATACAACCCGCGTACACCATCACCCGTCACCCGTCAGCCGTCAGCCGTCAGCCGTCAGCGGCAAAGGGCTTAAAGTGTGCGCGTACATATGACATAGGGGGCAAGAAAAACCCTCTTTGGCGAAACTATCTATGCTGGTTAGAGGGAAGCTTGTTAGCAATTACCGAAGGACCCAAATGTTGTAATAACTTTCAAGTTACTTAATTGAAGGAATCGCACACATTCGGGGCTACGGAAAAAACAACAAACAAAGGACTTACGTGATGACACTTTTTTTTTTTTCCCCACTGAACTGGGTCAAATCAATGTCGTCGGCATTGAACACGGTAAGAGCTGCGTGTGTTTGCCCAACTAATGGTGTTGTCTTAAGGTTGCCTCACGTGTCCTTTCTTTGTTTCGGCCAAAGGAAAACACACACCGAGGACAGTGCGGAAGCTGTCTTGATTTTCGAGTGGGTATTTGTCGTGAGTATAGGTACATGTGGAATTATCTCAAGTGAATATTTGGACTTAGGTGGGCGATGCTTCAATTGCAGGGGACTTTGATTAATTAATGGCATTCCTGTTGCGAGAAGTGCCCGTCTGTGATTGAGAGCTTCAGATTCGGCTGAGGGCAGGTATACAATTTGCGGTTCTAATGGCGGCTGAGCGCCGTGATGAGGTGAATTTGAAGATGCTAATGGATTTTTTTGTGGTGAGGGGATGGACCTTCTTTGAAGTGAGTCGTTCAAGTTATTTCCTTGTTTTGGATGAAAGAAATTAAGCAACATTTCGGGCTCTGCACCGGAAGGTTGAGTGAAAAGCTACGCCAACAAGGTAGCTGAGTGTGTGCCTATTCGGGCTTGCTTTTGACAGACTTAAAGCTGTCGCGGTGGCATATCTGTTTCGTGGAATGTTCTGGCTTGAATGTGTATATTGTCAGCAAAGTTCCCTTAATAGAGATTCATGGAAGTCTCTGAGCTCACTGAGCTCTCTGAGCCGGTGTTTAATTAATGTAGATGTACAAGGTGGGCCAAAAGAAGTCATCCGATGTTGTTTGGCTCTCATTTCTTTTCTAAATGAAAAACTTCGATTCTGTTTTTTGATTATGTTTATTTGAACCTTTAGAATCTTATTGGTCAAGTCGAGAAGATGATATCGGCCAAATGGGCACCGTCACAATTGATTGCCATACGGGCTAGTTTTCATCACTTCGGCGAGAACTTCGGGCGACAGATTCTCGCACTCGTGTCGAATGTTGTCCTTGAGGGCTTCTAGGGTCTCGGGCTGGTTCACGTAAGCACGGGACTTCAAAAAACCGCACAAAAAAAAATCTGGTACGGCTAAATCGGGCGATATTGCGGGCCAGTGCAAATCACCAAAACGAGAGATGAGGCGACCCGGGAACGCCGCCTTCAGAATATCGGTTGTGGCTCGCGCAGTGTGTGCCGTAGCTCCATCCTGTTGTAACCACATGTCCTCCAGTCCTAATTCGTCCAATTGTGGCAGAAAAAACTCGGTTAAGTTGGCCCTATAGCGCGCACCGTCCACTGTTGTCGTTTGACCAGCGGCGTTCTCGACGGCGTTTTGGCCCACCTTGTTCTCGAAAAATGGCTAGATGACTCCTCCAGCGTGAACAGCGCACCATGCAGTAACTTTGAGAGGGTATAATGGCTCCTCGTGCATTACTCGTGGATTTTCGGTGTCCCAGAAGCGATAGCTGAGGTGGAAATGAGCCTCATCGCTCATTATGATTTTGGTCGAAAAATCGTCCACTTCGTCCTCGAGATTGAGGATGGCTTGGGCGTAGTTTACATGCGTTTGGCGGTCGACAGGCAGCAGCTGATGCACGGACTGGACTTTGTACGGGAACATGCGCAAGTCTTTGACCAAAATTCGCCTTAGGGACGACCGGCTGATGGCTAATTGCGAGGCACGGCGTCGATGTTTCCGGCGACAGCTCGACATCCTTGTCAACAGCGGCGATATTCTCGGCACAACGGGCGCTCCGGGGCCGGCCACTCTTGGCAACGTCTCGTGTGGTCCCATACTCTTCAAGGTTGGTGGCCAAACGGCGCAGTGTTTGCGCAGTCGGTGTCGGACGGCCGTGGAATCGGCGGCGGAATTCGCGCTGCGCCAATTCGAATTGAAAGACGAATTGTTACGCAAAAAAATAGACACGATTATTCCGCGTTCTTGGGGAGTGTATCTCTCCATGGCTTGTTCACTTGTATTCTACATCTGTCTAGTCCACAAATGTCAAAATAGATTTGACATTAGCGGCCATTTGCAAAAATAAGAGCATCTTCCAATAGGGTGATCTCTTTTGGCCCACCTTGTAGATGGTTGGTTGGGCGACCTGTAAAAGCTCATCCAAGTCTCTTTGTTGGTCTGAAAATATACATTTTGCTTGTGAATTTTGGGTTCTTTCGGCTTGAAAATGCCTAAGGCAATATCAAAGCGACTATTGCAGACTAATGTATCCTCGTCCGACCTTGTGACCATTTGTAATATGTTCGTAAACAACTTTCAATCCGTATATTGAAGTAATACTACCCCGGTTAGTCTCGAATGAAACCTCAATGTCTTGTAATTCTTTAAATGTTGGTAACCTAGAGTGTTCAATTCCAAAAGTTCAAAATGCTCTTCCCTTGTTAAAAGTAGATGCAAATCCTGGTTTCGATGGCATCCCTCCAATTTTACTTCAAAAGTGTTCTTATGCGTTTTCCGTGCCTCTTTGATTAATGTTTAACTTGTCTCTACGGACATGAAATTTCTTGAAAGTCTGGAAGAACTCGTTCAAACACGATATTACCAACTATCGTCCAATTTGTAAAATTTCACCTATCCCCAAGCTATTTGAAAAAAAATATTTATGAGAAACTGACAGCGCTCGTAAAGGGAGTTATCTCTCATTTGCAACATGGATTTGTTACTGGTAGATCTACCTCTACAAAACTCGCAATCTTTTGTAACTCGGTGCTGAACCTGGAGAAAGGATTACAATGTGATGTAGTTTATACTGACTTTGCCAAAGCTTTTGACAGCGTTAACCACCATCGGTTAATTTGCAAACTTAAAAGATTTGGATTTCATTCCAACTTTCTAGAATGGATTCGCTCCTATCTCACGGATCGTATTCAGTATGTTCGTATAAAGGATATACTTTCATCACCAGTCTATGTCACCTCCGGAGTGCCTCAGGGTAGTCACTTGGGCCCTTTGCTTTTCCTTTTATTTATTAACGACATACCCGATCTGTTTTTGAATTCACGGTGCCTGATGTTTGCTGATGATTTAAAAGTGTTCCGACACATTCAGTCTGAGCATGACTGCATACTTTTACAGGAAGATCTTAAAAGACTTTCTTTGTGGTGTCATAATAATGACATTCGCCTTAACGTTTCTAAATGTCAAAGCATGTCATTTTGTCGTAAACTTTCCCCAGTATCATATACGTACATGATCGATAATAACCCACTGTCTATTATCTCCTCTAAAAAAGACTTATATTTGACAAAAAACTCGACTTCTGTAAGCATATTGACTTCCTGGTTGCTAAAAGTAATTCTATGTTGGGTTCTATATTACGGAACTCTAAAGACTTTCATGATCCGCATACTCTTAAATGTCTATTCTTTACTTTTGTCAGGTCTAATCTTGAATATTGTAGTATAGTATGGAATCCATTTTATGGAGTACATTCCATGAGAATCGAGAAGATCCAAAAAAAGTTGCTGTTCGTAGATTACGTTGGAATATCGAAATGCCATCGTATAACACAAGATGCAAATTATTTGGTATCTTGCAATATTTTTCAACTATGTTCATTCGGGACTTGATTAACAACCACATCGACTGCCCTTTTCTTTTATCATTAATTGGTTTTTATGCTCCATCTAGAATGCCTCTTTCGCTTTTTATTTTATGTTCCTTATCATGGAGTTAACTATGGTTGTAATGAACCAATTACCAGATGCCTAAGAGAATCTAATAATTATATTCAGTAGTTTGTTCGAGTTTGATCTCAGTAGGGACTCATTTAAGAATAAATAAATTTTAACGTTAGGCTTTGGTGGTAGTATTTAAGTATTTAAATTTTGTATTGAGTAATCTAGCGAGAGCAGTGAATGTAATCATATGATGTGAAATAAATAAATAACGTCTGCCAAAAGATGACCAAATTTGAAGGTTTGTCGAGGTTTTCTTCATCAAAGCTGAAACTGTTTAACTATAAATAGGGGTGTTGGTTGGTTGGTTTAAGTGGCTGTATTCCCGTCTTCTGACGAGGGAAAAACACAAATAACGCATTTAGCGCCGTTTTGAGACCACAAGATAAAAGGGGGAGGGGTTAGTTAAGGGAGCTCAAAACCAGCCTGTGGAGTTGAGAAATTCGATGATCTTTTGAAATGATGATCCATTCTTGAAATGGATACTTTGGATGGATAGGGGTGTACGCATTCGATTTTTGTCGCACAACTCCTCAGTCGTAGTAAATAGATCGTTTGCAACGCTTTGACATTGATAATTAGTCGAACGACTGAATAGTTGTGCGAGTTAAAGTTGTTGAGCATAAGTCCAGGGAAAACCATCGCTTTAGAGTTCATTTGTCGCACTACTACAACTCAAAAGT
Organism: Cheilosia variabilis; assembly: GCA_951230905.1. Lineage (NCBI taxonomy): Eukaryota > Metazoa > Arthropoda > Insecta > Diptera > Syrphidae > Cheilosia > Cheilosia variabilis. The sequence continues at coordinate 56,539,994 of OX579678.1, read as the reverse complement.
TTTACGTCTCTAAAGCCTCCAAGTCAAATCCCTGAAAGCACTTTTTGCCCACAGTAGACTCAGCCTTACACCATGTTGCCAATGAAAGCGAAGACCATAAAGGTGTCAACTCAACGGGCCTTACTAGCAATCATTTTTAGCCATATAGTGTGCAGTTGACAATAGGTGATTTTTTTGTAAGGAAATTGTTGGCATTGAGAGTCCGTCAAATGTCCTCAAAACACGATTCTTATTACCGTCGCAGTTTACTAGCAAATATTGCCAATCAACGTACAAACTTTTTGTGACAGTTTTGCTGACTTAACGCGATTGAAAACATCCAAAAGTTTAACATTTGAAGCGCTTGCTCTAAAACCTTGTTATATTGACAGAAATTCACTTAATTTGTAGTGAATTTCCTAGGTAGCTACATTCAGAATACGACTCTAAAAAGAACCATCCGACCCGAAAAGTCTTGCACCTCCAAGAGCTTCTTACATCTTTTTCCTGTGCTCCACAAAACTTGCAAAAACTACTCCAGGACTGGTGATAAATTCACTTAAATACTGGGGCCCAAACCTCTCACAAGTCTCTAGAATAAGTTAAGAGGATTATGGACCTTGTTCTGTAACAACAGCTTCCATTTTGCAGAAGAGCATTTTTTTTCCAAAGTTCAAACGCATTGAATTAGAAAAAATTGACTAAAATTTTGTTTGTCTTATTTTTTTTTTGAAGACTTGAAGACCTTTGTGCCCCTTGAATAGGACAACCACTTGCAAGTGTGAAATATCGAATAAGGGACGAAAAGCAGGGAAAGGAATTGAGAAACTCTATACAACTGGTAGCTTTGCTGTTATATAAGTCAATGAAAGATATCCCACGGTAGTCTTGAAACTTCTTAGAAACTTCAATTAAAACCCTATCTCATGGGAGCCTTGCAAAGATTAACAACTCCAACCTAAACGCTAACCCATGGTAGCCTTGCAAAACTTGAAACCTGGTTAAGTCATGATTCGTGCCATCTTTTCAAAAGTCACTCACCTAGCTGTCGAACTATGTAGTAGCTACGTAGTTAAATGGTCGCAGGAGCTGACAAAAGCCTATATAGCTAGGGTTCGCTGACCCCAATTTTTGTACCTGGAAGGTATTATTCATAAAATGAGTGGTTACATTCCGACATGCCTTTTTAAGGGCCACTGTTGTCCACAGACGTATGAATCCAAGGAGTCTTTTAAGCCCTCCATTCTGTAGATCTTGTAGTTCGTCAAAGAAACTGCTGCGACTGATTGTAGATGATGAATAGTTATCGTCCCTACGCTGCTTCTGCAGAAGTCGTTCAGCAAACAACACCTGTGAGCGGTTCACAAATTTCGTCAATCATTTGACTGACCTGCAAAAAAACTCTTATTTCGATTTATTTCGTTTATCAGTTGGATTGATGGAAGTAACCCAGTCACGTAGCCGAAAATCCGAACAAAAAACTAAAAACTTAAACTTTAAGAACATCAGACAAAATGCCGACGATTTTTTCTGAGAGGCTTTTCAATCCGCATCCCAACTTGCCGAGGACTTATTTGAAGTTGAATAAAGAGCTCCAGAACTTCATTGAAACAGACAATGCGTTCCAATCCAGAAACCTCTTCTACTGAAGCCTATTTTAGAGTGTCAATACTGATTGCTTGCATAGATTAGTTAATACAAAATCTTACGGACGGATTCATGGTCAACAAAGACGTTCTACCATCGTCTCAAGCCCTTCTCCCAGGTTTTGCTGCAATTGAGCGAGTGAACGAAATCGAAAAGCTAAGTACATTCTTTGAAGTTTTGAAATTGCTTGATACTTGTATGTGACAAGACTTACTTAATTGGTATAAACTTCGTGCTTACGGCTTCGGCCACGCTTCCAGTGACCACAGCTAGTGTCGAAAGAACCTTTTCAACAGTGTCCCAAAGCGTTATGGGGAATGCAAGATTAGGCTCACTTGCTATGATATCTGTTCATTCGGATATTAATTTCGATCCAGATAAGGTGATTGATCTCATGTCAAAAAAAAAACCAAGACGTCTGCTTTTAAAAAATGTGTGTAAAAAAATTAAATGAATTGGAATTGTGAATTGGAATATATATATATATAAGCAGTATTCACGATCCGACGCAACTGGCTGCGAAGGTGCAACTTTTTTCCGCACTACAACAACAAAATATACTGACTAAAAATGGACAGAAAAATAAGTTTTCATGATATCATCTTCGTCTTTACTCTCTCCATTATCTAAAATAATTTTTCTTTTTCGCAAACAATTTAAACAATTAAAAGCAAATTTTTCAGTTTCAGAAAAAATTTAAAGTTTTTTCAGAACATAATGTCAATTGCCAAACTGGATCTGTCATTTGTTTCAGTTTTGCAAGAGACGAGGTAAGGAGTAAAGTGTGTTCACGATCTGACAAAAAAAAAATTTAATTTCGCAATTTTACTACGTGTGTTACACCAAATCGCGAATACCTACCTCTATAGTTTTTTTGTTTAGAGAATTCCTTGTAAGATTTGGAAGCAAGCCCCCCCGGAAACAAAATCCTGACTACGGCACTTAAGTAACCCGACAGATGTCTAAACTCATGCTTGCAAAGGGCGTTTATATTCAGAGGTATAAGAGGCTTTAGTTGTTTTTCGAATGCAACCTTCGAAAGGTGGCATTTTATGACCCCTGTACAGGAACTTCAGTACGAAGGTATTAGAAACCGGTCGAAGAAAGACCAGACGCTCGTATTTAGCCAAAGAGTACATCTTATTTGACCAACAACAAGTCTTTTCATCAGTGCTGCCGGAGAGAAATATTATAAGGTAGTACTGCAGCCCAAAATTAGGAGTATTTTGAAAAAAAGTAGTAGACATTTTTAAATCTTACAAAATTAATTTGAGCACAAAACTTTTTTTTAACTTTATTTAAGAAAAAAAAAATCGGTTGAAAGAAAACAAAGCATAAATAAATAAATTATTAATTCTAATATGTAGTTAACAGAAGTATGTACGTAAATATATTTTCAATTATAAAAAATCTATCTTACGGCAGATAGGTTTTTGATTTTTGATGTCTTTCAAAACGACGAATAGAACGGCTTTTTGTCGATTTCCTTAAGAAACGCAAAATCACTCAATCATCCTTGACGGAAGATTTGGGTTCCTATTTTTGCTTTTTTTTGAAGATGTGGTGGGTCTATCAACTTCATCAGCTTCAGAAATACCTAAAAATATAGCTTTTCGGCAAGTAACAGAAAATCGGCCGAAGTTGGAGGTCTCAGTATGATTTGTCTATGCACCAAACCACAATCTCAGATAACAACAAAATAATTACCCAACTTACAGATGAAAATTGCATGAAACCAACGAAAAACAAAAACAAACTGGAAAGAGGTTAATTCTGTTTTTGACGACAGTTTGGAACATAAAAGTGTTGCCAAATTTGCATTAAATTTAAAGTGAATTAAAATTGAATTTATTAAGGTTGAAATTACACCTTACTGCAAGTGTAAAATATTTTAGTTAGTTAAAAAAAATAGGAGTACGAATGTGAAAGGAGGGAGTACGGAGGTGTTGAAAGTAGTAAAATACTCCTATATGGGAGTACTTTCGGCAACACTGCTTTTCATGCATAAACTTATTGAACACGTTCCTGTTAGGGAGGCTGCTCTGAAAAATATTTAAAAGAAGCATCTGCCAAAAGCCAAGGATCGGCGGCGCATCCGCTAAAAATTAATATCAAGGATAACCAGCCTTAGCTGTTTCCCATACTCATATCATACAACTACGAACAATCAAGGTTCATAGGCACCAACTTTCTATTGTCAAAAATCAACAAAAATTACTGGAAGTCGAAATTTGCATGCAAAACACTAATTTCACCAGAAAGTCCATGTGCGAGCTCACTTACTATCTCACGGTCCGATATCCAACAAAAGAGGTCGTAAGTTGGTTGCCATTGAAGCCCAATATTTTCCATCATTACTGCCAACGATTTAAAACCGAAAATAGCTACCCAACAAGCGTCTTAATCGAATTGAAATGGTGTACCACAGCACTCTCTGCTGGGACCATGTTTGCCTGACCGCGCAATATGAAAAAGTAACTTTAGCAACACAGACACCAAGACACACCCCTGCCCACATAATGTGGCTGCAATTTGTAGAAGCGATTGAAACGCTGCGCCCTTATCACAAATTGAACAGGACTTACTCATATAAAAGGAGCAAAAAACCATCGTCCCAGCGGTCGCCGAAAATTTTCAACATAATAAGCGGTCTGTTCACGTTTTTCTTTTTTGTTGTCCGTTCCCCTTGCATTCTATGGACAGGGACACCGCCATTCAAACGGTCAGTATGGTTATAGTCGGTTCGCTGGCTACTCTTGCAATTTCATGATTGCTCTTATCTCAAACAAACAATAAATAAGTTTCCTTCGTTTCGTTTTGTGTGTGCGTTGTGCTCATCCTTGGCTGTACATTGCATCGAGAACATCATCATTGGTCAATGGTTCCCCGAGGATTCACTGGTCTTGACTTGCAAACCCAACAAGCTGCTGGCAGTGGGGGTGATGATCCAACAAAATAGATATTGGAAAATATGTTATGACATCTAAATTCAATTCGAGATACAAAAAGAAGGGATATGACAGTGCAACCAGAGGGAAGAAGAAGAAAATTCCCTCTGGTGATGACAGGACACAAAAGAATTAAAATCCAATGATTTCATCTGCTTCGATCCGAATTGGGAAGGATATCATTGTCGACCGGACCGACAACAATAAGAAAGAGAGACATTTTTTGCCCACTGACGTAGGTATCTCGGACTTAATCCTGTGGGATTGATGATGGTTTAGTTGTGTAGCGGCAACACAAATAATACACAGCGAGGGGGAGGCGAATTGGCATCGATTTCATTTGCTGATTTGCGACAATTTAATAAGTCTCTGGGGGGATAAGCCAAGGATAACCGGTTATTGTTGTTAGAGGCAACTCGGAGTAAGCTCATACACAGCATGCAATTCGCAATAGCAATTAACCTCTTTGTGGGTGCGACTGTGCGGCAGAAAAGGACGAAACCGAAATCGCTGCGGATTATGACATCTGTTCGGGTTATTAAAAACTAGGTGCATATATCATGCACAAATTGGCACATCCAATCGGTGCAGTTCGCAACCCTTAACCTGCCTCAATTCGCCGGCAATGGGTGAACAGAAAAATAAAACCCAAACTACTCGTTTCCATGGTGGGTGAAAATGTGCGCAAAAAAAAGAACTGTTTATAAATATCCAACTCAGCACTAACTTTTCGACCCCTCAGCTCAGCCGCATCCGCACCCCGTTGCCATAGCGAAATAATAATCATTTGCGAGCCATTGTAGGTGGATTAAGCGAGCGGACTAGAAACATAATAAAAAGTTATTATCTCCTCGCATATTTGTACAGATGTCGCTGTTTTGCCATACCGCACCATACAGTCGTGTGTACACGTACACGGGTTGTGAAATTATTAACAGCTCGCTCTTTTTGTTCGCCATATTGTTTGTGTTGGCTTGGATTAAAGCCAAGTAGTTTTCCCGTTCCAGCTGAAGCCTAGAAAAAAAAACACAAATCAGAGCGACACCAACCCCACCACACAATATCGTCGTCCTTTCACGTGTTGTCAACTTCGTTCGCCCGATATCCTGCCGGGAGTGACCGACCAGCTTCTGTCTGCGTGTGTGTGTTCGAACAATCTGATGTTAGTCAGCCGCTGGCTATTTTTTCTTGTCGCTGCAAATGAGCAGTTTAGCAGAGGAGCAGCTAGGCCCCTCGAAACAGCCCCAAGGATCATCATCATCATCGTCATCATCAACAGCAGCAGGAGCAGCACTGTACTATGGCATTGGCTTTGGCTGGCCATCAGGTGGATGGTGATGGACGTACAACTATCCCCGTCCCCCCCATACATATGCTAAGCTGGTCGAATTTTCGGTTCGTGTGAAAGACGAACTCTTCGGGGATAGAATGGGAAGCAAAATGCCTTTCGGGGTACATGTGTTAGCTGTGAAATGTATGCAAACACACATTCAGCCTGGAGATGGACACCGGCTCGGCTGGCAAAGGACGAACGACAGAGACAGAGGGAGAGAGAGTGAACACTTTTAAAGTGACCACCGGAATGACAGAGTGATTATAGTGAAGGATGGTTTTAGCTTTCAAGCACTAGGATGAGATGTAGTTTCTTTTTTTTTTTTCCTGTTCTCTATAGTACATTTGTGTGTAGGGTGTGTGTTAGAACCACAAAAGGGTTGCGAGGAATTTTGATGATTAATTCCAAAAATTAAGCCGAGTCTTGTCAGTTTAAAGCTTTACTGCAAACGGGGGGTTCTTCTTTGGACAAGGGTTTGATGTCGGTTCGCAGGTGCTGCTAAGGGGAGGGGGTTCAAGTGCGGTAGAAAAATTCTCTGAATCGACGGTTGTAACCGGATCTGGACAGTGGGAAGGGGGATAGAGGTATCTGCTGGGTTGGGAAGCCACCTAAAGAGCTCTTCTTGAAAATATGCAACCTATAATCTACAAATATTGTACTTGCGGACACTTTATCAACAAATATTGCCTCCGTGGACAGTTTATCCACAGTAACTTACTGCAAAGAGGGACAAGAGGGTCCTACACTTGGGACCAATAAATTCATGCGATGCCTTCCATGCCTAAACATTTCAAAACAATTATCCGAGAGACTAACTCTCATGAAAGAGCTTCTCAGTAAGCAGATTCCTTCCATTCGTCATATGAAAATGAAAAACTCGCACAAGACAAAGGGTTGGGAGCAGCTAGGCCTCAAGGACCTGTTGCGCCAACTATTTCTTTCATTTTACTCGAGACCCTTGCAGTTATCGCCTTAGTTGGCTCTGTTTTTAAACAGGCGAAATGTGTGTTTAGATACAACGTTCGCGTTCGCAGCCAACATGCCCGATCCATGTTGGCAAATGTGTTACGATCATAACTTTTAAGTTGCAATGGACTTTGAAAAAATTCACAATATAATCGCCCCGAAAAAGTTACACTCAAAGAGTATTTTTTTTATTTTGAATTTTTATTTATACTCATTGGCCGTTTGCAATAAAACATTTTATATACGACTCTTGGAAAAAATCAACTCTTAGTCTAAATTATAAGAAATAAAGCATTCTATTTGACTTTCAGTTAGATTGGGGTCACTGACCCGGGGTAATTTTCAAAAATCTCAACATTTTCGCAGATTTGAATGTTATGTTATGTAGGTGAGATTTATATTCACTTATAAAAATTACGCGTATGGAAAACAGTTTCAATTACAATGGACTTATAAAAGTGCATGTAAACAAAAAATGCTTTTTAGTGGCCAACTTAAAACACACGGCAACCAATAAAATTCGGATTTAATATTTTATTATGCAGCAGAAATCTAAAATTTCAGCTAAAATTGTGAAATACCAAAAATTCGAAAACCACGTAGGTCAAAGTCGCATCCGTCAAATCCAAGTTCCAAATTAGTAAAGTAAATTAATATTTACTTTGGGAACTTAGGGGCACGGTTGCCACTTGCAAAAATTAGCTACCAAAATTGGAAAAAAAAGTTACCAAACCAAGATAAATTTTACCAAGAATCTGGAGACGTTGATAAAACATTTTTAAAACATCAAAAATAACATATGTCTTTTTTATTTATATTCATTTTGGTACATTAGGTTTTTAGGAACATAGTCAGTCTTTAAGTAGTTACACAACGGCTTTTAAAATAAAATAAATAAGACTTAACTTACTAATGTAATAGTAGTATAATAATAATAGTAATACTTTTGCTGACCAAAACCATGATTTTCTAAACTCAAATTATTTTACTTGATCTTTAAAATTGCTTGTTGAAAAACAAACATTTATAAAACATAAGACTCAGTAAGGAACGTAGTAGGAACTCTGTCAGTCCAAGCAATTAAACAAAGTCAACAACGTTGTGCAAAAAATTACCAGCTGCTAGAAGGCATGGGATCATCTACAATTTCCGAGCCTTTTTTCTTATAACTTTAACAAATTAGAGTTTTATGTCTGCAAATAAATAATATGATTAACTAACCTATCCATATCTAAATGTAGTTATAAACTGAAAATATTTCGAAGTCCACCATCTGTCGAAAGAAGGAAATGAGTGCATTCAGTAATTTTTTGAACAAAATAGGGTTACATGCAAATGCAATGCTTTCATTCAGAAACAGTAAGGTAGCATTTAAATGAATATCGAGTTCGTATTTTTGGTGCTCCTGCTCAAAAAGTTACCAAAACCAGATAAAAATTATCAAATTACCAATACTCAAAATGCAAAAAAAAAATTAACAAACTTGGTAAAAAATTACCACAGTGGCAACCGTGCTTAGGGCTTGCCACTCAATGGGTCGTATGAATAAAACGTACCAATTGCTTTCACTCAAGAGAAATGCCAAAATCGAAGCATTTGCTACATTTCGTATGAATAAAAACCGATTTGAGTTAGTTCCAACTTTTGACATGTTCGAAAAGCGGCGGCACAGACCTTTTACTCAGATCGGTATGAATAAAACTTATCAGACAACTATTTAGTTGCCTTAGAGCTTGTGCTAAATATTTTCTACGCACCTTTTTTACATAAAACAATCTAAGCTTTGTCAATTTTCGATGTTTTGTTTATAAATAGTTAAACCTTGTTGTTAACGTTCGGGCTGATAAAAAACAATATAAACAAAGAAGAATTGGTGACAAGAAATATAAATAACTTCTAACAATTGTTTCGTTTCACGTGTAAAAATGTGGACATTTTGGCTACTACTTTTTGAAATGATAATTTTGAGATGCGTGGTGGTGCTCTTTCAAATATCCAGAAAATTAAATCTTTCCTAAGGTATTTACGAGATTCGGGTTTTCAGGTAAACATTTCAAATTTCATGCCTTAACAAGTGAAAAATTTATGTGTTTAGGTTGGTGTTGGAGAAGATCTTGGTGTTCATCAGTCAACCGTTTCGTTAACTAATTGGTATGTGTGTCAAAAAATAGTTCAACAAGCCGATGATTGGATATATTTTCCGACAACTGAGGAAGAAATCAAACATCACCAAGTGATTTGGCAAATAAAATTTATGTTTCCGGGTGCAATTGGAGCTAAAGATTGCTTTTGATTATTTTCCCATAAAAATTTGAAAATAAATTCAAAATAAACAAACCACCGGACAGTTGTCACTTGTCAAGTTTGACAGAAATTGCAAGGCAAGGACATGTACAGCGAAGTAAATGCTATGTTCGAATTTTCGAACTTACTTTAGCAAACTAGGTTTTTATTCATACCGATTCAAAGTATTTCCTAAGGGCTTTTACTTTGCTAAAACCTTTTACTCAAAGCAATCATACGACCCATGATAGTGCATGCACGCACATACATTTTTCCAATATCTAAAGTGTGGCGCGTTTATTTATTAGGGCAGCCGAATAGCGATAAGGTTGAATGTATTTACATCTAAAAGTTACATTAATCAAATGAGTTTTCACTTTTTCAAATTTCTCATTCTAATTTAAAACAATTTTTGTTCATATGGTTCACAACAGCCACAACTTGAAGGTTGAAGCTCGCCTCTGGTGGAAGAACAAAATTTAGTCAAAATAGCTAGCAGAAGTTGTCTTTTATTAAATTTATTTCATTTCGATCTTGAGTTCACTGCCTACCGAAAGAGGACTTTAAATTCAATGTTTTTCCCTATTTCTAAGGATTTAATACACTTTTTTTTATATGTGTAATGTGTATCCATAATTAGTGCTTTTATCCAATATTCGGAAGTTTCGGTTCTGTGTTTACAATGATAACGATATCTTACAAGAATTTTGAGTGAAATTGTTAATCCTTAACTTTTCCAACTGTTAAGCTAAAAATTGAATAAGTGCAACGTTATGTTGAGCATTGGGTTGTACTCTATCCCAATTCTTAAATGCTCGTAATCTCATATTTTTTCACAAACTCCTTCATAGCAAAACTCCGAGATATCTTTACAATAGATTAACTTTTTCACGATCTCAGAGAACACTTAATATCAACATTCCGTCCTTTAAAAATATTTAAGTTCCTCCCGTATGTTTTTCGTCCACTCTGCAAGGCTTTGGAACTCTTTGTCTATACATATTAAACTGATTCGCAATTCCAAGAACTTCAAATATAATATTTTTAAATACCTTTCAGCGCAGCAATGATGATAATAATAGTAATATATATATTTCTAGATAATTATAATTTTATCCATGCTTAATGTTCACCCTGTATTTTTGAATTTTTGATCATAATCATTCTTTATCTTATTTGTTACCTTTTTTTTTTTTTATTAATATTTATTCAATTTACATAGATGCAATTAATGTTTGTACTATAAAAGACTAAGTCTTATTGTACAACTCAAAACGAAAGATGTTAATAAATTGAAATTGAAATAGAAATTGAAATTGAAATTCAAACACTCTTACCAAAACTGAAAATTTGGTGTTCGAGAGTTGCTTAAAGTACGTACCTATTGTTATTGATCAATTCGTGTGGAAAATGAGAGACGGAATGATTTTAAACATTTAAATTGCTCATGCATTTTGAATGAAACTGTTCTAACCCTTTTTATGTGGATAGCAAATGAATGGAAAAACTGATTTGAATTGCATTAAGTTGACCATATCGCATATATCGTTTTCGAGAAAAATCCAAATTTTGAAATGGCTCCGAACTTTAAGCCCACAAACTCTCAAAACGAAATTTGAAACAAATGCGCCTAGCTGTAGGCCTCAGAAATTAATAAACATCTCGAAATTATTCAAATTTTTTTTACGGAAACGGTATCTTTCTCATATTCGTATACGAAAATAAAAAATACAATTGAGCCCGAAAAAATACAATTGGAATTTAGATTTACTTACAGTCCACACAATTAATTTTTCATCCCTGTGCCCGATAGCTGAGACCGCCTAGATTTTGAAAAACAGATGAAAAGGTGATCGAAGTGAGCTGTTGAGAGGATATTTGTCCACAGAGGCGAGTTCTCTCTGACTGTCGCTATGAGTGTCTTCGCTCTGATCACAATCAAAGCTGCCCCATTATTCGTACCAACTCGCTCAAGCACCACACAACTTTCTACGAAACATTCCGCCCGAACGGTGCGCACTCATCAACTCGAATATCCGAACAAACGAAATCCAATCTCCTGCTTCCTTGATTCCGTTTCGCCCTTTTAAGCCTCTTACCACTTACCTCTTACCTCTTACCTCTTACCTCTTACCACTTACCTCTTCCGTCAACTCCACCTGTCGAATTCCCTTGCAAAATTCCAAAAAAAAAAAGTACAAAATCCTCCTTTCAATCCTTTTTCTCTTCCCGGTAACCCCATACATTGTCTTTCGCTAATCACATCTTAGGGAAAGTAAATCCCCAAAAAAAAACAATACTCCGTCTATCACTCCCCCTATTAGTTCCAATTGTGGTGATGGAATTCAAACAGCACTTAATCCTCTGGGATTAGGGATATTTAAATTTCCTAGCAATCCCTCCCGCTGCTGGTGGTTGCTGGGCTCTGTCGGTGGCGAATCATTCATCCGTTCCGACTCTCTCAACTGATTGTGCTCATCGATGGTGTGCTACTGGGAATTATCGTACAGCATGTGACCAGGGTGCCGTTTACCTCGAGGGTGTTGTAACTTGTAACTTGTAACTTGTAAGTATCCTGGATATTTACGCTGCATTATACGAGGGGATGCAAAATAAGAGCGGAAAAGGGACTGCACTTTTTCCTTTTTAAAATGTGCTGTAGGTAGTCCGGTGAATAAAATTTTGATGGCAGTTGCTGTTGGTTGGTCCTGCGACAGTATTTATTTAGTGGAGTCCTATTGGATGCAGTTGGACAATTTATTGTTGCTAATTTTTTTTTCTTTAGCTTGTCATCAAAAAGCCTCATCTAAAGCGAGCTTCCTTCAGACGTTGGGTTACAGGAAACTCAGCGATGAATTGCGCCTGCCAAAATACCGAGTTCCGACTCCCTCTCTGCAGTAAATTGTCAAAAGAAACTTGGACAGCATTTTGCGGAACCACTCAGGCACTCACCCTGCAGCCCACTAGAGTGCAATCCTTCTCGCTCCTTCCATTTGGTCGAGAAAAAAACTTGCTAATAAGTTATATTGGCACGAAATGCATTCAAACTGTTTTCTAATTAATTTTGGAAAACATGTGTAAATTCGTCTTCCCCCAAACACACCCCCATCAACACAAGCTTGCTGCTACTATACGTTTGGTTTGCTGTTACGGTTTTGGTAAAGTTTGTGGTTGTGAGTGCAACAACAACACAACTCTACATGTGCTCCTGCTCACTCCTGCTCACTCCTGGTGGAACTGGTGTCGGATATTGCAGTCTGCATCCAAGTTCAACCCTGGAGCGGATAGTTTTGAAATTATTCCCTGAGATCCACCCACCCACACCATGGTCTCCCCTTCGGGTGATATGAAAATTAAATTTTCCATCAACATCTGCAAAAGGCTCGTTTTCTGACGCATCTGGTGTTGGCATTTGGCAAAAAAAAATACAAAAATATTAGGTGTACTCCGCAACTAAGAGTGGTTCACTCCCTCCCTGCAGGTCGCCCTCCCTTGAGCAGAATGTAAAAGCAATTTCGGTTTTCTTTTTTCATCTCTTGGGCCTGTGGTGAAGGCGAAATTAGGCAAAGGATGCGTTGCGTATGTGGGAAAATAAGCTTGGCACCTACGTCACCCCTCTTAAACCGTCGTTTGTCGTTTTCTTTGCCAAGGATAAACACGATAAAGGAGCAAATGTCACATCTACGCAACCGATGGAGGCGCGCACGGCAAGACAGCCGCCCTCGTGACAAACATGGAAACATATTTTATTGTCGTATATCCTTATAATAGCTCACCATTCCGCCCCACCCCCCTCTCAATAAAAATATATGTGTACCCACATATGAATGAATAAATAAATTTGCCAAAATATTTTTTAAAGTAAAATTTATTGACATTGGCTGTATACACCCGATCCGACTCCGACTCCTCCTGGTATTGATGACGATGGCTTTTGGTGCTGACAGCACGACACGACCAACGACGAGAGGAGGACACATTTTCTTTTTTTTTCTGCAAATCTAAATAAGACTTGCTGTTGTCGAAGTCGAGCACCGAAAAACGAACAGGACATAGAGATTTACTCACAGAGATGTTTGTGTGTGTGTCTTGTCTTATCTGACGGTGGTATTGCGAAGGCAACAAGCACGAGTCATATCTTGGAAGACAGTTGTTGTGCACTCGCTGTGAATATAATATTTTGGGAACGGATTTCGAGGGGATATCCTTTTGGAAGTCGATTTTTCTTCTGTTTCTTTTTTTTTGGCCTGAAATTGAGAAGAACTCGATCCCGGAAGTGTACACACGGAACGACGGAGATAAAGGGTTGGATGGGTTTTCTTTTAGCTGTACACTGAAAGGAATGCTTCAAATGATTTTTAAAATTTAAAACTTTGCTTAAAAAAAAATTCTGACGAACGCTTAAAATAAAAATAGCACAAAACAAACCAAAGGAAGCAAGTGTTTGGGATTAGAGTCCTAAATGAGCCTGTTTTTTGTTTACTGGTTACTAGTTTTAACCACTCAATTTCAATCCTGTTTGAATTTCATTCCCGACTCAAGATGTAAACGGTGGACCTTACTGCACTTAACTTCGAGTTGTGCGTTGTGTCCCTTGACTAAATTCGTATAGGCATCTTCTGAATGGGGTGTTCGATTGCGATGAAACAGAAACTGCATGCTACTCCGTTTTTGTTTCGTCAAAAAAAATTCAAATACACTCTGCGCGTGGTTTCAACGTGATGCCGTACCAAAGTCACATGCGATCAGACAGACAATTTTGTGGTTTGTAGGAAAAAGTGCATCGAACCAATAAAGTGACCCTTGCACTATATTGTATCGCGCTTTGGAAATAAGAGCGTGCTCCATCCCAAATGACGCACATCGAAAGTCATGTTCTTGCTTAAATGCGACGACTTACCCAAAAATAGTCCATGTGGTCCCACTGTTGGTTTTAGGTGTTGATTTTATATTGACAGCTAAAAATTTGTAATTTATTTCAGCAGCGATGAGTACTTTTGATTTAGATTGCCCCAAGAGTTAGACTTTCTTTCCAGCTTGTTGCAAGTGGCTGTCTTAATTTGCTGTGTATGATTCAAACACAAGTTAGAGGCGTGTTTTATTGACCATCTTTCCCAAGAGGAATGTAAAGTTGAACCTTCATAATTCTGAGATTACGCGGTATCTGTTTGTTGCAAGTGACTGTCATAGTTTGCTGTGTTTGATTCAAACACAAGTTAGAGGCGTGTTTTATTGACCATCTACCCCAGCAAAGCAAAGTAAAATTGAACCTTCAGCACACAATACTGGCAAGCTCACTCTACTTCATACCTTTGAGATTTACGCGATATTTATCCCCAGTACAAGTGACTTGACAGTAGCAGAGCTCATGTTGACAGTTGAATTTCTGGATTGAAGTGTCAATGACACTGATAGTCGACTTCTATCAGCGACCTTCACTTTCAGCAAGAGGGAAGTGGAAGAACGTTAAATCAAACTAAAACTCGAAATACTTAGCAAGATATGCTCCAAAATTTATACCGTTTTAAAACAAATTTGACTGGGAACTGTTTTATTGGGCATTTCTCTACTTCGCTTTTTACTCTGTCCATTAAAAGAGACCAATTGCTAAATACTATTGATAGCAAAGCCCTTGTGTGCTGTGCTTTATTTGTCGTTTCTCAACAGATGGCGCCCTAACTGTTAGGGGGGAGTCGTGGTTACAGTTGGCAGATTTTTGTTCGCTTTATATTTTCATCAATTCTCTTCAATGGAATTTTGTTTGGTATTATCTTGAATGGCAAGCGAAACATCTCCTGTTTAACGAACAAACTACAAACCACAGAGAAAATGAAGTTTCATGCATGGCGAGTCAAATATAAACATAACATCTACGGTGTTTGGTCTAAAAGGCATAAGACCATTTTTTGCGAAATTGAGTTGAGTATGCAGAACTATTTAGAAAAGAACCTATTTTCGTTTGGTCCTAGCAGCATACAGTATATCGAATCCAAAGTTATTGAGTATCCCTAAACACACATTCCAAGTATTTAAAAAATTGTGTTTGATTACTCCACATGTGCTGTTTTGACCGAGAAAAATCTTTAAATAACGTGGTCAAAATAACATGTAACTCAACCATTGATTTCTTGTCACACGTTTAATATTGTTGCTTTGGCAAAGTAATCGTGACAATATTGTGGATATTTTTTCGCAGCTTACTTCCATACATTAAAAATAAAAATTTTGCTGTTTGGTTTTAAATATTATTCCTCTTGTTTTTTTTGTTGTTAAACTTAAATAATTTTTTTTTTGTTTTTTTTTTTAAACTTGTTATTAAAATTTAATTTCAATCTTAATCTTAACTCAGCCCGTTGAGAAAAAAATCAAAATAGCGTTTGGTCAAAACAACATCATCTCGATTAAAACATCTTTTAGTTACAATTTTTAAAATTTTTATAATTGCTTATTGTACATCTAATAATTTATATTATTGTTGCATTGCAGTATTAGGTACCTCAAGATGTAAAACTGGATTTAGAAGAAATTTTTGAACTTTAAAACACATCTATCTCAAAACTACGAATTAGGGCTTGTGTCATTTTGATGTCCATAGACATGCTTAAATTATTTGTTTCTCGCATTCCTTCCGAAATAGCTAAATCAAGAACTGGATCTCTCAGTATGTAGTTAGTTATATTTCACAGTTTACCAGAGAGGTCTTCGAAAAACCAAACCCCACCCACATTTGATTGATTCCAAATAAACGGCACTCTTCCTCTCCGGCCTATTTCTCACATTTATCGAACGACACCCAATTTCCCGCCCGAAATCACTTCGAAATCAAAACATCCTTCTGCAAACCAAATAACCCATACACGCACACGGCGTCTGGGAATTTCTCGCAAATCACAAGTCATTTATCAATTTTATGATTTCACGGCCAATTTGCGCACACAAAGCTTTTCTCGCAGTGTAATCGTCTGCCGAAAATCTAAACGGAAAAAATCTTATTACACTGTCAATCGCATGCAAATGTGAAATATTAGAAAACATGAGTGAACCAAAGTATCGACAAAATGAGCCAAAAGATGACAGTCATCCTTGCGCTCCTTTTCACACACATATTCATTGCATGGGGACTTTCACCCATCCGCGACATGTGTGTGTGTATAAAAATGCAGACAAGCAGAAGTTAGTTACTTCTCGGCCAACTGGAGACGGGGTGACTGCAGACGCAGAGTAATTGCGATGACGGCACACTGATAAGGAGCTGTAGAGAGAGAGCAAATTATCCTATGAAATAAAAATCGAAACAAAACAAAACAAGTCCAGGGTAATGATGTCGTAAATATGGTATAAATATTTTCTGTCAGCACACAATTGTCTTCAGTCTTCCCATCTCCACGACGCAGTTTTTTTTCGGCTGGGTCATCGAGCGGGACTTGGAAGGAATACATTCGAAGATGAAATTTAATGTAATTTCTTTGAAGTCGTAAAGATAGCGCGCTCGACTGGAGAGGGGAGCTTAAATGACTAGACGACAGTACACAATTGTGAGGAGGAGTATGGGCCACCCACAGGCGGGCCGTTCGTCGTTGGGAGAGGGACATTAAATTTGATTTGTTTGGAGTTGCTCGGGTTCTGATTATTGTCTGAAAGGGGGGGGCTGCATTAGCAGTTAGATTTCATCCCGCGGATTGTTTGCTTTCACTTATGTGGGTCATGGGGTCTCTGCAAATGAACATTTTTTGACCTATTTGACGAAGGAGCTTCCTCCAGACATATTTCAGCACTCCGCAGAAAAGAAACTACCCTCACCCAAACCAAGCGTGATATTTCCATACGTATCACAAGATCCTGTGCAACAGGGATCTCAACATCTCACCGGATCCCATCAATATGTTCGTCATATTAATTCGTGTTCGACAGCACTTGTTGTAATTTGTTGTGCCATCTGGCACACCAGCTCATTGCACCGCTTTAAGTACCATTACCTGTTCCCATTAGCCACCTCTGGCTGACGCCTATTGAAATTATAGCCTCCCTTATAAGTTCAGTTGAAACATCATGTTTAGATGGCGCACATTCTCGCATAGGTACATACACTCGTAAGAGGGGTAAGAAAACTTTCCGCTTCGCTCCTCCGTTTAAGGGATGTGGTATGGCAAAGTGGGGGTAAGTGTCATGCAACTCACACCACCGCCCTGCACTCGTGCCGGGGGAAAACTTTAATTACATTAGTAAATCTAATAGTTGAGATAGTTTGACGAGGGTCTGAGGGTTGTTTAACTACAAAACAGAGCACGAACAAGAACAAGAATAAGGTCTCCGTCTCCTATCTAATGCGGCGCGATATAGGGTGGTAGATATAGGTGAGCGAACGCGTAGGTGGAGGGGGTGATTGTGGCAAAAGGAAGTTACCTCATAAAAGTAATATCGTGTTCTACGTGTGTAGTTTGCCAATGGGGTAGGAATATTATATTAAAAAACAAAATTAGTCGCAGGAAGTGGGCTGCGCTGTAGGTGCTCGAACTGATGGCGGTAAAGAGAGAGTTTCAGCGAATTGGCAGCTGACGTTCAAATAGACGTTAAGTGGTAGATGTTTTTCAGTGTAACGGCTCAGAAAATGGCTGGCAGGGTAGTTTTTCTTTCGTATATTCGCGCGCTGTTTCATTCATGTTGGATGGTTTTAACTTGTCCTGAATTTGAATGAATTTCTTGTGCAACAAATCAGAGACTTAAAGGGGGGGGGGGCAGTTCCACAGATCAGTGCACCCACCTCTGATTGGAGCCCACTTGCAAGAAGGCTTTTGATCCCCCGCTTTGAAATGAACGTCAGAAATGTCCCCTTAGACGTAATTCCCCCATATTCAATCGAATGCTCAGTCAAATTTTCTACTTCCTTGTCATCCTTTCGACAACCTTACCCTGCAGAGATGTACAGTTCGTTGTGTTCGAAAAAGTGTGCACCAGCCGATATCCGAAAAGTGTGACCAGCAAATTCGGGGATCAGTTAATCAACACTCGCGAACCGTATGCAATATTTCAAAGCAAGGATCAGGGTTTGATGTACCTCATCATGCAGAGGCAGTCACCGCTGTTGGATTGCAGGGAGCTGTTGCTGAAGGCGACTAATAAAGTCGTATGCAAGCGGATTGAAGGTGCCAGAAGGAATACTAAGTTGAAACGAATTCGAGTCGAAATGCACTGCGTGTCCTTCCACCTGCGAATAGTTGATGAACTTCTACAAGACTGCCTGGGGAGCAGGAGGATGGGAAAATATAGCAACAAAAGCGAATTGGTGGCGTTTTACTACGCACATCCGTATGATAGTCGGATCGATAGTGATGCGGCACAGTCCTTGTTGAAACGGGGAATTTTTACAGTCGCTTCAGTGATGGTGGTATGTTTTTTGTAAATAAAATTTTTAAATTTGGGTCTCTTGTTCTTTGACTTGCCAAGGAGTTAACTTACAAACTTGAGCTACTGTGAATGGGTCTTCGTCTAACCAACAAAATCAGAGTCTCGCAATCGATGGCAAATGGCTTTTGATTAGGTGCATCATAATTTTTAATGTCCACCTTAACTTTTACGATTTCAAAGTGTTGCATATATAAAATTCGCTATTGTGAACGACAAGAAATGGAAATCGGGGCGTTAAAAATGAAGTGCGCCCACTGAAGTGATCAATTTTCATGATTTTTTATGAATTTCTGTTGAGAAAACAACCCGAAATATTGATAAACTAAACACTTTGGTTGGAATTACAGCAATTCCAAACAACAGCAGTCGTTCACAGTCGATATCTTGGAATTACTGCTTGAATATGACAATTGAAGCAGTCGCCTGTGCAGAATTGTGACGAATAATTGCGAATAATTGAGGGAACGGCAACAACCATTTATACACAAAAGCACTTTGGTTGGAATCATAGCTGTTTCAAAAAACACCAATTAATACAAAAAAAATCGAAAGATTGCCTAAACACGAGTCGATTGTGTATTGTAAAAATATTAATATTCAAAGAAGAGAAACAAATATTTGTGAACAACGCTTTGGTTGGAATTAGAGCGATTTCAAACATTAAAAATTTAATTTGACTTCACTAGGTTCTCGTTTAATTATTTGACTTCGGGCAGTCGATTCTCCGTATATCTTCGTCCTGGAAACAAACTTTTGCAAACCAAGCACTTCAAGGACAGTTTATCCAATCACTTGTAAGCTTTCCAGTTTACTCTCTCAATCGTGTAAAGTTCTTCAAACTTCTATTGGTTTTTTTTTTTTTTTTTCTATTTTTACCGGACCCTGTTCCATTAAAAAGATTACACTCTCGACTTCTTCCACTCGGTCAAACAGAATTCAATTCCCATCCCATCGTCCTTATGTTAATCCCCAGAATAACATCAATATTTCCAAAATAAATACATTAACTCCGCTTCCGTAAGTCGTCTTTACATTCTCCTCGATAAAAAAAGAAAGGATACAACTACACCATATACTTCCGTATCCTTTTTTTTATGATATCATTTCACTGCTCGCTCTATCTGCGTGCATCCTCTTTACAAATCTTCTTCCACGTGGATCATTTTTTTTTCGTCCTACCCCCTTTGGTAAGCATGCGACCGTGAACATGTGTCACTGACTGCAAAACAATGCGTATCCTCTCACATCCTGTGTATGTGTACCCTTTCTACCGAATTTCCAATTGAACGCATACATTAAGAGACCTTAAAAAACGATGATACCGGCTACACATCTATCTACAATGGGTGCGATAAGTCGATTCCCATCACCGTCACTGTTTTAACCACTTTCGTTCGTTTTTGCTCTTCCTTTTCTCTTCGATATGGATGGTATATTCTAAATCGGTTTTTTCCACTCGAGTGGCGTTGAGAATTCATCCAGGTGCCTTGAGAGTGCTTTATACAGGGGATGGGAAAACTTTGAAACTACGTTTCAATCAATTTTGTTTCTTTGAATGTTTTTTTTTTTTTTTGTGTAGGTACGTCCTGCGAGAGGTTTCACTACTCTGATGGGATAGGATATCGAATGCCGGACGATGGAGACGGTGTTTTGATGCAGTTTTGGTTTGGAACTTGGGTGTTGGGTACGATTGTCTAAGAACGTTTGCTCAGCTTAAATACAGCTGGCCCTGTCATCTCTGACTGGATACCCAAACTGAACAGGGCAGAATTGCCACCCATCGTGGTTGGTGTCTTCGCTAAATATGGGAAACTACAAATTTCTCTGTAAATTCGTTGGTTTTCGTAACTTTTTCATGGCATTTTGAGCCCATCTGGCCAAGGAACAATACTCGGAGAAAAAAAACGTCCATAACCACAATTTGCCATTTCTTCAGCTGAACAACCCAATCTGTTTTATTTTCCATTATTCAATTGTTCTCCGTACATTTTACCACCCATACGTTTGAGGAAGTACCCGCTGTACCTCTCCCTATACCGCACACACTTCCGGACTGCTGTTTGAATAATTCAAAGTCGTTCGTCTCTCGGCATCCTCTTCGTACGTTTTGCGAACAGAATTTCCAATTCCACATCGAAGGGCATCATAAAGTGTTTATGCCGTTATCATCAAACATTGAAACATCGTCTATTGCAATGTTTCGTCAAGTAGGTACTCCTACCGGATTGTGTCGTCCAATAACCCGTAATCCTTTTAACTATGGCGACCACAAGAACCATCAATGTTTACCACCGGTAACTAGCGAAACATACCATGAACCATATCGGGTGGCTGAAGATATGCAAAATATGTGCTTGCACTTTGAAGGGAGAGTGGGTGTGTGTGTGTGTGTGTGTTTGTTTGAAGTTGGTGGTGGCACTGAATGCCATACTTGAGACACCTTGATGTGGGTAGAGTGTTGCCAACGGAGAACATTTCAAAGTTTGAGGAGAGAAAAATGCATCATTTCGTGCAGTTGTTTAGAAATCCACGACCGTTGTTGTGGTCGTGAACTTGACTGATGGCAGTCGTGGATATAAAGGAGCAACAAGGTGATCAATGTGTGACACTTTATGGCAGTATGCGGCAAGGTAATACTTTGCGTAGTGCCATTTGTGACCTATCTACGCTAGTTTGACTCTTTTTGCCCTCATGGAGCGCATTATTTTTTGACAAATTTACAGATTAAAACGAAAGATGCTCGGAATGTATTTGTCCTATTATGACAAGGCCTAGGAAATAAATGGTTGCACCGCTCAGTACCTGGAATTGGAAACTGAAATTTGGTTTAAACAGTCCATGACCATGTAAGTCATGTGTTTTTAAGAGAAATTCTACTCTCAGCTGTTTGGCGGTCGATTGGAAGAGTTGTGGCAGTGGAAAAAGAAACCCTGGCAATTTTTTGCGGGTCGAACCGGGCTCAGTAGTCCATGGAACGAGCTACAGCTTGAATGGAAGGGACCTACCACTCTTGTCCGTATCGGAATAGATTCAAAAGTTTCCCTACAGAGATTCTATATTATCAGCTCTATTTTGGGGGTCGAACCGGGCTCAATCGTACTCTCAGCTGTTTAGCGGACGATTGGAAGAGCTGTGGCAGTGAAAAAAGATACCCTGGCAATTATTTGTGTTTTCTGGGGGTCGAACCGGGTTCAGTAGTCCATGGAACCAGCTACAGCTGGAATGGAAGGGAACTACAACTCTTGTCCGTATCGGACTAGATTCAAAAGTTTCCCCACAGAGATTCTATACTCTCAGCTCTATTTTGGGGGTCGAACCGGGCTCAGTAGTCCATGGAAAGAGCTACAGCTTGAATGGAAGGGACCTACAACTCTTGTCCGTATCGGAATAGATTCAAAAGTTTCCCTACAGAGATTCTATAATCTCAGCTCTATTTTGGGGGTCGAACCGGGCTCAGTAGTCCATGGAACGAGCTACAGCTTGAATGGAAGGGACCTACAACTCTTGTCCATATCGGAATAGATTCAAAAGTTTCCCTACAGAGATTCTATAATCTCAGCTCTATTTTGGGGGTCGAACCGGGCTCAATCGTACTCTCAGCTGTTTAGCGGACGATTGGAAGAGCTGTGGCAGTGAAAAAAGAAACCCTGGGAATTATTTGTGTTTTCTGGGGGTCGAACCGGGCTCAGTTGTCCATGGTACCAGCTACAGGGCCATCCGATTTGAACGAGTCAAATTTGTAAAACTTGTGTCATTATCTGCTTGACCCAGCCGATGACTTTTGCAGGACAACTCTTAAGCCTCCGAAAGGACAGCTTACCCGTCTGGTTTTCGGTCTCCTGAAAACCAGTTAAACCCACCGCCAAAAACCATTAGTGCCTGGCAACTCCCAACAGTTCCCTTATTCCCACACATTAATATTCCCAATTCCGCTTCTACCTCGCCTTAAAGTCGTTTGCCTGCTGATTTCGTACACCTTCGTGCATTTATATTTCTGCTGCTTCCCGGCACATATATCCACACCTCAACCGTGACTTTTCACTCGCTCCTATGCCAACATCACCTGCAGCCATATATCCATCCAGCTACCGACGTAACCATTTCGGAAATGCGGTCTCTCCCCCAAAGAGCTAGCTTTGAAATTCAATATGCAAATAAGGTAGGTAACTATTTCAGATCCATGTAAAAGGATTCGCCACACATCCGCACTATGCTGGGTGTCCTATGCACCTTTAATACAGTTGTACCAGCGAAACAGTCTAATGGAGCATTTTCCGAATGTTGCCGAACAAAAAAATAGACGAGAATTTCTAAAATCCATCGATGATGGGATATCCTTTGGTGAAAAAGCAAAAGTGGAGTAGAGATGTTCTCCGAGGACGAATGTCCTTCTCCGGAAAAATATGTATGTTGGTAGAGAAGACAGAAGGGTTTGGTATATGATGATGATGATATGATGACAAACTAAACGAACTGACTGGATGACTGTGGCCCGACTGGTTGAATTCGAATCGTCCTTCGCCAGCTGCGAATTTTGTGGAATGCAAATTACCGTGTTAAGCCCTGGCATTTTACTTCATGGATATTATCGCACTCGTCCGCCCCCTCGCTTCGTACAATTTTACATAATTCTCCCAACGTTGGTAGATTGAAGAGAAACAAAAGCAAAAAAAAAAAAAAACACTCACCGTATAAACAGAAGGAAGGAAAGAATAAAGGTCCGTTCCATGGGTCCTAAGGGAGCATTTCTATTTTATTTTCCTTTGTAGCATCTTCTAACCGATTTGGTTTTTTTTTTTTTTTTTTGCTGGAATAAGTGCCTCGAAATTATATGCAATCAACTTGTGATTAGGGCGGAGAGTCCATTAGTACACACTACTGCTATGAGGAGAGTCCTTTTTGACCTTCTTCACACACTAAAAGCGGGAAAATTATCCCAACAACACCCCAATATATATGTACTCGTATAACCTGAATGCAAATTACTCACTTACCCAAGTAAGCGGAATGTGAATCAATTGAATTTTAAGGATATTTTTCTGAACTGCTGAAATGAAGAGGTAAAGAAAAAATCATTCCTCTCTTTATGGCTTTCAAATTGTTCGACTCTACACATAAAGTTTTGTTTGTACTCGTATACAAACACGAAACACATCTCGCCATCGCCACCTGTGCACTGACAAGGACGAAACCATAATGCAACTTAATTGAAACCCTTTTTGTTCGCCGTAGTCTGTTGTGTTCCTTTTTACATGTCAACAAAATTCAATTCTCGTACATGTTGGCTCGTGCGATGATGACAAAATAAAAAGAAAGGATATTATGAGGAATAAAATTAAATCAGCCTGTCATTTGTCTGTCGAAAAAAAAAAGCAGAAGAAAGCATAAAATAAATTCGCCTTTTGTTGGTTGGCGCTTTTACCGCGCGCCCTTAACCGATTTTCTTCGTGTTTTCGCTTTTTATTCGCTGAACGCTGAACGGCTGAAGGATAACTGAAGCGCGCTTCAATCCTTTTTTTGCGCGCTGTAAGAGCACGTATATACGTGTGTAGTACATGTGTGCACCTATCTTGAATCCGCTGATCGAATTGGCGTGTTGAGGCGCCCTGTATGTATGTACCTGCCATGGGAAAGGATTTTTCATTTTTATTATTATTCCTTACAGTTTGGGGTTTTTCATTTTTTTTTTTCTGTTTGTTCATTCGTCCTTTCAACTCATCTCGCTGTGTATCTCAATAAAAATGACATGAGAACAGTTTGGCGGATGGGTTTTGACGATGGTTGGTTGGCGCTGGGACGGGGTGGGTGTTGGTGTAGAAAAATTTGAATTTTCCCAGCGAGGAACTCATTTTTTATTTTTTATTTTTTATTTTGCTGATTGTACTTGCCGCTGCTAGGAAATGAATGGCGAACCCATCTGCGTGCTTTGTGGTTTCAAATTGAATTTGGTTTTTTTTTTTTTTTTGTATTGTGTGTGTGTGTGGCTATGTGCGCTCGAGACAGAATTGTTAAAGGACGATTTTTCATTCATATGAATGGTTCAGACAATGAATTGTGATGACGAAGAAAAATGTGTATATTAAATGAGAGAGGGATATAAAATTAATCGTAATCGGAAATTTCATCGCGCAGGAGAGCTTGTCAAGATTGGAGGGAGCTTACAAAAATTGAAGATGTGTTTTCAAGTAAGTCAGATTGCCGTGAATAAGTCGGAGGGATTTTTGTCTTCCTATAAATATGTGTGCTGAATGTCAGGCGGCGGTTGTAGAAGGAGGTTTGAGGGTTACTCTGACTCTCGAAAGATTAGACCTTGAAAAGAGTGCATTTGAGGTAGTTCAAAAATAAAAGTGTTTGGAGGCACATTCAATTTAGAGCCATTGTCGCAAGGAGCTATAGGTAAAAATGTTTAATTTCTTTCTCTCTCTTGTTATGAAAACAGTAAGTGATTTGTCCTTTTTTTTTTTCTTAAAGGCTATAAGTTTCCTATTAACTGTGCCCGAAAAAATTGGAGGTAATGCAAGGAAAACGCAGAAAAGGTTAATTTTAGTTTAAAACGCCCCCAAAAAGAAGGCGTGGCTTTGGAAAAGGTAGGTACGTATGGCCTATAGTCTTTATTGAATCTTGAGAAATATTTAGGTAAAAGTTTCATCGAAATCTCTTCTGTAGTTTCCACGTCAACCGGCAACAAACGAACGATTTTATTTAAGTAAGCAACACCCTGGTCGTTTTCAGTGGCAGTAACTCCTTTTTGAAACATACGCGCCTTAAACAACGCAGCCTGTTGGTGGAAAGTACCTACCATTTCAAACTTATCTAACAGTCCTTTTATCTGTGCTCAAAAAAGATTTGCCGCATTATATTCGTAAAACAAAACTCGACTCCCATCCACCCACACAAGCCACTGAAATAGTCGACAATACACTGACTGTGCTTGCTCTTGTAGTTTTGTGTGCTTTCTAGTGTCGTTTCCCAGTTTTTAACACGAGTGCTTGCCCTATAGAAGAGTCCTTTGACTCGTCTAAAAAATAACGATTATTGACCTCTCTAAAGCGATAATGACCCACATTCAAAAGAAACTTTTTCAATACTCAAACACATAAACAAACTCTCACACACGCAGACAAAAGTCTGTGATTTTTCCCACATCCGGGGACCGGTACACGTACTTCTTCACCTTCAACTTGAGAGTGCAACACTTTTATGGCATCGATAGAGACAAAGATCGGATAAAGACAACGACAACGACAACAATGATGATGATGATGATGACTACGGTTTTAAAAGAACATCACTTCCATTGGGGAAAAGTTTGTGTCTTCAAAAAACCAGCCATAAGAAGTCTCTTTCAAGAGGTCGTCCTTTCCTTTCGTGGCAACTTTATCCAAATAATACTGCAATGAAAGATGAACTCTACAGCACCACTAAAGAGACCAGAAACTCCTCTGTGCAACTCCCGTAGAGACTGTGAGTCTTTGGGTTTGGGCACAGTAGCGGTAAGCATTTATATAATTGTCGGAGTGAACTTTTAGGTTTGGATAATCTTCAAAACAAAAAAGAAAGATTGATTATGTTAGTTGCTGGCAGTTTCTGATGTAAAGTGCTGAGAGAAGGAGAGGGAGAAAGAGCGGGCCAACGATGAAGATGAAGTCCTAAAGAGGTGCAATTGAGAAAGTTTTTGCGCAAAGTCCCCATAAGAAATTTAGGAATGTTTCATAGTGAGTCGGTTCGGTTAAGTAACAAATCTCTAACTGATGAGAGGAGTTAGATTGAAATATTTTCAAGAAGCCAGTCCATCAAAGGATGCATAACACACACACACGCAGAGCAAGCGGAAAGGGAACATTTTTAATTACAAGAACATCCTTTCTTATGGATTCGGAATGGATGAATAACTCTAATTAAATTCTCTCCTGGATGAGGAATTTCCCTTTGAAAACTGCCTTTGGAGAGGATGTTGCTGGGATTAAATAAAGCAAATAGTTTGCCTTTGAGTAGATTTATCGGCATTGATGATGATGTCTGGAGGGGCAACTGCACAAAAGCTCTTAACAACTGACTTGAGGACCTGCAATAACAGGCGGCTCCTTCTGGTTGCCTGCAAAAATAGGCAGTGAATTTGAGCGCCATCTAGTTGGAGAGTATGGCTTGCTATTTTAGGAAGAGGTTCATGTATCAGCTACTTATGTGCGTTCGAAATATATCACAGACATTTCCATCTGATACCTAGGGTTCGCCCAAGGAACGAGCGACTGAGCGATTAAGAGAGGAGCGATTGAGCGATTAAGTGTGGACCTATTAAGCGAATAAGCGTGGACCTATTAAGCGAATAAGCGAGGAGCGATTAAGTCAGGAGCGATTAAGCGAGGAGCGATTAAGTGAGGAGTGATTAAGCGAATTAGCCATTGTGTTTGTTAACGCAATAGCGACGACGCTCAATCGCTCAGTCAGTCACTGCTACGTCGAAGCCTTAGTCTAGGATGGAAATTTCTATGGTTAATTCTGAACGAAAAATAATCAGCTGATACGGAATCCGGTCGAAATTCTGCTTTGCAAAATTCTGTCTTCTACCAAAAAAATTCTGCTTAACGAAATTCAGCTTTAAAAAAATTCTGATTTCCAAATTTAAAGCAATAAAATTTAGTTTATTCCTTTTTTTTTTCCAACTAACAAATGTAAGCGACGAGAAAAAAAATCAGATACAACAAAAAACAATTTTAAATTTATAAAACATTAAAAATTGTTTACTTTTATTTTTTAAATAAGAATAAAATTAAAATTAAAAAGAAACAAGAAAAAATAGATTCAATATTGACAAAAAATTTGAATAAAAAAAAAACAACAACTATTGAAATGAAAATAATGCGAAATTTAATTCCAAAAAGATAGTCAGAAATTACAAAATAAAATAAAATCGCATTTTAAAAAATACTCACGACATTTTTTTATTTTCCTCCTAAAAAGCGCGCGCTTTTGAACATTTTCAAAACCTATTTTTATAGTTTGCAGGATTTTTTAAAGCAGAATTTCGAAAAGCGGAATTTTGAAAACATAATTTCGAAAGCAGAATATTGTAAAAAGAATTTTGAAAGCAGAATTTTGTAAGAAGAATTTTGACCCATCCAGAACTTGGACCCCAACCCAGCTGATACATGAACCTATACCAAAAATACCAAGCCTCAGACAGCTGCGACTGACACTTCGGCTTTGGAAGCCCGAAATGTGGCGAACAGTGATTCACATCAACCCGCAACATTTTTCGCCAGACCTTGAATAGGGTCGTCCTCACCACAAACTTGTACTTACCTCCGGTCAAATCTTCGGGCAGTCAATGCCGCCCCTGTGAACGTCCTTGCTTGTAAAGCTGTTAGAACAACATTTTCCAATTGAAATAACAGTATTTGTAAAACCACCACCGGCCGTCTATTTTCGTCGCCTGAACGTGCCGGGATTATACAATTTTTCTTTTTTAGTAAGACCGCTGTCACCGCTTTTAATTACGGAACGCATCCCCTGCACCAATTAAAGCCATCACTAAATCCATTAAAACCACGCACTCTCATAAAAGGACACACAGATACGAGTACTGTTCAGTCATAAAGCTATTTCGAAGAGTGCCATGTTTTCCCATAAAACTTTCAACACTTTCCCGCCGGTTCCCCTGAGGGGCGGCAAATTGTTCCTTTTCAATATCAACTCCCCCATTCGTATACCCCTCGATCGAATAATCATATTTATATGCCCAAGGGCAATCATCGTAATCATCAGCCGACGCATCATCGTCTCCGGAGCGAGATCCAAAATGGATTTTCCATTAAAAATCCCCGTTTTGTCTATTTTCGAAATGATTTTCCCAATCGGACACGGGAAATTCCACTCAACTTAGCTTCACTCCGCATTCGTTTATGAGGTGTCACAAGATTGGTTTCCCGCCTAACCCCCGCTGCCGCACTCGCGTGTAAATCCATTAGGAATGACGACGATCTTTGGAGAGTGATGTCGTACGAGGGCCAACAAAGAACCCTTTCACAAGTCGGCTGTAAAAATTAATTAACACCGCATCCACCGAGTGCGAGAGCGCTATTTTTAGTGTCTTTTTGATTTTCGACTTGGAGTATGCGTGTTTCCCTTCCAACTGACTGAGGACGTATGACTTTTGTCTTTCGGGGACGGAAAGTTCCCTTTTGGTGTGTGGAAAATATTTAAAGAATTTCTGCTGATGCGCGGCCGGGTTCACATTACCTGCTAGGAAGCCATCTTCTTGAACTGAGATGTGGGTCGGTGCGGACGCGGAGCTTCCGTAACGAGGCATAGAGGTTATTTGGTTTTTGACATTTGTAAGGCATCAGGTCTGTGCCGCCTGTCGAAATTATGTGTGACAATAAATTTGGACAGATGTGATTAGCTTGTGTAGACTTGTTGTCGTTCCGTGTTTGTTGTCCCTGTGATTGGAACTTTAAATGGGTCACACGCGACTTTGTTTTTGTGTTTTGTATGGGGAAAAGTTATTAGCTCGTCGAGGAAGGTGACAGATTATATGGGAGGTTTCCATTCGCTGTTTGGAATGTTTTGGACTAATTCTGCTGAGTAAAGCTCTCTCGGTCTTTGAGGAAGTTCGTAAATCTTGGACGTAATTGGATTGAAGTATTTGTTGTAAGTGGGCCTGTCGAAAGGATTGTGAAAGGCGGTTTGTTTGCCCGAAGCACTTACGCGGTTGGCCATTTATTGCTTTTAGTGAAAGCAATTCCGTCGAAGGCTAGGATTTCGACATCAACAAAGGTTGTGACATACAAGTTTTTTCTAAGGTGCTTAATTGATTTATTGATGGGCCCAAATGTCAGCTTTAATATCAGAACTTGAATGCACCAACCAACGATTTGGAGTAGGTACCTACACATAATTTTTGCATTGAAGCAGCTATTTCTGTGCGTAGGAGCATTCGAGGGCGTAGCAGCTGAGCAACAATGAAACCAGTTGAACTACTTTCGAAAGGGCATTGAAAACAGTTTTTCATTCGCTTTCTTCCCATCCGAATCATATGTATTTAAAAAAAAAAATATTCATGTCTCGGTCAAATTTTTTACTCAACTTTAAGCCGCCTTCCTGGCTTCCTAGAGGTCTTAAAATTGGTCAATTTACGTAGCTACAGTCAATTGTTTTCTACTCGTTCATTTCTTGATCTTGTCCGGATCAAATTCAAATATATGTGGCGTTAACAATCAAAACGGTGCTAAAGTCAATTTTTTTAATATATGGAGTGTGATATACCAAAATTTAGGTATCAAAGAGAGCTATAGATTGTGGAAAAGTTTTCTTTCAAAACGCGCTAATTAAGAAGCATTCTATACTATTTCAATTTTGAGTTTGCTTTCAAAACGAGGCTATTTATGTTTTAGTCTAACAATCAAAAGGTACCTATCTTTCATACAAAGCTAGTAGTTCTCAATAAAAGGTCCTTCTATTTTTTTTTTGATCAATCCTATAAAAAAAAACTTCCACACTTAAAACAAAATTTACTGTATTTAATTTTCTTGAATATTTTAGAAGCTATAAGTTTTCGACCTTTTACTCGGTTTCACGTTAAATTTTGTTTGCCTCTGTTTGACTGCCAACGTCACATATATCATGTCCAGGTACACTTTTCATATCATTGTCAAATTTAAGTGTCAAATGTAAGCCCTCATTTCGGCTACCTAAATAGTCTAAAACTATAGCTAAGTATGTGGCGCAGAGGATAAGTTGTTTCTGTGTTGGCTAAGCGAAGGCTCCCAGGTTCGATTCCCCAAAAGCCCAAACTCCATCTTACGGCAATTTTCCACTGCGCCACCTATCGCGAACGTCTGACAAACATCTGAGAGAAGAACTGTCATGAAAGAGCTTCTCAATTAGTCGTTTGGACTCGGCAAAAAATTGTAGATCCCTTCCATTCGTCCCAAAATTTTTAAACTCACACAAAACGTATGGTTGTGAGAAGCCCTATGGACGTGCTGCGCCAACTATTTACTTAACTATATTGACAAAAGCATTCATTCAGTCAGTCATTTTCTAATCGTTCGAGTCTTTGATCCTCGTCAATTTAAAAAATATTTATACCGCACAATTAAAATTTTAATATCAACTTTAATCTCATTTTCTGGCTATCT
This sequence comes from Cheilosia variabilis, assembly GCA_951230905.1. NCBI lineage: Eukaryota > Metazoa > Arthropoda > Insecta > Diptera > Syrphidae > Cheilosia > Cheilosia variabilis. The sequence goes on along the minus strand of OX579678.1, from coordinate 56,509,293 downwards.
TCAGGTTCGAAATTTTTTTCTAAACTACGACTAGAAAGTCAGGGCAACTCTGCGGATTTATTTTTATTTATCCACAAAAATTGGCCAAATGGCTTAAATATTTTTTCTGATCTACAGAATAATATACAGTAAAGTCCGCTTAAGAGAAACCCGCTTGAGAGAAAAAACCGCTTATCTGAAACACTTTTTTCATACCCGAGTATTTGTCGGCCAATTACCTTTAGAACACTCCGCTTAAGCGAAACTCGCTTCTGTTGAATCGAACAGAAAAAAAAAACTGCTGAACGCTTTCACTTCTATTTTCTGCAAAAATTACATTTGAGTTTCTGATATGTCACAAGCGTTTATTTTCCAGGTCACTGCAAAAGGTAAATACTAATTTTTCTAGCTTTAAATTTATGCTTAAAGGAATTTTTAAACCCGCTTAAGTGACATTTTGTTTTCACTTATCCGGACTCCGCTTAACTGAAATTTGTTTTCACTTAAGCGGGGTTCGTTTTATTGGAAACCCGGTTTAAGGGAAAGATAGACTGTGACATTTTGCTGTTTCTCTTAAGTTGGTTTTACTGTACCAACAATTTCCTGCCAATACAAATTTGTTTACATCACCTTTTGTACAACATTTAGCTACAAAAAAAGTGTTAACCACAAAGTCTTAATTTTTTTTTAATAATTGGTAAGCCAACAGTTCTTTAAATACCAACCACGTTACTAAAGGTTTTTTTTTTTAGAGGTATAGAACTTTAAGTTGGCAACACTATTTTAACTGGCGGCCATTTTGTCTGAGTTTGGGTTGGCATTTCAACATGAATAGACTGACGCCTGAACAACGCTTCCAAATTGTGCAAATTTATTTTGAAAATCATGGTTCTGTTCGAAATAAGCGAATTTTGTTTAGCGATGAAGCTCACTTTTGGTTGAATGGATACGTCAAGCCACTTCCGCTGTGGGTAAAGTTGTTGGCAGAGTTCATAGAATTTTATTCGTTAAATTTGAAATTATTTGTTCCGTGTGGATAGTATTTTTTTTTAAGGAATAAGTGTACATTATGCTTAAAATATTCATGAAAAATTAACAGTGTAGAATAGTTGAGGAAAAATAAAAACATTTTGAGCAAATTTTCTGCATTATTTAAGAAAAATGTACACACGAAATCGAAGTTAACGATATCCAAAAGCGGAAAATCCACAACCATGTTTGTCCTAATATGATTCTAGTAAATAGAACATCTCCTCAATCAAATTATTCGCCTTCTAACAATTTGTAATAACTAACCAATGGCATTCAGTAAAGCAAAAATGTGGTATTCCCGAACTCTTTCACATTTCCCCACGGTTGCCGAGGTTGGCGGCATTTTTTTTTTTGTATTTTTTGTATGTTTTTGCATGTCGCACGGATTCTTAATTGACATATCACCGATAGGAAAACAAAATGGAGAATTTGAAAATGAATTGAGGGGGCCAGCAGCAAGAGGATTGTGAGTTGGGGGTCTCAGTATGGTTTGTCTATGCTTTATATGGCACAATGATTGCAAATTCACAGAACATGAAAATGAAGAATACCTATATATGTACCTACTGCAAATTTGTAGCCCACTTCTAGTTTGTAAAAAAAGTGGGTTTCATTTCACACCCAATGGAATGTGAACTGAGATATCAACTTTACGGGACACACTTTTTAATACCGCAAAACATTTCAATGGCTTTCCGTCAAAATCCCCCCCCCCCAATATATTTTATTATGTTCCCAAAACAAATAAAATTCAATTTAATTTACAAAAAAAAATACACATTAAATAGAAAACCTAATAAAAATAAAAATTCACAGCAGGCCACACATTAGCATTCAATAAATTCAATGAAATAATAAAAAAAAAAAATTATTTACTCTGTATTCAATTTGGAATCTATAATCCTCCAGGTGGAGCATTGGTTAAATTTTCTATACTGTACATGCAGAAAGGTCCTTGTAATATTTAGCCACTGTGACAAATTTAGAAAAATGGTTACATGGTATTTTTAACAGTTGCAAATGTGTTATACATGCGTGCAATTTTCAATCATGCATGGCCCGCAGCGTTTAGGGGTGTCTACCGATTGAAATATTTACATACACCCACCGGATTTTTTATGGACTTGTGGATATTTCGATTATCAATTTTTCCATGCGATGTACATATTTTCTATGCGAATTAGAGAGGGAGCGGTCATAGAGCTTAACAGCATGAACACTATTAATATACACACAGCAGCGGCCATAATTAGATGTGCATATTTTATATAACGGGTAAATTGAATAAGTATCTATGTAAATTTAAAAAAAAATATGCACACCCACACATGCACGGAAAACAAAATCAATTTGCTATTAAAGAGTGTCTATAGTTATTGCTGACACTAATAGAGGTTTTATTTGCACGTTAATTAGATAATTAATGTGGGATTTAAATCGCATCAATATCAATAGAGAATATTATTTATATTGCAAGACAATGACAGCATAGATCATGAATGGAATTCAGTCAGAAAGGAGATTGAATATTTATTGGCGGATTAAATTTAATGAATACATGTAGGAAATATTATGATAATGATACTGTGTATTGGCGGGGAGCTCGTTTTGAAAATTAAAACTCAAACAATGGGAATCATGCGAATTCAAGGATTAAGTGTTGAGAAGTTAAGCTTTGTTCCTATTATTAGTCGAATGGAAAAAGCTGGGAACCGCTGTCGGTGAGTACTACTTCATTGAATGCGTCAGGAGAGAATTTTTTAATTGAAATGGAAATGGGTGAGCAGAGCTTAAATTTTTATTCAAAAACTAGCTGACCCGGCGAACTTCGTACCGCCTAAGATCGATTAAATTAACATCGCTATCGATAGTTGAACCTCTCTATTGAACGACTTCATAGATTTCTTGATCGTTTTTCCGCGCTTATGATCGAATCGAGTTGGTGCGGTCAGATTTTCTCAATCAACCGAATCAACCAAAGCTGAATGTGAGCAGTTTGGGAAGTTAGCGCGGGAAGTAAGAATCACCGTTCAGATTTTTTTTTTTTCCACTTCACATTGGATAAAGGTGCTATAGAACATTACATATCGGTAGTTGCGACTTGTGAACCATCCCTGATTTAAGACAAACTAAATAAAAAAAAATCTTTCAAATCCGTCGAGCCGTCGAACAAAATGTATGGAAATTCATGTGTTTTTTACGCAGGAAATTCTGAAAAAAAAAAAATACAGATTTATATGCATACTTCAGCATTTTTGGAATTATTCAATGAGAAGTACCTACAAAATATATTCCAGAATGCTTTATAATTAGTAGTACACTCACTATCCACACGAACTAGTTAAGCAACTCTAACCCGACTGCTTTCAGCAAAGATTGAATACCGATTTGACTTCATGATTGCAGCATACCACATACATACATTCATCCATAAAAGGAAAGGATTTAAAAGGATTTCGATAGGTACATGGACTATGAACTGTGCATAAAAAAATTCCACACATTAGGTAGTTGATTCCATGGAAATTACAAAAAATATTTTGCAATTTACGACTTCTCTACGTCATTTTACGTTTTCAATTCACATGATGTGTTAAATTATTATGAGTTTTATTGATTCATCATTCAATTTTTTGCAATTTGAGATTGTAAAGTGGTGTTTTGAGAAATTGACCTATTGGAGTGGTAAATTGCCCCAACAATATCGCAAATCACTACAAATAAAAGAAGCTCGAATTGGTACTTCTAATCTTAAATTTCAACAAACAGAATTTTGTATTCTCCGCCGTTTTCAATGTCAAATTACAAATTTTTGTATCAATCCATGAAAACTTCGTTGTCATTTGCGAGAAACATATAAATCGTGGTGATTTTCAATTCTTTCCGTGCGAGATTGGCCTGTATGAGGCGACTTCTGATAGAGGTTTACCTTGTTTAGGTATAACTATAATTTATGCTATCTTCCAGTGATGGGGAACATATCTTAGTTTAAAGCAAGCATTTATTAAAAGCTTAAGTTTTACCAATGCTATGAAGGGTACCTAGTTCCTTCAAGATTTGAGCAGTTATGAGATCATAACCAGCGATACCACTTTACTTCAATTAAAGTAGATTTGAGTACTTCAATTGAGGAAAAAAATATTAAAATCTGCTCCCTACTTCGCACTATTCTTAAATTCTTTATATCTACTTCACATTAGAAATCGCTTATTTAATCCGCTTCAATTTCAATAAAAAAAAACCTTAAATATACTTCCCTACAATTTTTTTTTAAATGTCCTACGCTCTTTCATCTTTTTAAGCCCAGATTCACATTTCAAAAGAATAAATTGCATCAAACTTCACTTTAAACACAAATTTTTTTAAAAATTTCTAACGTTTATTATTGTTTTCCTCTTAATTTGAGTTGATACGTTTGGTTTAGTTTTGGTTCCTGTCTGTTCCGCAAAGTTTAGCAAAATACGTGAAAAAATTATTACAAATGCTATTAAAAGATTTTTTGAAGTAGCCCAGAATGTGAATAAAGAAAGATTGACACGCAAAACTATAATTTAATAAACAACGTCGTGCACAATTTATGATTTTTTTTTTTCTAAAATAAACTTGCAACAAATAGTAAAAATGAAGTGATAAGACCATTTTATTTTAATTATTTATTTTAATAATAAAAAAAAGTTGTTAGATCTTAAAACGTGTTTTGGCCATGTTTTATATATATAATATATTTATATACATATCATTTAAACCATGACTTTGAAATCTACTTCACTTTTTGGGTCATTTATACTTCGCTTTATTTTTTTGAAGTGGTAACGCTGATCATAACCTGGTGATTTTCAATTAGATAGCCTATGAATACATATTCTGATCTCTCTGAGCGAATCATAAGTGATTACGTCTTCATCTATTCTATCAAGGAATTCAAGCCTATTTCACCTCCCGCAATATCAACTGCATAAGGCCTAATGGATACACATTTGGCGCACTTTAATGCAAGTATTTACTTGTGTAAGACTTTCTGAACAGCTTGATAAGACCTTACTGAAAACACAACTTCTTCTGAAAGGCAATTAACATCCACGGAAGCATCTCACATTTAACAGCAGTAGGTTATTACTTTGGTAGGGCCTTACCGAAACTTTATGGAAGCTTTATAGAGGCTCAAAAATGAACAAGAAAAATATTTATGTTCATTGTTTTTTATTACATTTTCTTATTTTTTTATTTTTTTATCTTATTAATAAATATTTTCAAAGACTTTTTGCAATTTTCATGGAGTTTACATTTATAATTTACATTTTACTTACATGCGTCGCACTGAGAATCGAACATGGGTCCTGCTGCGTAGTAGTCTAATACACTACCCCCTAGGCTAATTATTCGTCATAATGCTGTAGCAGTGGTAAATCTGGACTACTTTTGATACATTTTAGAGTTTCGTTAAGACTTGCAATAAATTTGCAGCTTACTCGGCCGAAGTTATAAGCAAGACATTTAGTGTTACCCAATTTATTTATGGGCGAAAAGTGTTTACTGACATATTTTTCACTGTGCTAAAATTGATTTATTTTTTGTCATTTTTCGCCGAATTATTAATTATGGTTTCTTTAGACAGCTTTGATTCATTTCATATAAAATTAATTTTTACCTCTATAAAGCTTCCATATGTAAGTTAGGAGGAAGTAAGAGTAAGTACTTCTGTACAGCTTCGAATCGCAAGCGGTTGACTGCATGACAGTTCATTGCTTCTATAATGCCTTCGGTCAGAAGCTCTAAAGAAGCTTCTAGGAAGCGCTTCGAACCACAAGCTTTATCGACGAAATTCACTTTCCACACATCTCCAGACACAGTTTCAGATGTCTAATAGAGATCTTATCGAAGCTTAATTTCATATCCCTCTGTAAAGCCTGTGTTTAGGCTTCGTAAATGTCTTACTGAAGTTATTATCGAAACATTTGCTTCGAAACGGATTAACTTCGGTTAACGAAGACTATAGAAGCTCTATCGAAGCTGTTGCCTACAGAAATTACAAATTTGAACCTTACAGAAGTCAAATTGTTATTTGGGAGGCGTTCGTTTGCCACGCCAGGCGGAAAAGGCTTAAAAACATTTGTCAGATGTTCCGAAAAAAGTTTAACCTTTTCTTTTGGGTCACCGATTCATTTTTGTAAGTTTGTTATTTAGTCTATTGAATATAGTTCTATCGCCGGGATATCTTGTCATTTGCCATTTTCTGTGAGCTCTTCTCTTTTCTAATATAAGCTGTTTTTTATTATCAGCTATGATCCATATAGATCATCGATTTACATGCATTTACAACAACAGCACATGATCCTGCTTCTCATCGAGATCACGAATCATGATCTGAAAATTATTTCTACTATTTCCGACTTGGTGGCTTGTTTTATTTTTAAATGTTGGTGTGCCTGTAAACGATAGCCACACAATCACGTTGCCAGACTAAAAAATGGAACACAAAAAATCAATTGATTCATTTTTCGCATTCGAATAAACTCCCTGTCCTTATTCCGAGTTATTTAGTTTTTTCTCGTTCTATAAAGGTATGTCCAGACCAGCCAAACATTTGAGAAACAATTAAATAGGTACCTATATGTTTCATAAATATTTCTAAAACATCTATTAAACAGAACAATTTTTATGAAATGCTTTGCTGTTATGGATCTGGACACCAAAAAAACATTTATGAAATGTGTCACAGTTTCCCAATCGTGATGGGAAATAATTTTTGTTTTCCTAGTTTCCCTGCAGAAAGTGGTCGCTGTTTTTCGATTATAAATTTAATTTAAAATAAAATAAAAATGTCCAGAAAAGCTTCGAATACCTAATGAGGAAGTGATTCATTTAATACGATTATTTGAATTAAATCACGTGTCGCGTGATTCCCGAGACAAAAATTACAAAAATAAAAACTTTACTCGCTGCTAATCCCACCGCAATTTATTTTCTTCTAGTCCAAAACAGGAAAGAGTTGAAACATTTCATAAACATCTAATAAATAAATTTCAGAAATCTTTTCTAAATATTTATAAAATCTGTCCGATTTGCTTCAGAAACATTTCATAAAAATTTCTGAAATGTTTCGGTGGTCTGGACACACCTTAATATACCAAGATAAACTCAAGCGGTAGCAGCAAAATATTGTTCATAGTGTTGCATATTTGAGCATAAAATATTAAATTTGTTTCACAAAAATAATATATTTGAAAGGAAAAATTATGCCAATTTGATTCAAATATGGTAACACCCACGACTTTGCAAGTGAATTGACATGTGCCTTGTGTGACATCACGTTGAGAAGAATATTTGCAATATGGCTGGTGGCAATATGAAGTTTGAAATACCCTGTATTATCTGTTTTGTTTTTGAAAGCAACTGTTGGCACAATTCCAAAATTAAAATTTTCAATGATCCTGTTTGTTTTATTTTCGTGATCTGATCCGGTTCAGATAAGCCAATAAGTTGAAAATGAAATACAAAATTAATAAAGTAATTTTAATGCTAGGCGCACATATGCGACCGCTGGCGCACGTCCTCTGGCATTCCTGAATCACAAGCAATCAGCCACATAAATTGTGACGGACTGTTCGACGCAAAGGATGGGACGGCTTCTGTGAAATCGCGTCTTAAGTGCGACCACATATTCCCTTCGGCATCCTTAATGTTCAATTTAGAATTTACATGAAAAATGACAGTAGCCTTAAACATTCGTGGGCGCTTTCCCTCAGCGATCAGTGTTCTCAAGTTCAACCTTCAAAAACCCCAAATTTAAAAATTTGTTTGGCCACAGCGCCATCTTTTATCTTAAAAACATCGGGGAGTATAATTTCTTTGATCCATCCCATCAAGGTGTCTGTTGAAGTCCTCAACGTGAGATACTGAGTCTTCGACCAAATTTAGAGCAGTTTAGCTGCCCCATTTCTTCCCAGCCGATAGATCCCACAGCAGTTCGACTCCATAAACAGTGCGTATGCAAATGGCTCCAATGCATGAAGTGACATCAAGAATCAAACCTCTTGCCAATCGGAACTTCTCACAAAGTGCTCGCTTAAGCGATCTAAAAGTTTCAAGTACAACTGACTGGCATCACTGCCACCTGATTGCACTCAAAATGAACCAATTGAACCGAGTTTGCATGTGAAAAGTTCAGATTGACTCCCCCATATATCCGTACAGCAATTGTACGGAACTTATGAAGCAATTAATCTGCACAACATGGCTTATCCATTATCGTTGTTGTCGAAGGCGAAAATCTCAACTTGTACCCTGTGTATTGGTGAAAAATGATTTAACCCATGACTGGATAGACTGTGACAGAGAATTGTCAATTTAGATTTGGTCCGCATGCAGAAATGGATTCAACTTATTTCCAACGATAATTAATTCAAGCGACGATTGAATTGTTCCTCATCAGCAGCAGTAGCAACAGCAGCTCTCTCTCTCTCTCTCTCCCTCTCTCTCTGGCTATGTATCTTCAATGTGCGATGCCACCTCATTTGCTGCTGTCAAAAAGTCAAAAAGCCTTTTTTCCAGTTCAGTACGCTCTGCTGGGTTTAATTAGCATTTTGAAGCGTACAACCTACACCCTCCCGGTTGATGGTCTTCTTCTATTTTCTCGAAATTTATTCATTATTTACCCCGATCGGGGGATGAGGCACCAGATGAACAGAGGCCAACAGCACCGGTCCAAAAGTTTACTCGAACATTCCCACAGGAATAGGTTTGGGGTTTGAGTTTGAATTTGAATTTGAATTCAAGTTTGAGTTTTCATTTTCATTTTGGTTTTCGTGTTTTTTTTTTGTTTTTTTTTTTTTTTGCTTCTCTAGGTTATGCTCCGTCCCAACCGAGGTAACTTTGTCGTCGTCATCGTCCTCATCATCATTACTGTGTCACTGGAAAAGTGGGCTCATTCTCTAGTTATACCACATTCATCCCTATGGCGCGCACAAAACCATCTCTAGGGAGACACATTGTTGGATGCTGTGAGAGGGAACAACAATTGCGTTGTCGAACCTGGTTGCTGGTGTATAGTTGTGCTGGGTTGGCAGCCATGTTTGCATGGCTGGCTTGGTGTGTAATTTGAAATTAAATGGACCGAAAGTATTCAACTTGCTCCTGGCTGGGGTGCAATCTAATTTTTTTATTTTTTTTTTTTTACTCTCAACATTCACGTTCGAGAGATTAAATTTATTGCTGATAATAATTTTTCGATTAAATCATGGAGTACGGTGTACACAATGGGAACCCATGCTGGGCTGGTCGATCGGAGTAGGAGTCGCATCAATAACCCCGGCCCAGCTCGTTTCGATTCAATTTTAATTTCCCAAGGACGTTGAATAATTCTGCTCGGTTCGGTGTCCCTTTTGTGCAGACCTCGGTTGTCTAAAGACAATAGGGAGGAGCGGCCTGCCTCTTGGGCGCGGATTTATTTGTTTTCACCAACGCAAACACAGTGATAAGGACAGTACGGAAAAATGCTGCGAAAGTTTGGAGTTTTCGTTTCTTTTCTTTGGCTGTCTGCTTCTGCTTCGTTTCTGCGTTTGAGGATTTTCTTTGGAAAGTGCACATCCTTTATTATCCCTGCTTCTAACATCCTTCGAGTGGCTATTAATAAATAATTTCTCATTTTGCTGTGAGACTGTGATGATGATAGTGTTGGTGCGGCAGCAGCAGCTCTATGTCCGTGCATATAAAACGCTTGTTTGCTGTCTGGTTTGAGAGCCTTTTGGTTTGGTCCGTAGCAGCTTAGCAGGGAGATTTGAAAAAGTAAAACGAAAGACAGTTGATGATGCTTATTCTCTGGTTAAATCCTGATGTTAAGCTTTGACTTCATTTCAGATTAAGTCCGGGCACTTGGAGGGGTTGCCGAGGTTTACTTATTAAGAGTCATTTGTTTGAAAGTTAAATAGAAAATGAGGTGCAAAGGCAACGAAAGTGGTCAGAAATGACAGCGCCCAAGAGGTGGCATAATATCGAAGGGAGATTGGATTGATTGTGGAAGTGTTTGCTGGGGGAGGGACTTCTTACATTGAATGCCGATTTTAATGAGTTTTTCTTGTCGATTTTTAACGCAGGCTGTTGCAAGTCTGTGAAGAAATGGTTGGAAGAAGCTTTTGGAGAGGTGTTGCCATATGGAAATGGTGCACGATTTGTTTGAAAAAGTTCGTCAGCTTCCTAAAAACCCTAAAAAATTGGGATTTCAAAAAATGGTCCATCAATAAATAGGCATTTATATTGGGCTTCATTTGAACAGGCCTAAAAAGTCAGTTTTTATTTGATAAAGTCGGTGTTAATTAAAATGCCAAAAATGCCTGTGATTTTGAAAAATCTACTTCAACTCTGATTTAAAAAAAAGGCCTTGTTCCAAATTTTAAGACAACAACGCAGTCTTTTGCGCGGAATTGTTCTTGATAGGCTTCAAAAAGAATTTTCAAAACCGGTGCACCTTACGCTGAATAGAAAAAAAATTGCTGGCGGCATCCTTGTACCAAGAGGGACCTTTTCTTGTCGATATCAATCTGAGAGAAAATAGACCAACTGAGTGGTCGCAGCTTCTTGCAATAAAATCGCAGGAAAGGTGAGTATTTAAGGACCAACTTTCGATTTAAATTAGTCCCATACGCACTCCTGAAACCCGCACCCACGCATCCACACGACGCGACGTCCAACTTCGACACAAGCAAAACAGATTACTGCCATAATTCATTTTAAAGAACATCTCGCAGTGAGAACCACCATGTCATGCAGGCTTCTTCATAAGATCCTTGGGAAGGAAACAAAAAACAGCCCCTACCCCCCACCCACAGCAAAACAAATTTACAGCAAATTCCACTTGAATTACCCCTAAGTGAGTGATTACTTGTGGAAAAAAAATTTTTTTTTGTTTTTCTTACTCCTTTTGGGGGAATGAATAATAACCAATGAAATCCTTAACGTAAACATAATTCTTCGTCTGAACGGAACACTGAACGTCTCAAGCAACAAAGCCTACATCATTCCCGCACCCCAAACAACAACAAAAAACAAATTTGGCGCTCACCATGTGACAATGAAATTTTCATCAAAATGTGTACGAACAATTTTGTTTATTTTTTTTTCGCACCTCCCCTTCAATCCTTTTCGTTGAATTTTTTGTGTGTTATACTCCTCCACACACTCATATCTAAGGTTTCTTTATAATGTCTGAGCGTGTATTTTGTTCGATGTCAAAATAGGCAAACAACGCAAGGATCTGCCGGAATTATTTAGCTAGTAATTTGATTTTCTCCATCTTTATCTGTATTCACTCATTCATACTATCTAGTTGTCAAGCTCGCTTGTCATTCAGTTTGTGTTGCCTGATGATGAACACAAAGCACACATATATGTAGACAGATCCACCCACTCACTCATAAGGCGAACGAAGCAAAATCAGCAGAAATTGAATAAAATTTTGATTTAACAAATCGGAAGGATTCCCTTTCCGCTTGTTCTTCTTCTTATGTGTGTATGCTTTCTCTCTGCGATTGTATGTGCATGTGACTCGACTGCTGCCATTGTTCGACGGAAGGAATGCCCTGACGAAACGCGCCTGTGATCCTTGGCAGAAACAAGTCGATGATTTACAATTTACTGTGCACGAAAGAACGCATCCATCCAGCAATAACAAACAAAAAAAACAAGAAAAAAAAAACCCCACGTCTACGACGAGCATAAAGAGCATAAACTGGGAAAAGAAGGACGAGAGTGCTTGATTTTAATACGAAAAGAGGCTCCCTCGGAAATCCGTTTTTGGTTCCCTTTTTCGTAAAAAATAAAATATAAACAGACAAAAAAAAATTTGCACCCTTCTCTGCGCACACACATAGCACATATCGGATTTAAGGACTTGTAAATAACAACAGCAAAGGGTGCCGCACACAACCCCACACTCGCACTCTTTAAAATGCAAGCGGCGACGAAAAAAAAAAACCAACAACAAGAAAACAAAATCCTTTCAAAGTACCTACCATGCTGCCACACCTATTTCGTTCGTTTTCAAAAGGACACCAATTGCCACTTTACGTATCCTGATTTGCTTTTTTTCCAATTTGCCTTCAACACTCCATCATCGCCCTTCATACGACAAGTTAACAATTATGACGCTTTATTCCCCTTGGATGTAACAACAATGGCTTTCGGGATGTGCTCCCCATTTCCATCTATATAGTTATCCCCAGCGGCAGTGCCAGCAGGCAAGGATGCTGCTTAGTGCTTATTAGGGGCTTTCACATAATAGATAGCGTAGGTGTTTTGTCATCTGACTTTTAAGGTTGCAATGGCTATGAGGGTCGAGGCTGAAGAGTGGGCCGTTCTTCGTGAACTTGTTTTTCTAATATGAAATGGGTACCTTGAATACAGGTGGAGGAAGGGTCCCCCACCTTAAGTTTTTTCTTTCTAATAGTTGGCAAAATTTAGTTGAAATAAAAACAGGTACTCCAATAATGCGGTTGGCCGTGGTGAAGTTGTTATGAGGTCGCTTTTTTTGGTGGAAGGTCTAGCCAAAATATCGCTAGACCTTTCCTTTGAAAAAATATATATAAAATGTTCAGCGGAAGCTTATCGTTGAGCTGCATTGACTTTGTGAAAAAAATATATGTGAATTATGAGCGAACGCTAAAAATATATTTAAGGTCTCCGCTATTTGTAAGCAGGCTACCCTGGTCAAAAAACAAATGCTCACCGTGTACCTCCTATTCTTGTTTACTTTTATTGTGAACATGCCTCGTAAAAGGCGAACTTTTAACGCTTAAACAGCGCCATCTTTTAACTGTTTCTAAACCAAAGATCCCCAAAAAAATTGTATAGCTCCAGATGAGAGCTAACAAATCGGACCTTGGGCTTTTTTCGTAGCTCATTATAGCTGTGGGGTAGTTCTTGGGGAGAAATCAAGTCGGACAACAGCCTTGAGCTCTACAAGTCTTCAGAGTCCGAAAAACTTTTAGCTGGCGAGTCTTAAAAACGCTGTCGATATTGATACTGTCAAAGGCATTCTTAGGCTTAATCTGAAGCTCGGTAGAGTGCTGGACTTCGTCTTTTTGGACAGTGATCAAAGTTGATTTTATCCCCAAAGCAGGAGAGACCTTCTAAACCTTCAGATGCATCAGCCGGTCAACTTTTAAGGGTACAGACGACCTCCATTTCGAGAGTAAAGTTGTATAAAAATCCAAACTTGCCTACAACTAAAGTAAATCCACCGAAAGTTCTCTCAACTCCATTGAAGATCGCATCGAAACGAGTCTTCGAATCAAGGAACGCTCAGTTGCGGTCCTCTTTGACATAGAGAATGCATTTTTTGACTTATTGTGAAATAGAATTCATATTTCAAGCCCTGCACAAGCTCAGCAGATGCTAAACAATGTGCCGCATTATCTGACACTTTTTTATTCACAGGTTGTAGGAAGTCCATTCTGGACTCTGTAATGTAGATGTTTACCGAACTTCTCATTGTCATGGAGTACTTTGGCTGGAAGCCTACGCAAAGATGCTGTCGAAAAAGTGCGAGTGGCGCAGTATCATACGGACTATTGCGCCACTTTCGCTTTTAGTTGGATTTTGTGTACAGGCCTATTCAAAGTCACTGCAAGAGAGCTGTCGACTTCAAAACCTTCAAAACCGGCCTTCAGCTTCATCAGAATGGAATTTTTTGTAAAAGGAGTTCTAAATTGAATGCCCTGGTAGGCTTTAACGACGTTCGGATAGCCTGTCTATCACAGGTACACTGAGAATTTTTTGAGCCCCCGCTCTGAAAGCCATGCTTAGCTGTCTTTAGCATCGTTCGAAGTGGGCTTCAACTATGAACTTACGGGCCGGACTACAACAGTTGAATTTGCTTCACGAAAGATCAGCATCAATCTGTTCATACCAATGAAACAAATAAAGTGAAACTTGAATCTTCAGGTAAGCCACAAAGCAAACGTAGAAGCCGACGCTTATGTCTTGTCCAAGGACCTTAACCATGCCTTCGGTAAAGCTTTGCAGTGTCTTTTAGGTAGCTCTTTGTCGAGGGAATAATGAAGCGAACGAACTTGACCTCTGCCATAAGCAGTGAAAGCCTGGTACAACTAAGGTCTCAAGCTTAAATAAACTAGTCATGCCAAAGAAGTTTGTAAATCCAACCAAAGATTGACGCTTTTTAGACACTGGGGCAAAGCTATATCCATCATTTGGTCCTAATCCTAGACTCAAAGGTATAAAAGCAACTTAAATGCCTCTAAGACCTTTGCTGCTTTTACCAGGCGCTGCATCTAAGGTGGGTGCACTCAAAGACTTCGCTTATCGGCAGCACCGATTTCTACAGAGGCTGCAAGTTCAAGGTGATGCTGCACTTGCAGTTTCAGGAAGGCGTTTAAGGACGATTCACTCAACTTCAATGATATTGGTAGCACCATCGACTGTAATTGTCTTAGCGTTATTAAATAAGTAAATAAATAGTTGGCGCATCAGGTCCGTAGGGACCCAAGGCCTATAGCTTCTCACCACCATTCGTTTTGGGTGAGTTTTACATTTTTGGGACGAATCTACAGTTTTATGCCTAGTCCAAACGGCTAATTGAGAAGCTGTTTCATGGCAGTCAGACGTTCGCGAGAGGTGGCGCAGTGGAAAAAAAACCTTTAGCTGGAATTTAGTTTTTTTTTCCGGGACTCGAACCTCGCTTAGTAATCCAACACACTAACCACCAAGCCACTGCGCCACTCTTAGCCTTATTTAGAGGGGGCATATTTTTGCATCTGAGCTGGTTTTTCGTCGCTCGATTTTAAGACTCTTCAGAAGTCTTGTGTAGTCCTGGACTAATGTCGAGCTCTTAACAGCTCTGCAACAGTTCGTAAATAGCTCCCGCTGGCTTCGGCTGTGGTCGTCCGTGGGGGGCGCCAATTTTATTTACAGCGCCCCTTTGATTCTTTCACAAAATGATAATTCCTTAAATAATGAGGGCCAAATTGAACCAGCCTATCGGCTGGCAAAGGCTGTCAAAATTTCACTTTCATTTCTCTGTCCGTGGACTTTCTTTCCCCTCCTCATTTACTCAGCATTTTCCCATCTCTCCATGCAACCAGAAATGTGTAGAATCCACTTTATTTTTCGATTAAGGACTCTTCTGTCCCAAGATAATGCGACTTAGTTACCAACAATTGGCTTATTCATACAAGTAACTCTTCTCCAATGGCCGTCTGGGACGTTGACTTAAAATCCCTTTTGCGGTTCCCTTTGTGTAAAGTCTGCATTCATCTATACACACTGTGGCAGACAAAAAAGCACGAAAATGGCCTGCCATTTAATGCGCTTTATGCGGCCCCACCCTCCCCCCGCTAAGGATACTGCCACCATCCATATGGCAACTCCTGCCCGGCAACTGCTTTCCATATGAAGCTACTACGGACGACACTGTGATTATACAATTTTCTTGCCGCTGAGAGGGGATTTTTTTCAGTCTCCAACGACGATATCCTTTGGTCAGAGGATAATAACATGCTATCCACCACACACATGATACGAGTGCACACGAATATGAGAGAAGCTGGCAGCTATAGCCTGGGTCCGCTTTCAAGAACCGCATGCACATCTTATTACGTGTGTCGCATAAGTTTGGTGGGTGGGCGAGAAAATCCAATTGCAGCGTGTCCTTTGCCACATCACCCACTTTACTTACTCACTTACGATAATGTCTTCATTGGAGTAGATCCTGTTGCAGAGCTGAAAAGAGAGATTACAATTCAGCCTCCTGCAAGACGGGCGGACTGGTTATGGGGAATTTTCTCTATATCCTTCGAGTATGCATGCATGAATGCGAAGACAATAATCCTTGTACTCCCTGTATCTATATCAATTGGATCATATTTCATTTAACGGCCAGTTTGCATCCTTCATCATGTACGAGTATCGAGTATAGTCGACGTCGTCATCGTCGTCGTTGTTGTTGTTGCTGCTATCGCCGACTCCTTGTTCCTCCATTGTGTTGTCTGATATTCAGATTAGAAGAAGTAATATTTATTTTTTCTGAGTTCTAGGCGGCAGGATAAGAGAAAGGAGAGATAACGCGGCGGCTTAAGTTTATCATTTTCCAGAAGGGAAGAAAAATAGAAAAACTCTCGTTTAGCATAAGGATGCAAGGACTTCACTTGTAATTTATACGCGTGGCACTGATGTAATCTTTAGTGCCAGGGCTGTACACAGGCGCTGAATGCACGGATGTGCTATGTTGTGTTATGTTGTGTGATACTGTGTGTTATCCTTCGGTAAGACGTTGTCGGGCGTTTTATGCGAAAATGAAAATGTGTGTTCGCGTCGCGTTTTGCCCTGCCCCGCAGACGAAAGTTTTTTGTTTCGCATTTCGGAATGCAATCGATTGATATCTCGTGATTGCGATTGTGATTGATTTATGCGAGAGTTGGCTGCGCCCAAATGGGGGAGATTAATATCTGAAATTGCTGCGGTGAAACTAGGTGGGCGTGGTGGCGTATTTTCTGTTTTTTGTTTTTTTTTTTCCTTTTTCTGCTCGCCAAAGTTATGTACGCATATTTTTGGGAAGGCACAGGTATGCCGTGAGGTTTTGTTTTGTGGAATTTCACCAAATCGATAGATGGGTGTTGTATGAATAATACATATTTGGGAGATTCGATCTGCGTGTCTGAAGGATTCCAAGCAAAATGTGGCAGCAGATATACGTTACATGTATGCAAATGGGGTAGAGATTGGTTTTGTTTAGAGGAATCGTATTTGCGGTGGAATCGGAGGTTAGTTGGAGTTATAGAAACAACAGCTCAGGTATTTCCTTAAAGACCGCCAAAACTCAGAAATATCCTAAGAAAGCCCAACAATAAAAAAAATAGAGTACTAGAGCGAATGTTCTGGATCTAGTTCGAATGCTGTTATTGCTGTTGTTTATGTTGTTGTTGTTGCTGGTATTGTCGTGGTTGTTGTTATTTGTGTTGTTGATGTTGTTTTTGCTATTGTTCTTGTTGCTGCTGTTGTTATTACTGTTGGTGTTGTGCTTGCTTTTGCTTTCGGAGGTAGTTCTCTTGTTTTTGTGGTTGTTATTGTTGTTTGTTGATGTCGTTTTTGATGTTAATGTGGTTCTAGTGTCATTTCTGCTGTTGTTTTTCTTTTTGGTGTTGGTGTTGTTCTTGCTACTATTTTCTGAGGCTTTGCTGTTAGTGGTGCTGTTTATTTTGTTGTTGTTGTTGTTGTTGTTGTTGTTGTTGTTGTTGTTGTTGTTGCTGATGGTATTGTTGCGGTAATTGTTGACGTTGTTATTGAAGTTGACGTTGTTTTAGATGCATTTCTTGTGGTACTGTTGTTGTTTTTGTTGTTCCTCTTGTTATTGCTGTTGTTGTTGCTACTGTTGTTATTCTTGTTGATGTTGTTCCAGTTTCTATGCATGCGCGACAAGAAAATGTTGTCTAATTAACCAACTACCGTGCCCAATTTACAATTACTCGCTCTTAATAGAGAACTGAAAAATTGAGTGCCATCGTCTTGTGGACATACCTATTACCTATCGCTTTCTTGTCAATCGACATATCGACATCTGTGTTGGATGCAACTTTAAACCTTTAGAAGTCAGATTATGCTATCACAATTTCCACCTAGTAGTAGGCTCACGAAATCTACCGGTCACAGACACCATTTCCCATTTCCTGGAGCCTCTCCAAAAGTAGGTTATGCTTGCAAAACTTCACCTATACCTCACGCACAACTCGTACCACGCGGCACCAATTTGTAGCCCCCAACGAGCTCAGCAAACCACTTTATCTTCAAAAGGGAAACTTCAAAATTGTGTTTCAGCTCGCGGGCCATCATAAAATGTACCTTTTACAACTTCCTTAGAGCACATTCAGGATAGTTGTCCTCAAATCTACCACTCTCAACACACACTTATACCATGTGTCCTTAAAGAAGAAAATACGAAGCAAACACCACAAAGTCCTTTCTCCAGTGCACCCATTTCTCAGCAGGGCAACAAAAAAATGCACAAGGCTCTGCGGCGGGGACAAACAAAACAAAACCAGGACAGTTACACACTGAAGGGAGCACAATTACATGACGCCACACTGCTTGCTTGCACTGTAGCTTCATTTGCAGTTGTTGGTTGTTGCACACATGAGGAGCGCAGAAGGATTCATTGTCTCGAGCTCGTCTCTCTGGGTAGTTTCACCCGCAATGATGACAATTTAAAGTGGAACAGCAACTCCTGGAACGCATCGCAATCATAAATCATATTTTGTTCCAACGTCTAACACAAACGTGAGCTATGATTTATTGCCGAGTGACACTCTCTTGCACCGTCTTACCTGCTCCTCGAAGAGCTGCAGTCCTTGCCAAGACGAGATACGTGTGTTCCTGTGCGCAGCATGAAGGACACACCACACAGAGCGCATCTGAAGAATATGTTGATGTGTACTCCTGCTGTTGAACAATTGTTTTTGGTTTTGGGTTTTGCCTTTCTTTTCGGTCCCGCTACATAAAGATGACATGGAAATTAAATCCATACACACACCCGGTGTGCGCGCGGTAGCGAATTTATTGCAGCTCCCTCCTCAGGAAGAGGTGATATCCTTTTCGAATGTAGCGCACTTCTTGGAATGCAGCGAGCCTGGTACTGGTTTGCATTGCATTAATCTGCAATGAAAGGCACTGAGACTGCGAGATCGGTGTGCTGTACTGCGACTGACTAATTGAAATTTGTTGAATATGCACCTCGCACCGCACACACGTATCAGACTTTCGACTGATTTTGACAAATGATGATGAACCAGCGGATCGTGATTCCGTGACATATGATAAGCAGGGTTTCTTCGTTTTCTCGGCAAGACTCCGTGGAAACATCTTGCTCTTGGACGAAGATGATCCAGGAACTCCTGTGTGAGTTTGACAAATGATGACTAAAAGCTGCTTTAATGGAAATTTTAATACAAATTTTGAGCGAAAGGTTGTTTGAGGCAAAGTTCAGTTTTGTATACACCGAAGGCGTGCAGGAAATGTGAAATTGGAATTGAAATTGGTATTGAAATTGGATATACCACTTGAATGTCAAAAAGGAACATTTTAGCCCAGAATACGTTTTTAGGAAGGCGCACAACAATCTTTAGCGCGGTTTAGACTAAGGTGCATCCAAAGTTCCCTTCGTATGTAGAATTTGACCTAAAAAATTCCCCTTTTCACTGTAAAAACAAAACTTTTGCTCATCAGTCGCAAACGAACCGGAATTAGAACGGCAAAGCAACACTCAATCTTCGACGCTAATGAATCGCACCTCCTCGCCGCGTCATTCCACCAATCGCACCGCCATATACACCATAATAATCCGACTAAAATCTGTCACGTCATCAATCCAGGATTTCCCTCTACCACTAAATTTTCCACGAGTCATCAAACCAACTTTTGGCATTTCCATCATAACTCTGCTTTTGCCTCGGCCAAGGGATTTTTTTTTTTTTTGGTAACCCTCAGAAGGCAAAAAGGATACCAGCAATACCTCTGCAAAGACAGACACCATAAAAAAAAAAGGGAGATGTATAATTCCATTAACACCCTTTATGGATTATTGCTACACCTCTCACCGATGGTCTCACACTCTCGGAGGAAAAATTTAAATCCATAACGAATTGCTTTCGTACGGGGTTTGGTTTTTTTTTTGCCCGATTTTACTGTGCTTTGGTTTTTGTTTTTCTAAGTGCGACTGCACACACACCCTTTTTAGCCCCGTGTCAGGATATAAATCCTTTGGCAAATCGATTATTCATTAGAGGATAAAGCTTCGGGATGCATCGTTTCACACGCCACCAGACACGCAAACACGTACTCGCCCGAGTGTGTGTGTGTGTGTGGTTGCTTTTGCCGAAAAGGATTCGTTTTTAATTCCTTCCCCTAATAGGAGAGGATGTACCTCTTACTCTAAGCAACGCCAGTGCAACAGATAACGCGCGTTAATCCCTTTCGAATCCCTCCTCTATTACATTTATCTTCCTGCTGGGGTATACCGTATACCTTATACGTTATACCGTATATGGTATACCGTATGCAGCTTCAGTTAGAGCTGGAGAGCGAAAAACTAATTTAAAGTAAGTTGACCCCGAAAAATTGTGGCAATTACCCGTTTATACCAGGGAGCAGTACTCGAAAGTGGCAATATCCTTCTGTGTGTGCCGTGCAACAGGAGCCTCACACACAGTGTGTTCGAAATGCAAGTCGCGTGCATGGAGTTTGCCGCCCACTAATGCTCTACGTACCGATAATGATTCTATTAACTGATTACTCCAGTCAGACGAGGTAACTTTTAAATCGGGGTGAGTTGGAGGTCCTCCCGCCTCGGTCCCAGGGGAAAATATTTTCAATTCTGTATACGGGTGGATGAAAAAAAGAAAAGAAAAAAAGGAAATTCATTTCTAATGAATGACCAAATGTTGAATGGTATATCTTGCGCAGCGCAGAAAAAAGGACTCTTTCAGGTACGTCCGTCGGTCGTTTACATGTGCCTCCCCCCCGTTCTACGCGCGTTAGCATGGTGATGATGCTGATATGTTATCATCAACCTGAGTCATTATATTGAATAGAAAGGACCAAGAGTTTTTCACAGCACAGAGACACGGCTTGATTGAGAACGGACGACGGGGGCACTACGAAGGAGAGGCAAAAGGATGCTTACAATGATGATGACGATGGCTTTTACATTATGAAACGAGATTATGGATCCTATTTGTAAGCCAGAGAGAAGCACAAAAAAAGGACTCAACACAAACTCAATTCGAATCGCAGCACACTCTGTCTATCCATTCAGAACACGGAGCAACGGCAACGGATCGTGAGCGATGAAAGGCTGCAGCGTACATAATATAAAAAAGGCTTTTAAAAAATGCAGTTCTTCCTCCGCCTCTCATCCAACGTAATCCTTTTTCCGCAGCGCTAGAAAGCAACCGGCCATGTGTATGGGTAGATTATTCATCATTTATTTTGTCGCATTCACACATACGCCCTCCTTTATGTTTGTGTGTTTTTTTCTGCATCTTTTCAAGCTAAAAACTGGTGTTAGGTAATGAGGCAAAACTTTTACACCGAGGCATTCAAATTGTTATGCATATGCAGGACCTACTCGGCTGCACTGCGAGTGCAAGGACTCTGCACACTGCGAGTGGAACAAAGGCGCCTTCGCAGCGGAAGCTATAGGGTGGTAAATTAACGAAGTCCTGTGGACCCGCTACTCCTTCGAATGCAACTAAGCGCGTACTTTTTTCTGTTGCTTTTTGCATGCAAAAGGACCCCCCGAAGAAGCTTCTTTCGAACATTGGCGCATGAATGAGTGATTTGCGTATGCATTCGTGTACACTTTGATAGGAAAGCGCAGGGAAATTTGATTTTCTAGGAAGTGTGTGTGGTGATTTCTCAAAATTAAACCACAAAAGGACATCATGGATATGACAATTGGATTTTGTTTCACTGCGGGGAAGCCGGAGAACAGCCGAGGATGCTCTCTACCGAATGACTGAGTTGCGGAAGACGGAATTCTTAATTGCAGGACATGTCTGTACTTGATTTGAACTTCTTCCTGACTGCGGTTGTTCATGTTCATCCGGTAGGCAGTGGATTGTTGCTATTGACTAAATGAGTTTCGATTTGCATCTATAAAAACTCGAAACTCTCAACCTAACAATTCCCGCAGCACAATCAGCTCTTCACAATGTTTACCCAAAAAATTATAACAAAGAGCAAAAGGACTCTTGACAACCAGTTTGCCACCACACTGCTGAAGGAAGAAGCCACCAAGTGCATCATAGAGATATGGATAGTTGAAGCCCCTCTGTTGGGTTTTTTTCTGCCGGCTGCAAAAAGAAAAAATGGCAAACAATGAAAAGTGTGCGCATTGGAGCTGAAGAAGCTGGAGGTGTCTTCATTATTACGGCACGGAACGGGTGGTCGGTTCCTTCACTTTCAGTTGCATGAACAAAGTCGTCGCCTGCGAAGTGCGAAGTTGCTTTTGGGTGCGCAGCGCGCAACCGTTTGCTCTCTCCTGCATGAACACTGCATTGAAGGGGACACAATCGTTTAAGGATGAAAAGAGACACTTCACGATATTTAAGTGCTTTCATTTGTCGTGTTCATCGTTGTTATTGTTGTTGTTGTTGCACTAGGAGAGCGTTTGTTATATAGTGTTAATATGAAGTCCTTCTCTTATCCATGCAAACGTTGTTCTTCTTGCAGCACAAGTCATTAAGGACACTTTATTCTCTCTTTTTATTTCATTATAATGCATATTATATCAGCGTGTGAAAGGCTATGTTTGGTGTGAACTTTCCATTGTCAAATGTTGAGTGTTCTTTCTGAAATGTTGTTCATTTCGGAAATGGAAAGTTTTTTTTTTAAGAAAAAACAATTCAAATTGTTTTTTTAAAGTTTGGTTGGTAAGTTAGGGAGCACCCTGTGTTGGTTTTGCAGATGAAATCTAGTGAAATCTGTCGGAACACTAAAACCCTCTTTCGATTCAGGGGAATTGATGTTCATTTATAATGTTAAAGTCAAGTCTGTCAAAAAGTTTTATGCAGGCCGATGACTGTTTTCGACCACCCTGTCTTTTTACCTAACATTACAAGATATTACTTCTTTTTTCCCATATTTTCACAAGAATAAAACTGAATTGGTGAACCTTTTAATTTTTTTTTTTTGGGGGAACGACTATCGACTTTTGTTTGTTGACCACAGGGTGTGAGTTAACAAAAGTTCGAAAATTTATTCGTCGGAATTTATGAACAGAAATTTGTATAAACTTTCTCCGTCAAAGTCAAGCTGACACTTTCAGCTCAAAGTGGTAAAAAAAAGGAGAGTCTTTAAAAAATAAAGTCTTTCTGCCTTACTAATAATCATTTTAAAGCTTCACACTAAATATTTCGAAGGTCACAATATGCAATTTTGTACGGAAAATTTCCCCATTGTGAGATCAAAAAAATGTAGCCTGGACTGGACACTAAAAAAGATTAGTAATAGCGCGGTTTGACAATTGCTGTCTGTTTCTTGAAAAAAGTTTAAGCTCGTTTCTAAAATCGAAAATCAACCTATGGTCTTCAATTCGCCTTCATTTTACTATATATTGCAAGCGGTAAGGAATTTTGAAAAATCCCACTTGCATAATTTTATTAATTGCGTTCAATCTTTTGCAAAAAATAAATCGAGTCTTGTAGCTACTTATGGGTCACCCCGTTAAGGCGTTTGTTTTCCAAATAAATCGATAAATTTGTTTGAATATAGTTTCCGTGCTAATTGCGCATCCGACTTAAGCCGGGTTCAAAAAAAATGTTATGCGTTCTTATTTCACTAACAATGATGAGGTCGGTTTTGAAATAACGTTTCTCAAGCCTATCCACGCTGGTAGGAAAGCTGCACCTCACAGAGTTCATGGCTTCCGAAGGCAAACTTTCGGCTCTAGAAGTTTTCCATTGCTTTTCACTTGGAAAGATCTGAAGGCTGTTCTGACAGAAGCTCTTGGCAAGCCAATAGCTAGTCATTTTTTAAAAACTATGGGTCCGAAGGTAGGTAGAAGACTATCTTATTAATAGGTTTTGTGTATTTTTTTAGAGTTGGAAGCTTTTATTCTGTTGTTTTTGTTGTCAGTTTTTTTTAATGAAAGTTAACATCAGTTCAAGGACCTGAAAGTCTTCCACTTGCTTACGTAAGATGTCTAAAGTCGAGTCAAGATAAGGAGATGTGCCTAAAGCGCCTTCCAACCTAGTTTTTTTGGACTCATGGACTCGAACTTATTATTAGATGACCTTTTTGACTGCTTAACCAGCGTCTTATAGTCCATTTGCTTCGACCTGTAAATGTTTTAATTTGTCTACAGAAACCCGACTTCTGAAAAGCTTTTCAGAAATATTTCGGGTAGCACTGAAGATATATCATTTTCTATATAGGGTACTTCTAAAACTTTTGGCTTAGGCTTCTTAAGATCTTGAACACCGACCTCTATATTCCATTTTGTACCTAGTTTAGCGCTGAGTTAAATAGGTCTGTAGGTCCCTTACCCAAACGTTGTTCAATCATTTTTTCTAGGTATTCTAGACAGGGTACGAAGCCTCCCATTAAAAGTTAGGCCCCTTAATGTAGGGCTCATTACTTTCCCTGAACTGAAAGGACTGCAGTAAGGTAATGAATAAATGGTTGACGTAGAAGGACCTTTCGTTTATGTGGGTTTTTTGGGGGCTGGAATAAGTGCACCTTAAAAGAAAATCTCCTCAAATGACACCTCTAATAAAATCCCCAACAACAGCAAAAGAAAAACTTCTTTAACGATACTTCCAGCCAACACACACACACGCATGCAGATCCCTGCCCACGTAAGTAGATAACTATAAAACGGAACAATGAAAACAGAAATGAGGAAGAACAACAGCAACGAAACGACATCATCCTGATATTTGCTTAACTCACCCGAACGATATGCAGACAGAGAGTAAGTGTCCTTTAGCCTGCCGGTGATTTCCACACTGCTTATATAAAATCTTAAAACTTCTCAATTATGGCAAGGGAAAGCACTCCAACTCCAAGTAAGCGCGCGCCTCCAGCGAACCATGCCGAGGCAACAAGCTGAACTCGCATAACCAGCAGCCACCTCTCGACTAAAAACTTCTAAGGACGACACAGGAAACATGTATCGTTCACCAACCATATCGTAATTACAATAATAATAATTATTCGGACCCATTCCCGACTGAACCGCCCGCAATCAGGGAGTCGTCGTTCCTGGAAGGTGTTGTACTTCCAATTCGGTATACGGTGTACAAAGATAAGGAAGGACTTTGCGCATATTTTATCCTGCTGCCGAGGAAGCTATACTCAGTTGTTCTCCGATGACAATGTGAGTGTAGCATCGAGCAAAAACCAGATCGGTACATGGCGGCCAACCCCCACTTACACATTTCGAAGGACAGAGTTTTGTTCTCCATCTTTTTTGCTGTCGATGCCGTTAAATTGTTGCATTTCGACGAGCAGACTGCAGATTGAACTTTTGAATTATTATGTCACACAGTTGCGCACGGACATAAAATCACGATGTGTGTGCTTTGCATTCAGAGGATTCAAACAAAGTTCTGTCCTCGCACATTGTGACTTTTTGTTTTACTCAAATGGAAGGTACCTGGCTCTACACGTAGGGGGTGGGACGACCCTCACTCGTGGCGGTGAGATTGTGCAAATTCTAATGAGAACTATGAATGGATAAATTTGAAGTTTATGTGTTATTGATTTTTGGCACTCGGGGCTTGTCGACTGGCTTTAAGGGATTATGTTGTCTTTAAGTAATTAGTGGGGGTCTCTGAGTTGTTTTTGATTTAGTTGTTGTAGGACCGTGATTGGGAAGTACTTATGGGCTAATGCAGTCTTCCAAACCTTCCAAAATGTCAAAGGTCCGCCGCGGTGAAAAAGTCAAGAAGTCGACCGGATTTGCGGGCACCGGGCTACATTTATGCAGAGAAGACAATTTAATCTATAGCTTGACAAGGGGGCTAAAAATGTATTTTTAAGGAACGATGGCTAAGAAGGTTTGAAGACGGCACTGGAGGAAAACGCTTATGACGACGGGATTTCTTTGGTGGTGCAGAACTTTAAAAAGAATTGAAGCACATACAACAAATGGGAATGATCATGATTTTTAGAAAGAAAATTAAGAGCCATAACTGCTTAAGGGTGAATTCAGACTTATAAGCGCCGCCGGAGGGTCGCTTCAGGCACTCAGTCTTTTTCCAACTTATTTTTCAAGCAGCCGTGTTTATCATAAGTCTGTACCTACTTATGGAGCAAGTGAGAACTTCAGTTTAATCATGCATAGGGTGACCAGATCCACGCCCAGCAAAAAGAGGCCACCTTCGAAAATCTCAAATGAAAAATTGAAGAACAAAACATTCATTGAAACAAACAAAAAACATCAATTTTAACAAATTAAGTCAATTCCAACTTTGAAATAAAATAAAATAATGCCACTGATTAAATTAATGACTTTGATTATGTTTTTCGTTTGACCGTAATTTTTTTATATCCATGTCTGTTTTTTTCTTTATTCAATCCATTTCACTTTAAAAAAAACACACACACGATACCTAAACAAACAGATATATTTACCTTAAACAGAAATTGAGCTGTCAAATGAGTGGATGTGTTAAAAAGAAGTTGAACTGTCAAATGAGAGTGGGTGTGTTCAGACGAATGTTAAAAAAAAAAAAAATGGTGTTGTGTTCAGAAGTGAATGAGTTCGGATACAAATATATCTTAGGTCGTGTTCACACCAGAAAGAAGCAGAAAATTTCTGAATTAGTTTTGAACAAATGTGTTGTTTTTTTTAGATTAAAAGAGGACATGTCCTCTTGAAAGAGGGCGTCTGGTCACCCTAATCATTCAGAAGTGGCAAATCAAAACGAAAGCGACTACAAAACTTCTGTCAGCTGTCAAATGGGTTTGGTCGAATTGGTCGAAATAAGTGTTGCCAAAGCAAAGAGCAAACCTCTATGAAATGAGTAACGTCGTTTTTTAAAACTTTAACTTTCTTTTTAGTTTGTTGTCCATCAAACCGCGATTTTATAAGTCTATAAGTCTTGTGGCAAATTGCCAAAGACATGAATATTTGCGTTTCCCAATTCGCCACAAGACTTATAAAGCCCTGGGGTCAGATTCTGTAAGGCAAAACGATCAAACGTTTTCGTGCGCACGAATGATTTGCCCTATGTTGTGGACTATTCACATGAGAGCGAGCGAACGAATTGCTGAAATGCGAACAAACCACTTTTGATGCATTTATGAACAGAAAATTGCACATTTTACTATTGCAAGAGGAGGATAATTAATTCTTCCATCATAATGTATTAAAAAAACAAGTTAATAAACAGTTTAAGTAACGAATACACCCTTGACGCGAATTGTCAAAGTTTGTTCACAATCCGAATCATTCAATTCGCGTTCCACAGACTAGCGAAACATTCGTTCGAACTTAACTTCAAACTTGAAATATCATTGGCATTCTTTTTTTTTGTTCATATTTGTTTTGTTTTGGTCCGAATGGAAAATAAAAGAAATATGACTGAATCAACAGATAAGCATGTTTATCAAAGTAAAATATTCTCCTTTTTCTTTTTGTGTTCGGTTAAGCGGATGTAAAGGGTTTTCCAATGAGAGGTATTGTGAATGACCCGCTATTTCGGTAGCTGTCACTTTTGAAGCTTTTATTCTTTGACATCTGACAAGTAGAAACTACGCCATTACTAAAAATGGAACGATACACGCTTCAACAACGCATTGAAATTATTAAAATTCACTACAAAAATGGTGAAAATCTTGCAAAAGCATTTTTTGTTCGTCGTGAAGCACCTTGTCGGACCGCAATATAGAAATTGGTGGAAAAAATCGAGCTGTTGGGACAAGTTATTGATGTGAAGAATAAAACCCGTGTACGTCGCTCAAGAACAACCGAGAATATTGCTGCTGTAGTCCAAAGTGTTGAAGAAAACCCAGGTTTGTCCATTCCTCGTCGTTTTTTGGAATTGGGCATTCCACAAACGTCATTACACCGTATTTTGCATAAAGACTTGGGTCTTAAAGCTTATAAAGTCTACGCCAACAGCCCAGCGTCGATTCAAGACCTTAAAGATAAAATTCGTGAGGCTATCGAGGACATAGGGCAGCCACTTTGCGATTTGGTTATGGAAAATTAATGAAAAGGATATGGTCCTGTATGCGTGCTCGTGGTGGCCATTTGGCTGATGTTTTTTTTTCATTATTAACGACATTCCTTCCTCTTTATTATGAAATAAACATCCGATCATTTATCTCAAAAATTTAATTTTTCTTTGAATACCAAAATAACACCTCTTATTGGATAACCCTTTACATGCATTAATTTCTGTGTTTTAAATTTTTCCCACCACAAATAGGCCAACAATATTCTACCTCCCATTTTCGAGATTTTTTTTTTATTCAAAAATATAAAGTCAAAAAACAGCGACTGTCATTGGACTCGCGGGCGACCAAATAAAATGTTTCATGTGAATGAACTGTCAAAATTTGCGAATATTCGTTCGTTCGTAGGTAGTTGCTCGCTCTCATGCGAATGGTCCTTTACACAAGCAAATTTCTTCGTGCACACGAAAACGTTTTAACGTTTCGCCTTACAGAATTCCGACCCTGGCTTAAGTCCCATTTAGGTATTTTTCAAAGAGAACCTATATTCGAAGACAACTTTCTTGCAAGTTGCGAGGTCTGCGTTTAAAAATATTGTGGCCCTCTACACCTTTGATGGTTGTTAAAAAATGGTACAAGGATGCGATCCCTATCGTCTTTTAGGTGACAGGACAGTTTCTCAAATTTATTCGAGACTGTTATCAACTCTTTCGACACAAATCTGTTTCGCAGAGATACAGTCAGATAAAGAAACATTTATTCTATCTGTTGCGGGCGATAAAGTTTACGAACGGACCTCCACTAATGACAGAGGAACCCCGTAAAAATTAGAAAAACTGTCCAACTCCTGTTACTGCCCATAGTTCCAACTGAGACTGTTGAGCTCTACACGAGCGATGTTAGCACTGTTCGTTTTTCTAATTTGAGTATCAAGCTTCCATGCATTTTTGTCTCTTTTTTTTTGTTGTTTTTTTCGATTATTCGCTTAATAAAACTTCTGTATTTAAAAGGATAACACAAATGTGACCTTTCAAATCCTCAACAGAGACAGAGACAGAGACAATCGAAAATCGAATTGAATCTGCTGCCCTGCCCGCTGAGCTCATATCGTTCTATAATTTTGTTGACCGACAGCTTTACCACATGGACGGCCGCTCCGATGGCAATAAAACAAAAACGAGCAGGCAAACTTCCATCTCGTTAGAAACATTTGTCACCCTCGCACTATATAACGCGCGCAATAATGTCCCAACCCATACGGGAAATGAATGATGACCACAATAATAGAAGGGAAGGAAGTGCGAATAGCGCCCGAGATGTGGACACTTAATTCGCAGCGCAAAACACACCCCTGCAGATCGTTGCGGGCTACATTTCCCATAATGCCTCTCTGTACGGCCAGGGCCACTCCACCCAAACTGTTATTGCCCACAAAATGTGAATCGAAACGACTGCATACAGTCCCGCCACCCTAATGCATACGTATATGCATGCGCCACCAACCGGTATGGCAGCGTATACACGTTTTCATTAGAACGGAACTGAAAGCCATTTGCATAAATTTTCCAGCCTCAGCCCGGCCAGAAGCTAAAAGAGAAATATGTTCCGAGCGATACAGTTGCAGTTGGCGAAACTGGCTCTATGTCCAGGCACCCTGTGTTCGGCCATTATCGGTGGGGTGGGTGCCGGTCGGTGTATGGAATGGTTTAGTGCGGTTGAATGGTCCACCCCACTCTTCTGTTTCACCCCATAAAAATCGCAATAAAAGCAAATAAAAATCGCCTGAGCAAAGAATAGAAACGACTAACGAACCCACGCAGAAACCCATCGCATCCAATATCCAACTCCAGTGCAAAACAGCTCATGTCATATGTGTGTACATATCCTTCGATTGTACTCTGTGGATCGTGGATATGTCCTGCTCCTGGCGGGCCCGCTCTCTCTCTCTCCTGATTATATTTACAGTGCACTTAATCAAAGTTGTTTTTCGGTTGTTGTAATAATGCGCGACTCCTTTTTTTCCCCTGTGCATTTGTAGTTGTGTTTAGAGGAACTCTGTGCATACTTTGCAGTCAATCGACGGCAGTTATTCTCTCCTTCGTGTGTGTAGTTTCTGTTTCTCTGGGGCAAGCACAGGCACTCTTGGCACACGGCTGTGCCAGACTTTGCTTATTTTTTCCCGCCGTCTTCTGTTCCCGCTGTTACTTATATTCATGTTGCGAAATATCCTGCAGACTTCCACTACTGACAAGCAAAAAGAAAAAGAAACAGTGAACGATAATAAAATAAATAAAAAAAACAGCTGCAGCAGTTGAAGTGTTCTTTTACTCTCGGTGTAGTCGGTGTGCTCGCCTTTATCGTGCACACGTACTTGGGAAATCTATATGCATAAGTTCTATGCGGGCAAATTTAATTTTGTTGTAGTTTATTGGAGGAAGAATCCTTGTTGGAAGTGTTTCCATTCTTTATTCCTTTGGAGGGCCTGTCTCTCGATATGGGAGAGACTCGGCAGATTTTATTCATGTGGATTGGAGTGGAGACGCTGAAAGTTGTTGTTTCTATAAAAAGGGACGACCAAGGACAAGGAGCGAAGACATTGTTCACACCTGGCTCCAATTCGTAGTTTGATTTGCGTGGCACACAGTCGAGGGATTTTACGGCAATCCCAACGTGTTAATATATGGGTAACAATGAGCTTGGTTTTTTATTCAAAGATATCTATGGGACGTTTATGGGTCTGGCATTTGTTGCAGTTATTTAACGGCTTTAAGTTCGATTTGAGGCAGCACTTTCTTATTTCTGTCTTTCTAAACGGCTTTCCTTGGATGAGAGGTATGATAAAAGTGGGCATTTGTTGATCTCAAGTTGATCCTTCGAGCCGAATCAGAATTGCTCCGAATTGAGATGTCATGGTTCCTGATTTAAGGAGGAAGGTCATCTTTTCTAGGTTCTATCCTAAAATCCATTCAAGTTTTCTCCTCGCTAAGTGGGCCTTCGAGCCGCGTAACTAAAGTGACTTCTTTGATGGAATGAAACGACCCAACGTCCATTTGACAAATATCTATCTTTCTATGACGGAAAAATCTGTTGAGCGCTGCTTTAGAAAATCGGTCCTTCGAGCCGGGTAGTTGATCAATAAGTTAGTTAAGGTATACCATCGAAAATGTGTAACAAAAACCTGGGTAAAGATCCCGAAGTTATCTACTAAAAAGCTTATGGAAGTATATCGAGAAACTATAACAGAATCCGAAAGAGCAATCCCTATTCCAGGTCTAAACACAGCAGAGCTGTTGAGCTTGTTGCAATACGCTACTGCGTGGTTCCATTCGAGGCAAAAGCGAAGCTTAGGCAGACTTTTAATTGCCCCTTCGGGCATTAGCAGCTTCAACGAATTTCTTAGCCGATAAACGAATAAATCGTCAAAATCGCTTGTGATCAACTGGTCCTGCAAACCGGATAATGGCCGCACAGACAAATTCATACTATTGCCACTCCTTCTACTTAAGCAAATCAGCAGTAGTGTCCTTAAATGAAATTCAGTTAAAACTGTCCCCATACAAAGCTGGTCCTTCGAACCGGATCGTCTTTCTTGGCGAAATAAATCCATTTGTTAAACATCATCAAACAGTAATCTAGCCGCTTCCACCAGATCCTCTTTCATTTACCAATAGCTGCCCCTAAGTCCCCGTAACTACCGCCATCATCATCGCGGATACACAACGAAGCAAAGACATCAACTCGAATCACTCGTTTAACCTAGTTTCGCATTTTCAGTATAAATGTACTAAATTCAAAGCTGAGGGAAAAAACCCACCATCATAATCTGGAAACCTCACTACCTCAGCAAGGTAAGAAATCACGTGCGCCCTCAGGACTGACTTTAACACATACTCGTACATCACTCCCTAAAACTACCACGAGCACTTAATCTACACCAAAAAAAAAAAAAAAACGAATATCGCATATGACTCGTACGAGCATGTGCATAATTTTATAATTTTTGTCATACCCCAAGGACGAGGGCAAGAAAAAACGAAACGATATACCAGATAGAGAAGAGTACGCCGTGACACACGAGTGTATGTGAAACAATTTCCGTCCAAAGACCGAATGGAAAATACTGACGACATCAGGAGCAGCACACCGTCGCCATACACAATATTATGAACGCGAAAGATTTATGATCATTCATATTAAAAAATATGTTTTATGTCATTGTCCTTTGGTTGCAAAAAGGAGCAAAGCAAAAATAAAGAAAGGCAAATAAATGGGGAAGGACCGAGTGTCGCGTGATAATAACAATTGTTCTTAAAATATCAGAAATTGACGACATGTCGGCATTAAGGATATAGCAAGGAATCCCGGTGGGATTTTGTTTTCTGTTTATCCGTCATCCGGAAGTGATCAAATGAATTATAATGTACACAAATGCCGCAAGCGTTTACGTACAATGCGCTTGTCGCTGACACTCTTCTGTTGAGTTATGCGATGCGGCTCGAAGGACAAGGTTCAAGTGATGGGCAAGGGGAGGAGCCTACTGCTGTACGGTGTCGTCTGGAAATAAATTATATTCTTTTCTTATCCTTGACGTGAAAGTATCCACCAAAAGAAAAAAAAGCAAAGAATCGTGAAAACATCTCGCGAATTTTTTATTTTTGTTTTAATTAAACCCGAATCACGAGTCCTTTTTACGGTTTTATTTCGAAGGTACTTGCCACGTCTGTGCGGATTAGTCAAGGTGTAAATTTTCAATCCTGGCCCGACAACAAACTGAAAAGAATGCCGGCGCAAACAACAACCCTTCGCATTCCGAGCTGAAAGAAAAGCTAAACCCCCTTTCTAACCGAGCAATTGCCCTCGAGGAGGGGAGGACACCAGTCACCCACAAGCGGTGTCACTGTACTCGTGTACGGCAAAAATCCGCAACGAATTCAATGATTTCAAAAATCACCCTGAACTCGACGTGATTTTGGAACTCGTCCTTGTGATTTGCTGCGAAGTGCGTTTTGGGAGTCCTTTTTTGTTAGTTGGTTGTTGGTTGTTGCCGTACGCCCTCAGTTATGATGTCCTGCTGCTGGCCTTTTTTCTGAGGGTGCAGTCAGAAAGGTAACACGCGCTATAGCCGTTTCAATGCCTCATCTCCGCGTGTATCCTTTTTCAACTTTTGCCTTTTATGACTAAGCGACAGACAGAAGGATACACACGTTCGGTAAATTTATTGTCTGCACAGACTTTCCCAGGTAATTCACAACAAAGTCGCTCAGTGTCGACGTCTTAGCGGAGAGCAATTAGTCGGTTAATGGTATTTTGCAGGATTCCCTTTGCGCCGCTCAGCGCATGATAAACTCGCCCTTATCCTTGTGCGGGAATGCGTTTCAATTTTGAAAATTTATCGTTTTGATTTCTTCCTTCAGCCTGCTCCTTTGTTGCAATTGTTCTCGGTAAGTTCTTTTTACCCGACTGCCTTGGAATGGATGTCGTTGTCCTTGCTGGCGTTTGTATTTCACCAGGGCGAGGGTGAATTTGAATTGTGTGTACTCGTACCTATATGAAATAATGTTAAAAATGCTAAAATAGTCTAAGATAGATGACGCTGGCGTATGTTGTTATGAGGCGCCGTCCTTTTGATTGCAGTGTGTGTGTGGGAGGTGTTCCGTGTTCCTGTAGTGGTGTATGGTGGCAAAAGGTACAAATTAAGAGGCATAAATAAAGCCCGCGTTCGTATGCACGCATCTTTCATTTTTATTTCATTCTTCTTTCGGTGGAGGCGAAAATAAATTAAAATTTACAATGCAATTGCGTGAGTATGGAGGCGGCAGGAGGAGAGCACACCACTCCATCCCCGGGGACAGGATTGGATGTCATATGGTCGGGTGGAATGTAATTACAAGTGAAACGAGTGTTGGGGGAATTTAAATTAAAATTGTTTTTCGCTGCAAAATTATAAACGGTAAAGAATTACCTCGCCATGTTAATGACATCCTCTTTATTCCGTAGTTAACGCAACACAGTAAGCTTCCTTGCAACAAAAAAAAATGTAATTCCAATCTTTCTCATTACAAAAGAGTTGTTACACGAGGTCTGTTCTGAAAAAATTTAAAAAAAGGCGAGGTCACAGTTACAGGTCATTGGGGGCACGGGAATTCTGTTGAATTAGTGACGTTCCGCAGGTGAGTCCAAGAGGGCCTGCTTTGTTTCGGAAACTTTAATTGGTGTTCCAAGCAAGTACACTACTAACCTGTAGGTGGTTCTCGTTTACTTCGGTTCAAATTGAATGAGGAAAAATGTGTCAGGACGTTTGGAAGGGACCAGAACAAGGATTTGACCTCGGGAAGGTTTCTAACTAATCTTGCATTGAACACGAAAATTCGACAAAACATTATAAGCAACAGCGAACACGCCTTACGGTTGTCACTTGTCAACGTGTCTGTTGTATTCAAAAATGGTGGCCGAGTGCTCGTCGCTCAGTACTAAGCGCAAGTGACAATCACTTGGACAGTTGGCTGCGGGTCGAAGGTTCACTTCCTGTCAGGGGAAAAATAGTAAAGCATTTCCAAGCCGAATATGCATGTACGAAGAATTGACAGTCACAACTCAACTGTTCAAAAAAATCCAATGATTTTAAATAGCTATCTCCCACCAAGCTTCCCTCTTAAACTAAACATGGACAAATCCTCTCTTCTGTAGAATTTTCGCCTTATGCTGCTGGCTGCTCTGATAAAATTTCATTTGCAAGCCACATTTCCCACTCCACTCGAAGCCATGGCTACAGTGCGACAGAACACACTGTGGCTAAGCAACAGGAATCCGAACCACATATCGGTTTTGGGTGCCGTCGCACATGCTACAATATCCCACCGAAAGTAACACGATGCCCGAGCAGTCGCCTTGGGACGGCCAAGTGTCAACTGCCATCCGAGGGAGTAAATATGCTCCCAATTAGGTCATCGTTTTACTATACCAACTCGCAATGTTTTCGCGTCGTATTACAATCATTCCAATGGATTTACGATGATTATCCAGAGTCCATCCTGACCAAGGATACGGGCGTATTTCGCAGTAAATTAATTTCTCTGCTTCGTCGTATATTTTCTATCCGTTTATTCTTTTTTTTTTTTAACCAAAATAGCTGACGGCTGCTGCCAAATGATGACGACGCGAAGGATCAGAATGGCATAGTAGGAGCCCTTTCAAATCCGTATTTATTTATTTTTTTTTATTTTTTCCAGAGAGAGAGAGAGAGAGAGGTTGAATATTAAACTCTTAGTCAACAGAAAAGTCAACAGAACGGGAGAGTGGAATTAAAAAAAAAAAAGGGGGAAAGAAAGACTCCTGATGGGGGGGGATATAGAATTAAAACAGCAAGCCCTGCTTGTTTCCTGGTCAAAGGATGTTTGTTTGTTTGTCCCACCATCATTCATCCATACATTTTTCCATTCACCAGCAGAAAACTAAATAAATAGGAAAAACACTCAAGTGCGGAGAGATGCTGTTCCGGGAGGCGGAACAAAATTAATAAGTATATATAGAGTGATATCCTGACATCGCAGTGCAATGCAATTAATACCAGCAATGTAATCCTTTCTCGCGTAGTTTTATCCTATTTTTAGTGTGTGCATTTCTCTCGGTTGTATTTTTTTTTCTGCATTCTTTTGTAATAAATGGAAGTTTGTGTTGCTTTACGGCCGTTGCAGTTGCAGCATACCCACCCAGAAGCGAGAGAGGATGATGGACTGAGGGAGGTTTTTGTCTGAAACGAACGCAGTAATAATGGCTGATGTTTGCTGATTTGTTTTTATGTTGCCGTTTGATCTGGGACTCTCGGAGTTGTAGGTGATACTATAATAGTTGGGAGCAGTTCTCTTTTTTTAATCGAATGGAGTTTAATTAATGAAAACGATGAGGGGATGTTGTTTGTGGGCTGGGGGTGGTTTAATTAATGCAATACCTGATGGAATGGATGCCGCAAACTTATTTTTAATCAGACAAATTGAATCGGGTGGATTTTCAATCATCGTTTTGCAAAAATGCTGTACTTTACAATAGATGCACATCGATGGATTGCGGGGGAGAGGTTCGCGTTGGGCGCCAGTTTTTTTTTAACACGCAATTACTTACTGAGGGCGACTATATCGGTAGTTAAATTCGACAAATTTTCTAACGGCCCGTGTGGGGCTTATCTATTGTTGTAAGTACAAAAATTCATTCCTACTAAAAATAAATAAACACTGGGTGCGAGAAGCCTCCAAAATTGATTCCAATTTGTAAGTTTCTTTTTTGCGACTTAAGATTGCATACCCTAAGCGAAGAAATTAGCTTTCTGAGGACAGTTTTCCTTTTAATTGTTTGTCAGAGTTTCCTGATAGTGGGGGCAGCAGTTTTTAATTTGTTTGGGGGTCGAACCTTGGCCCGTTCACTGAAATGTTTAGCACAGCTAATGGTTTTTGATATATGTACTATGCGAAGAAATGAGCTCTCTGAGGACAGTTTTCCTTTTAAATGTTTGGCAGAGTCTCCCGATAGGTGCAACAGCAGTTTTTATTTTTTTGGGGGTCGAACCTTGGCCCGCTCACTGACATGTTTAGCACTGCAAAGGATCTTTGATGTATGTACTATGCGAAGAAAGGAGCTTTCTGAGAACAGTTTTCCTTTTAAATGTTTTTTCAGAGTCTCCCGATAGTTGGAACAGCAGTTTTTATTTTTTTGGGGGTCGAACCTTGGTCCACTCACTGTTTAGCACTGCTAATGGTTTTTGATATACATATGTACTGTGCGAAGAAAGGAGCTTTCTGAGGACAGTTTTCCTTTTAAATGTTTGGCAGAGTCTCCCGTAGTTGCAACAGCAATTTGAATTTTTTGGGGGTCGAACCTTGGCCCGCTCACTGACATGTTTAGCACTGCAAAGGATCTTTGATGTATGTACTATGCGAAGAAAGGAGCTTTCTGAGAACAGTTTTCCTTTTAAATGTTTTTTCAGAGTCTCCCGATAGTTGGAACAGCAGTTTTTATTTTTTTGGGGGTCGAACCTTGGTCCACTCACTGTTTAGCACTGCTAATGGTTTTTGATATACATATGTACTGTGCGAAGAAAGGAGCTTTCTGAGGACAGTTTTCCTTTTAAATGTTTGGCAGAGTCTCCCGTAGTTGGAACAGCAGTTTTAATTTTTTTGGGGTCGAACCTTGGCCCGTTCACTGAAATGTTTAGCAAAGCTAATGGTTTTTGATATATGTACTATGCGAAGAAAGGAGCTTTCTGAGAACAGTTTTCCTTTTAAATGTTTTTTCAGAGTCTCCCGATAGTTGGAACAGCAGTTTTTATTTTTTTGGGGGTCGAACCTTGGTCCACTCACTGTTTAGCACTGCTAATGGTTTTTGATATACATATGTACTGTGCGAAGAAAAGAGCTTTCTGAGGGCAGTTTTCCTTTTAAATGTTTGTCAGAGTCTCCTGATAGTTGGGCAGCAGTTTTTAATTTTTGTTGGGGGTCGAACCTTGGCCCGATCACTGAAAAGGGTTATTGATATATAAGTGTGATATCGTAAGTGCCGGAAATATATCGATTTTCCAAAGCACACAGATGGCAAGTTTTTTTTTTAAATTACGCAGCGTGATTCATCCGCTTTGTCTACGTAGCATAGCCTCATTTTATCAAAGTACGTATGTACGACTTCATTTTTATCAGTAATCTTCTGTGAATTGAATAGACGCAGACCACGGCCCACTATTTCAAGATGCGATTACATTGAAAACCACTGAAAATTAGTGAGAACCGCACAAATTCAGATCGAAATCTAGAAAAAATTGGGCGCCAGTTAAGGATATTTAACGCAACACTTCCTTAATGACCAAAAAGGTACGGAAATCGATGTCGGTAGAATGCAAGGTAATGAAGAAAGGGTAAAATTATCGAAAAGCCTTATATAAGCCTTATAAAGTCTCCTGTCAGTAGGAAGACCATTGTGTCTGTTATTAGACCAACAAATTGCCAAACGCTGGACAAATTCTTACACAAAATCCTCTTCAGCTAGGCAAATTGTGTGGTCACCTTTGTGGTTGCCAACAGGAAAGAGCTGCTCAAGCACGATGCAAAGCCACATACGAAGAATCATACGGAACACTCGGAGACAGCTCCAACAACCGTAGGCATTTATAAGTATTTAAATCGATAGGTGTCCTTCAGATTGGCTGAACCAAGTTCAGATGATAGCCCCAACTTCGTACAAATTTTGTAAAATTCCCAACGACATCCCTTGCCATGCATCCGCATAAGATACTTCATTAAATTCCATCGTAATCATTGTCATTGTACCTACTCCAATGGCTGCCTCATTCTAATCCCAACAGTCGGTTGCGATTGTATCCCTACAAAACCATAGAACAATTGCACTGTATCTATTCGAACTTGTGTAGGGAATATACGTAGTTTGCTCAACCCCGTTTGGCAGCTTTATTTCATACGTTATTGTCAACCGGGACTGCATATCCTTACCGGCATTTGAATAGCAGTTCTTACGCTCTTCTCTGGCAGATTGGTTGCAGATTTAATAATTGTCCATTGCGAACTGGTTGTGCATTAACTCGACAAAAGTCTCTCTGTTCGACTACTGATAGGCTGTGGAAGCTTGTGCCCGTAGCGGTTTTTGTTCAACTCCGGCAATGGTAAACATTGCTGTTGTATTTTCTCATGCACTCGACTGAACCAATGGTTGACATGGAATGTGAATGGGCGCATGTTGGAATTCTACGGGGTGTATTGAAGGAATTCAATGGCAAAGTGACAGCGTTTCTCTGATCTGCAGGGGAGTATACTTCTTCCATGGAATGTTGGCAAGAACAGTGCTGCGGGAGGTAGGTACGCTTCTTTTTAAAAAAAAATTCTTAACTGGCGCCCAAACGACAAGGGTTATGGCACTATCTTCAAACTTCTCCTCACATCGACTGTGATTTCCCAGTTGCAAATTAAAAGC
This sequence comes from Cheilosia variabilis, assembly GCA_951230905.1. Taxonomy (NCBI): domain Eukaryota; kingdom Metazoa; phylum Arthropoda; class Insecta; order Diptera; family Syrphidae; genus Cheilosia; species Cheilosia variabilis. The sequence continues at coordinate 56,470,629 of OX579678.1, read as the reverse complement.
ACACAAGGCCACCTTTATGGTCCACATATGCCAGTTGCACTCAATTTCTGGAGGGTTTTTTTTAGAATTTTCCTATTCCGCAGACACACCCTGTACAGGTGGTATTTTCGGGTTAATCAACTTAAAGTGCGTGCATACGAAGCATCCGGTGCAGCCAGCACGATCACTACCAGTGCTCACGTTTTATTCGAAAGTCCTCCTATTTCTGTGTAAGTTGTTTATTTTTTCAGCGCCCTACTTTGTCCCTCTCTCTCTCCCGCTCTGTTTGCATGCACAAACAGGACAACCCTGAGTGGAATACAACGTCAACCTTATGGCATTTTGTATGTGCGAAGAGATTTCTACAACGTAAACTCGAAAAATCTGTAGCGCTTAGGATAAACAACACATCATTGTGTCCTGCATGGCATATCCAGCCATTCACCGTATCCATACGTTCGCTTTGCTCGCTTGTGTATGCCACTGCATTCGCAGGCAAAATTGAGTAGTTAAATAGGACATGGTATTGGGGGGGCGGGTGTTGTAGGCGGCTGAGCTTGAACGACAACGGTCGGAGATCGAGAATGGAACAACCATTACTTCTACAACTGTTGTCGAATGATAAATAATTCCTCGAACGAGACTGGAGTGCATGTTGCTGCTTGCCATATGTGTCTGTGTGTGTGTACACATCCATTGTGCAAATAGTTTTCTGTTAGTCCCGTTGGTAACATTGGCTGCATTTTCAATTGGAAAATCGGATTCATTTGAATTCGTTGAATCAGTTTTTTTTTTCTCCCGTTTTTGTGTTGTATTCAAAGCACACATACTCGTTCAGGAGGACAAATAAAAAATTCTGCATGCATTGGCAAAAGGTTATTTTCGATTTCTTGGTCCACTATCCGGCTCGAAGGACCACTTTACTGAGGGTGGATGATGGGGCTAGCTACGTACCTACTTCCTTTAACTGGGACGACTTCTCTGCCATCATTTCTTTTTTATGTTTGCAAATTGTAAATGGCGTTGTGTGGTCAATGCACGATGCAGATACTTTTCTTTATTCTTATGGCATAGTCCGTACGATTGAAGCAACAATAAAATTTGAATGCAGACATGAAGCAGATTGTCGTCCTTGTTTGGCTGTCTGATGTGATTATTTTTTATATGCAAATGTGATCGTCGATAATCGCTCGGGTGGTCGAACAAAGGCAGGAGGCAAGTTTGGATTATTATGATAATCCAACAGATGGTTAGGTATATAATGTTTGAAAATGGAATCTAGGTAAGCGGATCGGGCGCAATAGTCGTTATAGTTTTCAAGTATCGAATGTAAAATTATTTCTCTGCAATGCTGGGTACTTGAGTTATTCTATGGGGATGGAATGATTGTACTCCTGCAGGGTTTTGAGGGGAGACGCTTATGGTTCTACGTTGGGCGCCAGTTTTGAATGTAAAATTATGGGGCTTTTAAATTATCTAAGCGTTTTTGAATGTTGGGGGAACTACTACCAAGAGTGGGCCTCTTGCATTTTCCAGGTGCCTGGCGGAGTATTCGTATTTTTCCCCTATTCAATTGATGAAACAAATAAGCATCATCTGTCATGCTTGAAGTTCAAGGGACCAGTTTTATTTATGGCATATTTTGTGGCTACTTAGATATGTTGCGAAATGCTCCGTTTACAAAACGTCTCTTCCGTGGATTGGAGCTAAATGATTAGTACTTAGGAATGCTAAGCAGTGAACCAACTTAAGTTAGTTGGAATTGCTGGAACTGGCTGCAGGAAAACTCGAAAATAATTGCCTTGTGGTGCAGGGCAGAGACAATAACCGGTTTTAATAAAATATCCTCTCGATTCAATGTTTGTGCAGCTTGTTCGATTTCTTTTTGAAAGTCTCAGATGTCTAGGTAGGCAAATATGAAAATATCACGAGTGGTTATAGTGATTCGTATTTCCCATGTTGGGCGCCAGTTTTCATATCAAAAATGAGTTTTAGAACATTTGCGGCTAAATTGATCTGTGGACTTGTAAATATTCAAAAGTCAACTGCCATTGACACGTCTTCTATAATTCGTAGAGGTACCAGCGTAATTTCGGTGCAGTCCACCGTTGGGCGCCAGTTTAACTGGGCAATTACAGAGGCTAGAGGAGTGTTTCTCTTGAGCTGATTTGGAAAAAAATCAATTGAACTTTGGTGGGTTGTTGAATAAAGTACTTTTCGGACCTGTTTGTCCTCAACTATAGGCTTCAGTTCGGTCAAAGCTGTCCTGATTTGTAGAAGTTTTGGTATTGATTGATTTTTTGAACCAAGTAAAGCCAATTGCTAAACAATGTTTAAGGTTGCAACACCGACATTCAATACTAAGACACATCTAAGTACTAAGAACGGTCCCACGTTGGGCGCCTGTTTACATATTGGCCTCGCTTGCTGTTTCTTAGTGAAAACGGGCGCAGAGACTATAGCTGCTCACAAAATTGATAATTTTTAACTGCTGATCCTTACGATTTTGAAAGAAATTCACATCTATTGCGAAGAAATCTCTACCAGATTCTGCTGATAGTGGTCGCCTGTCCTTTATCTAGCCTGATCCAACTGCCAACATCGCCGCATCTCGTTTTTACACTGAATCACAAAGCAATTGCATCACTCTCAACACCTGCAGACATTTCCAGATACTCCACAGTCCACACACTCGAAACGCATTTTCTGTGACTCATTCCCCATCAGTGGCACTCATCCCATTGCCATCTCCCAAAAGCGCAATCAACCCCAATTCGTTCATTCAATGCAATTGTAGTGTAAAGTTTCAATCCTAACAAAAAATTACATATTCATCGCTTACAAAGGGCTGATATGCAAATTCATACGAGTGCTGCTATAGGCCCTGGCTCTAGCTATACACAGATACAAGATACACCCAATTCGTGCAACCGTTATATCATTAGTAATTTATAGTAATGGCATCGTAATGCAATATGCACTTCATTAAACTCCCCCGGCATTCCGAGAAGCACCACCGCCGCCGCCGCCGCCGCGCTCCGATATAGGGTGCCAATGCCAAAGTGAAGCTATCACAGCGAAACGGCTGAAGCAGAGTGTGCGCTATCGGAAGCGCGCCCATACTCACCTTCAGCGATGTTATTGGGAGGGAAATAAAATAAATAAATGCAGAAATCCGGTTGCGAAATTTTGCACAAATTGCTCTGTGTATATTCGCCCCGCCACCGACAACTACTATAAAGAGAAAGAAGTATGGCATGCAAAAGGAGAGGCGGAAGTGTGCAAGGATGCCCCCAGCATAGTGGCCCAGCAAAATGGAAGCCCCAAAACGAAAACTCCTGCCTGCCTAGCACATATGTGCGCTCGTGGTGCAATGAGTGCGCTGCCCTCGACGTACGCTCGTGTGTGCAACTGTGCACGCTCTGGAATCAAATTTTGCACACGTACATTTATGCCAATTTTGTCGTTTTAATTTATTTAACTATATCTAGCAGTCCTTCGTCCTTGTATGCCTTTCGTAAAATGGCTATTTGTTGATTTCGACCAAAAAGCTCCCTTATCCGGATTGCTTGTGTTTTTTTTTTTTTTTGTTGTTTTTTTGCAGGCAAGAGAGAGACAAAGATACGTACTAAGTGTATGCGGAGGTAGGGTGTGAGGATGCACATCCGGGGATTGTGTACACCATCCGCATCATCATCATCATCATCATAGTCGTCGTCTATAGAAAAAGGTTTTTCCAATATTAATGACCACTGCTGCTCTAGTGCATGTGCAAATTTATGTTCTACTCCTTTTTGGGTGTTCTGTTTTTTTTTTTTGGCATACTCTCCGGTACTCGCCGCCGTTTATATGACGAGGGTTCTCTTTTGGCTTTAATGGAACTTCAAAGATAAAGTGGGCAGCAGCAGCGGACGCCGCGCACACCAACTACAGCACTGAGTGGAGTGGCTGCACTAGAACGTGGTTTGACTTGCCAAAATGGTTTTTCCAACCTCGGGTGCATTTACCACTGCCGAAAAAGGCAAACACACACAATACTGCGGGTCCTGGGTAATGGATATAGGGGTTGCACTGCGATGTTGGTGGATGCATAAAACAAATTTGTCTAATGCAAAACAGTTTATCTGATTAAGAGAAAATTGAAAATGGAGAAAAACAACACACACACACACAGACACACATGCAGCCAAACAAACAAAGCCAGTGATGCGATGCGACGCGAGGACCATGCATATGTATATAAATTATACAACAAAGACGACACACAGAGGCAAATTCAATTAATTTACTGCTGCGTCGCTCACTTAGCGTACGAAAGTACTGGCGGGTTGCGGGTACATTACCTACAAATACCCGGGCAATCGGTGTGGGTGGTGTTTTTTCATCAAACCGCTCTGCCATATTTAATATGTTTTACAGGCGGCTTTTGTCCTGATAAGGCTTTTTATGCATAAACGAGAGGAAATTAGATTGAAATTGTGCCAAGTGGAGCACAGCAAATAGGATGTAGGTATATGGATACTGTGTGTGTTCGGCCTTCTCCGAAAAATCAATTTTACAACAGCAGGTCGATGGATGTATCTATATTTGTGTATTGCGAGTTTATTTATTAGATCTGCGAGTTGATATTGCTGCAGTGCACTTCTGAGCGGGATGAGGTTTGCATTTTAAATGGCATCGGACATTTTTTTGGATACTGGCAGCCTGCATGGCTTAGAAGGAATATTGATGAACGGGCGCCCAACGACGGGACGTGTGCAAATTTGGATTGGGCGTTTTTTTTTAAATAGTATGGCATTGGAAAGCAGTTAAATTTATTGCGATTTAAATTACCTACAAAATTGTGGTGATCAACCAACTGTCCCTGAAACATGGAAGGAAATGCTTTCGATTTCTTGGCTCCTGAGTAAAAATGTTCAATGCGATTGGATATTGGAACAATTGGTGCCCAATAAAGTGTGATCAGCAAAATCAGTGCGATTCAAAAGAAATTTCGTACGAAGTTTTATAGTTGGCGCCCAACGACCGACCAAAGACACATATATTTGAAGCAAGCTCTGTCGGCAGCGAAATAAAAGCACAGCCTTTTTATTCTTGGAATTTAATGTTATTATTATTATTTAAACTATTAACTATTAATAAATTAAGAGTTAAAAGGGGAAACCTATAGCTACCAGGGCTTTCGGCTAGGAATGGAATTTAATGTATTTTACAAACATTTCATCTACAAAAAATAGAAACTGTGCCGACCACAAATTAGGACGCATTTTCAAACGTCCAAAAGATCTGAAAAATGCAAATGAGTGCTATTAGTTTCCACTGAAGACTTATGAACACTTTAGTCCAACGAAAGATGTCAGAACTGAGGCAAGAAGTCCAAATATTCATGGACCCCAAAAAGTTATCAGCAGGTACCTATTTTTACCCACAAATATTTTAAAACAATTCGCAGAATGTTTGTTGAAATCGAATTAATTCGGATACACTCTATTTGAGCTTTAAAAAAATATTCAGTGGCGTATATGATTTTTAAAAGTGTGGCGCCCAACCGTGGATCATCGGACCTTTGCGTTGCCACTTTTTAATCGTTTGTCTGGCAGGATTGTACCTAAAAATACTGCGTTCGTCAGTTTATTTAGGAAGAACCAACCCCATTTTTTGAGCTTTAAAAAAATATTCAGTGGAGTATATGATTTTTAAAAAAGTGGCGCCCAACCATGGATCATCAACCATTTTGGCAGGATTGTACCTAAATGTACTGCGCTCGTCAGTTTATTTAGGAAGAACCAGCCCCGCTTTTTGAGCTTTAAAAAATATACAGTCGCGTATATGGTTTTTGAAAGTGTGGCGCCCAACCATGGACCATCGGACCTTTGTGTTTGCCACTTTTTAATCGTTTGTCTGGCAGGATTGTAGCTAAAAATACTGCGTTCGTCAGTTTATTTAGGAAGAACCAGCCCCGCTTTTTGAGCTTTAAAAAATATTCAGTCGCGTATATGATTTTTGAAAGTGTGGCGCCCAACCACGGACCATTGGACCTTTTCGTTTGCCACTTTTTAATCGTTTGTCTGTTTGAAATTGACAGGATTGTAGCTAAATGTACTGCGCTCGTCAGTTTATTTAGGAAGAACCAGCCCCATTTTGAGTGAAGGCCATTCAATTTTTTTGACGTAACTCAAATTAAATTCAACTCTCTTTCATTATTTGAGAGGAATATGCAACCCTTCTGCCTTTAGTAATTGAAATTGAATCCCCGTCTTCGTGACATCTATCGAGGTGAGCCTGGGTCTCAAAAACAGGCCTCCGGTTTTCCACTTCAAAATTTTTGCGGGACTTAAAAATCTGAACGAAGCCGTTCAAGTAGTCACAACGCACTGACAGCATTAGATTATGAAGTAAAAAGTTGCTTGTATCACGACGTATTTCGGAAACCATTCGCAGTCCCAAAGCAGTCAAACTCGTTGACGTCGAACGGAATGACTAAAATTGGCGCCCAACGCAAAGTTTTTTCCAAATGAAATTAAATCTAATGAGTGTTCTACCAAAAGCAGTCGAGATTGGATCTTTTTTTAAATTGGCGTCCGATACAAGGTCCCCCTTTAAAAAAAATGAGCGTTTTTTTTTTTAAATCGAAAGTTCCCACAAACCCGCTATCAGAATCAGTTTCATCAGACATTCTCCGGAAAAACATCGTGGAACAGTAAATCCTGACAAAAATTCCAGTACGCACTGCCGAAACCGATCAAGAGACCCGTCCAAGCCGTTTATTTTTCCTTTCTGCCGAAAAAACACACATGAAACCAACTCGATGTGATTTACCACCAGAAAAGCGGCACAGAAAAAATGTATAGCGCGCACTGACACACAGAGAAGAACTTACCCGCGAACCCATTACCATTACCATTACCATTACCAGCAATTAGCCGCCACTTTAGAGCCCATTATGTGTCCAATTCTGGTCGCGCTAAGGAGACCCACAATAGATAGATCTCTGTTCTAGGAACCGATATACATATACGGCTATACGCCTTTTGCGGTTCCGTGCTCCCATTAGGCATATTCGAAGCGGTCGTCTCCTACACCTGTGCCAGAGAGACGGGCAAACGGACGGTAAAAACGGTCCCATACGGGCACTGATGGGTATCTTGTTAATTGGTAATTTCCCTTCCCTTGCCTTCGCCACATCTTCTTCTTTGCTATGATTAATATCCTTGTTAATCACCATCATGCGGAACAGGTGGACTCGGCAAAGGACAAAGAAAAGAAAACCAACTATATACCTATAAAAATTCCACAAAGGCAAATGGCAATTTGCCAGTACATAAGGGCCAGACGCGCGAAAGAGGACCACATAAAAACCCAATGAGCCAACCAATTTATAAGAATTAATTGTCCTGCGTTCATTCATAACCTATACTAAATGTGAGGTGAGTGAGTGTGCGTTCTTTTCATCGGTAACAGATCACCCGACAAGTATAGTAATTCGTATCTCTCTAACAAAATCCACCTACGAATAGCCGACAACTGTCCGACAACGACATGCCATCGTTTATCCTTATTCGCTTTTAGCTTTCTTTATTATTTTACGCTTACGTTGCAGGATCTCACTTGCAGGACGACAGCAGGCAGCGCGCACAAAAAATGCAATCAACTCTCATTTAGCGAGATCATTTGTCACTCTGTTAGCAAGTCTCCGTGTTGCTGTCGTTGTCGCATCGCAAAAGGATTCTTTTCAATTTGACTTATGCCCCCCCACCATCCCCCACCCATCTGGGCAGCGTCTGTGTACTAAATCCCACTCTGGCTAGTTTGTAAATCACATTTTGCATCCCCCACCCTGCGTGACTGTACTTCTAATCTCGGACTTTGATACTCGACGTGTCGCAATGGTTCTCAGTCTCCGTCGCCGCCGCCGCCGCCACGTGTACACTGTACACATGTACACAATGACCCGACACTCATGTCCTTCGTATACGTACAGATATCCATTTCAAATCATGAATACATGGCCGGCCACCAACCGACCGGTGGCAATTGCGGCATTTTTGCTCGTCCAGAGCAATTATAATGCAATTAAACACAGCAGCGCCAGTCATAGTCATAGTCGGAGCCGACTCCATTCTACATAAACCGGAAGATGTAGCCTGACGCCCGCAAACATCTCCGCAAAAGTCCCTGTTCAAAAATTCAGCCACCAGGACAGCGAACCAAACGACTGTAGTCACATCAATTTTGGAAAATGCCTCCAGGACATGTTATTGTATGTTGTTCCGCACACACCTACTCCATGGAGAGGGTGGGCACCGGACATGGACATGAATCCCCTCCGAAGGTGTTGCAATGTATTATTGTCGGGCGCGACAAGGACGAAGGACGGTCAATGTGCGGAATGAAAATATTATCACACCTTGTGGTCGTGGACCGCTCTTAAGCAGCGTCGCGTCGAGTGAAATATTAATATTTTTTTGTTGAGCCACCTTGCGCGGTCGTCACTTGAGGACCCCCGGTTGATTCAAAGTCAATAAATAACGAAGCCGGTGCAGGGCTTGCAGAAGGGCTTAGTGCGGCCTGAGTTATGTGCTTAATTCTGTTTGGAATTTGGTCAATTTCGCTGCAGGCTTTATGGGTGGTCGGACCTGCATTTTTAAAGAGAGTTCGCACTGGCGTAGGGATAAATGGGACAGGAAGCCATCTCTAATCTGAACAGTTCAACGCACCCACTTGAATCGGGGGAAAAAAAAAAAACAATCTTCATAACTAGAATCCTTCCAATCATCGTCCATGGAAATCTACTGCTTCAATTACCTAATTGGCCCACTCTGAAGGTACCATCAAACCACTTCCCTCGGATGCAGCTCGCAAAAGGAAACCTCAACTTCAATTAATCAAACTAACAGGGAATAAGCGAATATTGCCACCTATGCGCAGACCAGGCGCGAGCGATCCAGCCAACTAGCATGCAGAATGTGGTCTCTGATGCTTCTTCATTCAACCTTGTTAACTTTGTACTCCTTGCGCCCCACCCACATGCCCCGCCGGCAATCCACTTTAATATCACTGCAGCATTGCTCACCCATAAGGATATTAAGTTCTCACTCGGTCCTTTCCTGTGCTAGTCAAAAGGTGCACATGCAACACACCAATCTATCACAGCTTCCTCATAAATCCACCGTTTTCCAATCTTTCATGGTCCGTATAAACAGAAAAAAAAAAAAAAAAAACACCCCACAGGTCGATTGCACTGCTACTCCGCTTAGGCGACCTCGAATAGAGTACTTACATGGAGGAGGTGAATGGCAAACTATCCTCTGCGGTTTACAGCTGGCATAAAATCCGCAAAAGAATCTCTTGGCAATAACTTAATAGCAGTAGGTTGCATGCGCTGCCGAAGTTGTTGGGGCTGCCGGAGCTGTTGGGGCTGCCGGAGCTGTTGGACCTGCCGAAGCTGTTGCAGCTACCTACGCGAAAGTGTACAGGTATAGGTACGGGTAAAAGGGGCCTTTAAAAATGCATATCCATAAAAGGACTAACCAGCAACAGGACCGAGCAAGTTTACGTCCTCCAAAAAAGAAAAAAGAAAAAAAAACCTAAAGAGATAAAACCGACGGTCTATAGGTTGCTTTCAAATTTATTGGAGATTTATTTGATTCTGTGCGCCTGTCGGTATGTTGTGCTGGAATCTGTGCCGTGCATGATTTTTCGACGGCACTCTCGCTCAGAAGTTTCTCCCGTATATGAGATCAGAAATTTGGTTTGAAAAAAAATATATAAAAAAATCAATAAAAGTCCGGAGCGACTGGAAAAATGCAGGAAATCCGTTTTTAATGCCACGACTGAGCCCTGACAATGTATCCGCTGGTGGTGGTTGTCAAATGCCAACACGTGCTGGTATTTACTCTCCAGCGAGGAATTCATTGAGTCGCAAATGAGAGAGGGCTACCGACTGGCAAGTCCTAGGCCTAGGACTCCCTTTCAACCCTCTTATCGCTTCGGCTGACCGATAAGTGGTGCCAGACTGTAAGAACCGCCGTTTTTCCTCTTTCTCTTTGTCAGTCTGCATCCGTTTTTGGAGCATTTTTTTTTTTCAGCCATTTTTAAAGCGGTTTTCAGGCATTTTATGACGAGTCCTGTGGGGTTTCTATCACACACATCATAAGCCCCATCCATCTCTATGTGGAACCGTGTTTCAAATTCAAATGAGCAAGCGGCCTTGCTCATCTTAGTCAGCCATGAATGAATGAACCCATTATGTTAATTAGTCCTTCAAAGTTCTGATGACCGGGTTTTCTTGTCTCGTTATGTGACTACCTACATGATGGTATCGACTTGAAAGCCCTATACCTGCGGGCTGAAGGATACATGCCACAATGCATTAATATTCACCTCGATGAGGGTTTGGTTTTTCTCTTTTGTTTTTTTTTTTTCTTTCTCTTTTTTGGTTTTGGGGGTGGGGGCCACCCTTTCATGTTCAGGTCAACTGTATCATTTTGACTTCTATCGATGACCATCATTGATGGCCTTTGACTGGCTTTGTGTGTGTATGTCAGAGTGGGGTTGGTATAATGATGAACCGTTGATTAAAAATGAGGGGGGTCGGGGGGGCTGGAAATGGGCAAGGCTGCCGTATGGTGTGCCGTGTGCATATATGCGACATGCCTTTGTGGTTGTTGGCCTTTGTTTGGCTTTTGGTTCTTCTTTTTGGGGCTTTATACAAATGAAGACTCTGGGGTATCGTGCTGGCGGCTCATGAGTGTTATCTTTAATGTTGTTTCGTGCAATTTGGCGTGGAGGAATAGCTTCATTTTGTTTTCACAATTTAAACGAGTATTCTGTTTGACTGCTGGCCATCAGATAAAAAACAAGAACTTTTGGTGCTGAATTTGAACCGTATCTTTGGTGATTTCGTAAATGGCTCGAAGCGAAATGAGAGAGAGGCGAGTTGAATTAGTCCTGCTGGGATGAAAGAGAAGTGGAAAAAATCCTGAATCCTGATCACTGAAACATTCATCACTGTATCAGGAGTCGCTGCAAAATCGGATTAATGTTGACTGACTGCGTCTCACATTCGCACACACCTGAGCCCACACCTTCTAAAAGGACTTGAGTATGAATAAAAGTAAAAGAATCGGACCACCCAAGTAACAATTTTACTTGGGTAAGGTTCGAATTTGTAATTTCTGTAGGCAATAGCTTCGATAGAGCTTCTATAGTCTTTGTTAACCGAAGTTGAACCATTTCCAAGTAATTGTTTCGATAATAACTTTAGTAAGTCCTTTACGAAGCCTATACACAGGCTTTATAGAGGGATATGGAGTTAAGTTTCGATAAGATCTCTATTAGACTTCTGAAAATGTGTCTGAAGATGTGTGGAAAGTGAAATTGAATTGCTTCCTAGAAGCTTCTTTAGAGTTTCTGACCGAAGGCATTATAGAAGCAATGAGCTGTCATGCAGTCAACTTGTTACTTGGGCAAGAACGCTTCCTTGGGGAACTCCATGATTTTCTTCAGTCGTATTCGCCAAAGAACCAGACCTTTAAATAGAAAGTGGTCATCTCATTGAAAAGCTACCTCCATCTTCTGCTGGAAGTCTCTATAACCAAGACTTGGAGACGTGAAGAAAGCGTTCACTTTTACGGCTTTCTTAATTTGATTGGTCGTTCGATTTACATGAGCAGTCAAAGGTCTTGACTCTGGCAGATCAGATATTAAACGACGTTGGCTGATGGTACTTGAAAAATGCGTTTTCGAATATGTTTTCGACTTGCCACTTAGGACCAACGTAGGCATAGGAGCTGACGTCACTTAAAGGTTGTCCCGGCCTTGCCTAGTGAGATTTTAAGCAACCTGAGGGAAGCATTGATGCTATGGAAGAGCTTGCACTACCTTAAAAAGCTTTAGATGAACCTTCTCTGTTTCTGACTCATACCAACCTTTGATAAATTATTCCATGGCTTAATACAGGCAGTTGTGACCATTGATTTTGCGATCGACAGGAAAACTTTTACAACAAAGTCTTCTTTGAACTTTAGACCGTCAAAAGGTTTGAAGACTGCTTGCTAGACCAAACAAACAGGTAGCTTGAACCTTAAAGACCTTCAAAATACGAAGCTATTTTCCGATCTTTAGATCCACAGTTCTGAAAGCACCAATATAGCCAAAAAGTCGTCGAAAATCGCCAGTAAGCTAGTTAAAACTTACGCGGTGACATGCAGTCACGACCGATCTTGGTAGGCCAGTGAGGTTTCTCCTTGGCAAAGCTTGGCAAAGAAGCTTAACTCAACATGGGTCATTTAAGACTTCTTGGTGTGTTTTGGACCAGATGGAAAAGTCGATACAATTGTATCGAATTCGATACTAATGAGTGTGCTCGAGTACAAAAGTACAATTTGCCTTAATTCGATACAATTTATCTATCTGTATCTTTCGAATTCTCTCGCAATTTGTAAAGCTTTTCCTAAGAAAACAATTAAAATAATCGAGATGATGATGTCTTTATGTCATTTCGAAAGACATAAACAAGAAAATTAATATTCAAAATCCCTTTCTAAATTTTCTGTAGTGTTTTACATCAGAAGCAGTTGTATCAAGAAAATCTAATTCTATATTGAAATTTGTTTTTGAATTTGTTCCTAATGAAAAAAAGAATATTCAACAAATTAACAATAAATATAGGGCACTTGCCGACTGCTAAATAATTCAGCAATTTAAAAATTATTCAATTTGAAAATTTGGGCCTTTGAGTAAATTCAATTAAAAACGAGTGTAATGAGCTAATGTTTGAAAATATTTACAAAATTGCTCAAGCCGTTGTCACTATTCCTCACTCATCAGCAAATGTCGAAAGGATTTTTTCTTGCCAGACATTAATAAACTCCAAATGTCGAAACCGACTTCAAGTCGACACTTGCTGGGCTTTGATTGAAACAAAAAATTTGATTAGAAACTCATCCTGTTCTGAGTTTCAAGTTCAGGGCAATATTTTCAAGATGAATGAGCAAATTAAGAGTATAAAGCCTGAAGAGCGCATAGATTTAAAATTTAAACTATTTATTTGTAGGTTTGTATAGTTTTGTTAACTTATTTTTGTTGATGTTTTTGAAAATAAAATATTTTGAATTTACTTCTGTATACGAAAAAATGTTTTCAATAGAACTGGCTCAATTTCAGGACGATCTTTCAACAGTTTTCAGTACAAATCGAAAATGGCATTTTACATCCCTGTTTTGGACTTGCATTGTTCCGGTTATGGCGCGTCAATCAGATTTTTTAAATGTGCCAAAGAAGAACAAGTTTGCGGTGGCGAGGAAACTGATGCCTCTGTACTTTTAGCCTCATTAAGAGAGGTATCGAAAAATGGTGAAATTCAATATAAGGTTTGCACTAATCTGACCAAAATTTAAAAAAAAAAAAAAGCCTTTAGGTTCCTTAGAAGGCTCGGCTTGTAAACGTCAACTGTCGGACAGCCGATTTTGACTTCGCTTTATGATCAGTGGCCTATCCGCGGCATCCGTGAACGTAACTAGCTATTTTGTCGATTATTATAAGAGTTCAACTGTCTGGCAAGCAATCTTTACAGAACTAAGGTAGAGGGGGCGGTTCAGCAGCAACCCAAGCACGACTCGTGTGACCTTATAGCTTGTGATGATTGTTAATAAGCTCTTATGTTTCACTTTTAACACTGGCTAGTCATGCGGTCAAATCAACGTAGAGAAGCTTCATTCTGACGATTTTACAAACTGAATAGGGCAACATTTCGTCACTTCTTGCTCTTTCACTATGAGGCGATTCGAACAATTGACGTGGTTAGGGGCTCAGTTTTTTTATTGGATTCCGCCTATTTTCAAAGCGACTTAGTCGACTCAATGAAAGATTTTCTTTCAACGTAATTAGAAAGAGTAAACCGTTCAGAAGAAGATTCATAGGTTTCAAAAGTGATTTCTGATTTCAAGCAATTTTTCAAATATGAACAAGAAACTGTAGAAAATCTCTCTCTAGTTCTCTCTCTCTCTCTATTTGCTGCAAAACTCCAGTTCCATTGCTGACCAGCTCGTCCGTCCCGTACCTCATACTGTTTGAGAAAGATCGAGATAAGTCGCTCCATCGAAGTCGGGATACAGCCATCTCCCAGCTGCTCGGAAACAATTCAAAAATTTATGAACCTTCGATACGGCTTTGATAGACGTTTGATCTCCGAGACCTCCATTCCTCTTCCAAAACTGAATAGCAAACTAATCGCCACCATCAATTGCCTGCGACCACATTGTCCCCCAATTAAGATTCCATCGCATCTCTGTCCATGACAGAAAACCAAAGAGAGACCCCATCTCCAACAGCCATACCGACCAGCGACCAACCGATTAAACCGCTTAAAGTGTCAAACTCTATACCGCAACAACCTCGCTTTTTCATGCAAATCGGGCCATCTGTATGTCGTCGTCCATGTTTCCCGGCTCGCAGACAAAAATTTATTTAAATAATTTCATATCTCTATAATATCCGACGGATTGTACCCAATCGAATACTAAACCAACAATAGGGCTTAGTAGAGACTCACATGTTCGGCTATTTGTTGCCGGACAAAAGCCCTCATGACCATTTCTGTTGTCAATGTTGTCATATATTTAAGAAAGTACGATAAAAAAAAATATCTTATTCCAATCCGAAAAACGATGTGCATCTTGGAAATATTTTTGGTGGTAATTTTATACCCAATCGTTGGACGATAAAAATCGGAGAAGCAAAACAATGGCCGCAGATATACAACTGCTCGTGTATGTTTTTTTAATAAAATATGTAAACAAACAATCGTGCCCGTTTTGGGTGGGAAAGATCCCATGATTTATGGACCAGTTAGCATATTTTTTTTTACATATTTTTTGGGAGTCATAAGCTGACTGTAGGTATTCCTATATCGGATGGTTTAATCGAACACGAACGAGATGCAGTGCAAACGTGACGCAAGTTAATTAATGCACGCAATCGATTCTCGGCCGAGTGTGGGAATGCACTGCTGATATCGCGGTGGCTGCGGTTTGAGTATGGTTTCCTGCAAGCGAATCGACTTCCTAGAAATGCTTGCTTGGTATGATATGAAGTGCAATGGAAATTAAAAAAAAAAAACAGAACATTAGAACAGAAATTTTACTGTTATGCAATTATGACGGGGAAGTATAATAAAGCTGTGGAAATATGCACCGGAAGGAAGTGCAGAGATTGCTGTATGTGACGGGGTTTTTTGTGACTTGAACTTGGAATGGTGGTTATGGCATCCGTTGGAGTGGTGCCGATTTTGGTTGAGACGTTTAATGATAGGCTCCTGGTCAAACTAGACGTCGAGAGGGCTTGAAATGTTAATTTTAAACAAGACGGCCTATGCACTATCTTTTGGGAACTGACGACGGTTCAATCTTTTTTCTAGAACTAAAAATCTGATAGTCCAAAGCTCTTGCAAGATCGTTGACCAGCACACACTTGATCAGTCGCTGTCCTGTCAATTTTGGGTGTTTTCTTAAAATCACTTTCACTCAGAGAGTAGTTTTGCCAATTTCACAATAATATGCTTCTTCTTGAAGTCGGGGTTGTTGTGTGTTACCAGTTGACGTGGAAACTATTGGCCAGATTTCGATGGAACTTTTTTTAAATGCGTCCTAAGTCGGCGAGAAGAGTATAGGCTACGTTGCTTGTTGCCACGCGTACTTTGTCAGAGCGTTCTTGACGTAAATGTGCTAATTTCTGACTTGATTGCCTTTGAATTGCATTTACTGAAATAATTTTAAAAAATACAAAAAGAATACTTTAAAGAGCCAACACTTCCCTTCCTATCAATCCGCTTTCTGCTTCATCCAGAAGCTTAGCTACAGACCAAAATCTAGCATGATCGATCATACTAAATCTAATTTTTGCCACTATTCTTCTTGATCGTGGTTCTGCTTTGGGATGGTGGGCGCACATTCACAGCTCTGTGTGTCGCTTTCGCTATTGTAGCGAAGGAAAAGATTGCGGTAGGCATTTGAGGGCATAAAGGGATATTGCGATCTGCATAAGCTTCCTTACCAAAATTTGTTTTTAAACTATAAGCCCTAATAAAGACCGTGGAAACATTGTGAGTGATTGACTATTTTCATAATGGATTTACTAAGTGGCTCCGTTTTGTGAGCAACTATATAGATATTCGCATTAACTTTGAACGCCATCTGTGGAGTAAAATGAGGAGTAATAAGACACCTAAGCTTCAAACCAGGTCACAATTAACGTCCAAGATACATACCCACTTTTATTTCAATTTTCCTTTGCATAGGAGGATGTTTTAGAGGTTCAGTACCTTGGAAAGAAATAAAGAATGAATGTAGTATTTTTTCGACTGCTTTTTCCAGCGGGTAGGGTCGGAAATATACCTACTTACTTTGATTGTCAAATGGCAAATAAAAATGATCACAAATCAACTGTCAGCTGTCAATTGTAAAATCGGTTGTTGCTAGTAAAAGTTTTGCCAATTTGGAAAACAAGCTGCTAAGAAAAACTCCCTTTACACTTATTTATATTCAGAGCATGAATCTTAGACATTCCTATACTGAAAACCGATTAAAAACGATTTGTTGACAGTTGCTACTGTCTGGTGAGATTTTTTTGCGAAATTTTCAGAGGGAAAAAGTTCAAATATTTGTCTTTCTTTCTTCGGATGCCGAATTGTACCCAAATTTCCCTCTTTGTCTTTATTCCCGTGGTACAGAGGTGGCAAATTTTCTCTGCTGAAATTGAGTAGCGAGCGCAGTCCGCAGTGGCTTAGTGATAAAAGTGATTAGGGTGTCATGCTACTAAGCATGATTCACGGTTCAACCCCCAAAAAGTGCGACCAATACTTAAAAAAAATTTTCCACGTCTCTCTATCTCTGACAAACATCCAAGTGTACAAATGTCAGGAGAAGGCTTCGCAATTTGGCCGCTGGGGAATGGCATGAAAGTTTTTGCTTCCCTCCATTCGTGCCAGCAGTAAAACTCCAACGATTTGCTATACCAAGAAAGGCTTTCGTTGTCTAACCTGTTGCGCCAAATATATTTTCATTTTTTGAGCAAAAGCAGTAGACAAATAAATAACAATGGGTTTCAGATAGAAATTCCTAAAAAAAAATTGGAAATACCTACGCCGATCGCTCCTTTCAAACGCTCATAGAAGAACCTCAAAAGAATGGCAGAATTTGCGACCCGAATTTAGCCCAAAGTCTTTCTCCAAACAGTCGCTTTCATTTCGCCGAAATTACATACCAACCTCCAATCAGTTCCGTATCAGACAATCCCCAAAATAACAAAAAGAACATTCGCAAAAAAAAAAATGTATGCACAAAGATACTGCCCCTTAGACACCCTGTGGCGGTGCGCTCCAACGAATCCATTATTTACATCTCCGTTTTACATTCCTCCTGCAGAGTGGCCCACTTGGTTGGACCTTTCTTCAATTGACCCCGTGTGTACACATCGCTTCGGCATTTAATCATAAATCACTTCCCAACTTAACAATTAAATTAGCTAAAGAATGAATTTTTTTCGTTAAATAAAAGAATGCAGCGCACAAAAAAAAAACCGAAAGAAGCACCATGAAATGCGAAACAACTTGTTACACTCATCAGAAATCAAAGGAAAGAACAAAATTACCAAGAAAGATGATTAATTTTTTATTTTCTACTCGCTGTCAGATTGTTGATGTTCGGGTTGTAATGGGCCGTGCTGCGCGCTTGGACGCGGGGGGGATTTCAGTTAACACCTTCTTTGGCGGGCGTTTAGAATTTATTATTAATATTTTTCCTTTCTTCTTACTTTAAAGAAAGCAAAATAAAAAACCTTTCTGGTAACGTGGGTCAAATGTTTAATTATAGAAGTTTAATTATAGAATCGAGTGCAACAAATTTGTGGCGAATGGACGGGTGTGCAATTAATGATGATTTTGTTTAACAATCAACAGATTTTCAGGTCAAATATGAGAGGTATTGATTGAGGGATGAGTAAGCGGATTTGACGGGGGAATATTCCTCTTCAATACAAATATACGACTTAGATTCAGTGTCAGATTCTTTGTTGGAGACAGACTATATTTTTGAAGACAAACTGAAACTGTTCCCCATATCGAGGTTGCAAATTTGAGCTCCGTTTTAAAATCATCATCAAAACCGGCTTAAAGTTCGGATTTGGAGCCATATTGTGAGCGGTTACTTCTGAAGACGTCTAAGACCCCACAAAATTTGTTCACACCATACCCAAAATGCATCTTCAAACTTGGAATTCATTCAGCTTTGTGGTAGGCCTTCGAGTCATTGATTTATAGTACATATCTCGTTTATGAATGAGTAAATTTTTGAATTATTTTTCTGATTTATGGCCTTGAAGTCGTTAATGATATCGCATAGCTCCAGACACTAATCGATAGTTTTCGGAACTTGTTCTGGTTAATGATCCGACATTTAATTGCTCGAATTTTAATAAATGAGTGGTGAGCCCAGTGATTTATTTTTAATAACTTACCTCTCAACAAACTATTCATGGGGTAACAGTTGTGTTTCCGGATTCCCATGCACAGCTTTCCGAATAGCACAAATCGCATCAGTTGCTGTGTGTTTATGGCCAAAAAAATGAGTACAGGCCTTAGTAGTTCAGGCGCCCTCAAGCGGGAGATCTTTTTCGCCCACCTTTGTTATTTAAACGGATGATATTTCTAAGTGATTTTAGTAAAAAGAATATGGATTGTTCCGGTGAAGCTCGTAAACAAACAGTAAAGGGAATTTGGCGCTTTTAATTTTCCCTTAGAAGACCCTCGCTCAGTCGCAATCAGTTGTAGACTATGTCCGTTCCCTTGTTTTAAGCTTAGTCTGTGCCGAATTTCAGTATGATCGGTTGAGGCGTTTAAGTGCATAAGCCGGACAAACAAATCAATTTATTTTGACATTTTAGTGGAAGTTAGATGCCCACGTATCTATGTAGATAATTTTAATTTTATTGACTCTTTAAGACTAAGCCTTCTGCAGGTTCTCTTCAGACACCTACAAATTTCTAGGTTCTCTTCAGACACCTGCAGAAGGCTTAGAGGCATTAAAAAGATACATTTTAAAGAAAATAAATTTTCGTTGATTGTGTTTATTAGACTTTTTCTTTTTGTTATAAATGAACATTATTCATATTCTCGGCTGACGCAATTGATTTCAAATGTAATTTCATTAATTATGTCAATTGTTTCAAATTTTCTAATAAATTTCATTTGTGTGTTTTTTTTTTAAATAAACGGAATCTTCATGAAAAGATTATAAATAAAAACTCATACCTATCCTTTTAAATCTTAATATTCCTAATCAATTCTTCACTTTAAATTCTTTGCCTTTTTTCTGTGGACATTCACGGTGAAGTCATTTTTCGCCAAAAACAGCGAACAAAAACAAACACAATAATAATTATAGGAACCAAAATATCTTATTTTATTTCACACATCATTCATTTGTTTATTTATGTTGATTACATTCGCTATTATACATTTTGTAGAATGTCTACATGTTTTCGTGGTGAAATAAAACAACGAATTTAAACTCTCGGAACGCATCCATCAGCTGACAGAAACTCACCAAATACACTAACTCTCAGTCAGTGTTCTCAGCACTCTCTCTTTATTTTTACACGAAGCGTGTTAATTTTTGCTTTTTCACTAAACTCAAATTCCCTTAGTTTTGTTTATGGAAAAAGCATACTTTTAAAAGTAAAATTTGTATTGTACAGAGAGAATATCATATTAAATTAATCTTCAGTATAATGATGATCATTTTTTGATAATAGAAATTTTTGCTTAAGCCAAATCTCTTTTTTTATGTACATTTAGTGCGTTGATAATCATAGTGAAATGTAGTTTGACTGTTTTTCTGCCAGATTATTGATAGTCCAACAATTAATAAGACATTTTTTCCTCTTACGCAGGAAAGTTTTTGAAATATTTCAATTCCCACAAAACGGCAGAGATACCACAATGCAGGAACACTGCTGAGTGTCAGTATTTTATTACTCCTCCCACCTTTAGGAAATTCTTTTTTTGCTGCTTCCACGTATTCACAGATAGGAAATTTAAGAGAGAATTTTCTTTTCAAAATTTGCGGGGGGAATCGGGTAGGTGCGCGGGAGCTGACGGTCTTTTTAATACTTAGTTTATGTCGGTGGTACCTATACGGACCTCTTGCTCTACCTATTTACCTTTTTCTTTATTTATTTTTAGAAAGTTTGGTAAGACACAGTCGCCTACAATATTTTGCTTCTACTATTTCTTCATATTTTATCCGAGATCCATTTAAGCCGATACACAAACCCAAATAAATGAAAATAAGTATACCAAACGCCTTTCATTTTCATTTTTAACCTTCACACTAAATATCTTGTAGGTCACAATGGGTTGTTTTATATGAAAAATTCCGCCATTTTGAGTTCCTAAAATTTAGCCTGGACACTAAATATGATTATTAGTATCGCGCTTTATCTTTCAGCCCCTGCTTTAGCCACCTTTACCTATGTTTGTACATATGCCCAGTAGTTCGAAGCCACCGAATGAATTGCCCGCGTATTTTTAGACAGTCCTTGGGATCGTCACAAGGATGTTCCTGGGAAGTTTTTTTTTTCGAAAATCGGGCCATCAGTGTTCCAATCTTTTACATTAAACCTTTTGAATCAAAGCCAACCGGATAAATTTGTAAAATTTGTTTACGAACTCAAAATGTTGTCGCCAGGAAATCTGTCCTCCATTTGACACCCTACATTTTTCAGAATTTGAAAATAAAGTTGTAACACCTCCAAGTTTATTTTCTAAAGCAACCAAGTTAATGCACCGCGCACGTGTAGGTAAAGAAAACCTTCTCATTCCTACGACCATTCCTATTCTATCCGCACCTTTCCGCATGAGCTGGCATTTGGAAAACTTCTTCCGCCCCTCATCCGTATATCGGTTTGCTTAAAACTTTCCCGTAATTGACATCCACATCGATGCCTGACATGAATCCCAGAACAGACCATAACCGATGTCCAGGTCCACCTTCGTACGCGCCGCATCATCTCGCAGTTACAAATAGATTCAATTTGTCTCCTTCAATTAGTGGCGTGGACATTTTTCAAAGAGGACCGCTTTAATTCCTGTGACGTATATCCTATATACTAATCCCATAAATTCCATTTGCAAGATCTCCACGTTGGGGTCGAACAAACAAGGTAAAGAGGGCCGAAACTTCACACATTTCCATATTTAATGACCGCACGGATCGGCAGGGAAAAGTTTCTGCCAAAGCTCACTTTGGCCCCGAAATGGTTCGGCCACAAATACGAATCATCTCGAATTTCATACGAGTAGAGGACGACGAAAAACGAAAAACTATGGTAAAAATCCTATTAACGAGGTCACCAGTAAGACAGAGAGACAGGGCCACCGAGAGGCAGACTTCTAAAGGTAACTCGTGTGGAAATCGCACACAATGAAGGAGATGGCAGGACACCAACCAGCACCGCACCACCGCAATTGAAGACACAAATTTTACTATTATTATTCTGACCATCACCTTTGGCTGCTGTAATAATCTCTAATGTCAGGGAATCTTTACATAGCAACTGTAATTATTAGCAGGGGCCAGTCGGAGGATAGAGATGCTTCCATATCACCTTTCATTTAACATCCAGGTCATCGCCTAGCTGAGGCAAGTTTCCCTTTATTTTATTGTGCAGCCCCAGAGAAGTTTTATATTCCAACCTTAAGCCATGTGTATACGTATGCGCAAGGATATTCGGGCAAAATTTTAATACGACGAACTACAGACACACAACGATAATGATGTGAACGACGCACGTTGATGATGATGAGAACGACGCAGGATAATATGGATGTTGGTTGACCGGTCAACCGTTTAAATCACACACACGCCATCTATGGCTGTCGATGTGCGGTCAAAGTCAACAGGAGAAAGTAAGAAAGTCCTCGTTCATTCTCCGCAACAATACAATTTGAATGTCCCATTCAATAAACACAAAAAAAAAAAAAAAAATGAAATGAATGTGTATATGGTACGTGTCCTGTGGCAACTGGGCAGAATTTTACGGTCTTCACCGTCTTTCTGTGGCTGTGCGGCATAATGATCGCATTTAGAGTCCTCGTACTGGGTATACACAAATTTTATGGAACGTAATTTCTTTCGGGCAAGAGGACATTTGGGGACATTTCCATTGTGGGGTATTGACGAATACATAACTCCAATTATCGTATTTCATGATTCGTTAGGTTCATGGGGCATTCGAGCCAGGGGCCCAAGGACACCTTCCATCTTCCCATGTATGGCAGCCGGGCATTCATCCATCTATCACCCATCGCATTTATATATAGAGAAGGGACATGAAAATTAACAAAAATCCTTCAAAGAACCATGAACTGGAACTTCATTCCTTATCCCTGCCATGTATCCTGGGTCGTCGTTGCCTTGTCCCTTATCAGTTCAGTGAGTTTCTTCCTTGATTCGATATTTTTGAGGAATCAGAGGTAATTCGAATTTTTGTCCTTCCCAGTCGGGTGTGAAATCCCAAAAAGGACGACGATCGGGTATAGGTGCCCCCAACGTACACTACTTTTCAGCATAGGTATACTGTATACATGTGTGATGTATGAAAGGAATCTGTTCCGGAACATGATTCTCCTACTGTATGCAGGCAAGCATTCAGTTTTACATATCCTTAAGTTTGTTATTGACAACGGCAGCATATCGGGGGTTGCGGACCGAGGTGTGCAGGACACATAAATACACCACACGATGTGTTTATGGTGATTTACATAAATATTTCCCAAGAAGGACTTTGACTTGCGGAGAGGTGGGAGGTTATGGAGCTCGCAGCATGCCACACATGAATGAATAAATCCTTGGTCTTCCCTTCTTTTGCTTCGTTGTTGCTTACTGCTGCTGGTTGATGAATTTGTGGCAGGTTACGGCTATAGTTGTGTAAGAAACAAAAAAAGTAAAAATGCTGGGCAATAAATTATGCCCGAAAATGAGGAAATGGGGTTATGCAAAGGGATAGAGTAAACGAGACTAGGATGTGTGAGAGTGCGAGTATGTGTAGGCAGATTTCTTCACCGTTTAGGGAATTGAACAGGTTAAGTGGAAAAGAGACTGATTGCGAAGGGTGTGCCGAGGGATGGTCATCAAGAAGATTGAAGGGTATGGAAAATTAAGGATTTGCTGCTCGAAGAAGTCATTTTCCTTCTCGATTTGGCAGCGTTAAGCAAAAACTACTTACCACTGTCGCTGTCAAGCTATTCGGAGCCTCAATCATGCTCAAGATTTGATGGGACATTCAACTCTCCTTAGTCAGGGAACTGGCCGAAATTCTGCTTTCAAAATTCGGCTTTGCAAAACTTTGTCTTCTCACCCAAAAAAAAAACGGAATTCTGCTTTTAAAATCCGGATTTTCAAATTTGAAGCAATAAAATTCAGCTTGTTCTGCTTTTTTTCAACTAACAAAAAATGTGAAACACGAGAAAAAAAGCAGATTTAAAAAAAAACAAATTTTAAATTTATAAAACATTGAAAATTATTTACTTTCAATTTTTAAATCGAAATAAAATTAAAACTATAAAGAAACAAGAAAAAAACAGATTAAATATTGACGACAAATTTGAAAAATAAAATAATGCGAAATTTAAAGTGAACTGGGTCGAACAAAATTTTTTAATTGGTCAAAAGTTTCCACAAAAGCATTCAACAAAGTTGAAAACAGGGTAATATTCGCTAAAATGAAGTTTTGCGTAGCTGTTATTGCATTTTTATCGGAAGAAGGGGATATTATAACAACAATTAAAAACTATTTTATTTTTATTATGTATTTGGATCAAAATCGTTAGAGCGGCTTTTGTAAAATTTCGCAGACAAAATAGTACCAAATATTGCAATGTTTAGTTTGAAAAATACTAAGTTATCGTTCGGGATGTGAGCATCATGTGAGGTTTTTAGGGTTTTATCGAAATCGAAAATGGGGTTTTCGGGAAATGAGCAGTTTTTAAAGTGAGCGTTTCCATTGATTCGAATTGAAAATTAAGGACGCAATAATTTTTAAAATATCAATTTTACTCTTAGTTTGAATTTTGGTCAAAAAAATCATGCCGTTTTGAGGTAAACTAGGGAAAACTATATTTTTCAAAAATGACTTTTTTCAAAAATCCATTTTTCGATAATACCGAGAAAAACTGAGTTTTTAATTAAGTTAGAAATGACCATATTACCTTAGACATGCATTTTTGTTACAATCGTTTGTTGTTACATTTTTGTTACAACCGTTTTCGAGATATTTCCAAATTTCAGTACCGTCATTCGATTTTTAGCGGAAAACTGAGTATGCAGTTATGTTTACCTCACTTAAGCTTAAATATCAATTTTTGTTGAAATCGTTAGAGCCGTTTTCGAACAAATCCAACTGGTATGAACATTTTATATGGGAAGTACCATTAGTATTGAGGTTACCACGCAAAACAAAAAAAAACGACCCCGAACTGTAAGCCCCCGAACTGCAAATCCGAAGTTTTAACGAAATCCGTTCAGCCGCTTAGGCTGTAGGCCTCGGGACATACAGGCAGACAGACAGACAGACAGACGGACAGAATTTTGCGACCCACTTTTTTGAGTTCCTCTATCATCGTTATGTCAGAATTGATTAACATCTCGAGCTCGAAATTTTGTACGAATGCAAAATATTTCTCTTACAACGTAATTGAGAAAGTTAAAAATGAAGCAGTCAGAAATTACAACTTTTATTTATTATAATTCATTTGTTTTCTTTTTCTACATCATTCAGCCAGTATAAAAGGACAGCCGAAAAAATGTTTAAAAAAAATGTTTCAAAATTCCTTCGACAATCGACTCGGTAGGATCTTCCACTACTCTAAGACCATTTTCCTAGGAGGTTCGTTGTAATTACTGTTAAGCTGCGATTGATGGTTTGGTGGACAGGCAAAGACTTTTCCCCAGTCTTCCTAAAAAATATCTAAGTGTCACTTGTTTTTTTCACTTTCGTATTTCTATAATGAAAACAAAATAAAGTCGTATTTTTAAAAAAATACCCACGACATTTTTTTATTTTCCTCCCAGGAGGAAATAAAAGGCTACAAATAAAAATTAAGAAAAGAGGAGCAAAAATTAGGAAAAAAAATATTCTCTCCATCTCTGCTTTACAAAATTCTGCAAAAAATCAAAAAAGGTTTGGAAAATGTTCAAAAGCGCGCGCTTTTTAATTCTGCTTTACAAAATTAAATGTTAAAAGCGCGCGCTTTTTAACATTTTCCAAACCTCTTTTTATTGTTTGCAGAATTTTGTAAACAGAATTTTGGCCCATCCAGAATTTTAATCTTATTAAGCAAGTTTGCGTATTTGACTACAACCTAAACGACAGGACCGATTCGTATTAAACTTCGCCTCAAACTACCGTAGGTTTGCGCATTAGAGTCCTGTTTAACTTTTACATTTAGCTCCTGAATTGAAAGTTCTACCCATACAACGATTATGGTGTAAATGAGCCAGTTACATGCGCGACCCTCTTGTGCACGGGTTTTTCTAAGTCGGTATGGAACGGTCCAAACTTGGGCACGTCCTTTTGGCAAGAGATACGAATTTAGAGGGGTTTCGACCGGTCCATGATGTTTTGCCAAACTCAATCGGCTGGCTTTTGAATAGACTTTGAATAACCAAATGACATCGCTTTCAAATGCAACCCCCACTCGATCTTTCAGGCAACCATCAGTGAGGTGGCGTTTTAGCGGTCCTCCCAGAGGTGTAGCGATATTTTTTTTTTTGTGAACAAATATTTAAACAAAAGCTGAAAACTGATTTAACAACTTCCCCGACTAATTGCCACTTGAAACTCCACAGAACATTTCCACGCATTTTCACGAGCAAAACCTCGCCAAAAGTAGGTCCGTTTCTGATATTCTCATCGTTAATTACTCAACACCTCCAAGCTCGGTGTAACCAACTCAATGACCCCATTTGAGGGCAAACTTATTTGGAATCCATCTACCACTCTCGTGTTCGCTATTTCAGAAATCCTATTCAGTTAATTAATTTCCAACGGTAGGGCCGTGCATCGCTTCAAAAGACCGCAATCTGATAGCCTTACGCCGCGCAAAAAGTTCAAGTGACTTTTTGTACAACCCACACCAGACCGGTGGCCCTGTGTTAAGTTCAATCATCCTCAGGCATCTTTAAATCAACCCCCCGTATGCCCTATTATTTATTTGCGGTTCATTAATGCTCAACGATTTCAAATTCTCGAAATCAGTTAGACCGACAGGCAGGCTCCACCGGGAGCATGGGCGGTAGGCAATAATAAATAAATAACCGCACAAAGGGCCGCGGTATGGTGGGCCGTGAATGGAAAAGTCCGTGCGCGCAAATGAAATAAAACTGCAGGAAACACTCACAACTAGCTTCGGAGATCCTCTTCAGTGCGGGCACTCGTTTTGAATACAGCTAAACGTCTACGGTAACGGCGCGCGGGGGTGTATTATTTTTAGCGTTCATTGCAATTTTATTGCGCTTCTCCAAATGAAGGAGTGCCTCTGCCGCACAGTTCTGATTGTGCGACTGCTTCGTTTTAGTGAGCGGCAAACTGTGGGCGAGGTCCTTTTACACAAATCCGAGTTTATTAAAATTCAACCCCCAAAGAGTTTGGGCGAACTCCTCGTCATGGCATGAACGTGAACCCCTCAATGCAGTGTCATCTCTGCGCCGCTGCCTGGTTACTTTTGGCAAACTTCATGTCCATTTTAAATTGCCATAAATTCATGTGTCTGTCTGTCTGTCTTTTCGAGGCAGTGCGCGCGCGGTGGTAATTCAGAGCGTACACACAGAGGGCGAGGGGCTGGTGTCCGTTCGGGGCTGTTTGCACTCACACCAGGCGTGTGTGTTGCTCCCTCCCCCCACCATAACTATGTATATACGACTTCTTGCCACCAGCTGGGCGAGTTGGAGAGTCCAGGCTCGCTGTACCTATACTGCTGGACGACGACGACGACGACGACGACGACTACGACGACGACACGAACGACAGCAGTTTCGAATCCATAGATGTCGTTTGGCGTTGTATAGTGTATCACTTGTCAGATTAATTTACGTGTTTATATATGCAAAATTCTTATAAAAGCGTTCGTCCTTGTCGTCCTTTGGAAATTATGTTTGGTGTGTCCTGCCATATACCGACACTCTACATATAGCTTCTGTGTTGTGTTGCTTTATAAACTTTTAATTTATGCAAATTGTGGACCTTTGCAGGCGACTCACCAACACACAAACGCACACCGGCGCACACATGTATGGACAGGGGGAGACGAAATCAAAAACATTCCTCTGTCTATATTGAAAAATTAAAGTTAGCCGCCCCTTGTTCCTTTCTTATTAAATTTTCCCGAGCTTGTGTGATATTAATTTTGCGTGTGTAAATTTGTTGTGTGTCCTTTAAAGGATTATTTATGAAACAAAAGATGATTCTCCCCCATTTTTTTTTGTTTCAATTCAACGGTGGCAATATGTGTGGCTGCAAATGTGGAATTAAATTTGTTTTTAGTGTGTCGATGGATGTTACCTACACACAAACCGAATGTGGATACGTTTTTAAATAACTTTGCGGTAGAGGATGGCACACCGAGTCGGAGATGTGAGGGATTTTCGCAATTAGAATTAAATCTCGAGCATGAATGCGGAAAATGGGAATTTGATTGCTAAGGGGGGAAAACAGAAACTGCACGAGTGAACTGCAGTTCCGCAAGTTTCATGGACAGGAAATATGAATGTTTTACTATGTGGAAATGTCCGTGTCCTTGGTATTGCAATGCGCGCATTTGAATGGTTTGGCCAAACAAATTATTTATTCCGTTAGTGGGGATGGTGGAATTTTAGCGAGAGAGTTTTCGGGGAAATCTCATCGGCAGTAATAGGGTTTGTATTTTTTTTTTGTTCAACTTTTGATGGATGTAATCAAGCCTTTGGACAAATTATTTTAGTCCAGTTCGAAATTATATAAAGCATGAAAGTTGGATGTATTTTGAAAATATTTGTTAAGTAGTTCAGTTCGAGACCAGGGAAGACCCATTTGGAAGTACCACATCAATTGGTTTGTTAAGGCGGCTTTATAAATACGTATTTCAGTGGTCGAATCTGGCAACACTGTTACCTAGAGTAAATGCAGAAAAATCCGAACGTCCTATGTTAAGTGAACATCTAGAAATACCTGCTCAATTTATTTTAAAAACTGTCTTTAGCTAGAACCTTTCGATGCGAAGGTGCACCACACTCAAGCGTTGGGATTGCCAGGTTGTGATGAATGGAAAAGTTTCAAAAATCTACCGGGTAGCAGGTGAAATGTGCGCTGGTTCAGCAAAAGTTTGGTGTTTTAAATGAGACTGGAAAATCGTTCGATGGTAAGCAAAGTTTAGCACATATCTAAGGGCCGTTTGCTCATACGAATCTTAACGATTTAAGTTCTACTTAAATACTTATAGGCTACTTTTTTTAGGGCATAAACTGTCACATAAGAGTTCATGTGCCACTTAATTCGCTATGAGTCGTATCAGCAAACGTCCCCAAGAGGGTTTTCTAAGCAAAAAAGGGGTTCCACAAGGCTGCGTACTTGCACCACATATTTTTTATATTTTCAGAGGGTAATCCCTGCGAGTGTAGCAATGTCGCATATGCTCAGAAACAGGTCTATGACTATACTTGGGAATGCCTCACAATAGAGAATCCAAGGCGAGGGCTTAAAATTAAGCTGCCGATGGAAAAAAATCAAAAACTCTGAGTCTTACAAACCCAACTAAAAATTTCGGGGCAGGATTTCGAAATAGTCGAATATTGACTTTTTTTTTGTTGGTTTGAAGTTGTCCTCAAATAAATGCACTCAAACAAAGGTGGGATTTGATTTGATTTTTGAAAAAGTACTATCCGCTTGGAGCCTTTACGCGAAGAACGCGAATGTACTTGGGCCGTCTGACGAAACGAGACAAATCACGTTTGGGCTGGACGCTTTGACCGATGCTAAAATTCTTTGGCCTCTTCTCGAAGAGCTGGTTGTCAACCGTCTTCACGACTGCCTTCTTAACGGCCAATGGTGCCAATCAGTTCGTCAGATTTTGAACGTGGAACATTGGGACCCAACTATTTAACAACCTACTTCAGAGGTTTGTGACTGTCTTGCACTGCTTTGGATGAACTTATGTGTAAAGTTTTTTCTTATATGTAAATTGTTCTTATGAAATAAATAAATAATTTAAGAACTTGATAGCTGACTGTCGATATATGGAACACTGTTTTTAGCCCCTAGAAGTCAGTGGCTTATCGAAAAGCTTTCTAAGACTCGCTGCTATTACTCAGAAGATCGAAGGCAAAGCGTCTTAGAATTTCGACTTTTTCCATTTTTGACTTATCGGTGAATATTGACAGCCAGGCGTTTGTGGATTGGTAACCGTCACTCTGTAAAATACCCCGTATCGTAGGCTTTTCAAGCCTGAATTCAAATCAATTTCGGTAGACTCGGAGCAGTTATGCTAGATCGTGGGCATTTTGCTTCTCAAAATGAGCTAAAAGGGCGAAAAAGGGCGTATTTTTATCTCTTGGAACAGGGAAAAGTAGTGTATTTTGTTGTTTTTTAACTTCGGCATGGGCAAAAAGGGCATTTTTGCGTGTTTTTGACGTGTATCGTGGGTAATTCAGTCCGAAAAGTCTGGCATCACTGTCTCAGAGGTCTATCTGCAGGCTTTGCCAACGTGGGACAGTTATGTCATGTGCTTCCTTCAATTTTGGGATAGGAAACTTTGGCTACATAGAGAGACGTCCCTTAAACTAAGTAAGAGGAACAGGGTATTTGTTTACTGACTTCATATCAAATTTCAAATTTTCTTTGCTTCCGTGTCCCGTTTATTTTTTTTAACTGATGTGCAAAGAAAAGTCTGTAAAAAAAAGACCTAACTCGGCTGTCGGACTAGACTATTTTTTTAAAACTTCTTTGCAGGGTAGTGCTGACGCATTTTTGACAGTTTTAATTTTTTTTTTCAAATTCGCCCTATCAGGAACATTTTTGGACCTAAAATAAATATTTAAACGTCGCTCAAATAGCTCTGTATATAAATAAAAGTTGAAGTCCCTTTGTCCGGCTTAAAACCAACAACTATTGTACCGATTTTCTTAAAAATCAATCAATTTGTTCTTATAGGTGTTGGTAGTGTTTCGGGAGTAGTCTCAATGAAATCCGATAGGTGGCGCTGTTGTTTCCACAGCGTTTAGATATTTGTTCGTGCGTCTTATGGCTCCGCTAATTTCGTGAACTACTGGACGGATCTCACTTTTTAAACCAGTATTTCTTAAAAATGTACAAATAAGTGTATTTAAAATTTCATTATCAGTTGTAAGAGATGAGATTTTGGGGTTTAAGTTGCAGAAAATGAGGCTAAAATCCTTTAATAGTAAGGAGACAAAATAGCAGCGAACAAATTTGAATTTGAATGAATGAAAAATAAGGTCCAAATATTTTTAATGAAACTCTATAGATTTGGGCATAATGGTTCTACCGGTATTTGATTTTTGGATCCGTCTGAATGGGATTAGGTCTCAGCTAAAGGGTCTTGGAGTGCTCTATTTTTGATCGTGAGGGTTTACTTGCAGTTCAAAGAGCTGTTTGCCCTCCATACTACGATTCTATCTGTCGAGGCCTGAACAACATTCTGAAAGTCGTGGACCTTCATTTTCGGCTTTAAAAAAACACCTTTCCCCCTCAAATCAGCATCATTTGTAACTGCTTTTTTTTCTCTTTCCAGGTACGTACCCGCTTTACAGCTGCCCCAATAAGAATATCCAACACTTCTAGGTAAGACTGCCTTTCAAGTAAACCATCTAACCAACTCAAAGGCTCACGATGTAGATGGAGCTCCCTCGCACCCTCTATCACCATCCACTCCCAGTAAAACAAAATCCAAATCCCAAAAATGAGCAACATTTTTCCTTTATTAATACTCCCCGCCCCATGCTAATGTCATAATATATCAAAAGGAACTTTTAAAATTGCCAATTTAATTATCTGGATATATGCGCGGACCCTCACATGCGCGAAACACCCTAAACTTGCATGCAGCACACATGTTGCAGAGTTTTTGACGGCCCCAGCCCACACCCATCCGCCGACAATGATTTACGTGAATTCCATCAAAAAATTTAATAAATTCACCAAAAAAAAAAACAACAACAACCAACACGACAAGAAACTGGATTACCATTCATCTGTCTGTCCAGTCCATACAGCGGTGTTCCCTTAATTCCCAACAATACACCAAACAGCATGCATCCGAAGGGAATACACGCCAAAAAATAAAACCACAACCCTCATCATACCTGCCTCTAAATTTATTCCAGAAAAAATCATTAAAAGTTGAGGCGGAGGGACTACGAGTGGATTTCGGTAAGGACAAGAGATCCCGTTGATGATTCTACCCGCGCCTGTCTTAGTCCTAACAACAGAACAGAGTCACACCGGAATATTAATGATCCTTTTACGAGCTTGCGTGGTCTGCGGTCATAATTCATTTCGATCGTAAACCACTAAGAAGATCGCGAAACGATCCTCAGCGCCGATTCGATTCGGCCTCTGTGCGTGTGTGTGTTAATCCTATTTTAAGTGAATCTTTGTGAAGTCGCTTCGGGAAGCTTATTAAAAACTCATTCCGCCCAAAGATGATCGCGCGAACCGCAATTGGATCGCGGTGCCATGCCCCATGATGGAGCAATTAAAATTTCGTAAATTTCTCGGAAGTTTGCTTCCTCCCGTTCCGTATGAGATTTTCGTCGGGAATTCGCTTAGTCACAGTGGCCCAGACTGGGTGCTGTATCGCGTGTCGGCGACACATGTGCCCATCGATCCGGGACTACAGACGCCACTTGCACCGTGATTGTTGATGGTGCTCACTCTCGAGATGTATCTCAATTTTTCGCGCAATTATTCTCCGCGCTTCTGTTCTGCTATAGGGAAATAAAATTATTTGCAATTCGATTTTTCAATTGATCAAGTGATCGCATCGGTAAAGAAGTGCGCTCGAGCACAGGCAACCCTTTTGGCGGTGCCTTTGGTTGGTTTTTAATTTTTTTTATTTTTTTTATTCCCATTGGTGGATCGTGTATAGTAGCAATGGTAATCAGAGTGAAAAATTGATTTCCACTGATTGAGGACGTTGGGGAATGCCACAAGGAATGATGATTCGAATTCGATTATGGAAGACGGGTCGCGCGATTCAAGGTGAGACAGTTGCCTCTCACAAGAGTGTAGAGAGCTTTCCTATGGGAAAAAAGACCACTTGCTAATGATGAGGAATTGAGTGAATAAATAAATGTCATGATCTCACGATTAAGATGCAGTTGGTATTGGTATACAAAACCAGCTGCATCACTTGTTCTTCCACGACTTCTTTGAGTGATTTGTTTAAACAGGCGAATTTTGACAGTCGACAGGCAGGGACTGAACCATTCGCCGTTAATTACCCAAGCTATTTCCACTTGCGATGAGCACTGTCCACCTATTTTTGAACAAAACTGAGAGGTTGACGAATGTGAAGCATTTTTGCCGTGCTTTTTTCAATTTTGTCGACCTGTAGAGTCATCTTGTACTACATTTCCTTGTGTGGTTTATCAATCGAGATGCCAGAGGCTTACAAGAACAGTTTGCAAAAGTTTGTAAACTCAAGTCGCATCCGAGATCCCAGCTTCAAGTGCTTGCTTAGGATTTACAAACGTGCAAGATTTTTAATATAAACTCTGTCATTTTTCAGTCGTTCTGTCTGTAAAAAAAAAATCCTAAAAAACGAATTCAGACCTCTAAGGCTTGTAGAACTATATACAGAGGCTGCGAGCTATTTCTGTTCTTGGATTCGAAGTCCTATTTTGGCGTTTGACACTAAGGAAACTTAGCTGCGACTTGAAAAAAAGTAAATAAGCAACAGAGTCTTTTACGATTTTAACTGATAAATCTTCTAGAACTTTAAGGTCCTATTTTAGCATTTTACACTAAGGGAACTTAGCTGCGACTTCCAGAAAGGTACATAAAGAAAACAGAGACTAGGACAGAAACTGTGTAGACACAATTTGTTGAAAGATTTAGGATCTCCGGAAGGGGTTGTAATCGAAATTCAGCCCGGACAAATCAGCCGAATTTCCTCTGATCGATGGGTGACATTGGGAAACCACAACTGTTCGCAGTACTTCTATCCCATCCATCAGATGTCTTAAATAAAAGAAAAAAACACTTCTTGGTGAAAAAACCGTTTCCCCCTTCGTTCTAATCACTCATAGGCTTGACTAGGTTGCTGCGGGTGTCAATTCCAATTTCAAAGACTAATGGCCCGGCCTCTGTCAACCCACTTGATTAAAAGACTTATACGATTATAGTCGGCTGAACCGCCGCCGGTGGCATCGTTTTGTTTATCAAAACAAATTGTTCCCAAATAAATACACATCCCCCACAAAGAAATTCAATTTTGATTATCCTTGACACACATAAACACCACCGCCAGCACGTATTTCCCGCAACCGCACAGCGCTCTGACACATCGTACACAAATTCGTCAATTAACCCGCCAGGAGCAGTTGTTCCTGTCGCTGCAACACGAACACCCTGCGTCAACTCCGATCAGCATTAACACCATTGCAGTGCATCCACTGATGCTGTGCATGCCCTCGCGAGATTATTATTTATCGTCTTCGAGGGATGCGGATGGATGGTTACCGAAAATTCTTTGTTTATCAATTCGGTTCGTTTTTTTATTAATCTTAACTCTGCACAGCACCCCTTTTCCATTTGTCATTTCTGTATAGATGAATGGAAAAATGTAACAAAGCAAAAAAAAATGAAAACAATTGCAACATCTGCTTGAGATCATGTTCAATAGATTCGCCGTGAACGTGCCACACAAACCCAGTGTATCTAAACCTTTTCGACGCTTCTTTTTGAATGCACTTCTCCTTTTGGATTGGGAAAATGTGTATCATTCATCGGGACGTCCCAATGGACTTGAAATGCGGTCTTTTTGAGTGCATCGGCTAATTGTTAATACAAATTGCGCTAATGGGACTCTCGTCTTTGTGTGCGCAGCGCAGCTCCGTTCGTCTTCTCCATTGTATACTTGCACACACAGATACACACACTCGTGCAACAAAAGACCTATGGGGATCTGATCGTCATGAGAGTCGCAGTCGCAGCCGCTCCAGGCGATGGATTCTAATCGGGAACGTAAACACACAGTTGCGTCTATTCGAATGGGCTTTCCTAATGCAAACACGGAGATTCCCCTGCTCCCTGAGGGCCGTTCCGGATACAACTGCAGGTCAATTGTATTTTAAATCAAAGTTTTTTTTTTCTCTTTTTTCGTATCTATGAATGTGATGAGACGCAAACGGAAATATTCAGATAAATCTTTCGATCTTTGTGGCTGTGTATATCAACGCTTTTCTCCAATTAACGGAGAAGTTTATTGAATATTTTTGAGAGGCTACACCGATGCCCGTATAAACAATGAGGAAATTCGAGGTGGGAAATTTAAAACTGCCGTAATGTGAGTTTTATGGCCGCAATTATGGCTGGTGGGCTGGCAGTGTGGCCATAAAGTTTATGTAGATATGCGATAGGGAAGATGGTCGAGATATATGGCTTGGTGGCTGTGCTTATGTTTTCGCAATGATTTGGATGGTTACCATAAATACACACAAACAATGTAGTAAAAGTGAGAATTAAATTTTTATAGCAGCGTTCATGGGAAGATGCATAGAACACTTTTATAAAAATATGGGGAAATATGTGCTGCCCATGTGAATATTCGTAAGTTTAGGGAGTACGTGTCCTTGATTTTTCCCTCGTGGTGGCCTTCTACCATAACTAAATATATGCTATAACCTGACTGCAAGTTCTGTCTATGAAATAAAGAAGAATTCAAGTAATTTGGACGAGGGGTCCTCGAGTTATAAGCGGACAAACGGACAAATTGACATGAGAGGTGTTGAGTTTTACATCTTGTATCGAAGAGGATTTAGATATTTGGCATTTGGCGTTTTTTTGGATAAACGTCTTAGAAATGACGAGCCCTATTGAACACTAGACGCAGCTTGCCACAGCCGTTCAAAGAAGAGATGGACACTTCGGCTCTATGCTGCCTATATTGAGAATATTTCTCGAGACCTTAGTAGAATTTTTGTAAGGCTTGGGCCAGAGGGAACAAAATTTGCTGTGATTTCCATATATCCGGGGGTTGAACCTGATATCCATGACTCAGTTGGTAACCACTGAGCCAGTTAAGCAGATAGGCCGCCACTGAAATTTATTTCCCTCTTACCCCACCTCAAACGTCAACAAAAAGTAGGGACCGACCGCAAACCAAGCTCCGCACGATTACCAGTGGATGCGCAAACATATTCCAATGGGAGACACCTTT
This sequence comes from Cheilosia variabilis, assembly GCA_951230905.1. Lineage (NCBI taxonomy): Eukaryota > Metazoa > Arthropoda > Insecta > Diptera > Syrphidae > Cheilosia > Cheilosia variabilis. The sequence continues at coordinate 56,435,162 of OX579678.1, read as the reverse complement.
GAACTGGCTGAGTGCTAGGAAATAAGAACGAAATGTTGCTCGAAGTTAGGTCCTATTTTTTCGGAAAAATTTAAAACGAGGGTGAGCGATTTGGGTGATGATCTGGGCACAAATGCGCATACAAACAGACAGACTTTTGTTGATCGTGTTGAATTTCTGAACGGCTTGACCGATTGAGGTTATATTCACAACATGTACTCGTTTGGTCGGGGCGATGGTTTATAGGTCGGTTAGGATTCGACAGGTGGCGCTGCTGTTAAGTTATTTACAAGTTCTTTATTTATTAACGAAAAAACTCATATATTCACAACTTCTGTTGGTTTAGTATTAAAAAAAAAAAAAAAAAATTCGGACCCGATAGGTGAGATTAGGGATCCGGTCGAAATTCAGCTTTCAAAATTCTGCTTTCCAAAATTCTGTCTTCTCATACAAAAATTCTGTTTTTTTAGTCCTGCTTTACAAAATTCTGATTTTCAAATTTAAAGCAATAAAATGTTGCTTATTCTGCTTTTTTCCAACTAAAAAATGTAAACGGCGAGAAAAAAAAGGCAGATTTAAAAAAATTTAAATTCATGAAACATTAAAAATTATTTACTTTTAAATTTTAAATAAAAATAAAATTAAAATTAAAAAGACACAAGGAAAATAAATTAAATATTGACAACAAATTTGAATAAAAAAAAAAACAATATCTATGTACTGAACAAGAAATAATAAATAAATAAAATTATGCGAAATTAAATAAAAAAAAATATGAAGCAGTCAGAAATTACAACTTTTATTTATCATAATTTCATTTGTTTTTTTTTTTATACTTTATTTTGGCAGCATTAAAGGTCAGCCGAAATGATGATTCCTTCGACAATCGACTCGGTAGGATCTTCGAATATTCTAAAACCATTTTCCCAGGAAGTTCGTTCTAATTACTGTTACGCTGCGATTGATGGTTTGGTGGACAGGCAAAGACTTTTCCCCAGTCTTCCTAAAAAATATCAAAGTGTCACTTGTTTTGTTTACTTTCGTATTTCTATAATAAAAATAAAATAAAGTCGTATTTTTAAAAAAAAAAACCCACGACATTTTTTTATTTTCCTCCCAGGAGGAAATAAAAGGCTACAAATAAGAATAAAAAAAAAGAGGAGTTAAAATTAGGAAAAAAAAAAATATTCTCTCCATCTCTGCTTTACAAAACTCTGCCAGCAATAAAAAAAGGTTTGGAAAATGTTCAAAAGCGCGCGCTTTTTAATTCTGCTTTACAAAAGTGAATGTTAAAAGCGCGCGCTTTTTAACATTTTCCAAAGCTTTTATTATTATTTGCAGAATTTTGTAAAAAGAACTCTGACCCATCCAGAATTTGGACCCCAACCCTTAGATTAGTTTTGTTGGCTGGCGAGGAGTAATCCGTCCCACATTCAGGACGCCAATAGATGGCGCTTGAGTTGAGTTATTTATCAGTTTTGTATCTCGCACGACAGCAGCTTGGTTATTATCTTCGATATAAATAGGCGAAGGCAAATAGTTAAGAACAACTTTCAGTGCCTTAAACAAAATATATTCGCTTGATTTTTTTTTGTAGAGAAGATTCTGCAGAGATGCAATGCCGGGTGTAATTTCTTTCCCAATATGTTGTGTCAAAGACAGGTCAGTTTAGTGGTATAGAATTTCTACCACTGGCGAACTCTATATCTATAAAGACTTGAAAACAATTCAAACTACAAATCTAGATCGATGGCGCTACAGCCCGGATGAACCTCACCGCTTTCACCTCTGAATTCGCTGTGGTATTCCGACAAATGGGCGAAGTAAGCACCAAACATTCATAAGCTCTGTTGATAGTGGTGCAACTGAGTAGATCAAGGCCAATTCCGCAAAGCTTTCTATCTCTGGGCTCTGGTTGTCACATTTTTTGAACTCCCACCAGGTGGCGCTATGTCTTTAAAGTGCTTGTTTGTTAAATCCTATGAGAGCGTTTCACCCCAGTCGTGACAAAAGGATTGGATGTATCCTTTTTGTTTCCAATGAAATAAAGCCTCTGCGTATAGATGCAACCCAACCAGGATGTCAAAAAAATACCTTCTCTCTCGAGAAGTTTCACCTCTACTCATTTCCAACTACAGGTACATTTGGGACAATTGCATTATGAAGTTGGTGCAACGCATGTCATCTCGAACAGCTTAATGTGCCAGATGCATTAATGCACTCGTATCTGCTACACCAAAAATAAGCCGCCACTCGAATTAGGCATTTCAATCGCATATCTATGTTAAAATCTTCACGAAGTCGCCGCCAACAAAGACAGAGGACAGACTCCCAGCTCCAGCTGTGCACCGCGCAAAGTCATCTTCATGAACTCCGTCGACATCATCATCCGAACTTAGGTTTAGAACTCAGAGTTGGGCTCCCCCCTTTCCTTGAATTTCTATCGAGTCGAAGATCCGTGGGCTGGAAAACTGGAAAACTATAGAAAATTATGCAGAATTATTCGCTGCGCACACTCTCAAAGAGAATTCAGTTTTTGTCACGTCTTCTACACGGCTAAGCCTTCCAAATGGAGAAATGAAGAAATGCAGATTTGAGCCATTATCATGTGAAAGAAAGACCCAGGTGCAGCACTCAGCGCATAGTGAAATGGGTTCTCCACTTCGATCCGAAGACAAAAGGAGCAACGATTGGGACAGTGTGCGCGGGTTCAATCTCGCTCTCTCTCTCTCTGACTGTCTCATGTCCTCCACCGCCTGGCAAGTAACCCACTCAGAAAAAGCCACCGTACTCGAATGGAATACTTAATAACTCGTGTTGTTGTTGCCAGCAATTTGGTGGTCTGTTTTGTCACTGTTACGATGGGTAACAGTACCTTAACCGTAAGTCACTCTAAGTACGGCTTTGTCTGCTTATTTTTGTGGTTGTTGTTGCCTACTGCTCGTGCTGCACAAAGCGACGCATAACGACAATTGTTGTCGGCTTGGTCATTACACGGCGAGATATGATGATTCACAACTCACCATTTAGCTGCGGCTTTGTGGCCGCCACGATCACGATCGTAATGTGACCGGTTCTGTCTATTTTTCGTATATAGATATGCCAAACCCTAAAAATGACCAATGTGCGGAGGCTGTTCCGCTGCATATAATCGACTTTATTACTGCGGTTTATTTTGGACAGTTTTATTGTTGTCAACTGCGCGATCGCACGTATGCCTTGTTTAGCTATTTTCTTCGGCTCTTTATTGTTCGATTGTTAATTTACGATGAAAGCGCCAGATATTTATGACCGTACACAAGGAATTTCCGTTGCAGATATATTAAAAAAGCACAAAACAAATTACGATTGTTTGTCGATTGTCGATGGGCGAGAGAAGAACGAGCGGCGCCTTCTTAGCGGTGAGTCGTAAAAAGAGCAGAATTTCGTTTATTACCCGAGGAAGATGATAGCGCGCGTCGGAAATCGGAGTCACTGCATAATCGGGCTCCGACCGGTGGTTTAAATTTCAACAATGGACCAATAAAACCGCACAGATACTCGCATTTTATTGAGTTGTTTCCTATGTTTTATGTGAATTCACAGTAAGACCCCGAGAGCAGCATCCGTGTCGGGTTTGTGTGTTGGAAGATCATAATTGGGTTTATTAGAAAGTCATTAGGGCGGAAGAGGGGGCAGTAGATTTGCCACCCATAGGAGGTGTTGTAGCAATCGAAGAGTTTTTATTTGGAAACGAACAATGAGTTGATTTGTTTGGCGCCGAGGTGTGGCGATTTGTTTATTTAAATTCGGATGATTGGTGTTGTCCGCGAGGTGGGATTTGTGCCAACCTAATCAGGCTGCATATAGTTGGGATATGCTTCCGCATTGTTGCGGGAATTTGGGGGAATTTATTGCAATTTAGAGGGATTTGCCGAGGGTAAATCGGTTTTTTTTTTTGTATTTTTTTGTGGGGTTTTGGAGTATTTTTACTGAACTAGTTATTTATTTTACTTCTGGAATGTTGTTTTAGTTTAAGAAATGTTTATTATTGACCACGTTATGGTTCACACTTTGTGTGTTTATTGGGAGGGTTTGAGATTTTTTTTAAGGACGCTAAAGAGAACATTTTTATCCGAAGTTGTCGCTCGAGAAGATCGCATATTTCGGCTCCGTGAAGGTTGTCATCAGTCTGTGAGCGTTATTGTGCTATCGGATTGCTTCAAATCGAGCAAGTTCAGTATCGAATTACCTTTTGTTTACTTGAAAAGCTCGCTGGCAAAGTCGAGTGAGTCACCAAAAGCACCGGCAATTTTCAGTTTCAATTTTTATTGGATTGCATGTCCACGGAAGACGCGATTCGAACGCAGCATTCAGTCACACTCAGATAAAAAAAGATTGTTAAGCGAAGAATTTTGAGATTCTTAAAAAATTGTAAGTTAAAAGTTCGTGGTTCAAATATTATTTTCGTTAACAAGAACTCGTCTTTATGTTTTCAAGAATAAAGTATTCAACGTAAGAACAATATACTCTCCATAAGAATTTTATTGCATCATCGCCAACAATTTCATTCTTAAATCAAAGATTTTGATATTTGGGTTCATTTTAACCGACGAAAATTGTTGGCATTACAATTTATTTTTCTGTGTGCAATGAATGAATGAAATATAAGATTAGGACATTCCGTTTATCTTTATTCACCTTTCCTTTGCTTGTACGCAGCAGGAGACATGATCGAAAGAGAAAACGTTTGAGTGACATTGCTTTGTATTGAAGATTCCGCCACAAGAGCTTTGCGTTTACTCTTAACCTGCGCAGATACGTCACGATAAAAGAAATTACTCCGTCGTATGCATTTCGATGTCGAGCAAAGTTTTAAAACAAATTAAAGGAATTATTTGGATTTGTTTTTGATTTATATGAAGGCAATCGATTCTAAAATATCTGTAAATTTGCTGCCGGTAAATGGTTTGAACTTGAATTGTAAGCAGCAAGACCAGACGTACTATAATTTCTTACGTTAAATTCCGAAAGATATTTACCTTCTGAATCCCTGTTTATAAAAACGGCTGTTGTTACTTGCGCGAATACACCTTGTTCTGAGTTCAAGTTCAAGCAGCGCCCGCTTAAGCACAGTGGAACTAGGAACATATTTAGAAAATGAATTTAAAAATACAAAAAGTTCTCAAAGGAATGTAAAACGGGCACCACTTTTTCCGACAGTCTCATTTGGTGACTGACTTGACGAATGCAAATTTTATATTCAACTGCGAGAATCTTAAACTGCCCGTTGTGCGAACGGCGAAGCTGATCAACCGGTGGACTTGTGGATTTTATTGCATTTGACAGAGTGATCCGTTGAACTTGTTAGTTCATTTAGTTCAACAGCGCTTAAGGCTGGATGGTACTTGTAATCACAACTTATGGTCCATGAAGACCAAAACTAAAAATCTACAAGTCGACTACCAAACGTTCCTATGAGCTCTCTCTTACTTGTGGCACTCGGCGATACTTTTAATCATTTTTAGTGTCCAGGTTAAGATTTTCGAACTCACAATGGAGACATTTTCCATACAAAATTACGTGATTGTGACCTACAAAATATATAAGGTGAAGGCTCAGAATGATTATTTTTAAGGCCTAATATGTCAACTGATTTTTTGAACTGTCGTCCCAAAGGTTTAATTTAGTTCAGGAGCTTAAGGCAAAGATCCACATTAACCTATCCAAGAACCTTGAAACAAAATACGGAACTGAACTAAGTGAACTCAACCGCCCAAGTAACAATTTGACTTCGGTAAGGTGCTATCGAAGCTATTTCATATCATTTAGCGCACTTTAATGCTTAAGACTTTCTGAACAGCTTGGATAGAGCTTACTCAAAACACAACTTCTTCGTCTGAAAGGCAATTAACATCCACGGAAGCATCTCACATTTAACAGCAGCAGGTTATTACTTTGGTAGGGCCTTACCGAAACTTTATGGAAGCTTTATAGAGGCTCAAAAATGAACAAGAAAAATATTTATGTTCATTGTTTTTTATTACATTTTTCAATTTTCCATTTTCTTACTTTTTTATTTGTTTTATCCTATTAATAAATATTTTCAAAGACTTTTTGCAATTTTCATGGAATTTTTTACGTACACGGAAAGAATTTTAAGATCAAATCAAGAAAAATAAGCGCAGAATCACGAAAAGTTTGTCTAGTTTTAGAGCTTAGCTAAGGATTTACTAATTCACGACTTTTTATTCGCAATTCTAGAAATTGTACGAAGTGAAGATATTGACCCTCAAAAGTCGTGAATCAACACTTTTCAGTATCAATAATGCGATCAAACGAGAAAAACATATTGCCATAACCGATCGCAATTTGACACAAATAGTTATCAATTTGATATTACATGGATTGTAAATTGCAAAAACAATTCGTAAATTACCACTTTTCTGTTGTAAATTACGATTTCCTCCCTTACCAAATTACAACCATTTAGCCTTGAATTGCAACTCAATAGTGTTGATTTGCGAACTAACAGGGGTAGATTTACTACTTCAGTAGTTGCAATTTACAAATTCTTAGTCGTAAATTGCAATTAATTTTTATCAATTTGCAATTCATATTTTGCAATTTACGTTTCTTGAGCAGTGATTTGAGGCATCGCCGTATTAAATTGAAAATGTTTTGTCGTGAAATCAGAAAACTTTATTCTCAATTTGCAACTTATATCTTGTGATTTACAAATCAAAATTCATCGTTTTGTTAATTAGGTTATTTTCGTATTCCTCCTGATCCAAGAAAATCATACGGCGCCATATCGTCCGGAGACAACGGGATTTGTCTGGTGTGGTTTTTTGGTCTTTGCTGAAATTTAAAATACAAATAAAATATTTAGATGAACTTGACATTGATACGAACCTTTACAATTCTTTTCGATTACATATTTTAGAATACATTCCAATTGATACTTCTTTTCTAATAGCAAGATGTAACTTCTGAAAAAAATACAGATTTATATGCATAGGTACTTCAGGGTTTTTGGAATTCAATAGGTACTTACAAAATGTATTCCAGAATGCTTTATAATTAGTAGGACACTCACTATCCATACGAATTAGTTATATTTAAATTTAAGCAACTTTAACCCGACCGTTTGAATACCGACTGCCTGTCTCTGCACCGCAACGCAATGTGCACAGTGCACAATGAAGATTTGGCTTCATGATTGCAGCTGCCTAGCAATACCACATACATACATTCATCCATAAAAAGAAAGGACTTAAAAGGATTCCGATAGGTACATTGACTATGAACTGTGCATAAAAAAATCCACACATCAGGTAGTTGATTCCATGGAAATTACAAAAAATATTTTGCAATTTACGACTTCTCTACGTCAATATACGTTTTCAGTTTCATGTGTTAAATTATTACAAGATTTTATTGATTCATCATTCAGTGTTGGTAAATCACCAAATATTTTTTCGCAATTTGAGATTGTGAAGTGGTGTTTGAGAAATTGACCTATTAGAGTGGTAAATTGCGCCACAGAATCTCGCAAATCACGACAAATAAAAGAATCTCGAATTGATACTTCTAATCGTAAATTACAACAAACAGAATTTGGTATTCTCCGCCGTTTTCAATGTCAAATTACCAATTTCTGTATCAATCCATGAAAACTTCGTTGTGATTTGCGACAAATATATAAATCGTAAATTGCAACTCAAAATTTTGCAATTGGTGATTTTCAATTCTTTCCGTGTACTCGTTATAATTTACATTTTAATTACATGCGTCGTACTGACAATCGAACATGGGTCCTGCTGCGTAGTAGACTACTACACAACCCCCTAGGCTAATTCGTCATAATGCTGTAGCAGTGGTAAATCTGGACTACTTGATACATTTTAGTTTTACCCAATTTATTTATGGGCGAAAAGTGTTTATTTAAAATCACATTACTGACATATTTTTTCTCATTTTTCCCCGATTAATTAATTGATGTTTCTTTAGACAGCTTATTCATTTCATATGAAATTAATTTTTACCTCTGTAAAGCCTCCATATGTAAGTTAGGAGGAAGTACGAGTAAGTGCTTCTGTACAGCTTCCAATCGCAAGCGGTTGACTGCATGACAGTTCATTGCTTCTATAATGCCTTCGGTCAGAAGCTCTAAAGAAGCTTCTAGGAAGCAATTCAATTTCACTTTCCAAACATCTCCAGACACGTTTTCAAAAGTCTAATCAGTGTTGGTAACTCGTGGGAAATTTACCTTTTCGTGGGAATTTCGATGGTAAGAAACCGTCTCGTGGGAAAAAGGGAAAAAATAATATTTCGGTAGGATTTTGTGCGAAATTTGGTCAAAAAATTCCATCAAACTTCAACCTAATATCATATTTCTAGTACCTTATTCTGTGTTCACAAAACACGCCTATCTAAATGACTTGTTATGAAATATATCTTATACAAATCAGGGATGGAAAAGTCGATACAATTTATCCATCCGTATCTTTCGAATTCTCTTGCAATTTGTAAAGCTTTTCCTAAGAAAACAATTAAAATAATCGAGATGATGATGTCTTTATGTCATTTCGAAAGACATTAACAAGAAAATTAATATTCAAAATCCCTTTCTAAATTTTCTGTAGTGTTTTACATCAGAAGCAGTTGTGTCAAGAAAATCGAATTCTATATTGAAATTTGTTTTTGAATTTGTTCCTAATGAAAAAAAGAATATTCAACAAATTAACAATAAATATAGGGCACTTGCCGATTGCTAAATAATTCAGCAATTTAAAAATTATTCAAGTTGAGAATTTTGGGCCTTTGAGTAAATTCAATTAAAAACGAGTGTAATGAGCTAATGTTTGAAAATATTTACAAAATTGCTCAAGCCGTTGTCACTATTCCTCACTCATCAGCAAATTTCGGAAGGATTTTTTTCTTGCCAGACATTAATAAACTCCAAATGTCGAAACCGACTTCAAGTCGACACTTGCTGGGCTTTGATTGAAACAAAAAATTTGATTAGAAACTCATCCTGTTCTGAGTTTCAAGTTCAGGGCAATATTTTCAAGATGAATGAGCAAATTAAGAGTATACAGCCTGAAGAGCGCATAGATTTAAAATTTAAACTATTTATTTGTAGGTTTGTATAGTTTTGCTAGGAAGTCATTAATGTTTAGTTAATTTATTTTTGTTGATGTTTTTGAAAATAAAATATTTTGAGTTCACTTCTGTATACGAAAAAAAGTTTCCAATACAACTGGCTCTGTTTCAGTACGATCTTACAACAGTTTTCCATTCCTGCTACAAATTACAAAACACGTAAGAGGCTAAGAGTTTCACATTTTTGTTTTCTCTTTCATATACACATTTTGAACTTCTCCTTCTAACTTCCACCGCTTTATGTTTATGTTTTGAACTGAGTTGCTGTTTTTATTTATTATCGAACAGTTTCTTATTATAGAGATTATTTGCGCTATACACAAACAATATGATTATATGTTTGTTTTTTTCATGAATTGTACCAATGTGATATTTTATGTGTGTATATCCAGTAATTAAATCTTATTCTTCCAATTAAATTCTAGATATAGAATATTTTTTTGCCCTCTTTTTTTTTATTTGTTAATGAAACTATTGAAAATAAACAATTTTTTTTAAATTAATCAAGTGGGAAATTTGTGGGAATTTTGACTAGGTCCAAAAGGGAAAAATGGAAAAAATTAGCTTCCCGAGGGAAAAACCATCTCAATGACATAACAACACTGAGTCTAATAGAGATTTTATCGAAACTAAACTTCATATCCCTCTATGAAGCCTGTGTATAGGCTTCGTAAAGGTCTTACTGAAGTTATTATCGAAACAACTGCTTCGAAATGGATGACCTTCGGTTAACAAAGACTATAGAAGTTCTATCGAAGCTGTTGCCTACAGAAATTACAAATTCGAATCTTACCGAAGTCAAATTGTTACTTGGGCGATGCTTTGAATCGCATAGTTCATTCGCTAGCAAAAATGTACAAAGCGTTAGTTCAGTAGTTCAACTAGGGGTTGCTCTTTATTGCGACTAAAAGAATCTCATCAACGCATCCAAAATTTTCAATAAAATTAACCTCTGAACTAAGTGAACTTGACAAATGTGTGGCTCTGAACTATGTAGGTCTTTCGCAAGAAGAAGTGTTTTGTCCTGTACAAAGTAGTTCTTTCGTAAGGTGAGGCATACTGTGGGGCTTTGCACTTCCGTATAGCTTGCAAATTAAGTAAGAAATCAGTAACTTTTTGGTTAGTTCACTTAGTTCCCTTAGTTAAGCGTATATAGCTTTGGTTCAGGGGTCATTTTTTCATAGCACATCTACGATATATACGAGTCACCATTGGGAATGTGGTTCTCCTGATACTTTCAATCGACATTGCTGTGGATGAATGAAAGTCCGTCCATTCAGTAGAGCTCCTGGTATGACTCAGTCCGATTCGGCGCAATCTGCGAGAAATGGCAGCCAAGGATAAAAGGGAAACCTCAATATGGCGAGAAAAATTATTTTATTCCATGACAACCTTGATCGAGGTTATATTTGACATATTTCCAACTACAAGATGACAGGTGTCCATCGACCAAAAGCACGTCCGGAATTCCATGCCAAATAGCGCCGTGAGTCGCATGCTCTTCCAACTGTAATGATTCATGTGAGTGGCGATCTCGACTCTCTGCCTATCCGCACAATCCATACTGCTCCCCGCGCCCTCTCTCCCAAAGCCTGCACAAACAAGCGACACCAAAACAATTGGCGTAATTCAACTCGCTGATCCGTTCACTCCATCTCGTAGTTGTTCCTCGAAATGTTGTAAATTCTAAGAAGCTTTAAGCGATCGTTGACTCCTTGCCTGTCACGTATACCTATACCCCAAGCATCCGTCGTCGTCGACAACTATCCGCCAAGAAATTTTATAGAAAACCCTCTTAGAGTGGGCGGACTACGAAAAACGAACAATTTTCAAATTAACAAACAATGCAACTACATCCATTCTCATGGGTCCGGCATCGGCTGTTGCGCTACCAAACATTTGTGCGGGGAAAAAAAAATTGCATTAATTCAATGTGGCGCGGCCAACATGGCTCGGCGTGTGTGCATCCAAAATGATGCACCCTGGACGCGGAGCAAAGTTCTCCGGCATATTGTAGGTGGACACACAGGAAAAGGTGTGGCACAGCGACTCATCTCATGACCAGAGGTTTGGGCATAGGTAACATGGGACAGCAGGTCGACAAAGCAATAAGAACCATAAAACATAAAACATAAAACATCCACACGCTCGCTCTCCCTCTCAGCGGACCTTGGCATTCGATCGGGCGACATGTTAGGCGCTCTTTTTGTTGTTCCCTCTCGTATACGGCGAACGCAACGACACGCAGGACATACAACAGACATACGATATACTGCAATCGACTGCATTAATTGGCCATAGTGTTCACGCAACCAAACCACTCACTTGTTGTAGATGTTGGTTGTTGTTTTTTGGACAAGTTGAAATGGATTTTGCTTGTTCTTTGTCGCCTCATTCCGCGCCATCCATTCCCGTGCACGACATCGAAAAATAATGTTTAAAACCGAAATGGAAACAATAAAAAGACACAAAAAAAAAAAAACACATACGGAACAACAACACGAAAAGAAGGAAAAGGCAAACTTCATTGTAATCGGATTGCGGGCTCATCCGTCCTTCTTCGGTGTTTTCCATTCGCCTTTGGGGCGCATCGGTCGTTTGCTCCAATCCTCCTCCGCCAAAGTCGGTTAATACTTCTCGGAGCCTTCTTAAAATAGTCCAAGACCGAATTTGTGCATATTCTTTTGGATGACAGAAATTAATTGAAGGGGCAGACAACCCTCGGCCGAAAGACACATGCACATGGGCGTGTGTAACAAGTTGATCCGATTTTCGGAGATGATGACGAAAAGTCTGCCCTCCGAGTTAATTCGGATTATTAATCAAAATGTATCTGGGTTTTTAATTTTTATTTAAGGGAATTTATGAATTTATGATGGGTGCGGCGGCAGCAGGTAGTCCTTTTGTTTTTGTTCCTCTTTTGGACGTCGACGATTTGTAACGCTTGGCTGAGGCTTTGCTTGGTTGGTTCTGGGTTGGCTTATCTTATCAGGTGAACGTGTTGCGGCTACTTGCACCGCTGATGAAGGTTAATAAATTTGTGTTTCTGTTGTTTTTTTTTTTTTCTTACTCCCTCTCTTATCTGGGGTCGTTTAGACGACTTAATTTGTCATGCGCTGTGAGAGTGTGAGAAGCATTTTTTTTGGAGAAAGATGTTGGCTTCTAAGTTGAGATGTGGCACGCTCTGGAAGTGTCATGAAGACCGACATAACGTCGGTCACATTGCTGCTTGCTGGCCACATGAGCCCTCCCTTTGATAGATGCCACCATTAGACCGATTTTCGTGTTAGTCATTCGCACATATGCGCACAGCTGTTGAAGATCTCATTCATTGATTACCCAAACATGTCACATCTCAGACATTTCCCTTTTGATTTCTCACTCGAACCTCTCGCTGTATTTGTGCGAGCATATGGGAAGGAGCACACAATCCATCTCCATCCATATCTGTAGATCAAACAAACCATACTCTCATTCTAATTCCAATCAAAATAAATTAACAAGTCAAACACAACGACGCGGCGCGCAAAATTCCCTCGAATTGAAAACATGTAACTCGATCTTTTGAGACAGCTTCTTCCGGAGACAGTCCGCGCATTTCATAAATTTCTCTCGCATCTCTCTGTGTGTGTTGCTGTCGAGGGCTAATTGTGTTTTTCTTATTTAGGCCGCAATTTAGTCGACTCCACCCACACTCATGTATCTAGATACGGAGTCAATCACTCATAATTGATTGTTCTTTGTTTATGCGATTGTCAAGTTTTAATTGTGCGTTGAGTTGCGTCGCCTTGGAGGGGGTACTCTCTGTCTGTGTCTTTTAATCATAGTTGAATCGAAGAGTCATTCAATTTCTCGTCCGATTGGAAATGGAAATTCAATCCGCCTATGCAGGCTCATCACCGCCGGACTGTTTCACATGAAATCTCACACAGAGTTCGGCATGCAGTATACGTTGCCGCGCCGTGCATTAGGGCGATCGAGTGAGGAGCGTAATTGCCTAATGGCACTTATGGAAATAAAAATAATGATACGAGGCTATCGGCTGGGGTTTTCCTTTTTTTTTTTTTCTTTTTTTTTCAAAGCACAAGAGCGGCTTATCTGTCGGCAGTCGAACTTACGGACGCCGCATGCAGATGGTTCATTATTATTGTTGTTGTTGGTGTTGGGTGGGTACATGGCTTGTAAGATTTGGGTCATGCTGCAGCTAATTGAATTCTATTGACAAGTTTGAACGAAAAATTTCCATCTAAGCCTATTTTGACGGCGTTGACAGTGTACGCGACAAATGGATTCAATCGTCACCACGCACTTGAGAAGTATTTGATGGAACTAAGACCGGGGGTCTTTTTTTTTTTGTTGCATGAGTCACTGTCAGAGCGGTTTTGCCTTTGGGGGAGATCAGAATTTTGAATTTTCAACGGGAAAGTGTGCATCGCACGGATTTGTATATGTAAGCCATTGTGGGAGATTTTTCTTACAAATCAACGTGTCGAAAATTCAGGACCAAACAAAGACTGTCCCCACTTAAACTGTGACGTAAGAGTCTTTAGGGAAAAGTAAGTTAAATCTGGGGTCAGATTCTGTAAGGCGAAACGATCAAACGTTTTCGTGTGCACGAATGGTTTGTCCTATGTTACACAAGCAAATTTATTCGTGCGCACGAAAACGTTTGAACGTTTCGCCTTACAGAATGCCGACTCTGGTGTCGAATCGTCGTACCCGTGAACGAGTTACCTGGGGGGGGGGGGGAGTAGAGTTGCGTTTTACGTGCTAAATCGGCGTGAATTTTCGACAGTTTGACCCGAGATCAAAAAGGCTGTAGGTTCCCTGTTTTCATAGAAGTTTCTGAAGGTAGGTCGCTTGTAAAGACGCTTGCCTACTCGATGTTGCTTTCACTCTTTAACGACCCGAAAAGGGAATATTCAAGACGAATATTTAACCGACTTCGTATCCATTACATTAACAACAGGGAATCGTATATTCAATATCGAGACAAATCGATATTTAACCGAATTTATTAATCGGCTACCAGCAGGCTCACTCGGTGTACCCCTGCCTCTATTTTGATCAAATAAGACCAATTTTCAATTTAATGTAGCTCAGCGTATGGAAGGAGCAGAAAGTCGATTGATGTCTCAAAATACTCGGAAAAGAATTATCTAGAAAGGGTTTCTAGTTTTTTTTGTACTTATTTAGTTTTATTAATAAATTGGCGACTTGAATGAAATTAGTCAAAAAAAAAAAATGATGTTTGCACTTGAACTCAGCCTCAGAAATTTATTTTTTTAGTACAATCAACAAAATAAGGCACAATAAACTCATAGTCTTCAGCATGAAGAAAACTTCAGTGAATATTTTAGTGAAGGTTTTATTCAAATCGGGCTAGTAGTTTTCGAGTTTACTCCAAACATACATGCAAGTAGTTACGTCTACATTGTAATAGCATAGATTGCGGCGAATGGGTTATAACCTTCGCTAAAAAAGCGGTTTTGGCATGGGATAGTTGCTTTTACGGATGAATTTTTTCTCGGGCTACACGATTTGACTTCTAGACGGGTGGACTCCAAATGCTATGTATTCTGGAAAGTTGTTAAAAAATGTATTCAAAAAAGAATGCAGCTTCTTAGAAAATCCTCTAGAGGGCTTCGATCGTGATATTTGTTTGCTCGCGCGCATCAATTGGTTCATAAGGTTGCCTGCAACTACATAAAGTGTATACCTGCGTGGGGTCCTTAGTTGAAAATTGCCTAAACTTCCTTATGCCACCCTCAATGATAAACATTTCTTTTAAAATATCGATGACTGATCTCGAACGACGTTCCCTATTCCGATCTTTCACATATTATTCGTAGTAATTCAACCAAAAGTCAATACTCACTCGGCATCAAAGCCATGCAAAACCAAATGGTATAAGTAGGCATAGCAAATGGGGGCATAAAAACCGCACTGAGGCCCATTATACAAAAACGACTTCCTACACAAACTGCAGGAGCACAGTGCGATCATTCACCGTACCACTCCTTTATTTCCAATTGGGGGCGTGTGTCCGCGCTGTGGGATATTTGTTCCCGATACTTAAACTCAATTACTCTTATCAGCCAATTGTATGCATCCCCTAGAACAAAAACTATTAAATATTAATTAACCGAAAGAAAAACAAGAGAAAGGGAACGAACTCAAAGAGTGTTTGCTGGTAATGTCTAATGCGGCAGTTAATTGAATTGTGTGGGTACCGCACATGAATTTCACGAGCGTTGATAAGAAAACCAGACCAGACTCACTCAAACTGAAACCCATGCAGACATTAATCACCAGCCCCATGTGTCCACAACAACACGAGAGCAAGAGAAAGAAAAAATATCCATTTGGGACACTTGGACGCGGACAAAAACTCTAACAAAAACCAAAAGATACATTTGTATCTGATTAAACAAAGCACTTTGTGTTGTTGTGTGTGCGCCGGTACTTTTTTCCTTTCGTCTTCTGGTTTTGTCTCGGCTTTGGAGATAGAGACATGTTCCTTGCCGAGAGATGTGCCACTTAAGAAACGACAAAAACCCGAAGGAGATTGCAGCCAACACTCAAGATGATGATCTACTACCAGAGCCAGATGAGGCGAACTATTTTTAAGGAACCCTTTTTCGGGCAACGAACGACTGGAAGAGGCGTCTTATCGATGGTTGCACCGGGTATATAATGGGAGTAAATCACGGCGGGAATTCGAAAGAGATAGTTTCTTCTGGCGGATCTTAATGCATTTCATGCAAATGTACTGGAAGAGACGGTGGCATTCTAAGTCAGCTGTCAGACAGTCGCAATGGATGGCAGCGGCAACTATATCGGTGGCGACAACAGACGTGACGATGAAGTGATGACACTCGAAGTGAAGCATTTTTTTGGTGTTGTTTCATTAGGAAGGTCTACAGACGAGACGAGGCTACTGGGAATGAGCATTTTTGGAGGTAGAAGGGTTATCGCTGGGTTCAAGAGACTCTCTCTCAAGTCCGCGCACCGCAAATAACCAAACTGATATGAAGAACTTGTTGGACTATAAAACTCTCACAAAATGACAAAGCTTCTATAGAAGGTGAACAAGGAGGCTATAAAGTGCTTATCATTGGAGAGGAACAACAAATTTAACGACTCAAAAGTCACAGGTTGGCTCCATTAGCGGCCGCTTAAGTGAGAATATCCCTATCGCTAAATGGGGCTTTTGGAAAGGCAGAGGGGTTATCTATACTTAGGGGCTAGTGAGTCTGGTTTTAACTGCGCGCCAATCGAAGAGTGAAACTATCAGAATTGGATTTTTACGGCCGTAGTGGCCTGTTGAATCATGCAGGCATAAGTTCTGCAACGAAGGTGAGGGGTTGGAATTCCTAGAGTTGAATTAATCATGTTTGCAGTGGAAAATGGAATTTGACTTTTAAACGAGGTAACACTGTAAATGGTTTTTTTTTTTTCAAGTCTTTTGGAGCACTCGGAACCTAATTCCGGCCCAAGCAGAAACATTTTTTGACATGATTGGCTTGGAAAACTCTGAAATTATTATCATCGAGACTCGAACCAGTGACGTTTCGATTGAAACAAACATTCAGCCGCCGTCGTGCACTTAGGCCGAGTGGGACACAGGCAGTGATGCCAACCAAGGATTTTGCATGCCTTTTAGGCGTTATTTCATTTGCTAAAGCTTTAAAGTTATTTTTTTTTTTCAAAAAAGGCATCTTTTCTTTATTTCAAATATTTTTCTATTTTTATTTTTTTTTTTTTTTGACTAACTAACTTTTTATTTTTTTAATGTATGATTTCAAGGACCACGACGATCTGGTGGACTAAAATTATGTTTGTTTTGTTCAAAACTTTGTACCTACTTATGAAACTAAAAAGTCATGAATTTTGTTCCTATTAAAAATTTCTTCTCTGATTTATAATTTAAGTTTTAAGTTTTTTGTTGATTTTCTTATATTTGTGTTTAATTTTTGATTTATTGTTCCAGTTTAAATTATTTTAGGCATTATTTTATTGAAAAAGGCATCTTTTTTCTCAACTTAGGCATTTTTTCCGTCAAAATTGGTTGGCAACGCTGGACACAGGCAAACACTGCAACCATGACTACCGACCGCCTAAATCTAAGCTTTAACCCTGAAATCGTAACAATTTTATATGGATAAAAGTTCTCTTCGCACTATATTAGAACATGCCTAACAAGGAATGCAACCGCTTGTCCATTATGTGCCAGTTGCATGAGCTGCACTTAAGCGACCCATACACACGACAACAGATGGAGCTGTGACTTGCAAATGTCACGATTTATGTTGCCACAAATTTATAAACTTCTCACAGGGAAATTGAAATATTTACACTTCTTGCTGTGTTGCCAGCAGATGTGTCAAGTGAATTTCTGTCAAAAACTGTGTACGATTTGAGTTTTGAGTCGTGGTTCGTTTGCTGAATTTCTTTCTATCTTTATCTACCTGATGAAGTAGGTGCATTTTGGTGATTTTTTGGGTGAACGTGGACCTAAGAAGTGCTCACAAAAAATGTGCCACGTGTATGGGTCGCTTAAGGCAAATTTAGAACACATACCGAGCGTATGAAATAAACAAAATTTTACCTAAGCAACCCTTTTGTAACTGCCGGACAACCATCACGGAGTGGCTTGGACTTAAGTGCTTTGAGCCACTGAGCGAGAAGTTCCAGGTTCGGTTCGACACTCGATAGAAGTATAAATTGCGTCTTGAGTTCTTTTTCGGACAGAAGGCTTTTTAGTTGTTTTCTTTTTTCAAGGCAGTAATAAAACTAATAGACACAGAAGGTTTCGAGACCCAGACTGCCTACAGAGGCTCGAAGGCGTCAATATTTTTGGCGGTTTATTTAAGAGGCGCATAACAAAATTTAACCCACTTGAGCCTCGATAGGGCTACTCTATCTCGAAGATCGCTCGATAACAACATGTCCGTCTCTAGGGCAAAGCAAGTTTATTTTGTCAAATGAGATGAGCCACAATCTCAGAGGAGAATACTAGACCGACAAGCTTAACGTTTAGACCCAGCTTAGGTGCCCACATACTTTTCAGAAGCTTCAGGAAATCAGCTCAAATTATAAACTAGGTATACATTCAGTTTAGGTTGTTATGCAAGCGTGCAATATTTTCCCACACCCCAAGGATGATGAGACATGCGAAATGACAGTCGAATTCTAAAGCTAAACTGTTGAAAAACCGTGCTTTCCTGCAAGACCCATGGTAGCACCGATTTTGCTTCCTCCTCGTGCCTAAATCTTCTACAGAAGTCGTTTATAGACCTGATCAAAGTTTTAGCCCTGTTACCAAGATCGCAGAATTCAGTTGGTACTCGGAAGACCCGGTTTTTTTTTTCTTTTAAAGTGTCGGTTGATATTTTTAATGGCTAATCCACGAGTCTTGTTTCCATTGCATTCTTTGCCAAATTTTATCTGAAACCATAAATCAAGCTCTTAGCTGCCTTGAGAGCAGTTGACTCATAATACAACCCAATGAGTTGTTTTAGTTGAGTAAATTTTTTCAAGCGTAACAGGTTTTTGTACCACAAAAATACAAGTCCATTTGAACGGGCACTAACAAGACTTGTCCCGCTGTACTAAAGGTCCGTAGTAGGACTTTTTTGACATGTGAGACTCATAGGGGAACACTTTCTATCAGGTATCTTCCTACAGCACAAGTGAGTGTTCTTACAAGTAAACAGCGCAAGCTGTAGCTTGCCAGTTGTGTGCCTTAATTTTTGACACTTTTCAAAACTCTCTTACTTGTATGTGTAGAACTGACTCAAAAGCAAAGTGAATAGCTTCGAAAATCCTCGTTTAAGTCAGAAATCTGCCGAAATAGCCTGGGAACAGATTCCGTATACCAACGATCCTCTAAACGATATCGTTTTTGAGACTTTAACCACCAAAATAAGTCATGTTCTTCTCGAATTTTTTTGACAAACGTCAGCTTTCATTAGGTTTGTGGAAAAGCTCTCAAAATTGAAATCTTAGCATTTATGCCTAGTATGCTGTTCCATTAAAGCTAAAATTAAGCGCCTCTCCAATACTTCTCTCCACCGCTTCGCTTAATGTTCGCTTAATTTTAACAGTGAAATTCGTTTTTTCATTTGACTTTCCTCAAAAACTTCTTCCAGGTACTCCTCGTTAAAAGATTCCATTTCTAAAAGAAATTAAATTAACAACAACGAAATGTTTGGTGCTGAACTTAACATTTTCAATACTGTTTTTATACCCCCCACAGGAAGGTATATTCCCTTTGTCATTACATTTGTAACGCCAAGAAGGAGTCACCGGAGACCTCATAAAGTATATATATTCTGAATCAGGATCACATTCTGAATCGATTTAGCCATGTCCGCCTGTCTGTCTGTCTGTCTGTCTGTCTGTCTGTCTTTCTGTCTTTCTGTCTGTCTGTCTGTCTGTCTGTCCGCCTGTATGTTTGCTGAAAGCAAGATAGCGCCCAAAGAATTGACATAGGCGAATGAAATTTGGTGAAAGAACTTATTTTTATCGTCGTCAGGTTGGTATTGAAAATGGGCTACGTCGGTCAAGTAGTTCTGGTACCTCCCATACAAAATCAATATTAGGCCCATGTGTCTCTCTGTCTGTTGAAAACACGATAGCGTTTAAATAAATCAACCTAGGCGAATCAAGTTTGGTGAAAGGACTTATTTTTATTGTCGTCAAGTTGGTGTTAAAAATGGGATATGTCGGTCAAGTAGTTCTGGTACTTCCCATACAAAATTAATATTAGGCCCATGCGTCTCTCTGTCTGTTGAAAAGACGATAGCGTTCAAAGGAATCAACCTAGGCGAATCAAGTTTGGTGAAAGGACTTATTTTTATCGTCGTCAGGTTGGTATTGAAAATGGGCTATGTCGGTCAAGTAGTTCTAGTACCTCCCATACAAAATCAATATTAGGCCCAGTGTCTCTCTGTCTGTTGAAAAGACGATAGCGTTCAAAGGAATCAACCTAGGCGAATCAAGTTTGGTGAAAGGACTTATTTTTATTGTCGTCAAGTTGGTATTAAAAATGGGCTATGTCGGTCAAGTAGTTCTGGTACCTCCCATACAAAACCAATATTAGAAAACACATGTTGAAAGCACGATAGCGTCGAAAAGAATCTACCTAGGCAAGTGAAATTTTGTGCGACGACTTATTTTTATTGTCGTGAAGTTGGTATTAAAAATGGGCTCCGTCGGTCAAGTAGTTCTGGTACCTCCCATACAAAATCAATATTAGGCCCATGTGTCTCTCTGTCTGTTGAAAAGACGATAGCGTTCAAAGGAATCAACCTAGGCGAATCAAGTTTGGTGAAAGGACTTATTTTTATTGTCGTCAAGTTGGTATTAAAAATGGGATATGTCGGTCAAGTAGTTCTGGTACTTCCCATACAAAATTAATATTAGGCCCATGCGTCTCTCTGTCTGTTGAAAAGACGATAGCGTTCAAAGGAATCAACCTAGGCGAATCAAGTTTGGTGAAAGGACTTATTTTTATCGTCGTCAGGTTGGTATTGAAAATGGGCTATGTCGGTCAAGTAGTTCTAGTACCTCCCATACAAAATCAATATTAGGCCCAGTGTCTCTCTGTCTGTTGAAAAGACGATAGCGTTCAAAGGAATCAACCTAGGCGAATCAAGTTTGGTGAAAGGACTTATTTTTATTGTCGTCAAGTTGGTATTAAAAATGGGCTATGTCGGTCAAGTAGTTCTGGTACCTCCCATACAAAACCAATATTAGAAAACACATGTTGAAAGCACGATAGCGTCGAAAAGAATCTACCTAGGCAAGTGAAATTTTGTGCGACGACTTATTTTTATTGTCGTGAAGTTGGTATTAAAAATGGGCTCCGTCGGTCAAGTAGTTCTGGTACCTCCCATACAAAATCAATATTAGGCCCATGTGTCTCTCTGTCTGTTGAAAAGACGATAGCGTTCAAAGGAATCAACCTAGGCGAATCAAGTTTGGTGAAAGGACTTATTTTTATTGTCGTCAAGTTGGTATTAAAAATGGGATATGTCGGTCAAGTAGTTCTGGTACTTCCCATACAAAATTAATATTAGGCCCATGCGTCTCTCTGTCTGTTGAAAAGACGATAGCGTTCAAAGGAATCAACCTAGGCGAATCAAGTTTGGTGAAAGGACTTATTTTTATCGTCGTCAGGTTGGTATTAAAAATGGGCTATGTCGGTCAAGTAGTTCTGGTACCTCCCATACAAAATCAATATTAGGCCCATGTGTCTCTCTGTCGGTTGTTCAATGTAATTACGTACTACCTCACATGCCTAAAACTTTGCATGACTTGTATGCAGTGGAGGCTATCAAAGCATGGGCCAAGCCGATGATAACACTTTTACTTGTGTTGCTTTCGTTTAAAAGGTCTATCGTTTCGAGGATAATCGTCTGAAAAGTTAAGAAATGAGTGCCCTATTTTTTTAAATAGTACTGTCTTGACCTTTGATCCTCACATCATTTTAATAACTTTAGGTACACCCAACTATATCAGGTATCAGCTGGTCAAACCAAGCTCGCAGTTCACAGGCTGCCTGCTGATCAAGGCAAATTATGCCCACCTTCAACCTCTGGACCCTCCACGCTCTTTAGTAAAATATTAGTAAAATATGCGTGCCCCGACTCCCAGGGCCCATCCGCTTCAACCTCTAAGGTTAATCGTCTCAGGCAATAGCCATCGTCCCCTCCAGATGATACCATCTGACCTACATGTATGTAAATATATCCCAACAAGGCAACAACCGCTACAGTAATATTTAACAGATATTTGGAAATTTCAAAAGCACTATCTCATCTCTTGCATCCTTCCACGCATCCGACATCCAGCCCTCCAATCATGTATAAACAAAATTATGTAAATTCTCCTCAGCTCATATCCAAGACAAAAAATCTCAAGTGACGCCTGCCTTGATGCACTATTGATTCGAAATAAATAAAAACATGTCTGCTACTCCCTTTTTTTTTTTGTGGATCTATGATGGATGACTTTCTTCTTTTTTGAACATCTCCCCCTGCCCCCGCCAGAGGAACCGAGAAACAAAAACGGAACAGAATGAATAAAAATATTTCCAAGTACTGAGGGAATCCAAAAAAAAAATAAAAAATACCCAAATAGATATGGATCCGAGGAGAGACAACAGAAGACGAAGACAATCTTGACAGCCATTGTTAAATTATTCAAATTGGATACTTCTTCGGTAGCAGCAGTAGTAGGTAGAGGTACCTCGTTCTGCCATCGCCTGGTATACGAAGTCAAACGATATGGAGTACCATGCCCCAGCTCTGGGGCGGCGGCCTCCTGCCCATCGCACAGCACATATAACTCATCATCCGTGGGATCTCTCCGATTTGATTCGTTTCTCTGTCTATTTGATTTTCCATCAACTTAAAGTCGAATCGTGACTTAGTGGCGCTCGAAGTTGAAGACCCTCCTCTACGTGTACCCATATTCCACCTTCGGGGCAACCACCGATAGAATGCTTTATCCAAGGCTCTCGAAGAAGAAAAAATGGTAGATAAAAACGAAGCAAAAAAAAAGCGAATAAGTAATGTGCCTGCGGTGTAATTTATCTTTCATTTGCGCCTCTTTAAAGTGTCAACTTTTGACGTTTTCGCAACGCAGAGTGAGAGATTCACCGCCGCCGCCTGTCAATGTCAGATCGTTTTTCGGCGAAGGTATCCTCGATTTCTCATACAGGTACAGGTAGACATACCTCCTTTGCGAAGTAGAAGAAATCAACCCTCGCGCATTAAAAATGAGTCAGCGAGAATAAATAATTTAGGCAGCCGAAAAAGAATCCACTCAGCGACACCAACATCGACAGCGACACTTTGGATCGCCAAAAATTGCGGCGAAAATGGAAGCCGACATTAAGCTGCCGTGTGGCTGTTGTATATGAGAGTTGAAACGGCCTTGTCACTACCCCAACGCCGCATCAGTCACCTATCTTCATCTGGAAATCTAAAATTCTAAATATTTTATAAGATTGTTGTGTGAGGATAATACACTTTTGGTGTTTGGGACGCGCGCTGCTGGTGCGGGGCGTG
Source organism: Cheilosia variabilis (assembly GCA_951230905.1). Taxonomy (NCBI): domain Eukaryota; kingdom Metazoa; phylum Arthropoda; class Insecta; order Diptera; family Syrphidae; genus Cheilosia; species Cheilosia variabilis. Next base: position 56,411,955 of record OX579678.1, on the reverse strand, counting down.
ATGGTTGACACGGATGGGGGCCACACTTTAAAATCAAATTACGTGTGTGCGTTGTGTGATACGCGCAGCGGGGCTTGGGACCGGGTGTGCTCTACTGATGAGAGATTGAGAGCGGTTTTCAGTATTTTTTAGCTTTTGCCTTGTTTTTTGATTTGATATAGTGACAGATGGAGGAGGATTTGGAGCCCTCCTTGAGTCGGCATGGCGTGTCAATCTTAATTCTTTTGACTATGCGGATTCATTCGGCAACGCACGCCTGATTGTGGTGTCCTTCGGTGGGGACTGTGTGTCTTGATTACTTTGGGAGAAAATCCGATTTTATGCGGAATTTAATTTGCGGCGATGATGGGAGTTTAATTTGGGAAGCGCGGTTTTTTTTTTTTCGTCACTTTCCTGTGGGGTGTAGGTGCGTCTGTGAAGAGCTGAGTGCCACTGGGAATTTAAGTGTTTAAGTGTGCTATGTGGGAGCTGCAAGTGAAGTGGTTTTTCTGTAGATGCAAAATTCTGGATGATTAGGGATAACGTTGGGAGAAGGAACTCCGTCCTAATGTGTAGTGAAAGAGCAGGGAAACTTATATCTAGTTTTGGCTACCAAAAAGTCTCCGTATTTCTCAGGAATAAAAGAAATAGTAGGTGATAAGAACCTCGGCACGTCTTCCCCTAACCATTCATTTGAGTATTTTATTTTTATTTGGGACGAATGAAAATGCGCCATGCAACTCAGACCGTCCGTTCTGTGGACCATATTAATCAGTTATAGACAACGCAATTAGCGGCCAACAGTTTCAGGAAATGGACCTGTATTCCAGTGGTTAAAATGTACGTTTTTAATAATACGACATAGGCTTCACATTGTTCGCAGCCATTCACAGTCCAAATCTGGATTATAGACCAGATTCTGCAAGCGCGTTAGTCGCCGTCTTGAATTTTAAGATGGCTTTGGTTTTTTGTGAATATCTTGCTTATTTTTAAGTTTTCAACAAAAATGATTTTACAAAATTTGTAGGAAATTTAGTTCTCTACAATTTTGGTTCTGACAGTTTTTTGACTACGATCGTTCATTTTGGACTAAATTTGGTCTTAAGTGTGACAAAGAAATATGAAACAAACTTAAAATTTGAGAGGCGATTATGAGTATTTTAGTCAATAAATTCGGTTCTTAGAAAAAATGTTTAACGCCAAAGTTGTAGACAATTAAATTTTTTACAATTTTACTTATAAGCGTTTTTAGTCTCAGGTTGAAAATGGGCAAGTTATTTAACAAAAAGTGTCCAAATGATGGTAGTCCCCTTTTCTGTTTGAAGTTTGATCCTCCAAAGCTTCAATTGGATGTCACTGCGTCTTTGGGGAATTTTTAAATACAGCTTTCGGTACAAATTAATTCACGAATGTATTTCAGAACAAGGCCGGACGTAAAATCTGCCCATTTGCATCTATCTATATAATTGTTAAATTATATTTCCCCATGGACCTAATTTATACTTTCTACAGACCGTGTTAATGGTCTAATTACTTTGAAAAATTATATGGGAATTACATTGCTGCCAGGTTTTGGTAATGAAAATTCCCACGATGGCAGCATAAATTTCCCTTTAACTTTAAAAAATAAACACAGCTTTCCTACTCACATAAACTAAAAAAAGAGCATCAGGTCCGTAGGAACTTTGAGCTGGGTCGGCATTCTGTAAAGCGAAACGTTCAAACATTTTCGTGTGCAGGAAGAAATTTACTTTTGTTACATAGGGCAAATTGTTCGTGCGCACGAAAACCTTTGATCGTTTCGCCTTACATAATCTGGCCCCTGGCTTCTCAAAACCTCTCGTTTCAGTACTCAGGATTTTTTTTTTTTTTAGGATGGAAGGATTGGAACTTAATTTAGTGATGAAATGTTTGCCAATTGAATCTATCAAAAAAATGTGCAGAGCTGTTGAGCTAAATATTTTGGGGGGACAAGGCCCCTGAGCCCTCCCTGCGTACGCCACTGTCTCGTCTGTATGAGTTTTCTTTTATTTTTTAGACGAATGGAGGCGACTTGCAGCCTTATGTCCTCTAAATTTAAAGGCTTTCTGAGGACAGTAATACTCTCGGCTGTTTGTCATAAACATTCGCAAGAGCTGGGCAGCTGCTTAGGTCATATATATATCTGCGTTGTAGCGCATCCCTGAGTCGGAGCGCCAGTCCATTATCTCTATCCACAAGTTTTAAGAAAGTTTAAAGCGAGTTCCCATCTCAAATAAATCCCAAAGTACATCCCTTGCAAGCGGGGATCCATTATATAAAAAAAAAAAAACTCCCCCCTCTCGAACTACCTTACCTACTGCGACAAAACTTCAAAATTCAACTCCATCGACCGCTAATCACTAATGCAGCATCATCTACCCAGCCAAAGACAATCTCTTTCATGACTCATCACATAGAGGAAAAGTGCTTGACCCCGAACTATAAAACATCATTAAAACACACACAGGAAGACAAATGAAACAAATCGAAACGATAAATTCTTGTCCTTGTGCCAAAAATAACAACTAAATTGGTAGACGTGAAAGTGAAGGCTAAATCATGCGGAATGTTTACTCTATAGCCAGAAATGACTAAGACACACTCCTGCAGGATGCAGACAGGGTAAAAGTTTTTCCCTTTCCGAGGAGAGCAAATCAGAACAGGACAGCCGCCACGATAACACGATGAAGAAAATATTTTTCAAGTAGACTGCGGAACAATAAAACAAAAGCAGGAAGAATTCGTCGTCTCTTCCGAATGTGTAACTGGAGTGCCGCTTCTGCCGCAGGGTTGTGCTGTGTAGCCAACTTTTTTTCTATACCAAGTTCGTCCTCAAACTTTGGCTTTGGGTTAAATCAGAGGGAAAGTGTTGCGTTGCTTTTTATTCTTGTTTTACTGGATTTCCCTCGCAAATGGTATAGGTAACATGGAAAGTTTTTCACTGTCTCCTTCCTCGGAGTTTCCGTTTTGCTCTTCTATGTGTCTGCTATTCAAGTGGAAACTGTTGTAATGAGAAAGGAAGATCGACTGTAGATGTAAATTTTGTTTCGTTTTTTTCTCTCCTCAAACGGATGCAGCAAAAGGATAACAAACTGCCTTGAGAATTGCGCGTTCTGCCTCCGACTAATTGGATATCGACTTGTGTCGGGATGTGAGTTGCCGCATAAATTCCCGAAATTGCATAAAACCCACCGCGTTAAACCGCGCCGAGAACTTCTCTCTGATGGAATCCTCGAAATCCTTGTCCTTGTACTTGAGATTGGTTTTCCTTCAGTTCCGACTTTCGCTATTGTTTTTCTGTTTACATCTTGGCAGCCGAATGTGCTCGTGCCCAGGCTCACTGTGAGGTTCAGTCATGCTGGTGGTGGTGAACGAACTGCTACTTCCACTTCTGAGCCGGGGTTTCAAGTGATTTTCTTTGGAATTTTTTTCCTTTCATTTGAATATCCGTCATGCATGCTGGATACATATATTAAAACTAGAAATGTGGATATGACAGGCCATGCAGAGCTCAGATATTGGAAATATTTTTGTGTGAGCTAGACGCGAGTTTATTGGTTTTTGTGCAGACGTTGCGTGGTTTATACCGCTGGCGATAAGGACCTCGCAGACGAGGGGAAAGTTGAGTTTGTTGGTGGTCTTGAATCGATATTTTTGGTGGTTGGGGGTGCGTCCCGGTTTTTATTTTCTTTAAAGTGAAAGTGCAGTTAAGAGTTGACATACCCAACTTAAGGAGCAATTAGGGTTTTGAGATATTATTTTGATTTGTAATCGTGGGAACTCAATTTGAGAGAGTTAAAAATAGCAAAGTGCGATGGAGAACGTGATTGTTGGTGGACTGGGAGAATTTGCCGCGGGACAAGTATTTTGTCGGCTTGGGGGGGCGTTTTTCTGAGGAAAATTCGGTTGGTTGTAAATGAATTCATGTTCGCAATAATATTTACTTGAAGATGATAGTGTGACTGTACTTGGTAGTGACCAACAGTCGAAGGAATAAAGACGACGGTGTCTAAAGGTGACAGTGGGCGAACAAGTTGCACAGTGATTTGAAACAGACTTTGCTGTCTGATTCATGACATACACAAGTCAGCGATCAATCATGTAGATCGAGACCCAGTTTCTTGGGTCTTTTGATAAAGAAAGCGGTTTCTCCCTAGCCTACATCGGCGCTTATTTAGAAAATAATCACGGTCCTTCGAGCCGAATTTGGGAAGAGTTATGCAATAGGTCTATCATGTTTTGTGCTTCAAACACTCGAGTAGATTGCTATGACTGATTACATTCAGTGCAACTAGGACTTGTTAACAAATTTGAAATCTATATGGACGTACAGGGATGGATAACCGGATATTAAAGTGCGAGTAAGATAGCTGAGAGCCTATGTACCCACTTAGCTATGGTTCTTTTGTACAAACACTACGCCCCAGCAGGCCCTTCTCACTATTTTTTTTTTCTATCAATTCGGTCGTTCGAGCCGGATTTGTGTGGCTGTGATACGTAAATACTTTCAAAAAGGGAGGATCCGGGATCTGTTTATAGCGCTATTTATGAAATAAGTTGTTTTGATCTCTTTTTAATCACAACATTGGCTCTTTGCAATAAAGGAGCAACTCTAGATTTTTCTTTAAGTCAGTAAAATGTGTGCCATGCAAAAACATGGACAAGAACCTCCAATCGATGCCATGGACGCGTTTGGTCTTCATCGGAGCACGTTCTTCATAAGAAATTGACTTTTTCGACAGCTCATGCATTTGCTGAATTTTTTTGATGAATCCATGGTTCATCGGCGGATGTAAATATAACGCTATATAACTGGATCGGTGGGTGACAACTAAATCTGATGCTTTCTTGATGGCCACCATCTCTGAAACTAAGTTCAACGGGTCACTACAAATTAAAAACTTCAAATCACCTTCAAATTGAGACAGAACGTTCCAGCAGATGCTGCCAGTTTACATTGGCAACAGGGAGCAACCTGCGAATATCGGAACTCACTATTCCTTTGATGGCACTGGCAGACCAGTCGTGGTTATTATCGGGATCCGGTCGAAATTCTGCTTTCAAAATTCAGCTTTGCAAAATTCTGTCTTCTCACACAAAAATTCTGCTTTACAAAACCCTGATTTTCGAATTTAAAGCAATGAAATTCGGCTTATTCTGCTTTTTTTCCAACTAACAAATGTAAACGACGAGAACAAAAAGCAGACACAAACAATTTTCAATTTATAAAACATTAAAAATTGTTTACTTTTAATTAAAGTAAAATTAAAATTAAAAATATACAAGAAAAAATTGATTGAATATTGGCAACAAATTTGAAAAAAAAAACAATATCTAAGGATTGAAAAAAAAAAATTAAGCAGTCAGAAATTACAACTTTATTTATTACAAATTGTTTTCTTTTTATACTTCATTTCGGCAGCATAAAAGGACACCCGAAATGATATTTAATCAAAATTACTTCGACAATCGACTCGGTAGGATCTTCGAATACTCTAAGACCATTTTCCTAGGAGGTTCGTTGTAATTACTGTTACGCTGCGATTGATGGTTTGATGGACAAGCAAAGACTTTTCCTCAGTCTTCCTAGAAAATATCAATAGCAGTGTCGCTTCTTTTGTTTACTTTCGTATTTCTATAATAAAAATAAAATAAAATCGTATTTTTAAAAAATACCCACGACATTTTTTTTATTTTTTTCAAAGGAGGAAATAAAAGGCCACAAATAAAAATTAAGAAAAGAGGAGCTGAAATTAGAAAAAAAAATATTCTCTCCATCTATGCTTTACAAAATTCTGCAAACAATAAAAAAAGGTTTGGAAAAGGTTAAAAAGCGCGAGCTTTTAGCATTTAATTTTGTAAAGCCGAATTAAAAAGCGCGCGCTTTTGAACATTTTCCAAACATGAAAAGCAGAATTTTGTAAAAAGAATTTTGGTCCATCCAGAATTTTGACCCCAACCCTGATTATCACATAGAAGTCGCCCAGAAAATGCAACAAGTTCGCCCTTCCCAGTCCAATAAAGCTGAAGTTAATCCGGCTCGAAGGACCAGCACTCTAGTGCGCAGGTACTTGCTTTAAAATAAAAAAAGCGAGCTTTTATTTCTCTCCATTTTAGTGTCACCTCGTACCTACTCCTACTCATATCTACAACCTCTTTGCCACACGTGTTGCGTCTCTGGCTGAATCGGCTCAAGCGGCCGTCTTACCCGACAAATCCAATAAATCTTCAAATTTGCCGTCCAATCATCTTCCATTTTCCCACAGCAAGCATCGCGCGCATAATTAATTAAGTGCCGGCCCGTTTAATCCCTACAACATCACAATAAAGGCCTTTTTACACATTGGTCAAACAAATCAACCCTTATCTGGGATTTGGGCGCTCCCCCGCCGACCGCCTGCTGCATTAAAATCGCAGCTAAAGCAACAAAAGAATTTGAATCCCTTTGCGAATAAATAAAAAGAACTTTCTTTCTGATTTTGTTTTTGTTTCTGTTGTTCGTTGGGTTGACTTTTGTTTGTTTTTAAAAAAAAAAAAAATGTATATTTTTTGTTGTTGTTGGGTAACCCACTTATCAGAGCCCGAAATCTTTGTACCCTTCGTTAACCCAGAATCCCCATCCATGAAGTACAGAGTGGGTTGGGGGTCCCTGGAACAATAGGCAACCCGGTCGCTCGTTTAGCCTTTGTGTGTGCACTTTCGACCCATGCACAGGCACCAGCAGCACCCCTCCACCACAGAGAGCGAGAGCCCTTGTTCAATTTCAATTTTTATTTCATTACCACCACCACCAGCAGCCCGATGCCGCAACTTCACTTGGACGTTGGTTGGTTGCTTTTTTTTTTTTTTCCACCCCACTCGTCCTTCCCTCCTGTGTGTTTTGAAAGTTGTTAATTTAATTTAATTTAAAAATAGGAGAAAAAGTTTTTTTCTCCAATTTACTTGTATATTTTTTGAGGACGAAAACTTTTACTCAACTTTCAATAGAATATGAGTCATAGGCGAACGGAAAGCGAACTTTCATTTCCTCTCCGCTACAAGATTATTTCGCGCAGCACCCAATAAAGTTTACAACAATACAGTTCCACTTTGAGGAAGGAAAACCAAATTAAAAGGATTGAACAAAAGTAGATGAAAATAAAAAAAAAAAAACGTACAAGTTGAAGGAGAAGGACCCGAAAATAATAAACGAAAAGTCGGCGATTTCCGTTTCGTATATACTTTCTCCATATTCGATTAACTCGTTGCAAAGGATTTCGGTTCCTTTTATTTTCTTAGCTGTCCTTCGTTTACTTTAGTTCGGTTTTAAGTCCCTTCACCTCTTTTCCAGTTTTTTTTCGGGGTCAATCTTGGATTTTTCTTCTTTTTTTTTATATTTTGTTTGCTTTGTTGGGAAAGGACCATCTAAAAAGCATTTACCAGTTGGACAAAGGCATGGGGCTCGGAACGGTGCTGCCACGTAAAAGTAGAGACATTAAAACTCCCATTATCCCGATAAATTTTCCAAGGAGTACCCGCACAGCTATATTGGGCTTGGTGTAGTGCAGGCAGTTTTGCAGAAGAGTTTTAAGCACAATTGCTGCTTAGAACCTTAATGAGCACCGCCACGACGAGAGTCTTATACTTTTGGAAATTCCGTTTGAAGGGGATTTGCTTTTTTTTTTTTTTTTCCAACCGTCGTCAGTTTACGTTGTTTGTTCAAGGACTGGCGAATGTTTACGGGAAGTACTGTGTGAGTTCTTGTGGGTCTTACCAGTGGTTTTGTGTAAGCCTTGGAGGACATAATTGAGATTATGTGCGGGTGGTTCTGGTACGTTTTTTTTGTGATTTCCTGTTCTTCTCAAGGTGGATTTTGAGGCGAGTTGAAGAGTTCAAGGTTCCGTCAGACTTGAGCATGTAATAGGCTTCTTTTTCTGTGGATAATTAGGTTTTATTTTCAGCAAGAGGTGGAGGGATCGATTTGAGGGGGACCTTGGGCTTAAGTAGCTGTGCGGGGGTAAGAATGTCTATCCGTAAAGTCTGTGATCCGTTCCACTGATAAAAACTGCAGTAGCTCAAATGAGGGTTTTACTAATGTGCCATGTTAAAAATGGGACTGCCGCTAGTTACTTATGTATAACAGACCTCCAGCTGGGAGCTTGAGCTGACTACAAGCTGCCTGCAACGTTGCTATGTGGGGAAGTATGCAGCTAACAACTTTGACAGTCCGTTGTAATCACCATCTTTTAACACCTGTTCCCCGACAGATAATTTGAGGGGCTTTTAAATAAGTTTGTGGTTTCAAAGCTTGCAATAACAATCGGGTAGAAGCACCGAAGCTGGGGTGGTCTAATATACCTTCCTTGTGGTTGCGACTGTCCTACTATACTGCTGCTACAAGTTTTGTGTCGGAAAGCTGCCCCCCGAGAGTCGTACCTACTTTTCATTGGACAAAAGTGCGGAGTAAACCAGGACTTCAACCAAAAAGCCTCTCTTCTAAGCCCGGTCCGTAGCCAACTGACTTCAGTTGCAAACTTCAAGTTTACTGAGATTATTTCCTACATCTGTACTCTAACTTAGGCGCGAGGTCTTCCTTTCCTGCGTTGAAGCTCAGGGCTTAAATATAGGCCCCTTTCTTGATATCACTGTGCAGCTGTTAGAGTTCCTCGTTGAATCATCTCTTCCAAAAAACCTTTAACGCAAACGGAGCTGAATATCTTGCTCAAAAAGTCCGTGGATATACCTTCCATGTTTCAGATCGGTGGAGAAGCTCTCGGATTGTAAAAGTCCTTCATGCATAGTAATCCCAGTTCTTCGGGAAAGTTGCCAAATTACCAGCGATTGGCAAGAGCTGGTCTTAGTTTGATTTTTCGTTAGATTGGCAAGAGCTGGTCTTCGTTTGATTTCTAGCGAGAGAACGAGTTCTGATTTCTAGCGAGAGAACGAGTTCTGATTGGCAAGAACTCGTTCTCTCGCTAGAAATCAAACGAAGACCAGCTCTTGCCAATCAGGTTTAGTTTAAGTTCTGACATCAAAGTCGGGGCAGTCAGAGTCCCTTATAACCTCAATGCTGAGGCAGTCTATTCTGAAATTCTGTCAGATTTTTGTAGAGCATTCAACCCAGACTCACCCTGTCAAAGCCCGCTTTTTGCAGCCTTTCTCAAAACCGATAGCCACCTTTTTCGACGAAGACCCAAAAGGTGAAGAAATAAATTTTCCAGCCAACTTCAAGCCTTCAGTCTCTAAACCTAAAATCCAGACCCTGCTTTCCACCTCCCAAGCTATCAATGGCTGTTGCTAAAATTGATTAATAGAAAAGCTCATGACTTGTGTCAAAATATGAATGGGAAATATCACACTCAGCCGGAGTTGGTTGTGCAGAAATTCGAATCGCCAACTGCAGTCGCTGACATCACGCCGAAGCCATACAACTCCTGTCATTGAACCCAAACAAAGCCGGTATATAACCTACGACAGCGCACTATTTTATTCCATCTATCACTGTCGGGTGCTATTAAGCTTTTTCATAGGTTCGTTTCTTTCGCTCAATCTTTTATTATTAATCAATCTCAGCCCGGCAATATAGTCTGATGGCCTCAGCGCATAGAACCCACGAGCAGCGCAGCTTGTGCATGCCTCGCTTACTCAATCTTCCACCACCCACTACCGGCAGCTCAGCTGCACCACAGTCTCGAGTTGGGCTGCCCCCAAATGTCAAACTGTGTATACGAGTCGAGTATACGTATACGCGGCGATAGCGTGGGTCTCGTTTTTCACGGGTCTCAAATCTCAAATCCGCCGCCGACTCTGTATGCAAATTGCGAAATTCAATTCATGGATTGCTGATTGCCTGGAATTCAAACACAGCCTCAGTTGCAGTTGCAGTTGCTGCAGTCGCTGAGTGCGCCCATAAAATGACAAATCTTTGGCCTCCACTATCAATCTCTTGACCGGCTTCAATGTGTACACATGCACAGAGAGGAGGAATCAGGAAAAGCAAAAGCCAATCGGCTGCACTAGAAAACTTCACGCAGAGGTTATCAATCGATCAACTTTAGCCCGTGAGTTTATCAACTTATCAGTCGGAGTATGGTTCTTCGTGAAAATGTGACTCTGACTGCGTCGGTCGGCTGGGCTTGACTTTGTTCGGTCTATCGTGTTCCGATGACTAATCGCTATGACTATCGGCAGGGAACGCGTTCGCGGCTAGAAAACAAGTCAATGACTCAGTTCAGTGTGCACCACAACACAATCCGAATGGACAGGGAGAGACTTGACGTTGACGGCGACAGTTGTTGGTTCCGCCGACCAACGGAATTAATGAATAAAGCAAAACACACATGAGATACATTTTATTGTGGCCGATTGAGTTTCGTATTTGTTACAGTAGGAATTTCATAAATCATGCCATCAGTTCGAATTGTCGAATTGTATCTCGCAGTAGTCGGATTTCGGACGCGCGGTCAGAGGGGATCTCATTTTTCGTTGAGCAATAAATTAATTAAAAACCAAATGCCGGGCGTATCGCTTTTGATCTCTCGCTTGTTTTGCTTATGAACTTTGTTGGGTTAGGACAGAATTTTTTTTTGAAACAAAGCAAAACTTTCGGATGAACTGATTTCACTCCGTAACTCCGTAGAGAGGTTTCCTCCTTTTTTTTTTTTTCTGCTGGCGAAATATTGTCGCGTTTATCTGGAGATATAAATCAGCTTTTGGCGTAAATAATTCAGAAAGTATTCCAATAAATTGTCGGTTTTTCGGCGTAAATTGGTCTTGATGGAGGATCTTTTGCGGAATGTCTGGGATTACACCACGGATAATGATGGATTGCCTTTGTGCGGTCGAAAGGTGTAATTTATGGACTGTTGGCTGGATGTATACCAGGAAATGCCCAAGTTGTAACGAGCTGTGGGGTTCTTTGTTTGACAACAAACATACTCGAGAGCAATTTAATTGCGATCGTGTTTGACTAAGGGCTGGGTGTTGACAAAAGCTCTAGATGTTGGCTTTGTTTTTGGTGGGATTTTTCTGGATATTTTTTTCGCTGATTGAGACGGCCGATTTGCAGACATGTCGCAGGCAGCGTGACCGTTGGACGACTAAAGTTGCAACAATTTGTTGCTATTTTTAACTTTCTCTATTACGTAGAAAGAGAAAGATATTGCGCCGTACTAATAACAAATTAAAAATAAAGTCTCGACTTTAAATTTACGGAAGCTCAAAATTGCGTAATTTGTATGGAAAGTAAAGCCACCGTGAACTATTAAAATTTAGAGTCGAAACTAAAAATGTTTATTGCTAAGGCCCATTGTATTCGTACAAAATTTCGAGCTCGAGATGTTAATCAATTCTGGCATAACGATGATAGGCGCACTCAAAAAAATGGGTCGCAAAATTCTGTCCGTCTGTCTGTCTGTCTGTCTGTATGTCCCGAAGTCTACAGCCTAAGCGGCTGACCGGATTTCGTTCAAACCTCGGATTTAAAGTTTGGAGGCTTACAGTTCGGGGCCGTTTTTTTTTTTGCATGGTAACCTCAATATTAATGGTTCATACCAGTTTGATTTGTTCGAAAACGGCTCTAACGATTTCAACCAAAATTTATATTTAAGCTTAAGTGGGTGAAGTTAATATAACTGCATACTCAGTTTTCAGCTGAAAAACCGAATAACGGGAGCTTTGAAATTTGGACATATCTCGAAAACGGTCCATACGATTGTAACAAAAATTAATTTCTAAGGTAATATGGTCATTTCTAACTTAATGGCAAGCTCAGTTTTTCTCTGTATTATCGTAAAATGAATTTTTTGAAAAAAGTTATTTTTGAAAAATGTTGTTTCCTTAGTTTACTAGAAAACGGCGATAACGATTTTCACCAAATTGCAAACTTAGAGTAAAATTGATGTTCCCAAAATGATTGCGTCCTTAATTTTCAATGCGAATCACTGAAAACTGTAATTTTAAAAACTGCTCATGTCTCGAAAACCCCATTTTCGATTTAAAAACCAAGTAATGCTAACATCATGAACAATAACTTGTACTACTCGGTTTTCAGCTACATAGTTAAGCAATAGTATTTTTGAAACTAGGCATTTCAATATTTATTGCTGGTTTGTCTGCCAAATTTTACAAAAACCACTCTAACGATTTTGCCCAAAATAAATACTAAATAATAATATAAGTATTCTAAATAAGATCTCGTACTTAGTTTTTCTCAGAAAGTTCGAACAAATCGATTTCTTAAATATTTCTCAAAAACTACTACCCAAATTCCGATCTGTATTCACATAATTTTCGGTGTAATTTTGAAATAATAACAATGCCCCAACTTCCAATGTAAATCCAATAACAGCTATTACCAACTTCTAATTTTTGTCAACCATATTGAATATGCACCCAAAAAATATTTCCAACAACTTGGAGCTTACACAATCAGCAACTCCCACTTCATTTACATTAAAAAAAACGAGAAAGTTACGTTCGACCCAGTCGTGCACTTTATTTTAGTTGGAGAAGGAGCTTCAACATTTTTTTAAAGGCTGTTTTCAAATAAAAAAACCTTTAAAATGTTACGCAGTTGCCTATCGCAACACTATTAAAATGTGTTGCGAGCCAGTGTTTCTTAAATATCGTTCAAAAATTCTTAATTTAGAAAATAGCTTTAGAAGTGGCAACTTTTTCACATTGCCACTTATTTTTGCGACTTTCTAGAGCTCTGCAGCGGTCACCCTAATAGTGGGGTACCGCACAGGTTCTGTTTGCCAGTAACCACTCTTAACAAATTCCAGGAGCGTTACATAAGGGACGTCGTGCAGTTTTTAAAAGTGACAATACACGAATGTCCGTCTTCTCAAAGATGATCTTGCAAGGCAATGCCACTAAAGATCGTGCCTGTGGCCGTCCTTCGAAAAAGCGTTCCGAGCCTCTTTGGAGAAGTTCATCAGGGATCTCTTTTTCTGGTGATTGAAGTGTGTCCCGGAACACGGACAGCTGACAAAACTTGTTTAGCTTGTAGCACTGTCCTAGGTAGATAGATGTGCGAATGACGGGCTTCACAGATGATTTAGAGCGGCAACTTGGGTCACTTTTCGATGCCTATCTCTACGAAGATTTGAAAAACAATTGCATGCACTCCAATTTTCGTGCTTGGAACCACCCAGATGAACGGAAGTGGTTTCTAGCCACCTACGTAGAAGCTCGCCGCCTAATCCTCCAGTATCATATATGAATCGCACAATAGATCTACTCAGTTCGAAGTGCCCCTTTGTCGCGTTGGCGAGTCAGAAATATTTAAAAAAAATCATATATGAATTTTAGAATCTTTTCCGTCCTACGTTGTCCACATCGTTAAGTTCATCAAATGCGTAGCTGCAAATGGTCTTAAAACTTCGACTTTGCAGTCGATAGTTGCTTCAACATCCCTACAGCCCCATCTGCAATCGTCTGCAGCCTTGAAAACAACCATTTTCATTGTCCAACTAGACGCCGATAACACTGAGGATACTAACATTGAACCTATCCATCTATAGCTTACTCGAGAGAAGTTGTAGTTGAATGCAAGACCCTGGTGGCCAGTCCTTGGTCATAAGACCTTATTTATAGCTACAAGGATAAGTATTTTTAACTAATAGGATTATTTTGTTGACTAAGTATAATTTTGTGTATGTCTTTGTTGGGCTTTTTGCTCGGTTCTTCTAAAAATGCGAATATTAAAAAACTAGTCCATTATCTTCCACCCTACGTTGGTATTTTCCAACTTCTTCAGGGGCAAAGTTCTTTATTGGAGCTTCTTGGGATTTTTAGTATTTTAATGATTGCTTTAAATTTCACTTACTGTTTGTTTACAACTACATTTAAAACAATTTTTAACTATATTCAACATAGTCTCTTATGAGTCTCTTAAGTCAGCCAACAAGACCCATCGTCGGTTTGTCGATCGAACTGTGTACAGAACGATGTCTGCTCATCCTCCCGTAGAGCGAAAATCGTCTTAGGAAACCCGCCTTTTGATGCTTAGTTGGGGAGTCACCTAGCTACTGATATACACAGTGACAGAAAAGAAATCGTCTGTTTTGTCAGTTCCATAGAGCTTGAAAAAAAGGCCTCTCAAATTTGACCATACAGAACCAAGCTTGTGGTAACCATACCACTTTCTGTTACACCCAAAAGATTCCATAAACCATAAACACCATAAACCCCCCGAATGCAAAAATGTCGAAAAGATACTCCTAAAAATAAATTTACCCCTCGAACAGATTCGCAATCAGCCATTTAACGATAACTTATCCGCATATCCTCGTAATTCCCAAATCGTTTCCATACAAATCTCCTAATCACTTAAAACTAAACCTGTGCCCGGCCAGGGCAAATAACAGAGTCACTAAAGAACGCTGGCCACAAAGCCGCACCCTAAGGCACTCCACATTGTTTCCTCCTCCTCCTGAACAGCACACTCTGCGAGCAGAGACTTGTGCTGTGTATATGTACACCGACATCGGGTCAATCAAAGCAAATAAATTCATATCTAGTACACTCCGCTCGCGCATATCGTGCCAAGCGAATCAAAACGCCCATGGCCAAAAGCGCAGCACAGTTTATTGTACTCTCCCAGACTATCGGTATCAAACTGGTTAAGTGTGGGTTCATATATAGTGGCGCTGAGAGCGACTTTCACTTGTTTCATGAACGTACAAGCTGTTGACAAAGCGTGTACTGGATCATACTCTTGAGAGCGGCCCTCTCTGTGTAGCTGCGATCAAGCTGCGATCATCGCTCGTACAGTTCTCTCGCACTGTTCCGGTGTACACCCATGATCATTATTCAAAATCAGAATCACCCCGAGACCGATCCCATTGTTGTTGGCTAATTGAAGTTGAATTGCATTAAGCGGCCTTATCTACGCGGTACCGAGGGCACACAGATGCACTCCTCTTCGGACCAGCCATTCCCAGCTCAGAGCGCACATGTGCGGTAATTTAGTTTCCATTAGATTAGCGCACAGTACCTCAAAGACTTACAGTCGGGAAAAAAAATACAAACATTAATCATTTTCAAAAAAAAAGAAAAAAAAACCCTCCTCTCGAGTATGTGTGGCATCATAACGAGAACTCCAACCAACATAACATTTGCACCAATTAGGTACTTGGTATACACTCTTTCATGTTTTGGGGTTTCGAAAAGACCTGGAAAGGAGGTTTCCTCCGACATTAAACGAGAATCATAATGAATTTGTCAAAAGGAGCGAGAGAAATTCTGTCGTCTGTATCTATCATCTATCTATATCTGCATCTTGTACTTTTTGGTGTGTTGCCTCCTTTGTTGTATGATTAATTTAATGTTTTTGTTCCGCTGTACGGATTTCGAAATCAGACGAGAACGAAACAGAACTTTTCAACTGCGAAGATGATGCGAAGGCGGCATAATCGGTTTTGTTAATTAATTTTTTGTGTGTGCGTAAAAGTGGAATGTTTAACCGCAATTATGCGGTAATTTCAAGTTTCCCTCTCCCTCTTAGTCTTACACTTGCTCTGGTCTATCTCTGTGGGCAACTCAGTGCTCAGTGCTCAGTCCCAGTAACCCAGCTCCCAGGCCCTGTCAGTACAGAGAGGTAATTTGCTGGTGAAAACTTATTGAGCATTTAATGACGTGTATTGAAGTTGGTTTTTGAGGTCTTTGTCTTTATTTGCCGGTGTGGTTACATTTTTCTTCTTTTTTGGGAGGGGGCGCGTGTCGACGCGGTAATTTGACGTTTAAGCGCTTTTTAAATTCGGATCTATTCTTCTCGTGGGTATAATAGAAACCGAGAGAAGCTGAAGCTTGTTACCCAGTTGCGAGTTGTTAAAGACTCATTAGGCTTTGTGGCGATTTATTGGAGATAAGCTGAAAGGGAAATTTCGTTTTGGAAAGCGCTTTTATTTTTTGTGTCAGCCGAAAATGAGTGACGGCTGAATTGACGTTTTCACTTGGAACTATGTCAACAGTCACTATAATCACTGTCATCGCAGTTTGGCAGTTTGACTAGGTGCTTTCAATTGTTGTTTAAATTGTTGCACTACTTTTCCTTAAAAAATGCCAACAGCCGTCGAGAAAATATCAACAGATCAGGTTTTTGCTTGTTATTTTTGTAAGTGTCGGCGTATCAGTTGATCAAAATGTTCACACTTTTCATTAACTGTGATGCCAAAAAAGCGTCATTCATTAAGAAAAGTGATGCATTTCTGATTGAACAATGATCAAGAGCTCACGAAATCCGTTGATATTTTCCCTGAAGTCAGTGCATCGGTTAATCAAGCTTCCGGCAACACTTTTCATTAACAGTGATGCCAAATGTTTGTGTTGGCAAGGCTGACTAAGCGTCATTCATTAAAAAAGTGATGCATTTCTGATTGAACAATGATCAAGAGCTCACGAAATCCGTTGATATTTTCCCTGAAGTCAGGGCATCGGTTGATCAGGCTGACTAAGCGTTATTCATCGAAAAAAGTGATGTATTTCTGATTGAACAATGATCAAGAGCTCACGCAATTCGTTGATATTTTCCCTGAAGTCAGTGCATCGGTTGATCAAGCTTCCGGCAACACTTTTCATTAACAGTGATGCCAAATGTTTGTGTTGGCAAGGCTGACTAAGCGTCATTCATTAAAAAAGTGATGTATTTCTGATTGAACAATGATCAAGAGCTCACGAAATCCGTTGATATTTTGCCTGAAGTCAGTGCATCGGTTGATCAGGCTGACTAAGCGTCATTCATCGAAAAAAGTGATGTATTTCTGATTGAAAAATGATCAAGAGCTCACGCAATTCGTTGATATTTTCCCTGAAGTCAGTGCATCGGTTGATCAAGCTTCCGCAAACACGTTTCATTAAAAGTGATGCCAAAAAGCGTCATTCATTAAAAAAGTGATGTATTTCTGATTGAACAATGATCAAGAGCTCACGAAATCCGTTGATATTTTGCCTGAAGTCAGTGCATCGGTTGATCAGGCTGACTAAGCGTCATTCATCGAAAAAAGTGATGTATTTCTGATTGAAAAATGATCAAGAGCTCACGCAATTCGTTGATATTTTCCCTGAAGTCAGTGCATCGGTTGATCAAGCTTCCGGCAACACTTTTCATTAACAGTGATGCCAAATGTTTGTGTTGGCAAGGCTGACTAAGCGTCATTCATTAAAAAAGTGATGTATTTCTCACTGAACAATGATCAACAGCTCACGAAATTCGTTGATATTTTCTCTGAAGTTAGGGCATCGGTTGATCAGGCTTACGCAATCACTTTTCATTAGCAGTGATGGCAAACATTTTCAATAGCTAAGCTTCTTCAATGCTATTTAACCTGATTCTATCAGTCACTCGCACTTGCGATGCCTCTATAAACAATATGGACCCTAAATCAAAAGATATGACTCCGCTGTGCCATTAAAAAACCAATATCCCTACGATTTATGAACATATTACAAAAGAGCCCCCAACATCATGGATACAAGTTTCTTGCAATCATAAACATCAGCAATAAACAAACGAACGAACTCATAAATTTTTGAAATAAATGTTTCACTCAACAATTATTGTAAAAACGAACGTCTCAAATATCCCCTGACAAATGGGCAATTTTTTAATGACCACCAAACCTCAAAATCATCGCCTCTTCATCATTTAAAAATTAAAAATCACTTCGAAACACACATTCTAGGAATAATTTCCCATTCGAAACAGAAGGCTTCATATTTCTCGGCATTCTCCCCACAAATCTGTCACCGCGAACATTGCCATACTCAAAATTAGATTGCATAGTCCCCAGGACCTACACGAAGCACTCGCCCTCCGTTCGTGTCGCGTTGGAGTTGTCAACACAGCGATGACATTAACACGAGTGCATGGCTCGACCTCAACTGTATATCCTGTGCGAAACGATTTATAAGCGCACACCGAAAACCAACACCCTCCGAGGGCGAGCAGACTACCATGGAGCACGGTCTTAACGCGCGCCATCTCCCATAATTCATTTAACACCTTTCAATGGCGGTTAATTGGCACTGGGAAGGAAAAGTATCTTTACAGAGAAACACGACACAGACGTGCGCCTCTCCCGCCATGCCGCACTGACAGATAAAACAACCCAATGCGCGCTGGGCGATTTATAAACCAGTCGGGAATCTACCTAAATTGTTTCGGAGACAAATCGTTCAAATCAAATGTAATCGATACGAGCGGGGAGCGCCGACAAACTATGCGACAAAGTGCGCGAGGAAATGATATTAAAGCGGAAACCGGAGGTTTATTGCAACTTTTCTCGCACTGATCGATTATGTCATGAGAAATTATTTTCAATCGACGGGACTGAGCCCAGGGTCCGTACCGTACTCCGTATCCGTGGAAGTTTAACCTCTCTGTCAGATTCGTTCTCTTCATCCCTAAGCCAAACGAACAATGAAAACATTTTTTCCGCTTACACCCCCCACCTACCTTCCATCGAACACAATCAAAGGAAAGTAGAGAAAAATTCAAAAGATTACCCCAAACGTGGGGTGGTAGTTTTGAGGACAACGCAAAGAAAAAAGAAGCCCACCACTGAAGCTTTTTGTGGAATTACATTCGAAGCTGTGCAGAGTCAGAACAGCAATACCTTTTCCACACGGATGCTGAAAAATACCTCGAGTGTATATCCCGAGATATATATCCTCGCACAATCCTTAATTCAACATGGTGGCGGTTGCAGAGAGAAGACTCTGTGCAAAGTTACTGCACGGTGTATAGTTGGGTGAAGGGGTGCGGGGCTGTGTACCCTGGGTATCCTATGTGCGTCGGCTTTCAACGAAAGATGAAGATGGCGTAGCAGAAAGAATGAACAAAAAAAAAAAATAATGCAAATATACACACAGGGATAAAGATGTGACTCGACACAGCGACAACATAACCAGGTGGCTGGTGGTAGACCTAACCCTATTCTACCCGCAGCCGTTCTTCTTAAAGACTGTCATGTTGCGCGCGTATATTTTTCAACCCTTGGCTATACACGAATTTGCTTCAACTTTGCTCGTCTTCTTCTTTTTTTCCTCTCATCAGAGGATGAGTACGGACTTTTGAATTAATTCTATTGTCTTAATATAGGTTGTTGTTTTGAAGAGTGTTAGAAAACGAGGGGGAAGGTGCGGCACAATCATCTCTGCTTCATTGGTGGGCTGTATATATCTTCAAGGAGAAACAGAAAAAATGAAAGGAAGATTACAAAAGATTCGTTAATTAATTGATCAACGACGCTTTCAAAAGGGATTTGCATTACATTTGAAACAGGATAATTGAATATTTATTAGGGGGTCTTTACGGATCTAATATAGAAATGGTTCTTGCGAGCGCACGATTTGCATGGCGGATGTATTTAAAATGAAGGTTTTCTGCCCCAAAAAGGGACAAAAAACGGACACACACAGAGTTGTCATTGTTTTCCAACGACGCATTGTATTATTAATTTGACTTGTAATTGTTTTTTCTGTATCCCCAAAGTATGCAGTTGGATTAGAGAAAGAAGCTTAGAAAGTGACAGTTGAAAGGGAAGTCGCGAATCTCTGCAAAAGATGACATTTCCCATGACCTTCATCATTTATGGAGATGGGGTATGCAAATTTTGAGGATTGAACTCAGTGATTCACTCATCATCTGCTGGATGATGAAATGTGTCGAAGTTAAGAGCACAAGTAAAATACCTACTCCTTGAGTTGGGTGTATTTTATTTCCCAAATAGACCATGATGACGTTTCAGGTGTACCTACATGGGGAAAATTACTCACGCATAAATAGTGTCAAATATCGGCCTTAAAATTAATTCATTAGTCTCGTTTGACAGTTCAACTTACTTCGTGATCAGTTGCCACTGAACGAGAATGCAAAGTATTGAACGAAGTACAGCGTACACTGAACTGAAGGGGAAAACGTAAGGTCCTGTGACAGTCGCGAAGGTGCACTTATTCAATTAGATACTCCTGCATGAAGATGGAAATGTGGTTTGAATTTATCAAAGTTAACAATCAAAATACATGAACGATTGTGTTGCCGAAAACTGTTGACAAGTAACAAGTGTCAAATTTCAGTCATTCAACTCTAGACACAGAGGCAGGTTTATAAAACTTATACACTTGATAATTAATCGTAGTGCAGACTGTCAATTTAGTAAACGTTATTTCAGCATTTTCGTCGTACCGACTTGTCAAATTTTTAACGATACAAGGGGCGCGTTCGGATCTCTAGTTCACTCAGTCTAGCGGCAGTTGTAACTCTTTTGACTAGGCCGTTGCCATTACCAATTTTTCTGTTGACATTCATTGAAAAGAAGTCAATAAACCTGGTCCAGAAATTCCTGCTTCAGTAGGTGCCTTCAATAAAGTGACATTTCGATGTGTCAAAGCTTTGAAATATTGGGACCATTCAAAAACTTTTTTATCTTAAGTCGACTACTTAGATTGATCTGGTTGACTTGATTAACCCTGGGCGCAAAAATTAGATTGGTCGGTAACGTCACTTTTCCAACATCGGCCACACATGCGAACTGTCAAATTAGTTCACAGTCGCAAATTTCTTTACTAGATTTGTCGGCTAACCCACCATTAACGTCAACTGAAAAAGTTGTTTATGTTTAGGTCAATTAAAACTAAGACCCATCAAGTCAGCTATCTGTCAGACTGATACTCGAATGTGCCCATTGTGACAGGTAACTTATTGCTTGAACATCTTTGGAAAATCAAGTTATTTCAATGGCATTGATAACACTAAAGTCAGCGTTCCCAAAAGTCAAGTGAAGATCCTTGCAATCGTTGTTATTCTTTTAAGGAAAAATTCCTCTTGTGACATTTCCACTCTTCTCATTTGATTATAACAGCCGTTCTACCGGCAGCATCACTTCTTTTATTTATGTCGCCCGGTCAGTGTCAAGTTGACATATAACCACAGGGAATGTCAAACTTATTTCGACGGATGCCAGAACCAACCCATCAGTCGGTAATCACATTAGTGGAAGTTCTACATCCGCCCATGCAAAAGTGACAGCCGAGCAAAGCAAATGGCCTGCAGTGGATATACTGAAATTAATAAATCAAAAAACAAAAAAATGCCATCACTTTCGATTTTTTCCTCTCATCATCGTTCACTGTGCCGTTGCCCTCTTCCCCCTCAAACTTGTACAACACGATGACATTTTGCCTTCTCACCCACCAGCTCTCGCATCCACACACCCCCTTGATAAAGGCGACCTGCTTTGGAAATGCTCCCCAAAAAACCACCAGCCACATCGCCACATGATACAGGACGGACAAACACACACACACACACACACACATTGCTTCCTTTTTTTGCTCCTTTTCCGAATGAGTTGCTTTTTTCCCGAGCTTCTGTTTCATTTCATTTCTTCAAATAAGTGTCCATCATCAAGCGCACACAGTTCATCTATTGGGAGAAATAAAGGCTAACACCACCACCACACGAGAAACGGGAAACGGGATAGTGCGGAGGGGGTGGAAGGTAACGGAGGCAAAAAGCAACTATTCCTCATAAATGGGGTCAGTGCTAGGTTATCATGGCGTCCCTAAGATCCTTCCATAATGGCAGCAAACAGAAAACCCTCAAAGGGACTATTTAAAGCTCTGCCCAAGAAGCTATTACATAATCAGAAAGGAGAGCAATGCTAAGGGGAAAAAAGCCCCAGTGAAAACTTGCGGAACCCACAAAACAAAATCTCCTCCTGGATAAGTGAATTAATACTTCCAAAACGGACTTTTTCTTCCAAGCAAATCCTCGTCAAGCATGCGCGCTTTAGCAACATTGTATATTGTACATCAGCAGAAAATAAAAATGTATAGCAAAGCAACACACGGACACGCACCAAAAACCTTCGTCCAAAACTCTCCCGCGAGAGAACTTCCAAAAACGCACAAACACAACCACAATCGGGAGACAAGGAAAAGGCGAACATCACACACCGCAACAACGCACAGTAACGAGTGAGCAAGTGAATTGTTTCTTTTCGTTAAGTTTCCTGATGCTTTTCAATTTCCATGCCATCCCCCTCTGCACTACGTGTGGTCTTCTTCCGCCGCACCGCAGCTAGCTGTACACACGAACAAAATCAACTCAAAATATCAGTCTTGTTCGTCGCTCTGTGGTGTAAACAACGCTTTATCGAGGGAGTGTTCGCGAACCGCGTACATTTATTTATTTTTGACAACTTCTCCCTGTCGCATTTGTTTTGTGTGTTGTTTATAATATATGAATGCAAAGTGCGTTTGGAAACTCCGAGGAATCCCTGCAAAGGCTCGTACGTTTTTTCGTTTCTTTTCTTGAGTTCCTGATTTTCGGTTCGAATTCGGTGGAATGTGAAAAAGAATGTAAAGTGCATGCGAAGAAAGTAATCAAGTGAAATTCGCCAAGTGTCAATCAAAATGTTAACCACCGCTGATAGCAAGGGATATCAAGATATTTCACTTTGAAGATATCTCACAAGATCGGGTGTGTGTGTTTTTTTTTTTTTTTTTGTTTTTCCTCTAATTTTCCCCGTGATCTATTGAAGAAACCGCGCGCCACATCGGAGAAAAGGAATACGAACACAAGAAAAAATTTAAAGGATATTTCGGAGGAGATAATAATATTTTCTTCGTCCTTTTTTGTTGCAATCATAATTTTGTTTTTATGTTTCCCATTGTGGATGAGTTGTATTTTTTATGTTTTTGGATTTTTCACCTTAATTTTCCATCAACAACAACAACAAAAACAAACGAAACGACAACAAAATACAACGCGAGCCAACGAAATAGTTTGCCAACGAAAAATTCTACAACGATTACGAATGTCTTGCGGTTCTTGGTTAAAGCAAAACAAGTAAAATATGAATCCTTATGAATACGAAACGACACTCGATTGCCGCGATAATAATGGAATTTTACGTGGAATTGTACAGCAGCAACAATTACAGCAACTGCAACAGCAGCAGCAACCCCAGCACTACGATTATGAATATCAGCACTTGCAGCAACGTGCAGGCGATAGAGATACTAGGACACCACTTGGAAGAGGAGGCAAGTCACTTACGTTTACGATAAGCAACAAATTGAGAATTGAGATTTTAATTTGATTTGATTTCATGGGAATTGGGTTTTTATTTCATCGGACATGGTGTCCTTATCACCTGACGCACTGTGGCTGAGGGGTTATCCTGCATTTGTGTTATTGATGCGGCATCGGCAGATAGTTATTAAGGGCTTCGGGAATTTCGCAGAAGCGAATGCAATGTCCATGCAACACGAAACAGTTATTAGGTGACCATGTTCAATTGTAAAATTCTGATTGACTTTTATTGGATTTGATGGGTTCGCCATGAAAATGTGGATATTGTAGTTTTATCCTGTGATTTTCTAATTCATGATAACATGGGAGATGAATGGGAGACTGCTGAAATATCCAAAATGCTGGAAAGTTTGTAAAATTGACAAGAAATTTTCTTAGTCCTCAGTTCTGCGTGCCACCTAGAAAATGTTTGTGTTTGGATGATGAGAGCATTTTTCAAAGATTTCGCCGAAGAAATAGATAGCCTCATAAAAACAATAAAAATAAAAAATAAATTTCAAAATGAAAAACTTTTGAAAAAGTGTACTGACACTCTCGTGTTTCTAGTTTTCGAACACACCCGTAATCATTGATAGCAGGTAGTTCGTTCAAACGCAAGAAGTTCTTTCACTGCTTTTTCTGAAATAAAAAAGATTAGTTGAAAGGATTGTTAAACCGTTATTTAAATTGTTAAATTTTAGGATAACAAAAATGGAGGCTAACGGTAAATTCTACGCTTATCCTCGAAAGGCAACAGATTTTGGAAGGTATGAGCCCAAACTTATCAAATATGGACAGTTCTACCGATTTGTGTCATCATTGTGTCAAGCTATTCTTAAAAACTCAATTATTACTAGTTAAAGGTACGCTTTCATCTCAACCAACTCCCGTACTTAACTAGGTATTAGTATCATGGGTTTGATTTGGTCGGCATTCACCGATTTTAACTATGAAAAAGCTATACCTACCTACTCTACTCATGGTAAATTGTGAAATGAAAAACCGAAATAAATTTAAATCAACTGTCAGCTGTCATATTAGTTGTCGACGAAAATTCTGAGGGGTTAAAAAATTAAAACAAACAAAAACTTTTAAATAGTAGCTCCTCTTTGAATTCATGCAGGTGATTCTCAGACAGTTACGTTGGCCTCAGCACAATCGTTTATTACGTTGCACTGTCCGAAATAATAGACATAAATAAATAGGTAGTGACGTCTGTCAAATAAAGGAAAAAAAATGTGTTCTTATGTATAAGTTGTGATGAATTTTGTGCTCTCTTTGCTTTTTTGTAGGCTGAGCCGCAATTAATGTGTCAATCGCAAACCATCTATTTTGTTTTCTTAGGTCAAATTTATAATTGTCACTTCTGCTTCAGTGAAATCTATAAACCATGAAAGTGTCAAATAAGTCTAAACTGTGAGCTCTACACACAGCCGAAAAAGTGAGTTGATAAGTGAGTAAGAGTGATATGACAGTTTATTATATTAGTTTTTTATGTATTCCACTTTCGTTCTATAGATCGTTACATTATGTAATTAATGCCAATTGGAATACTAATCAAAACCATTTGCACATAAATGTCAGAATAAAAAACTTTAATCGGAAAATATTAACTCACTTAATAGAGCTTTCAACTTTTAGGGAACTCATGAAAATGTAAAGTTTTTTCAACATAAGAAGAACCTAAACCGTACGAGGGCCACGCCTACCCTTTGTGAATACCGTTTTCTTGGTAGGTGTGCCCATTTGTTGTTTTAGGCAATTAAGTTATAATTACTATATTTACTAATTATAGTGACTGGCTACGCCTAACTTAGATTTTGTAACGAATGTTGAGTGCTTAACAGAATAGCTGTACCTATTTATTTGGAGAAACAACTAAACTATAATTGAACAGTTCGGCAGAAGTTGGTCAGTTTTGCCAAACAGAAAACTTTGAATTGAAGAAAACTCACCTTAACCACAATGGAAACTGTGAATCGCTATGTCATGTCTTGCTGTCAAAGTTAAAACCACGCAGAATGCTCATCACTAGTGTATAGAAATGTGCGAAGATTGTGGGCAACTTTCTACAAAATGGGTACGTTCAGAAAACCAGTCTACTGAGGCTGATTTTATATCTGCCCCTCAATGATCACGTTTTTTTCAGTTGACATATGCATGCTTAAAAATTTACTGACCGAGTGTCGAATTTAAATCGCGATTGTGTCAAATTTTCACTGACAACTCACTTGACATTTCGATATGTTATAATGCCTTTGAAGTATTGAAAGGAAAGTTATCCGCAAATCAATTTTTTTTTTTGTCCAATCAACTAAAGACGAGACTCGAATGTCCAGCTACTGTCAATCACTTTTCCGATCTAGTACATTTTATGTTCCGGATTATGCCACTCTTAGTCCAATTTAGAAAATTTCTTCGAAAAGCAACTCGCCCATATAAACCAATCACCCTGAGAATTGGATTGTAAAAATTTCCTGATGGAATCGTTCCAAATTTTCCATTTGAGCTTTCCCACATATAAATCGTAAATCGAAATCTCTCCATAAAATCTTAAAGCCATAAATGAATCTGTCTCAAATCGAAACCTTTTTTCTTATCCCGCATTGAGATGCTTTGCAAAATCTCATCTATAAATTCAATAACAATGACCTGATTAGGGACAATTGCAGGGTTGTTATGGAGAACCCTTTTTTATACACGTTGGCCGGGTAACGAATAGAAAAGTCAACCATTTGCCATTCTTATTCCATCTTTTATGCAATGAGGTTTCTTTTTACATTTTGAAATCATAAAACTGAATATCACACACAAATCAAAGAATCCCTCTAGATCGACAAAATGACAATGCCAAAGGATAAAGTAGAAGATGGAATGTAAATACGGGCACCATGTGCCCTCCTAATAGCGGAATGGTTTAGGTAACCATTTGTCCTTTTTTTTCTGTATTACTTTGTTTTTTTTGTACGGTATTCCAAATGTGTTTCTTTGAGAATGTCATTTGGAATGATTCTTTTTATGCGGAATTGATGTTTGAAAGGCGATGGCAAAGTCGATAGGTCCCTCTCGTTAAATTATGACAAATCGCCTGCAGTCTTGATAATCAACAAGCCTTAAACACTGCGCTTTATTTTAAAGAGCCCACAATCTCCTTGTTTGCTCGACGCAAAATACCCATGAGCTGCACACAATGTACCATAACGGCAGCACAACATTAAAACGTGCAAATTGACCGTAAATTTACATTTAATTTTTTTTATCGCTCATGTTAAATAAGCTCAAGCAATTCGATACCCGATATACTCGTACCTTTTGTTTAATGTTCTTATAAAATTCGTGGAACTTTTATGTATGCGATTCCCGGGAGTGATTTAATTCACTCTGCTGCCGAATAAAAAAAGTATGCGGTTTTTTTTCGCATTTAAGGCTTAATTATGAATTCGGCCCCTTGACAAGTTCTCTTAAATGGATATGGCGGTTATTGAATATATATATGGGTAGGATACACCTACCCCATGCTGCATTTCGAATACATTGTTTGCGCGTATACATTTAAATAATTGCAAATTTATATACCTAGATAGTTTTAACAAATTTCCAACAAAGTGTCAGTCAAGTGAAATGTCAACAAATGTGACGGCCGTATTTATTTGTTCGCTATGTTGGTATTGATTGTGGAATTCGAGTAATGTCAATCGATGGTAGGTATCTACCTTTTGTGTTCGCCGAATGGATTTAAATATAAATTTGATGATTTTTGCATTGTTTTTCCGTTGCGATTGTCATCGGCCATTGTTTGACAGAATTAAAAAAAAAATTTCAAAAGTTCTCTGTCATATTGATTCAGGTGTATGGTCGATGATTTTTTTAAAGCACCGCCTACACTTGTGCAGCGCGTATTTGGCTGTATTTTATGTGTTACTGGTGCAAACTTTTTTACTTAATTTTCTTGTGCAGGTTTTTTTTATGACAGTTCAAGGTGACATATTGACGACTTTTCCCACTAAATTGTGGGGGTTTGATTGGAAGTTGCTCTTACATCGATAACTTTTGTACTGAGCTGTAGAAGTCTGTCATTTCGACAACATTTTGTCGAAAAATTACCATTTTTTAATTGTTTACTCAATTTTTTTTGAAATTAGTCAATTTTCCATCCGTCGTTATAAATGTGTATGAGATACAACTGTCAGCCATTTTGTGTTGAGGAAATGGGCACGTTTAAAAAAAATAATTTAATATGTGTATTTTGTTAACGCGGTTCAGAAAAAAATAAAGTTCTAAATGAATGTTAGTCATAGGTGAACAACTGTCATTCTTCCTGACGTTAATATGTAGTGGTGTCGGTAGTACAGTTTGGACCTTGTTTAAATCAAATCGTAACTTTTTTCTATAGTTGCGAACTACTTTGTCTGTAATTAAGTGACATATGTCTATTTCTATCGTTTGACATTTGATACGTCATTCCCATCCAACTCTCTTCAATTAGGGCGAACATTCACGCATTATTTTTCTCGCAAATGAGCTTACTAAACTCAATAAAAAAAACACAAAACATGCAGCTTCTGTCAAATTTAGATGAAATCTACTTTCAAACTCTGTCAAACAATCGACAATCAGTAATTCGTTTGGAATGCGTAGCCACATCCTGTTAGATTCATAATTTATTATTTGCAAAATCAGAAGACATCGAAATGTTTGTGGAAAACACTTGTTTAAATACGTATGTGTGTACAAAAAAAACTCACCCGTTAATGACTCACGGAAAACTGAAGAAAAATCATTCATAATCGTCTCCGCCCTCTCCTAACTACACGGACTGTTGAAAAATTACCTAATTTTCCATGAATATTTTCAAGTGTTCTTCTGCTCTTCATGGCACAGCCGCAGCTAAGTGTTTATATTGCTGGCCAATTTGTAAATTCGACTAAAAATAGAAAATCCGCAATGTGAATACACTTCTAGTTCTAGCCACCTCTCCGCCATATAGTTTTGTTTATTTTCGGACATTCGGGAAGAATGCTGCTTTGTAGATTTCTACTATAATGATCTCGTAAAGTGTTGCTTGTTGTGGGTAATTGGTTCGATAAAATGTTACTTTGCAAATAAAATTAGAAAGTGTGTCTTTTGCCGCTTCATTGAATTGCAAAATCTTGTGCCGAGTTTATAGGCGCCTACGCAGATGTATAGACGGGTTGGTTTTTGGGAAAGGATATTTATTTCAAATGGAAAATTGTTGTAAGCATTTCAAAAAAAAGGGTAGATTATCCAAATTCAGGCAGAAAAATTGTGACAGCTGTCAGATTTAAAAAAAAATGTTTTCGGTCAAAGTTTAAAGTCGATCAAAGAGTACTTGCTGCTCAGAAATCTGTTCATATAGCAAGAATTAAAGTTCAAAGTTATATACAATTTTTGACACCTGTCAAAACAAAAACTCGCATTTATTGAAAATAAAGCTGATGAAATTTGTGACAATAGAAATTTGTTTGAACGATTATAGGTTCTCAGAATTGATATAAAACATCTTGAGGATATTTTTCGAACGAACTTCTCAAATATTTGACATCTGTCAGATTGTAAAAAATTACCATTAAAACTGATGAAAGATGTGTTCGATTTCAGATAATTCCGAACTCTCTTTGGACATTTTAAGGATCCCAGATGTTATATTATTTATCAGTACGCCGAATTCCTGAAATTTTTGACATCTGTCATTCTTTAAAATAGTTCGTACTAAAACTGATGAAAGGTGTGTTCAATAGAAATTTCTTTGGACGATTATAAGATCTCAGAATTGATATGGAACATCTTCAGGATATTTTTCGAACGAACTTCTCAAATATTTGACATCTGTCAGATTGTAAAAAAATTCCCATTAAAACTGATGAAAGATGTGTTCGATTTGAGGTAACTCAGAACTCTTTTTAAATCCCAGATGTTATATGTTATCTCGTGGAATTCCTCAAATAATTGACATCTGTCAGATTGTAAAATATTCGCATTAAAACAGATGAAAAGTGTGTTCGATTTGAGATAATTCCGAGCTCTCCTTAGACATTTTTAGTATCCGAGATGTAAGATTATTTATATACCTAAATTACGTCGAATTCTTTAAATTTTTGACATCTGTCATTCCTTAAAAGAGTTCGCATTAAAACCGATGAAAGGTGTGTTCGATTTGAATCAGAACTTGTTTTGAACGTTTTTAATACCAAAACTTCTTGTGGATTGGTTCGCCTTACCAAATTTGGAAGTGAAATATTGAACTCATTGAATTTTTGACATTCTTTACAAATCATTTTGTTTTTTTGTTTTTTTTTTCCCCTTGATCACCAAAAAGATTTACGTATGTTTATCTTGGTTTCTCAATAACCATTTTCTAACCAAACCGGACTACCTATCCTGACCGTGACATTGTTCTGCTCTCAATTCCCGATGACAGTTCCCCCCGCAACTCGTACAGGAAACACTAATCGCTTTAGTTCTCTGAATATACGAGTATTTCACAAACTTCCAAAAACAGACGCATCCTCCTCCGACACCTCCATTACCCAATTCAATTCTAAACGTTTTCGCAATTTAATGTCTAATTCCGAGTGTTTAACGCCAGGAAACAATCAATCTCCACTCCATCTGAGTGTGTTTTCCAAAGATTCTCGAATGGAAATCATCCACCAGCCCATCATAGACGCTGGCTGTTGAAAAAAAAACACCCGGGAAAATAAAATAAAACTGCAAATTCTGCACGCACACACAGATTCCTCTGCGTCATTCGCACACACAGAGATACCCACATCCACATACTACATCCACTGAGGTCGTAACAAATTGTGAATCTCCAGGCCAAAAGTGAACTTCTCGTGGCAATCTCCATTGCGATTAAATTTAATTTCAAGTATATTTCGCCATGTACTTCGCACCTCATAAAATTCCTCGCCTTCGTCTTGTTCCTCTCTCATTTCCCGTGCCTTCATTCTTCGGTTCTATATCGAACGGTGCGATCACCCTTGCAGCAGGTAACCTTATAAACAAAAGCCAAGCATTTGGATATCTTCACCAAGCCATCTGGTTCGGGAGTTTTCTTTCTCGCACTTCGCGGAAAGTAGCGACCTGTTTCAAGGTCGACTTTTCGGCGCATCCTTATCAGATTTAAATTTAAATCCTTTTTTTCTTGCCAAATCAAATCAGGTACAAAACGACGACGAGCTACTTTTTCTGCTGAGTGCGTTGACAATTTTATGGCAGTGTTGTTCGCACTTCGCACGTGGTGCGTCCATAAAAGTGTTACTTAATCTCGAACGTTATTCATTCCGCAGCAGTTGAGCCAAAGAAAAAAAGGATTTTTAATAGGTTCCCTATCTGTTTGCCCATTTCTGGCATTTAATCGCTCTTTACACGAATCTTTCGCCAGAGATTAGTCCTTAGATTGTTGGCCTCTTTCTATGGCATCGGTAGCATCTTTACGACCCGTTAGTGAAATAAAATCAAGGGAAAAATAGAACCCGCCAGAGTGATGAAAGGCGAACAGCAAAAAATAAAAGAACTGTAGCAATAAAAAATGAGCTATTGAAGGGATGCTACCCAGAAAAAAAAAAAAGAAAAAAAAGTGTAGCAGAGGCCCTAGTTTCCATGTGTTGGGCTGGCGCAACCGAAATGGATTTTTTACGAGCCATCTCAAGTGGAAAGTAGTATAAATAAATAAAGAAAGGAAGCGGAAAAATTTTAGTAAAATAAACTAAAATGCTCGGAATTAATCGCCGTTTCGATGGATCATATCATTAAAAGAGCGCGCACAAAAGAATGATTGTCACACTGGAGTTGTGGCTCTTTATTTTTTTTTTTGCGAAAAAACTTCGTTTTTATAGCAGTTTTTGTGAGGTTTCTACGGATTTATGGGAGGATTTCGGATGTTATGGGCGATTTAGCCTTTTTTTTTTTATGAAATTGAACGAAATTTTCATGATTCTGGGGGCTAAAAAATTGCCTTACATACTTTTAATAGCTCCAAAGGTTCCAAATGGGTTGGCTCGTAAAGGATAGTGGATTTGATTTTTCTGCGCCTTAAATGGGGGAGATTTAAGGGCGAAGTGATCCTGAGTAGGCTGTAAATTTGGAAGTCGGCGAAAATTTGACAGATTGTCGGATTCATTGTGACTGAGCTATTTTATACATTGTGACGTAAGTGTGTAGAGTGGCGCTATTTGCAATACCAGGTAGCGCCATATATTTGTTTGCCCTTTTTGACTTTGGTTCGTGTTACAAAGAGGTACAAAGAGGGCGTGAACCGAATGTCGTAATCTTTCATTATCTCAATTCATGCGTTGAAGGTGTACTCGATTTGATTTAATATTCGATTTTATTGCGAAATGCTACCAGTGATTCATATTTATAACCCAACGTTTGGTCCTTCGAGCCGGGCAAAGTTTAAGTACAAATTAATCATTCGACGTGTCATATTGTTGATCAGCAACCACTTTGGAATACGTAAATGTTTATATTACTGTTGGGGAAAAAAAAGAAAAATTATTGACAGCTGTCACTGCATAAAAATGTTGTAGGGACTGCGACTAGAAATAGCTGTGGGTGATAAGACGATGATGAGATTGATCCGCCAGTTCCAACCCTCTCCAAAGAAAGCTTGCAACTTAAATAAAGTGTAAAAGAAAAAAAAAACTGTCATCCCAAACAAACTCGAACAAATGTATTTTCAGCAATAGCTCAAAGGTGTGCTTAGAAACCCGAAATTTATCGCCCACTCAGCCTTTGAAAACATGTCCAAAAATCAATACACATATCCCTATCCCTATTTGTCAGTTTTCGTTTTATTTCTATTTTTTCAAGGACTCTCCTCGAATGATACCTTAATTTTTGTTTCCACTCGAGTGAATAATCTATACGAATATATCCTGCCAACCACTCGACTCGACTTTGTTTACTTTTTCTCTATTCCCTTTCTACCTTTTGCACAATCTAACTAAGTCCCTAAAACCAAATGACTGTGTAAAATTCAAAAGACACAGACACAGCCGCCACAAGATGAATATATTAAATTTCAGTCTTTTTCGTTTCACCTACTTCACAAAAGGATACATTCTTCTTCTCCATATAATAGGTAGAAGGAGGATCATCTGAATTGAGAAAAAATAAAATGTAGCTAGGTGGTATATCTGAAAGATAGATAGCTGGAAAAAGAAATCAGATAAAGATACGGTAATGCCATCCACTGTCAACTGTTTGCAGATAGAAGGACAAACGAACGAAAGGTAACAAAAAAAAAACAAAAAAAAAACTCTTAAGACATGCAGAACACGGACAAAATTCATCCAAGCAAATCAAAATCGTCCTTCGTCTTGTTGTATCTCTTCTTCTTCCATTGTTTTGCATTATAGGTTCTTCTTTTCGGGTGCAATCTAATAATTCGAGTGTAAGTTCTCCGTAGCTGCAGCAGCCAGCCACTTGAATGAAATGAAATCGTTCCGAAGGACGATTCAAACAAATTCAGTTAAAATCCATTATTCCCTGTCTTGTTTGGGCATGCAAAGAAAAAAAAATACCTGTTTTCACATTCGCTTTCTTTCTCTTTCTTCGGTTGTGTCTAACAGCAAGAAAAAAGGAAGGAATACAAAGGTTGTCACAGTTGAGAGAAAGGATATACTATTCGGGTTGCATTGGCGGGGATAAGTCGGACAAAAAGGTTCCTTTGACAAGTTGCCATTTGGCAAATTGAAGGACAGGGTGGAAATGTAAATTCAGGCGAGATGTGTGCGTCTGTTAAATATGTGGCCAAGTGAAAGATTCTACAAATTCCTGCATAGAAACTTTAAATGAGGACTGAAGATGGATGGCTGAGGTATGCGGGAGGGTTGGTGGCTGACATTTGGGTAATAAAGACATTCAGCGTTTGACGGGAGGTATATTTTTTTAAAGACCTACTAAACGGAGAAGAATTTTTACGAGTTGAACTTGAATCGACTCTTAGAAGAGCAGAAAACTGATAGACCTGGGCACTCATTCCGCAATTTTTCAGACGATTATCGTCGAAACGATAGACCTCCAAAAGTAGCAACTACGTTTGAGACCTTAATCCAGTTAATTTTCCACAAATGTAATGAAAGCTGACGGCTGTGAAACAAATTCGGGCAGAATATATCTTTTTATGGTCATCAGAGTTTCAAAAACGATATCGTCCCGAAGATTATTGTTATACGGAATCTGCCCCCTGACTACCTTCATCGACGGTTTTGTTTGACTAAAACGATTATTGGTCTAATAATTTTTTTGTAAAACTGTACGTCAGTGAAAAGGAACTCACTTGACATGATCCTTCAAATTGATTTCTGTTTTTTTTTTTAGCAACTTATCACTGGGCTGTCCAAAACCGTCTTTGAAATTACAAGCCACGTTTAGAGCGATCTTGATCATTCAGAATAATCAGCTGTACTTTTGGAAACCTGCGGGCTCAGTGGTTACTGTGTACTCGTAACACTGAGGGGTCTCCTTGGAAAATCACAAATTGAACCAACTCTCTCCTGAAGAACCTTCCCAATCACCGCTGCGATTCGTCATAAAATTGTCCGTCCCCCTTTCATTCGTCTCAAGACTTAAAACTCGCGCACAGACGGAGATGTGTCGGAATCTTTACTCACTTTTTACCTTTAAAAAAAATCGCAGAATAACTCAAGCTCCTTGACAGAAAAATCCTCAACTAAACCCACAACAAGCACTTGCGACTGTTGACAAAAAATCGCTCTGCTTCAATCAAAATCGAACGAAACACCAGTCACCCTCATAATATTTGAAGAGCTGTCACTTAACTATCCTCATGACTCATCTTAATCAACACTCAATTCGTCCTTCTTACACAATTTACAACTTACCACTGTGGAAATTTTTACAACTTCACAGTTCCCTTTGTTATCGTTCCAATACTACTCGCACTTGTACGGCTTGTGTACTCAATTCTTCCTGTCGTTCATTCACAGTCGTAGCTCGTAGCTCGTAGCTCGTAGCCCGCAAAAGCATGACCCAACATCGAATGTGCCATTTATTGAGATGTCATAACTTTTCTAATGATTCACACGCTCTCGAAACCCTTTCGTTCAAAGTTGACTAGAAGAAGAAGAAGACGGGCGCGCCCCCCCTTCGAACCGAATACCACCGGTTCGACCCCCAAACAAACACAGCAAACAACTTCATACAGTCTATAGCCGGGGAACAGCCATTGCCTTGTGTTCGCGCGCACCAGTGAGCGCAATATAATGGAGAATGGATTCATAACTCAGGGCCCAATTCATTCCCAATGTGAGAAATATAATTTCTATTTTATTTATAGAACCTCGTGCTACCCTCGTCACTCACACACGGAGCGCAGAGTCGAGGCGGCAGGGCTGCATTATAGTTTTATTTCGATCCTGTCGGTGCTGGTTCTGGTGTGGCACTTGCTGTTGACTATTTTCCACCAGTGGAACTACATTTTGTCACGAACGCCTTTCGTACAAGTGGATGGAAGAAAAATTACGTACTCACTTGACAGTGAGAAGAAGACAGTCGATGAAGAATATTTGTGTCCTTTCGCTTTTAAAAATAGAAGCGAATTCTAAATTTAAGCGAAACAACTTGCAACATAATCGATTTTGTGAACACATCCTCAGTGAAATGTCTCTGGATTCGTGTGTCAAACCCAGAATCTTTGACCCCCGATGGAAGGTTATGTGTGCGAGTAAGAGTACCCCATCATCAGCAGAAGTTAAAGGTGGAATTTTATTTGAAGACAAACGCCTTGGACGCTTGTTACCGAAGCAGCAAGGACGAGGCGGAAAAATAAAATCGATATACTCGTTTTTTTGGGAGCCAACATGCTCCCTCTGTTTTCATTTTGTGTTTCTCGGATACCTAGCCTCAAACTCCCTCGCTGTATACCCTTGAAATGAGGTTCTTTCCAAAAATATAAACAAAAAGTCGGTATGTATAAACGATGAGATTAGGCTGTGTGTGCTAGAATTGTCTAAACATTTGTTTTTATTTTTTATTCATAAAGGGACAGAGATGGAGATGGGTTTTAGCTGGAGAATTCATGAAATGTTGTGCTTTCTTTTTTTGCCATGACATTAGACTCGCATTCTGTGGGTGACAAGGAACAATTTGAGGTTGAAACATTTTCGGTTGACAGGTGGCGAATTGCTGCCGAGAATGGGATTATTTTGACGATGCATGACAGGTGCATGTCGGGAATGTTGGGTCAAATGCCAATGTCACATTTTTGTATCAGTTTTTTTTTTGTAAGGTGGTCGAATGGTTTGAATTTTTGAATGAATTTTTGCACGAAATGGGCAGCGGAGTGGTTAGTGACAGTGCGTTTGGGTATTTGCGGGGCATGTGAAATAGTTTCATTGTGACTTTAAGCTTTGTCTGCAATTGTAGCATAGAAAAAAACTAACCGACGTAAGGGGCACGTGGAACTGCATTTGAAATCTAGTACAAATTGTTAGAGGGCTAGCGACATAAAGTTTGACAGTAATTTGTCAGCTAGTCATCTGTCAGTGCGGCCATAATCAATGATTTTGGTCTAAATTATAGAAAAGTTCTGTCAAATAGATGGTGACTGTTAATTATTGGTTTGGGTATGACAGAAGTGCCTTATGACGTCAAACTTCTCAAGGCTCGTTGGCAGTGATGTGAAATTCAAATGAAACAAAAAAGGAGCGGATTAAATAGCGTACTTGTCAAAAACCATTGAGTATACGAAACGACTGCACAATTTCAACCACCAACCAGATTTACCAACCCGCCATTAACGAAATATTTTTTTATTATTTACCACCTTTATCGACTATCAGAATCAACCACTCGATACCTACTCACGGACTTGACAAGTGCCATAACTATCAAAATGATGGCGATCCAAAAGGAACCCCTCTCTAAGCATAATCCACTTTTCAATTGATAAACGTCTCTCAGATAATAATTATTCACGTGTCAAAAATCAATCGACAGATCTCGACTGAAGATGACTCACGAAACGGAATCCCAATCAAATCAATGAATAGCTAATCGGCCTTCCCTTGCACCGTCCAAAGAAAGAAAACCATCCTCATCAGAAAACATTTTTGAATATTTAAAACCAACTTGAAAGCACTCAATAGATTGAGATTCCAATCTGTCACTTAACCAGCGACCTCCATTAATCTCATTATTAATCTCGTTCCCCATAAAAATTGGAAAAAGAATTAAAAGAAAGACATTGGTACTACTTAATCCCGTGCCCTTACAATGAATGCAACACTAGAACACAAGAATGAAAAGATGTCAAATCGATTTGGTATCCCTCGTACAAACTGTCATTCTCAATGACATCTTAAACGTCCTAAATGTCTCGCATTCGTTGCTCTACATTTATATAAGATCAAAGTCAACGATCCCTACAATTTCCAACCATGTGCAACAGCATTCCTCCTGTAAATGTCAGAAAATAAAAATCGACCGAAAAAATTTGACCTGTCACATCTCGATTCTCACACTATACACACTCTCTCGAAGGGAACAACAATGCTCTTGTAATTCTGCTTTATTTTTTCCACAAAGGGACATCCTATTGTTCCGTACAATTCTGCATTGTTGCATCGGGTTACTCTCCGAGAAATTGCTAGGCGACACAACCTTTCTAAGCTGGAAAAGCAGAGGTAGAGAGAAAGATAGATAGGCAGAAGATGTATGTAAGTAGAAAAACAAAAATCCATTAAGGGAATATTGGCGGCTGTCTTGTTGCCCCCATCAAAGTCTAGAGGAGACAGAGGATTTTCTTTAATGCGTTTATCTACCTGCATAAAAGGTTGTGAGAAGTTTAGAGGTAAAAGGTTTTTCTTCTTCGTCGTCGTCGTCATCGTTGTCGGTCGCCATTATATAAAGAAAATAAAGGTGATTCGGGAAAACTGCTGCTGTGGAGTGTCCCTTTTGTGGGCAATTTCATTGGCCATTTCAAGTGTTTTGATGAGGTCTTAAGTATGTTTTATGTAAGGCACTGTTAAAGTGGATTACAGCCAAAAGTAGAGGCACTGTAACAGCAATTATTGATGGCTAATTTGAGATGGGTGCAGACAGCATTTTTTTTTTCTTATTCTTTTGAATGAGACAAATGACCGTACAAACGAGGGTTTATACAAAAATTAACTTTATTGCGCATCGATAAAAATTCTCCTCATATTGGAGGAGTTTTGAAGAATGTGACAGCTGATTGAGAAATGGAAGTCATTAGTTTATGGGTGGCTCATTAAATTTGTCGTAACTTTAAGTTCCTTAAAGGCCTTGGACACCATTAACATCATTTTAAATTATTTATTAAAATTCTACAAAATATGCCACTTTGCTTATCAATTTTGACACCTCCTGCTGCTCAATCAATCAATCAGTTACTTCCTGACTAAATTATTGTCGGCTACAGCGAAAGTGATAAACTAGTCACGCGATCTATCTAGGTCAATCGAAAGAGTGCAAATGGTTAAACATTCGTCTACCCAATTACTCAAAATCAACGTACCAACGTCAAAACAGTAGGAAATTCTAAAAATCCCTGTCAATGCAAAACATCAACAAAGTTTGAGGTTATTTACTAAATATCGAAATTACTCCTCCATTTCCAACTGGAAAAAAATTGATAAAAACATTTATATGACTAACTGCATGTCCAAATCAAGGAATACAAATTTGACATCCAACCAATTGCAGTGGAAGTCTAACCATTTGCGTTAGATGTCAATCGGTTCTGTGTTGATTTGCCGTTAGTTTGACGTAAATTTGACGTGCAGCTGGCAAAAATCGACTAACAAAATGTTCAAATAAGAAAAGTGTCTCAAAATCAATGACATTTCATCCAAAAGCCAATAGAACGCGGTTATGCTTAAGCCGATGAACAAAATGTCAAAATGAAAACCAAAAGTGTCAATAAACTCTTGACATTCCGACTGATTGTTCGAATGGAGTTGCCAGTGCTTAAAAAATTCAAAGTATTAATAATTTCCTTCAAACCTGCACAAAAAAACAAAAACAAAGTGCCACAAATAGAAACGTCAGGAAACTATTCCAGCTTAACGCTTCTATTACAACCACTTAACTGTATTACCAATTCATAATGTAACCTCATTTCAGCAGTTCAACACTCTTAGACAGGAAAAAAATATAACCAACTCCATCCCAAATGTCAACGTTAACCTGTCACTTGCTGCGATTCGAAATGTCAAGAGTCCTCCGTAGTTAAAGGGACGTGAATACGGTTTTTTACATTATTATTTTCTAAGAAACTGCACACACACAATATAAAGTCGCGAGACATTTCCGTTTTCTGTTTCGCATTGAATAAATAATTTTCCATCCATGGTTGGGTATACCGTATACACATCACGGGCCACACTGTGAATGAATGAATGCGCGAATTTCTAATGAATCGCCCTTTCGAGCTTTTTGACAGAAACGAAGGTGAATTTGACGTAGTGAGAGTGAGAGAGATGTTCTGCTCTGTGTTTTGAAATTTCCATCACCTACAGCTCTTGGATTTTGTACA
This sequence comes from Cheilosia variabilis, assembly GCA_951230905.1. Classification (NCBI taxonomy): domain Eukaryota; kingdom Metazoa; phylum Arthropoda; class Insecta; order Diptera; family Syrphidae; genus Cheilosia; species Cheilosia variabilis. Next base: position 56,373,343 of record OX579678.1, on the reverse strand, counting down.
CGATCTCCTTAGAAATTAAATCATAATTTCTACTGTTGACTTGGTGGGGGGTGGGTGCGTAAATAGGTAGATGGTGGATGATTTGATTTTTTGTTTTGAAAAGTTTCCACTTTAATTGAGTTTTTCAACTTGAAGGGTTAATAATTTGCACCTTTTTGGTTGTTTTTCGAGAGAAGAGCAGGCGGATGAAGTTTGCTGATAATGTTATCCGCTGAATGAAGATGAAGACCCTAAATTCGTAACTCGACAAAGTTTGGAATTTTAAAGATTTGTATAATTGAGTGAGGTGGATGTAGGCCTGAGGCTGTCTGTGACATGGAAAATTATGATTTTTTTCTATAAACAAAACAAAAGTGTCACTGAAATTCAACACTTCACCACACAGCTGCAAATTCACCACATAAAACATAAACACACCATTAATCGACAACTGTCACCGGGCCTAAGGTAAACATAAAATCAATCCCCGCACCGTTGCGTCGCTTTTTCTTCGTTTGTTTTGTGCTTATTCTTTGAAAATGTAATTACGGTTCCACCTGTCACCTCTGGGGGAAGGGATCATAAAACGCTTTTGGCCCACCTTATAATTTATGATATATGACAACGCAATATACTCAGTTTGATATTGGGTTTAGCAAAGATTTTACGCGGCACGGTGTATATTTTTCATGTGCTGGGAGTAGGGAGGCTCATCATCGTCATCTTGTGCACATTTTTCATCGTTATTTGTCATCCGAGTACACATATCTGTACTCGTGACTGCAAATATAATTCCGCAATCCACGTCACAGGGATATTATAATGTAATTTCGTCGGGAGGGTTTTTGGCTTCCGTATTCGGTTTTTTTTTATTGTCTGCCTTCCAAACTCCTTCCTGTTTCCCTTTAACCGAATCATAATATTTTCTTAAATTTTTTTTTCCTTGAAAATCATTTCTAAGACCTACAGCAAGGAAAAATGAAGAGAAAAACTAAAGAAAATTGGATAAAAAAAATCATAATAACAAAGCCAAGAGCATATTCAGCCACACACACATTGTTCGGTATATTGTTGGCTGTCGCTCAGTGGCGGTGTTATTTTCTTTCCTCCTTTTGTCACATTGACATTTTGAAAGAAAGGAAAGACAAAATATAGTCTGTTGTAATAAACTGCATGTGAGTAAGTAAGCGAGTACCGGACGGGGTATATGGGTGGCTTTGGTTGGATGTTGGATGGCATATTTTTAAGGAAGAGAATGTGATCGGAATTTATTGATGATTGAAATTTTTGTTACTACACAAACTGTCGTCCCAGTCGTTGGCAATATGTTTCCAGCTGTATATACATACTCGAAGAGTTGCTGTGGGTATGGTGTGTTTTCTTATGACCAGTGAAATGGAATGTAAATATGACATGACAAGTGGTTAATTTACTTTAAACCTATCAGTAGGGACTTTTTTTCTATACTGCCAGCTGACAAGATTCGATTTTATATTTTGTTAGCACACTTTAAATGAAATTTTACATGGCAATACTGTAGAAAATAATAAAACAGAACTGGGCATTCAGCACACTCAAATTTCAAACAGAATCCCATAGTTTACCAGACTCTGGCAGATAAATTTCTATGAAGGAGCAGGGATGCCAGATTGAGGGATTTTTCCCGTTTTTCGGGATTTCTTGCCCCAAAAGGGAAAAAGGGATAACTAACCCAGAAAACGGGAAAAATAGTCACCCCAAAAACTTTCACGTTTCAATTTAAAAACTACTTTTTACAACGTTCAGAAACCAGAGACATTGGGTCGTATAAATAAAACGTAGCAATTGTTTTTACTCAAGAGAAATGTCCAAATCGAAGCATTTGCTACATTTCGTATGAATAAAAACCAATTTGAGTTAGTTCCAACTTTTGACATGCTCGAAAAGCGGCGGCACAGACCTTTTACTCAGATCGGTATGAATAAAACTTATCAGACAAAGCAAATGCTATGCAAATTCTGAGTCTGCTATTTAGTTGACTCAGAGCTTTTGCTAAATATTTTCTACGCACCTTTTTTACATAAAACAATCTAAGCATTGTGAATTTTCGATGTTTTGTTTATAAATAGTTAAACCTTGTTGTTAACGTTCGGGCTGATAAAAAACAATATAAACAAAGAAGAATTGGTGACAAGAAATATAAATAACTTCTAACAATTGTATCGTTTCACGTGTAAAAATGTGGACATTTTGGCTACTACTTTTTGAAATGATAATTTTGAGATGCGTGGTGGTGCTCTTTCAAATATCCAGAAAATTAAATCTTTCCTAAGGTATTTACGAGATTCGGGTTTTAAGTGAAAAATTTATCTGTTTAGGTTGGTGTTGGAGAAGATCTTGGTGTTCATCAGTCAACCGTTTCGTTAACTAATTGGTATGTGTGTCAAAAAATAGTTCAACAAGCCGATGATTGGATACATTTTCCGACAACTGAGGAAGAAATCAAACATCACCAAGTGATTTGGCAAATAAAATTTATGTTTCCGGGTGCAATTGGAGCTAAAGATTGCTTTTGATTATTTTCCCATAAAAATTTGAAAATAAATTCAAAATAAACAAACCACCGGACAGTTGTCACTTGTCAAGTTTGACAGAAATTGCAAGGCAAGGACATGTACAGCGAAGAAAATGCTATCTTCGAATTTTCGAACTTACTTTAGCAAACTAGGTTTTTATTCATACCGATTCAAAGCATTTGCTAAGGGCTTTTACTTTGCTAAAACCTTTTACTCAAAGCAAATGCTAGTTTTTATTCATACGACCCATTATGATAAATTCAATAAAAAAAAACACTTAATGAATATAGCCCTTAGTCTTGACATACGATTCCATCTTAATTTTTACACTGAGTGGAAACATCTGCCTCTCACCCTGCTTATAAAAAATATTTCCAGTTTCCAGTCAAGTTTGAGTTCGACAGATTTGACATTTGGGGGTTGAAAAAAATCGAGTCTCGTTTTTGTTGTTTTATTTTACTAGCCTTGGATTAGAAACAAAATACCTACTTATTTTTGACACAAATTTTGAGGCTAGTCTAATATAATTTGAAATGAAATTGTTTTGATGAATGCAATTTTTTTTTTTATGTTTTAAAAAAATGTTTTATTTTTTTCTTTTTGAGGAAAAAAAGGGAAAAAACAGACATTAAAAAAGGGAAAAAATATAATTTGGGATGTGAATCCACATGCCAAAAGTCTGGCAACGCTGTGAAGGAGTAATTCTTATTCAGCGTGCTGATTTACATTGCTGACATAGGACCATTTTGACCACGATTTAACGTTGCTGATAAATCAGTTTGGAATTGTTATCCTCACTTAAAGTGCATCAATTTTGCTGAATAACAGAGTCATCGGGAAAAATGTGAGCCTCCGAAAAAAATTTGACAGCAACAAAGTGGATCGACTTTCTACTGCTGTCAAATCAAAGAACCCAAGACACGAACAAAGTTCGTCTGACAATTCGCCACCCAGTACGGAATAAAAATATGATGCGAGCTGTCAGTTTTCCAAGCATAATTAATTTCACGTTATATTTAAATTGCTGAATAGCTTACAGTAGCCAGCTTCATTTGTGTTACTGTTTTACACAAAATAGGTTAACTACTCAAACACCATTTTAAACTTAAATTCAATTCAGCACTATAATAAACATGAACTCTGTCAATTCAGCACAGATCTCCGTCAATGAACGCCACGAAGTTGACAACCAAAACCCATTCCGATAACATTATTCAGCACTTACAAAAAGTTTTCAAAAACGACAACTTCAACTCGATTGACTTTCCATCAGTGCACTCTGCAAAGTGTATGTAAAACTAAATTCCCCAAACGGTATTGCATTCTATAAAACCACACGATCTATAACCTATATCCGCCCACTTTACCATCCAATCACCGTCATTCCATCAAATCCATCACAGCATCACATATGCATATGCAGCATGCTCCGGCTAAAGAACCCAGGCAACAAACATCGCCAAACAAATAGCATACCGATGTATAAATCAATTCTCATCAATTTTCGGAACATGACGGAATATAGATAGGTTCCATCGGGAATTGGGAATTTTATGTGAGTTTAGCATCATCATCATCATCATCATCATCATCGTCGTCGTCGTCGTCGTCATCATCCATCCAGATCCAGTTGGGCATTTGCAGTTGCAGCAACAGCCACTCTCGGCCTGAGCATGGCGGCGGCAACATCAACTGACAAACATAAACACACATACACACACTCACGCCCATAATGCAGCGCACGCAGCACATGACGTTTCTGTTCGAAATCATTTAGCCGATGGCGAGGATGACGCGGCAACACAGAGAAATGCATCCATACGCGCTCTCGGACTGGCTTTGGAAAGGTTTGCTTCATTAGTCGAGCGTATTTTTGTAAGCCAAACTTTGGTTCTACGATTTTCATTCCCTCTGTCAATCAGAAGTGTTTTTTTTTTTTTTTTTTTTTTCTCCGTCGAAAGAAAAGCCCCACAGAGAGATAAGGTAACCTCATGCGATTTTCTGGCTTTCGTTCACGAGGAAGCCACGGAGGGTGCTCAGCTCATGCTATATATGAATTCTGGATGATGAGCATGCAGATGCACAATAATAATGACTATTGACCTTTAGAGCGCCCCGCGCCACACTGAGGGCATTATCACGATCTGCAAGTGCAGTGGAAGACGTGAAGTTGCAATTTATTCAACTCTCTTGCGTGTTCTATGAGCAAGTCTTCTCCGCCTGATTGGCTTCGACGACTAACCAAAGCATTACCAACCATTGCAACCATTACAAGCATTACATGCGTGAGTGAGTGTTTCGTACACACATTTGCAAGGTAACCTCAAAACAAAAATAGTAATTTTCTCCGCAGAACGGCCAACAACGGAAAATCAAATCACCGTCTTTTAATCTCCGCAGATTGAAGTCCGTATAAGGAAATAAAGTGTAGCCATCAGGGGCTCTCTTGTGGCCGGCTACCTGCGGCGACTTTAGCAACAAATCCACAAAAAGACAGACAGCCAGACAGACAACAAACGACGACGACGACGGCGAGATTGGGAATCAAAAAAGGCCCCCGAACAGAACACGTACGTGAGGAAATTTCCCATCTTGTGTTTCTTTTGTAACGTACAATTGGTTGGAGGAAGGCTAGCTATACAGGCTATGCCGCGGGAAGAGACCTTGAAATCAGGCCCCCATCTCTATGCTGTGCGCCGCGCGCACAAAAGAAACACTTACACACAAAGCCAACAAGGAATCACTTGCCCAACTTGATTGATCGATAATTTTCCGTTAAATGAACTGAAATTGTTGTATGGCATTCCTTTCCCGTCGAAAGATATCGATTTGTAACTTTTAATTTTCTATCCATGAACAGAAGAGAGAAGCACACAAAATAACTGAAGACATTCGTTTAATTGCGCGATAAATATTCGACCAGTAAGTATCTGCGTACTGTGTGCGAAAAAAAAAAACAATAAACGGAAAGATCAAAGGCGGGATAGATTATAGTTATCGCGACGCCAAAGATGCGAACAGAAGGGGAGCAACAAAATTAAACTATATATACAAACGGCGGCGATGTGATGTGATTTATGATTGCTGCTCCATCCCCCTATGTAGATGGTAGACGTAACGTATGCGATCGCTGCCATTTATGGGTGGGCGCACAATAAATTCCTGACTGCTCCCCCAAAACCAGTGTCGACAATTTTCTTCAATTAAATTTTCAAATGTAAGCATAAAGTACTTAATAATACGAGAATACGATTCAGCCCACACGAAATAATAACGATAATCTGTTCTCTCTTTGTTGCTGGCTTTTCTTTTCTTCGCGTTGTTGTTGTTGTTCGTTCTGTGTTTCTCTTGTTCTCTTGTGATATCGCATAAACGGATTAAGGCCCCCAAAAGGCCCATAAACTTTTGATACTCCCCTTGTTGATTATGCATGGAAAATAAAGTGTATTTCGAAATCACACCATCGCAAGTGACTGATGGAGATCTGTCCTTACTGCCGTCACGCCCTAGCTCCAAGCCCCGTCCGCCATCCCACATGGTGGAAAGAAATGTTTTCGAAAATAATAATTAATTCTCTAATTCTCCAATGGTAACCAGAAAACAGAAACTAATGAGCTGGTTTTTTTTTTTTTTCTTCTTTTGTTTTTCGATGAGAATTCATTTGTGTAGATGTGTGCCCATGTTTTTTTTTTTTTTTTTTTTTCGTTTCAGATGATTAATTGCCAACTGACTGTAAAGACTTAGCACTTAGTTTGGTGTTTTTGTGGCGTGAGATGTTTCGTTTTTCGATTTCAAAGACATATAACCGGCGGGTTTATTTTGTATAATTACAGAAAAATCTGTTTTTGATTGAAAATACATAATAGGGTTTAATAATCTACTTTTGCCTAATATGCATGGACTGCGAAATATGACAGATGTCAGACAAATTTCTGACAGCTAAATTGCGTGCGCGATTGACAGGTGGTGTTGAGCACGCGTGTCTGTTTGTTTTATTAATTGGAAATTGTGACGGTTGATTGTTCTGTCATTTTTGGAGGTTAAAGTTCAACCGAGGGCGATTTGATTGGAACTGCAATTCTTAGCTCATGAGGTGTCAGTGTATCACTTTAATATTTGTACGTCATTTAGTATTGATAAATCAAAACTGGTACTGACAGATGTCACAAATTTACTCCCACTAAGTAATAATTTCTTAAAACAAAATACTTAAAACGCACGAACTTTAAATATATATTAAACATCTAAGACCCGAAGCTAAAATCAAGACTTCGACCTCAACTTCAAGTGTATGATGACAGTTCGTTGTATTGCTACACAAAAACTCATATTGACATGACAGCTTCCAAGAATCTTCAAAATATCTGCGCAGTAATTTCCTGAAATAAAATGGTCGAATCTGTTGTATTCTTTTCGCACGGATTTTGTGACACGCTAAATGTCAGATTTCAGACCAGGGGCAAGAGTTGGGGTTCTGGGTCTGGGTATACCTTGCCTCTGGTTGGAATAGGTGTGCCAATAACTAAATTAACGCAAATTTACAAATAAAAATGTATGAAAGACGACGACTTAAGTGGCATTTTTCGTGTTCGCAGAGTGATGGTGAGATAAACCCAAAAATGTACTAGATTTAAGGAAAGTGGCTCCAGAGTTTATCATTAGGGAAAACCAGAAATGTACTAGATTTCAAGTAAGACTCTCACAGCCTATGGTGTCATATACCCAATAATCATAATGTAATAGATTGCAAGTAGCAGCTAAAATCAAATGAAATAAATTTATAATTCTGTCATTCGCTTAGCGTCAGACATTTTTTCAATCCCCCCTTTCCATACACAAAAGCAAAACAGGTGTCAAAATAAAAAAGAAAATCCACATCCCCCCATAATAAAATTCAAATTTGCTCCAATAACGACACACGCAACGTATACACGTCTATTTTGACATTCGATTCTCGTGTCAACTTTGTGATTAATCATTTTGATTGTTCAATTAGGTACTTGTTCGAAGAGAGGAATCCAATTTGCTAACAGTAATGCTTCGTGTTTGTCACCTCTACACCTCAGCATTTTGTTCAATTTCTGACAGATGTCAAACAATTCAATTGATCCATCAATGGAGCTGACACATCTGACCCCTAAACAAAGACAAACTACCATAAGGAGACTACTGAACCGAAAATACTTCTCAAAACTGACAGCTTACTTATATCTCACATACATGTGACATTTTCCAACACAGTTTCATTGGAATTAATTTTCCATTTCCTATAGTAGTGAACCGTGTAAAACATGCATACAGTAAGGATAACCAACCTTCAACAGCTTTTTCTCATCTCTAATGCAGGCTTCCAGGTTATTGTCACCGAGTGACATATTCTCTCCCATTGGGGGTCTACACATCCTACATTTATGCATCAAGGTAAAATTTCGTCCCGCACTATCGACCGGAACTATTCAGATTCCAGAGCTGACCACCCATCCGCCTCGTCGCATGGAATATGCAAGTGCATCCATCTCTTGCTCGCACAACAAACACACAAAACGTGTCAGCCACCCTAGAAAACATGTCAGATTCGTGTTGCCAAATGCAACACAAGATAACTACTCCTGGTTCAGTGCCGCATTGATGTTGACAACGATTGCATAAATTTCTCAAAACTCAACTCTAGCAGATAGAATTTCTTTCAGTTGGCGCAGTAAGTTGCAGTTGTTTGACGTTTGCTATCTAATGTACTCTGTTCGGTTGGTGGGTGGCTGAATATAGGAAAAATGGCGCCTCCATATTTGACGGCAGAGGGACATCTTTGCGTACATCATCGCATCGTCATCAGTATCACCACCATCATCATCAGCAGCAGTAGCAGCAGCAACAGCAACAACAGCAACATCATGACCGTGTGTTGTATAGGTTGTTCGCGGTGGCTTCGTATTCGATGGTGCGGTATTTACAATTCATGTTTCATGTGCGTTCTTGTCATTCAAGTGATGGAAATAAACATATTTCTCCAGCATATAGCACAGTATCTCTCTCTGCAAAGAGCAGGCGAAAATGTCAAGGATTTTTGATTGATCACTTTGCTGACGGAGTGTCGGTGTGCAGTGTGTGTGTTCGTGTTTAGCCCGGCGGAGGCTGTTAAATTTGTTTCTGTTTCCACTGATTCGTTTAGTTTATTTTTGGATGTACGTGTTACAAAAAAAAAAAAATGCTTTCGCTATGGACGAGGGTGGTGGCTACACACTACACAGAGTGTAGCTATTAACAATTACAAGTGATCGATGCGGCTGCGGGAAATGCAGCAGCAGCGATCTTTTTTTTCAGCGAGGGCTTGGTGGGCTTTGGCGTGGCGGTGATTCATCATCAAATTGGTTTTGGGTGTTGGAGCAGATGATGAATTTACCATTTTATGGTGAATTTAAATGATTCATATGGGTTACACAAGACAATTTGAACCTTGCAGATGGACAAGCGATCGATTAATTTCCCCAAAAGCGGATGTATTGTGAATAGATCCCAATCGTGAGCGTCTGTCAGCTGGAACGATCTGTCAAGTGTCATTTAATTAAATTTCGGTTTAGTGTCGGGCGGTTTATTATTTGAAATATATTGGAATTCGCCGTTTTGTTTGCATGGAAATGCCATTTGGGTGCAGTCTTGAAGGTGCGGTTGGCTGGCTGTCAAAGACTGTCACAGTTTTTTTTTCAAATGGAGTTAGTGTAGCAAGGAGAGTTGTTAATTATGTACAGCTGTCACATTTAAACGATCTGCATACAGAGTGACAAAAAAAAAATGAGTAATCGATTTTGACATTTCGAAATGTCAAATGTCATTAACGGGAAATTGTTTTCCATCCATAGCAACTGCGAGTGTGGGACGCCGAATGCAGTGTATGTTAAATTGATTTTAAAATGATCACCCGTAGTAACAAAAACGCCTTAATTTGTGTGACTTTGACAGATGAAATGGATTACTTTGTTAAATTGCAAATAACTTCCGTTTGTGATCGTATAACTTTTGAACGACTTGACCGATTGGAGTCATGTTCATAAAATATATGTGTTTTATCGAGGCAATAGTTCATAGTTAGGATAAGAGTCGATAGGTGGCGCTTTTTTTATTTTTAGTTTTTGACAGAAATGACATATTTACACTAAACTTCAGTTCTTTGTCTAAAAAAAACACAGAAAATATGTCCTATCGGAGGCATTAATATATATTTTATGTGTAGTTACACTGCAAACAAATTCTGATTGCGGATAAAAACTTAAGTAAATTCGAAGTCGGATCGGAAAATTGTTTTCATCTACGAACAGGTGAACGACGTTTTGCCCCAAAATGGACAACTATTTTTTATGTTCCAGAAATTCGCTATTTTGTTTAACAAACGCACCAACGTAGCGTAGCCAACTTCGCAGTCATTTCAGCGACTCTCCGAACACACTCTCGCAGTATTCCCCATTCCGCATCTTTGCCCTTCACGCAAATTGCTTCCAAATGCAATTTTCTGTGACAAATCGCAACACATTGTATTCCCATCATCATTCTTCCCTCCCGAAATGGGAAAAAATTAATTTATTCTCCGTCAACACCATACATTATCCCAACGAACAATGGCAACAGCCAACAACAAAACAAAAAAAATGCTAAGCTATCACCGCGTAGACGGTCGTCGTAGCTTCTCTCTATACTGTCGTTGACACCCATAATAAAAGTGATAAAAATTCCTAGGTCATGGCCTAATTACATAGTTAATGCCAGTCTACCTCGGTCGTCTCTAGCCATTGTAATACGAATATAATGTACGAGTTCTGGTATAGAGGTGTATAACATGTCATACGTACAAATATTTTTTTATTTAACGACTATTACGCAAGTTACTAAAAATTCAAAGGACCCTCCAACTGCGGGGTGTGTATGGCAGTTAGAGCCGGCGCGACCTTACGTATACCCAGCACTGTGTTGTAGCAGAAAGGGAAGCCAAACAGGACTTCCAAATGATTTATGAGAATTGTCATTAACGGCTATTATCGATCTTGGGTGTAGAGAGACTCACCGAACGAGAGGGAAACGGGAGTAGGGAAAGGAATTCATGTCCGGAATTACTTGTATCCTTCGAATAGTGTGCAATAAAACACGAGAGAGGGAGAACGAAAATGTCTTTCGTTTCCCTCTATACCTATATAAATGTATATTGACATTGAGATATGAGAACTGTACGTCGTCTTGTGCGAGGACTATGGGCCATCCTTCTCTGGTGTGCTTCCGACGGAATATTAGGGATTAAATTAGGATCCATATTTCTAACTCAAGGCAAAGTCATCAGCAGGCGTTTTTTTTTTATTGCTCCTTTTTTTATACATTTGCCAAATCCTTTTGTCGCCGGATTTTATTGTACAGTTTTTTATTTTTTTGGTAATTTGTTTAAATTTCTAGCATTTTTGTGACAGTTCTGTGAGTCGAGTGTCAATCTGTCGCCCTAATGAACCTATCAATGGTTTTCGAAAACAACATGTTTTTGCCCATTGTTGTCGGGATGTGAAAGAGATATAGTGTACGTTAGGGGAGTCCCCCTCGCCGCTCGCGGAGATTTATTATTATTTTTCGGGTATATTTCCAGGTCATTAGGTACAAATCGTCCATTTGTCGTACATCTTGACTGCGAATTTGTTCCAAAGCACTGGATGCTGTCAAAATAGGGGTGTCAGACAGAGGCTGCAAATCTCACTTACTGCGCACTCGAATCCGAATATGGGCGCCATATGGTGCGGCAATTAATAATCGCAATTTAAATGGTTGACACACAACAGCGAATTGAGACATGCAACTGTGTGCAAGAAGAATTGAAAATAAATTAGGAATAACTACTAAAACACAGCCAACAAGCCATTTCCGCAACGTTAATGCGCATTAAAAATAAATATCAGTCCTCTTTGCGCCTCTCTGTTGTGTCTTGTGTTGTAGTGGAGTACTCGCAGCGCCGCTGCAGTATTAATAACTTTCAAGTGTAATCGCATTGCGGAGAGCTAATCACCTCTTTTGAAGCCCCTTAACGACCCCATAGCAAGACGAAGACAGAAAACTGTCAAAGAGTGTGGAATGGAGAACGTCGCTCCGCTTGGGAGAAGGAGTGGAGAACTGGAGAACTATCGACTCGTATTTGGATGGGAGGCTCAGTTTTCGTTGTTGATTTTGGATTCAAACCATGCCTATTGAAAAAAAAAAATTATTATAAAAACAGAAACGAACAAAAGGAACGACAAAAACAACAAGACAGTCGCGCCACAGTTTGTCGTCGTCGTCGATGAGTTGTCTTGCATACAAAGAGTCAAGTTAATGCGCCTCAACATGGCATCATCCGCATGAAGCTGGTGCAGCTCACACGCATATTCTCTATCTCCACACACTATTCATGTCACCCTGCCTCCCATCAAGAAGTATCCACCGACCGACCACTTTACATTTGCGTTTTGGATGAGTGGCTGCTATGTTTTGTGTTCGCTTTCGCATTCCCGAATGATACACGCGTTGTAAAACAGTGGAAAAGATTTTATTTTGTTTCTTTTGTGCGCATTATTTGCGGGGGTGTACAACCGAGTGGTAGATCCAGCGAAGATCTTACCCTCCCAAGATCGAATTCGAATCGAATGCCTCGCTGTTCATGTTCCTCTTTGGGGACATGCTTTCTTGGTCAGGCATGCACGTTTCCATCTGTCAAATGAAAACAAAAAGGCAGAGCGAACAGAAAAAAAGAAAATAAAACTCATGCCCTTGCGGTTAATTGAAGGAAATTAATTATTTATTTAAATTGGATTGCGCATTCTTGAGAATCTGTGGTGAACGGAAATGCATTCTCCCCTCTCATTCCCCATTGTCGAAGATTGGAGTGTGGAGTGTGGACTGTGGATGAAAACGGGCGCGATTTCGCATTGGCGCGCATGCTTTAGGGAGATTTGTTTTCAATCTTGGATCTAAAATTTTGGATGACATTTTGTTTGTCGTTCAAAGCGGGAGTTAATGTCACTTGTCACAGTACAAATGAATCATTCAATTGTGTGTTTTCATTAAAATAGTTGCGTTGTCATGTGTGACAGATGGGTGGGCTTGGAGTAAAAAATTTGCTTTTATTTTTGTTTGTAAAGATTTATCGCAGCATGTGACAGATTGTGTTGCTCTTCTATTTGCAAGAAGAATTGATCTAATTTTGACAGTTGACATATAAGTGAACTTAAGAATAAGTGCAATCAAGCTTTAGAGAAGTGGAAGCGGTCTATTCTGACTCATTTGGGCGCATTGACTGTACTAGATTTTTATTGAATGTAATTGCTGATAAATATTTTTGCCGAAAAGTGACGTTTTAACAGAAAAAAATAGAAAACCCGCTCTACAAACAGAGAATATCTAGAAATACTTAGGTACTCGTCTTATTCTCTGTGTTTGACATAAAGGTGCGACAAGGATTTACTAGTTTTAGTAAACTGTCAGACTGACGTTTGCCATACTCTCTCATTCGACTGAGTTTTTGATCGAGCAATACCAATTTAAAAAAAAAAATGCAAAAACACTGCAAAAGTCCTCATAACTAACACCCTTATTCCGGTTGTCAATTAACAACCGATTTATAGTTGGTAAAATGTATCAATCAATTGATACTTTTGTATTGTGTAACTCAGTTGATAAAGGTTGTGATCATTGTGACTGAAATTGACTGTTGTGAATAAAATACGCTCTTTCACATTTGCTATTGAAAATTATTAGTTTGCTGTGGATATTTTTTGTTTAAATTAGAATAGAATTAAATAAAATTCGGTCTCTGTCTTTATTTGTTTTGTTTTCCTTTAAGTTTTTAATTTCTGCCTCTTGATTTCTATTATTTCGTTTTTTTGTTTCATATTTTTTTTCTTTGAATAATATTCAAAATTCTTCATGCTTTTTCTTATATTTTGTTGCTAACTATTTTAGCCCTGTGTAAAATTGTTCGAATCAGTTAAATAAACTAAAAACTTTACATAAAAACCGTACAAATTAATTGTATCAATCAGTTTTTTCCAGTTGAAAGAAATCGATACAAAATGTCAGAAAAGTCAATGACAATTGACACTGGCAATACCGATTTTTGTATTCACAATCAATAATTATAATAGAAATTGAAAATGAATCAACAATTCACTGCCGATTGACAATCGCAATACCGATTAAAGAAATTGTTTGCTAACTACCAAATACCAATTGATAATTGACAATTGCAATAGGGGCCTAAGTCTCTTCCTTCTGACAGAAACTATGTTCAGTCAGCGAAATTATTATCAGCAACTCTTTGACAACTTGTTTGATTTCCTAAAAGCTTTGATATTGCGCGAAACTTTTAATAAGAGTCAACAACCAATATTGCATAGCTACGAAAAACTTTGACTTTTCTCAATTTCTTTTTCTGACGCATGCATATTTTTTTGTCAAAACACTTTTCAATGGGCGAAACTGTAAAGCACACACAACTACTTGAAGCCGGGTGAGAAAAAACTCCTTTAGCGTCTACATAAAAAACGCGTGCAATATTAGCAAAGGAAACCGAAAAGAAATATACCCACACGGAGAGACGACAGCCACCAACCGCACTTCACACACCCGTTAATGGAATCTCCTCGCCTAAGTGCACTTTTAGTAGCATAGTTTGGGAACGGGAGATGGCAGAACCTGACATGACAGAAGGGGTATCGTACACGAGTGTAGGCGCGCATATTTCGTGCCACCGCAAGATATTTTCGCTCGCTCAAAGCGGGGCGCGTACGATTATGTGCCCCATGCTCTCACCTCGATTGTTTTTTTTTATTCTCTTTATCATTATTATTCCAGCTCTTAAGTCAAAAACAAAGCAACGCACACACATGTGCAGAGCATACAATAACAATTTAAGGCGAAATGAGCTTATAAAAGGCAACATACACAGCGCAGCAAGGTAAACGGTGCCGGGACGAGTGGAGCCTAACTAACTAACGTGATAGCTGGTATAAATTGTGTGGGCTTCTTAAAGGTTCGTTACGTCGTCATCATCATCATCATCATCGTCGTCGTTCGTTGGCATCGTGGCCATCGTCCTCGTCGTCATCACCGCATCTGCACCCTTCAGAACCCTTTGTTTCAAGCAAGTACCACAAAGGCGCGCGCGATTCAATCATTATTGAACGATCGACTACGGGATATCCATCCGTACGGTAGATATGCACGAAACCTTTATGACCAGCTATGTACACACACAAAGGAAGCACTGTCGGTTAGTTGGATCGATTGCAAAGGAGTGGGGGGTCAGTTCGCGCGCACCACTCAGGATATTGCGTTCGCATTGCTGGCTGAAAGACATCAGCCAGAAGGTTAGGCACTAAGTCCAAAATCGAGGCATTAAGACTCAACAAATAGTTGTTGTTCCCCAGCCCGCTGTCGCCCGGCGAATATGGGCATAATCTACTGCAGCCCATAGTATATGGCAATGGGAACGCCGAACCTGTACGCCGCACAAAAAAGTCCAATATTTCCTATTTTCCGCACACAATTCTTCTTTTTCTTTTTTTTTGCTCTCTCTTGCGTCGTTTTTGGCGTTTTCTTATTTCACCGAGTTGAGTTTACCTTCGCTGTCAGAGCGAGTGGGGCTGGCGCTGGTGCATGGCTTGTGTGTGTGTTATTTTTACTTTGCGTGCCTTATCGTCTTTGACTTTTGAAGGATGTGATGTTACAGCTCTGTTCCAGGGGGTAGCGCTGGGCTGGGCTGTGTTCGTTAGGTACGAGCCCATATACATTAGTTTGATTTGCCCTTTGTACTATGTGCTTTGATGTGTGTGTGTGTGTGTGTGTAAAAAGTTTAATAACAAAACAGGGATGAGTGAGTAAGGATTCCACTTGAACCATCCGAGGCGAACCCCAACTGCGAGCACGAGGCGGAGAGCACAGAATAGATTTCTTATATGGCTTACATTAAACTAATGAATATAATATATCCCTCGCATTTCGGTTTGGCAGTTTGAAGGGGCACACAGGCTTGCACATTTCTCTTCTTGTCAAAGGCCGGAGAGCGCATAGACAACTTTTATTTTTCTCTGTTGCTGCTGCCTTCTAACTTTTGATTTAAAAAAGAAAACTTAAAGACGAACACGAGGATAAATGAAATACTCCAGCCATACGTACATCCATGCGGCGTCGTTCGTTGCTTGCTGTGTGCTCCACCACAGTCCATATGTACCTACCTGACGTGGAGAGGCTTTTCATTTTCTATCGTTTGGCTCGGACGTAATGAGATTTGATGACCTCAGGAGATTCCTTCAGCTCGATGATAGATTCTTTTTCTGCTTGTTTTCTTTTTTCGTTTGAGATCTTTTTATTGGAAAAGATTTTTATCTCTGCTTCTTTATGGGTTTTGTTCATGCTGCCGGCCAGTTGATAGATATGCATTGCTCTCTGGGTAGAGGATAGCAAAAAAGTTCTAGTATGACAGCTTGCATTTGTTTTGTATTTATTTTCAAGGCTTTCATTGATTTTGAGTGAATCGCAAATGATGGGATGCTGCGCTCAGATGGACAGACGACGAAGAGCAGGAGAATAGAAAAACCAAGACCGGAGAAAACTGATTAAACACAAGAAAACTGACGTCGAACATGAGAATTTGAAATGATACGAATTGTTAGTGTTGGTTCGGTTCACATGTCATGGAACTACAACAACTGTCAACGTGCGTTTGATTTGTGGAGGGAAAATTCATTGCTTCCTGTTTGCAGTCCGGGGACTCCAGAGGACTTTGAAATGGCCAAAAGAAATCAATAAAGTATCGCTGTCACATTTTTGTGTGCTATTAAGTTGACTGCTGTATGTGTCACACAAGTGGGCTGTTGTTCGGAATATTTACTGAACTGGGAGTAGATTAATTCTAAAATGTGGATCTGGCCAAGTGGTGATGGGAATTTATAGCCGAATCTATGGTTGACCCAGTTCGGGCACATATTTGACAGGTGACACTACAGGTGTTGCCACTTGTCGAACACTTTGTTGTGGTGCAATGTTTGGCTGTCTGAAATATTCTGAATTTTGTTTGTTTTTTTGCCGCCATCATTGAATAAATAGGCACTTTCTACCAGATTTGTTTGGATTCGATGTACCCTGAACGCAAAAACTAAATTGTTCGGGAACGTCACTTTCCTTACGTCAGCCACATATACGAACTGTCAACTTATTACTCAGGCACAAAAAGGCTAAAAGTTTTTTTTTTTGTTTTTGTTGTACTGATTACAGTGTTTTTTCAAAACCGATAGTTATGAAACATGAAACAAACCTAACTCACAAAAAACTGTCAAAGTGACACATTCACAAATGTCTATAGGGCAAGTATAAAAATCTATCTCCATTAACAACCCTCTCTTGCTCTCATCTGTAGACGTTAAAAGGAGCCAGCAGCGCGCTAATGTCAGAAGCGCACTTCGTTTGACATATTCCCATGTATTGAAGATTTTGACATTTGCTGACAAAATTGGAAAAGTATTCCAATTTCACTTTAAATCCCAGTCTCAAGCAAATGAACATTTTTTATCAATATCTTTTGACATTTGCAATTTTTGACGTTTATTTTGAAATCTGGTGACAAAATGCATTTTTGACGTTTATTTTGAAATCTGCTGAAAAAACGCTGTCGGTGTTGTGAAGATTTAATCAGGTTCATTAATTTGTTAAAACAACTGTTTAGATTACAAACACGCACGTAATTAAATTTTGACACATGTCACTGAATCCAACTTTTCACACCTTAGAACGAACTCACCGTGCTTCTAAGAAATTATCGCATGTATACCTTTTAAAATTGTGTAACTATATGTCTACTGTAAAATTCATCTGAATTCGTAAGTCCATTTTTGACATTTGTCGTCGAAGTCATCTTTACACACGCGGGCTCAATTTTCTCCTCCAAACTTAATCAATTCCCTCCATTTGCTGCCCCCTCTTCGGCTCACCCAAACCATATTCCTCGAAACACGCTGGTCTGTCAAAGTGCCACCCCTCGACTCTGGTTCAGTCAGGGTCACGTGAAATGAATATATATATATATATGGAAAGCTACCATCCAACGCCGTCGGTATAGTTATTCTATTACGATTTTGTATCAAAGTCGGCTTTGCTCCAATTTTAGAAATGCTACCATGAAACATTGATGAGAAGTAGAACACTATGGCATGGCACGGCACGAAATGGAATATGTTCCTCCTATACCTTTATTATTTACAGCTACCAGTATCTGACTAGAGAAATAGAAATAGAAAATAATTACGAAAATCAATTGCAGGTGTTTTAATTGGACTATTCTCCTTCGGGTCTCTAATTGAAAATTACGTTCAACTCAAAGTCCTTTAGTTGTTCTGTTGTAATGTCGAAAAGGACATCACTCTGAATTACAGTGTGAAATTTAATTAAACTACAAAATCGAGTGTTTTTCTTAAAACATTCATACAAAAGAAGAACACACACAGAAAAAAAAATCCCAAAAACTAATTCAATTCTCTCTCTTCTTCTATTTACAGGTATGTAAAGCAACAACTTATTTGCATGAGATCACTCCGGTTCTTTCCCACAAATTTCTCGACCATTTGTATGTGAATATAAACTGAACAACAACAAAAAGAAAAAAATCCCAAAACAAAAAGGACTAAAGTGAGTAAAGCATTTCATAAGTGTATACTGCTCTCTTTTTTTCCGGGAATGTCAGATGCAGCATGCCGCTGGTTTGCTATGCCACGGATAGATATAGGTGGACACTCTGGCCAACTGTGGGTAGTGTACCCACATTTTAGTGCACACACGTCCATACAAGAGTATATTTTGCACAACAGTGAGTGCATGCGTTGATTACATTATTCTATACTTTTTCATGTGGAAAAGTGTACTTGGAGTTAATTTCTTTTTTTCTTTTCGTTTGTAAAAAGAAATTAGATGAAGATACACACACTGGCGAGAGCGAAACAAAATAAAAATCAACAGAGCTTGTGTTTTAAATTAAAAGCAATAAAATAGAAATTGTTGGCTATCTAGTAGAGCAGAATTAAGTGTGCCCTCAGAAGGAAGGAACGCAGCAGAACAAAGCAAAAACAATATATAAATTCGAAATGAAGAGAGAGTAAGGCTGCACTTGCATTCAAAGGGATAAAACTTTCTATTCGTGACAGGCAGTTGAGTTACCGTTGTTTTGCCTTTGGGCCATGCTGAGTTACATCAGGCGTCACCTTGGGAAAGCACAAATAAAACAGGGCAGGCGAATCCGCCTGACAGTTGGGCAGAAACCCTTTGAAATGGTTTAGTTGGTTTAAATTTGTCAGTTACATTGAGTTAGTATCAGTTAAATTTATTTTATTTTAGCTACCTGCCGAACTCGCACATTAATCAGACGCAAAAACCAGAGCGCAACGCTCTCCCGAACCGGTGAGACATATGGCGTTTTCGATTGAAGCTCCGAGAGAATTGACCCGAAATTCAAAATTGCTCTCTTCAATGAAATTCGTTGGAGCACTTTTGTAATAGTGGTAGACACCATATGAGAGATTTGGTTTTCTGTTGCTACTTTTTTTTTGTTTTCTGCAGTAATAAATACAGCCAAATCAATATATTTCGATTTAAGTTTACATTTTGCACGCATAATTGTAAATTTTGGGATCACATAGCGAAAAATTTGTTTCTAATAACACAACAAACACTTCAATCTGACATTTTGTTAGTATGTGTTGGTGAGTTCAGGGCAATTCTCTAAAAATATTCCGGACACTTCTGTCGTGTTAAAAATTGACCTGGAAGTTCCCTTTTTTTTCAATGAAACATAGAATACATCGAAAGAGCACTTCTAGATTTGCTCTTTTCATAGAATGGGTAATTCTTTTCTTCAATCTTCTTCAATCGAAAACGCGATTACTCGCACTATTATTATTATGTGAGAGGGGTTGTTGTACTGCGACCTTTTGGTCTATTGTACCCCCTGCTAACGCCTCAGTGAGGTATATGCCCTCATACGAGTTCCCCTCACATTATAAATAATTCCTTTCGGAATCATTTTAGAGGTTCTTGTACTCTCGTTTCTCCTTGGCGGAAGAAATCCGTCCTATAGCACTCTCTCTAGTCCAGTTTCCTTTAAGAATCTTAGGATGAGAGCTGGCTCCAGTGACCGTATTTCCTCATCAGATAGTTGGTACTTGCCCAAGTATTTCAGTCTTTTGTGGGTCAATGCCCCACACGATCCCAGCACGTGTTCTGGGATTTCACTGGACTCATCGCAGAATCGGCAGAGACCTTCTTCAGATATACCCAGTTTCCTGAGGTGTTCCTTGAGTCTACAATGCCCCGTTAGAAAAACTCGCACTAACTACGGAACTTTTTCCTGCTGTCGTATTCGTCACTTTTGGTTTGTTTTGACAGAAAAATTAACTGTCACTGCCACACACTGACAATCGGGTGTCGAATTTTGCTGGCGCATTCAAGTCGAGGGGTTTTTCCATCGCCAAACTGTTTCGTTCGTTAGGAACAACCTTAACCTTCAATGTCATCAACTCATAAAAAATTTGCCGTGCGACGGAAAACGCACGTGCGCGACTAGCCTAAGGAAATATGAACGTCTGGTGCTATATATTTGCGAACACACTTTAAGTGGTTCGCATTTATGTAGCTACGGCCAATAACGAACAATTTGAAAACAACAAACTGAAGGTACTTCCCGTTCAGCGTTGCCAGTTTTAGGGTTCTTTTTTGACCGACGGGGAGAAATTGTTTAGGGGAAAATCTGGGGTTTATTTTTTGGAATTGCTTTCAATTAATTTTCTCTTATCACTAAAAAGTATTGTAGGTGAACATTAAAAGCTATAAAGCAACGCAACACCAACAAACCAAATCAATGTATGTTCCATTTATGCCAATTCCATTCCAACGCATTCCAATATTCATTGGACCAGTGTTTTAATAAACTCCTATCTAAAGCTACATGCATCACACACCATTGCATATGCGAAAAGTTCACAATCATTTGAGTGAAAGGAAGCAATAAATAGAGCGAGACTTTCTTTGTTTTGTCTCTTGCCAAAATAAATTTGTGATTGTTCCTGGATCGGGATGTATCAATTTTACCTCTTCCGATCAAATGATCAAAATGTTCACGAGTAGATGTACAAAAACAAAAATTAAGACAACGAGAACTTTAGGACTATTTTATGGAAGTTGATTATTTTTTCTTATTCCCTAAGTTTTTCTTATTATATCTTGAAATCTGAATTCACTTACCTTTTTTTTAATATTAACACATAATACATTAAAAAATCTTTTTAATTCTTTAAATGCGTGCCTTTGTATTTAGTCTTAAATTTACTTTTTGCTTTTAAATACATAATTTGAAAAAGAAAAATGTTGAGGGTTTTTTTTTTAGAAATATTTCAACCGTCTGGCAACGCTGTTCCTGTTCCAACATTCCTGCTTTTTAATGACAGTTTGCACAATCAATTCACGAGACATCCCTCTTCGAAAACAGTTAAATTTCCCAAACTAATCATCATCCAACTCCCCTGTGTGCGAATTGTACAGTAAAAAAAAAAAAAAAACACCAACCCAATCCCATGATAAACTACAAATAGTCCATAAAAAAAGACCAGACTCGAACTTGCACAGTGCACAAACGTTAAAAGAGCTAAAATCCATCGATTGGTGCACTTTTCCCAAAAGAGTAATTCTCGAACAAAAACAACCGACTGAATGGGAATAACAGAAAAAAAAAAACAAAAAAAAACTCATCATGAAGGATAATACTTTAAGCATTTCTGCAAACGAACGAATCATTCAGTCGCTCCCTCTCCTCCTGACTTCATTCAAAATTGTAGTAAAATTTCCACATATTCAGTCCACACTAAAGAGTATAAAGCAAAGACGACGTATGTTGGTGGAAACAGAAACACTCAGCTCAGGATTGACGTTCACCAGCCACATCCAATGATGCCCGAAAAATCCATTCCGCCATTCCCTTACACTCCACATAGAACCTCTTGGAGGAGAGTCCTCGCAAGGCTGCCGCCGAAATCTCTGTGTGCCCATCTTCCTATTTGGAAACTTTCGGCAGGAATGAATGAAATGTTGTATTCAGAAATTTAATGGATACCAAAAGAGGGGCAGAGGTATGCCATAAATATGCACACACTGCCAAACGAATGGGTGCCGTTTGGAAAAGTTAGCCCGGAAAAGTTGGGCCAACGCACATATGCTGCTGCAGCCCGGCACGATAGACACATGTACGTAATTACAAAAACGAAAAATTCATTCGAAATATTCCAAGCTTGATATGGTGGCCATGTGTGAGTGTATGCTCCTGCTGCTCCGTGCTGCTGTCTGTCTGTCTGTCTCTGGCTCAGTGGAACTATGAGGATTTTTCGGAATTGTTTGCCGCTGCCTTAGTTCCGGGCTGGACTTGTACAGTGGGGTGGCCAAGTGCTGCACCCCCGAATTAAGTGCAGATGGTCTTGGTGTATATGCCCCCTCTTTGCGATGGGGGACTCGTTTACATTAAATCGATTTCATTTCATTTTCATGCAGTTTTCGCAGCCATGCATGTGTGCATAGTTGCAGTGTGCAGCTGAATGACAGCGTGCGTGCTTGTTTACACTGAACACCAAATGTCATTTCCATTACTGCTCATCTTATCGGTATCTGGCTGGCGGAGGCTGGTGCCCATAAACGTTCGTCTAAAGCTGGCCGAGGCTCTAAATACCCATCAGCCGTCAAGACTACGGTCATATAGGCGCGCATTCTATTTTACGAATGTGATTTCGATTTTTCTCCGTCTCACATACAAGCCGGAGCGTTGTTCTCGTGCAGCACGGACATTCAAAAGGTGAAGAACAAGATACTACACAGACGGAACGCAGAAAACCTAACTCATTCCGAGTCAAAGTCATTAAGATCGTTACGGAGCGATAGTATCCAGCTGCAGGCTTATTCACTTGGGATGAGTCTCAAGCGGTTTTTTTTTTTTTTTTCACCGCACCAGACACAAGACTCTGTGTGTGCATCTTCCTGGAGATCCAGAGATGTTTTTTGTATTTGTTTATCTTGTTTTCTTTTTATTGCACATATAAGATCGGATTGTCATGATCTCGCTGACTATATGTGATGTTTGTTATCAAATCTCTCGTTCTTCACACAACAGTGGGAAAAATTGTTTCCTCATGGAGACGCGACCGACGACGGTGGCAATTATAAATTATCCAATTTTTTTATCGCTTCGCGGTCTGTTGTCCGTTGTGTCTCTTTGAGAAGCGAGAAAAAGGAGAAGCATTTGATGGATTTTGATGGTGATTAAGAGGTAGAATTTAAATAAGTAGCTACCATGTTGTCAGCGCGCTTATCCTATCCCTACATCATCACTGTTACGTGTGTCAATCAAGTGAAAACACTCACCGGGTTTAGGTTTTGTTTTTATTTCATTTTAAATTTCAAATTCTCTGTCGGTTTTATTTCGGGAACAGACGTGATTTGTCTATGCGTGGTTATTTGTCAAATGACAGCTTCATGGCGATGCCTGACACTATTGTTTATATCACAACGGGGAAATGTTAAACATTAAGATGAAAAACATGCACACAATGTTATGAAATATGATTTAAGCATCCACATCCACAGTCACACATATTTCGGTAAAGATGAGAGAGAGAGAATCAGCTGGGGCCGTGCTACCAACTGACAGTTGTATGAATGAATTTCGGAGGTGTGGAAATTTATAGCTGGAACGCTTTTGCATATTTAGTATCTGAATTTTTCTGATGACAACATCTTGCGCAAGAGTGGGTTATTTTTAAAATGGATATCGGTGTGCTGTGGGAAATAATGTTGTGACAGATAGGATCGTAGCCAGGTGGAGGAGGTATACGGTGCGCTGGTTAGATGAACTTATTCACACTTTAGACGGACATGTCAAATGGTGTATGTAGTTACAGAAAAAGTTAAATGACAGCTGCATTGATTCATCTGCTGTCAAATGGATGGAATTTGCAAATTTACTGCACAATTTTGTTGAATCCTTGCAATCGGTCGCTGTAAATCTTTGTCACTTTTAAGTTGAGAACACATGGACAAAATTCTGTTTATGGAAAATAAAACGACATGTTACATTTTTGCGAAATGCTGAATCGTCGCATTTGTTGGCGACCAAAAAGTTTTCCAAATTGTGTCGACTTTGCTTAGGAAACAAGATTGAATTTCAGCACGGAT
Source organism: Cheilosia variabilis (assembly GCA_951230905.1). Lineage (NCBI taxonomy): Eukaryota > Metazoa > Arthropoda > Insecta > Diptera > Syrphidae > Cheilosia > Cheilosia variabilis. Next base: position 56,349,557 of record OX579678.1, on the reverse strand, counting down.
TGCTCGTTCACGAATGAACAAATTAATGAATAAGTGAATTTAAATGGTTTTGGACTTTCTAGCTAAATTTTGCAACTTTTCGCAGTGAAAACAATTTTAATTGCACCGCCAGACTTCTTGTTGCGTTTTAACACAAAACTTAAGTTTATGACCTCTGTTGCTTCTTTTCTTATTGTTCTTATATTCAATTATTGTAAAAGTGTTAAAAAAAAAACTTTTCGATTACTTTGAAAGAAAATATTAAGTCTGGCACTACTTTTGCATTTGTAGGGTTTTCATTCGCTTTCAAGCTGAAAGTGTTTTCTTCGATTCGTGCGAAATGCTGCACTTTTGAACGATTTATTTTGTTTTTAAATGCAGTCTTATGGCTGAAATAGGTGGAAAGAATTTATGTAGCGCATCACTGCTCCACTAGTTGTATAGTTTGTAGTTTGACTTAAGAGCTGTCGCTGTCAACAATACGAGTACCTATCACAAAGTTTAAATAGAGATAATATACCTTCGAGTATACACTTACCTAACTATAAACTAAATGCGTTTACATGTAGTTTCTACACTTCTTTTGCGTTTACACAAACTCGCTGAGTGGTCTTCAAAATGCAATGCTGCCAAACGCATTCGATTTCAATCACTGTCATAGAATTCAGCAAATTTATGAATGCATGCAGAATTAACTTTTGACGAGGCACATGTATTCGCGTGTATTTTAACATTGCACGTCTGCTGTTTACGGATTAGATTTTCTTACATCGTTTCATAAGTTATGAATCAGCAAAGTTGACATTTCAGTGTGACATTTCGATGCCTGAATGGTGGCAGTATTCTCTCAGTGATTTTTGCTTCCAATTTATAGTTTAAGTTCTGTTTTTTGAACTATATCGTCAATAAAACGTTTACTTGAAGAAATACTTGGTCGTTTCGCATTGTTTTTGTTATGTGTTTGTTTGGATGCACATTGATTGACGAAAATAGCGCACTTCACTGTTTTGGAATAGATTTAATTGCTAAAAAGAAAGGCTTTGAGTTCGCAAACAATATTTTTCATAGTACAAAAATGCCGTCCACTGATATTCCACGAGAAATATTGAAGATTGAGGCATTAATCTTCAAAGTATTGAATTTTGACAGATTCGGACAGTTTTTGTGAGGTTATCGGCAGAAAATAAAAATAGTCGTTCAAGAAATTGAATTTAACGACTTTAGCACCAATATCAACCGCGTTACGAAGAATTTCAAACTCCCGTAGAACAGTGTTGCCATTGATTGAGTGTATGAATGTATTAAAAGTGTTACAACGTTTTTTGCGAACTTTAACTCCATCTTGCATTTTTTAGGAATGTAAATTGAAATAAAGTTTATGTGTTTTGGGAAAGCAAAAATATTGCAATCGTTTCTCGAAAAAATGTGATTTTTCTTCTTTATGCTATTTTGACATCAGTGCACATTTCCTTCCATTGGTATGCCCGTCAACGTTCTTCAAATTGATTGAAGAATACTCAAGTTATCTCACTTATTTTACGTAATTATACACGAAACGTATTAAAAATCCTCAATTAAAATTCCAAAGAAGTGAAAACTATTAAAAGTCGACATAAAACTTCAATCAAACTTTTCCTCAATTATTTGTCATACCTTTAATTGCACACACCGAAAGTTAAAGAAGTACCTACACTCCTGTATCTCTATGGAAAATAAATTCCCATTTTAAATGCTTTGCGTTCCATCCATTACGCATTGTATTCAATTTTAAGACGTCTTTTTACGTCTAATTTTATTCACGTTGCTTTCCGGTCACCGAAAATGTATACAAAACATCCATGCCCACAAAAAACACGCACACGTTCTGACATTAGGTACCCACTCTCCCTTGGAGAAAACGTCAAGCCATAAAACAAAAACAAAAAAAAAAGTGTTCAATAGAAAAAAAGAAAACAGCAACAATCAACCGTGCGTAGTAAAAAACAATTTCAAGGTGGAGAATACGAATACCGCATCGCAAATGCTCTGCGCCGTTTTCTCTGACATGTCGGACCGAAAACCAAATTACATGTAATTTTCCGCTTCAAAATTTTAATAGATGGTTATGGCATGCAAAGAGTTTTAAAAGGAAAACGATACCATCAGCGAGAACACATCACCCTAATTTTCGCCATGTCACCGAATTTAAGAGCTGCTGGAATTATTGACTGTGTTTACACAGTTGCTTGGGAGCGTTAAAAAAAAAACTCGCAATGAACCTCTATCAAACTAATCTCGGCAAAGTATGGAAGACAAGACCGAGCTCACAGAGTGTGTTTACTTAGCCAAGTAAATATTATGGGGGCGTCTGGTGTACGGATTTTATTTGAATTCCTTCCAATAAGACGAAGAGGTGGTGTATGGTGGCCACTCCGGCTCTGAATGCATTCATCGAATGTATTCGCTGATGCATCAGCAGCTGTTGTATATATAAATGCCAACAATAATATTCAGCAGCTACTCGAGATGTTTTCATTTCGTCGCCGAGATCTAAATTGTGTTTCTTTAGTGCTGGATCCGAATTTGTTTTTTTTTATGGCTTTTTCTGTGGAAATTTGATGTAAAAATATTTTAATGCATGTCAGTGTGATATGGCTTGTAATGATTAGCTCTATTGGGCGACTTGACAGTTTGTTGTTTTTTCAGCCGTTTTTATGTACACGTACTAGTTGTATTTAATTTGAGAAAATTTTCTTCATTATTTCTTTTTTGTTTGTAGATTACAACATGTATTATTGTTGTCTGCGTGTTGTAGGGATTTAGGCGCAGTGTTGTTAAATGTGTTGTTCTTTGGAGAAAGAAGAAAACATCTCATGGAAATGTTTTGTTTTGATCCGTAGTGGGGGAGATATTATTTTTTTTCGGATGTCCCAATAAAAAGAAGACAAAAATATGTTGGCCCAAATAGAAACAGTGTAGTTTTAGGGTTTAAGTTGTATACTTTGAATGGTAATTTATTGATGTAAAGCGTGTCAACGGGAAACTGTCCGTGACGTGACAGTTTTGGTGTATTTTTTATTATGAAACAGATTTATGTAAGTTTCAGGGCTTTGTCCCGGGGGAACAAAATAGTGCGGGCTGTGCATAATTTATTTAGGTCAGAGATGTTATAAAGAGACTGAACACTTTGTGGAGAAATCAGAAAGTGGCACTGTTGGTTTTTAGTGTCAATGTGACGTTGGACTCTGAATTCTGTAAGAGAATGTTCACTGCTGCTTTAGTTTTAATTGGAATTTTATTTTTTTTTGTTCAAACCAGAACTGCATGAAGGCTATGTCAAAAGTCAAACAAGTTTTGGAGAAGTTCTTGCAAAGTTTTTAGCTTTCTAGGTGGACTTCTGACAGTTTAGCAACAGAGATTTCAAAATTCTGTAACATTTTTTCGCCCTCTTTTACGAAATTTTGAATACTAATACCCAGTATGCTGTTCAAGGAAAGCTAAAATTAAGCGCATCTCCAATGTTTCTCTCCACGCTTCGCTTACTGTTAGCTTTATTTTGACAGTGTAGATTCCGTTAAAAATAAAACTGTGTTGGAATTTTTTTTCGTATTTTTATTTGTACTTCCTCAAAAACCTCTTCCAGATACTACTCGTTAAAAAATTCCACTTCTAAAAGAAATTAAATTAACAACAACGAATTTTTTTTGTGTTGAACTTACCATTCTCCATACTTTTTTTTACTTTCGTTTGAAATACCGATATTTTCTCTGATCTGTCAAAATTTAGCTGTGGAAAAATGTGTTTTGCATTAATTCTGTAGAGATTTTTCGTACAGCGGCTAACAATTTTAGCTTGAACTGCGTACTGCTTGGCTTAATTTTATCTTTGGAGACATTTTTGTATGGGGGCTTAATTTAAGTGCGAGCAGCATACTAGGCTTAAGCAAACAGGATTTAGTAGGGACTCATTTGCTTTCGTAAAGTTAGCGGACAAGGAACGACTTTTTCCTTGAGAATATCTCATAAAAAATTAGCGCATTCCATGAATGAATGCGAATTTAAAACTAAAATTATAATTAGTTTAATATTAGTCCTAGAGTTTCATATAAGAAGTAATATGATTTCAATCTATTACATAAAATTGCCGTTTTTGGGGTTTTATGTCTGTTGCCAGTTGACGTGAAAATTCGTGCACAGATTTCGATGAAACTTACTTAAATGCTTCTTAACACTGGCAAAAAATCTATAGTTTATGTCACACAGCTACTTTTTGGTAGTCTTTTTTACCAAAAACGATTTTTTTCTACCTCTTTAATGGCCTGGACATGCCATGCATTCAAATGATTCCATGTCGCTTTAAGAAGAAAAACCACTTAATTCTACTACAGCTCAGTCGTAATCTCATCTTGCGGTCGAAAGCCCAACTTAAAGAATTCATCCTACGAAAATGTCGATGCAGATTTATTTTTCATATTGTCCACAGATTGACGTTTATAAATGTCTCAATTCGAATTCCTCTAGTATACGTCACGCTAAGCATAATACTCACGTCAAAAACGACTTTGATATCAAAATCCATGACACAAAACCACAGCGCTAAATACGAAATTTCATTTCAACAGACCACATTCACAATATTGCTCGACTTGGAAACAGCGATTTCAATAAATTGTTATCGCGCCCTCAGTGGCAAACGGGCGAACGTCCACGTCGTCGTAACACATATTTTTATCACACAATTTCACATTTTATTTTAAAATACACGTCCAACCGGAAACAGATATTCGAATTCCCATTCCATGGGCTTTTCCCTGTTATCAAAACGAAAACAAATTCTCAAATTAAAATACGTATAAAATAGGTTGTTACAAGCAAAGCCCTCATCTAGAGTTTTACCCTCATGTTTGACAAATGTAATTTGTTTAATTTAAATAGAGCATCATTTTTAATTCAATTTAAATACTGAACGCTGTCACAACTAGTGTCAAGAGTTGTTCAATGACGTTTATTAGCTCATTTTTGAGTGCGAAGTGTGTGCAAAGCACAGAACGAGAAACAAAAAAGATAGTTAACCTCATTAAAGACGAACAGTGTCAAAAGGTGGACAAATTGCAACCTTAAACCAGTGACAGATTTTTTTTTATTAAAATTGACACCTCTTGTCACCTGAATGCGAGAATGCGCTGCTATCTGTGGAGATAAAAACCAGCTGCCAATGAGTGCATTTAAAGATAGCAACGCGACGCTCGGCAGCAAAGATTACGCTTGTCGGTGTAGGCGGAGCTTAATGGAAGGAAATCACCCGCAATTGGCTTCTGGAACCCACATATTTGTTGATAAAAACAATAAAAAAAATCCCCCCAACTTAGAGAAACGAAATTAGCGAATTGCATCACACTCGCGCCCGACGATTAACCAAATCAGAGTGAATTCCAGAAAATTGTTCAAAGATTCTCTCGCACAGTCAAACAACAGAAAGGTCAGTGTGATTTCCGCCCACCGATAAGGAGCGTGAACATGTACGACAACTCGCACCCATAATAACAACACTCCTCAATGGAGTGTGGGCGAAAGCAAAGCAATAATTGAATCGTGCCCAGCATCAGAAACAGAAAAAAAAAAAAAAAAAAACACAACCGATTCGTTCTCATTCATATCTTGGGGTAGACTTTAAAGCTTGTTCTTGCTGTTTTTTTTTTTTTTTTTTTTTTATCTCGAAGTGTGGTGGTTCTATTTTTGTTGTTTTCTGTTTCTGTGTTGCCGCTTCCGTTGGTGTTTGCATTTCAAGCAAACAATCTGCATTTTGAATTTGAAACGGATGTGAGAGCGCCACACACCACACTGCGTCCATAATTGATATCCTGAACAACTGACAGGCAAAGGCTACCCACAGTATGAGAGAAAAAAAGAAACCATGTGTTTAATCCACAAACTAGTGCAGTAGAGTAACACTATCCGCCATAATTATCGGTCTCAAGTGGAGGACCAGGGGACTGTGTATACAAAACGCAACATAAGCCTTATGGCCATCAGCTGGATGGTATTGAATTTCCTTCTCCACTTGAATGTCGCCGATATATCGCATCGTATCGGAGATCCTGTGTGTTATTAATAAACTCCGAGTGGATTGGGTTTCATATATAATACCAACAAGCACACGCATTGTTGCAGTTTGATCGCATTAAGGGTCTTACGTGAAATTGAGATCCTTTTTTCCCTCGAGTTGGAACGAGTTTCTCAGCTCGCCCTCTGTTTACCCTTTTAATGGGAAAATATGTTTTACTTTCGAGTTCGGTTGTGTTTTACTTTTAAGCCCCCTCCAGGTATTTACAATCAACTGTTCAGATCTCTTGGTGCATTTTGTCAAACAATAGAAAAAATGAGAAATGATTGCAAACAGTCTGAAAGAAGGCCCCCTATATAAGTTTGACGGATATTGTGGTGCGTTTTGTGTACACATTCTGTCAAGTGTTTGCACAGCTTGAGTGCGATATGCAGTTTTATTTGTCATCTATATACGGATCGGTAAATGGTGGTCAGTAGGTTAAACTGCTCGACAGTTACAGTCTCATGTCAAATGATAGGAAAGTTTGTTTAGGCCCGGTAACTAAAATCGCTTAGAGTAATAGAAATGTTTGCTTAGGAGTGAATAAATATTGATAAGCAGTCAAGACCTTAACCTTGACAATGGAAATTGGGACGCTCTGATAAGGATGGGAAAGAATATTTTTCTGTTTGCTCCTGATGATGGGTTTATGGATAGGATATGAAAAATGTGACGAAAAAGGTCACGACCAGCGTAGATTCGTAGATTCGTATCGTTTTGGGAAAGAACTCATGAGCAAATAATGGAATTGACAGTCGTGTGTATTGGTATTGCGATAGGGATACACTCGAATTGATTTTATGGGATTCCGTCAAATTAATATCGATAAGTGATTGGTTTGGTTACAGAAATATTTTGGTGAACACTTTTTGAGCCTAAGAAGGCGGAAACAAAACAGTGGAAAGCAATACAGAAACGAAGTGAATGCAGGTTGTCCACATGAGAGTATCATTTAAAAAAAGACGTGCATTCTAAGGCCCAAGTTTCTAAACCGTTTAGAATTCCTTCCCGTACCTGCACTGTCAGTTAATCTGAAATCTGTAGAAATGACAATTTCTAAATTTGACATTTAGCTGAGTGGTACGCAGCTCGATCTAAATAATCAAACTATTTTTTCAAAACGTACTTCATGTATCTGTCAAAATTTAGCGTGCGGCCATTTAATGGGTCGGCACATTTTCTCAAGCTAAATTGTGACAGATCGTTGTGTTTTGTTGTTCTGTTGCAGAAAAGTATGCAAGGATGAGCTTTTTTAATTATTACACGGACGAGAATCAGAAATAGTTGAAATAAGAGAGAATTACATTTTTGAAGCAAGTTTTTTCAAAGAACACCTATTTTCTGTGACACTATCCACGGCGTACTCTATGTCTAAATTTAGGATTTTAGCTGATGTTTTTAGAGAAAAGTTGGAGAGCAGCGTACTAAGTTTTAGACTCACAAACAAAACTCCAAGCCAAGCAGAACGCACTTCGAGCTAAGATTTTAGCAGCATTCTTCTCGAACTGTACAGAAATCTCTCCACTAATAAATAAAGCAAATTCGCTAGACTTTTTCTTAATCTAAATTGTGACACATTAAGAAGAAATTATTTAAGTTCGATTCGCATTAACAATTGATGTGTAAATTTAAACAGTATACGGTCTTATTTAACTCAAAAATTTAAGGAGCCATGAAGCAGCTACTTAAAGCGATAACTTAAACTTATTTTCGCTTAGTTTTTAGCTTCAACTGTGTACTAGGCTTAAGTCTAGCATGTGATTCTATAATAATCTCCTACAAAGACGGTTAAACAAAGTTTTTGTCGCCGATTTTATTTATTTATTAACTTCGCGTTGAAAATCAACAACTTCCTTTTCGGACTGTACAGAAATATTTCCACAGTATTTAAAGTCACGTAAATTGACGTATGTTCTCGATCGAAGGGAATTTGTCGGTTCAGACAGCATTTACAAAAAAAATATTATTTTGACTTCCAAAACTATTCTTGAGTAAATCAAGCATTTTGGTCGAACTGTAACGATTTTGGGTGAAACATTCTACTCGGACTGTACAGAAATCGCTTTGCATTTTTTTTTAGCGCACCTGTCTAACAACTACGCGGCACATTTTCGTGCATCATCTGTTCACAACTTTGATTTAAATATTTAATGCGCCAGAATCGATACAGATGTCAGTGAATCTGCCTTTCTTCGAAATTGTCCATTTTGCTACTGACTGACGTCCCTCTCAGTGCGTAGTAAAATTGTATCTTCTAACCTTTAACTTGAACCTCCTTAACTGACAGAAGCACTGACAAGTATCTATCGTTGAAACAAAATAAAACACGCATACAATCAAACATTGACCGATCAACTGAATCGTGATTTATTGCACTCTAAAATGCTAAAGATAATTAAGGGTTTTCATTCCCTATAAAAGCGCTTATAGCACCCCCGACTGCCGCTGTGTAAACATTATAAATCTTTCCAAGCCCATTCTCTTGGTATTCTTCGGAAATCAAACTGCATTTGAAGGATGAGGGTCTTAATGTCGATTTACAACATGCTTCACTCTCCCATCGGAATACAAAAGAATCTATCCAGAGCACATTTCTCAATTCGCGCGCACTCCATTTATACTCGTACTCACAAAAAGAAAGGGGGAAATAATTATTTTTCTGGTGATTAGCCACCCTCTTACATCATCAGCAAGACCATTCATTTGATTATTGTTTGAGATCATCGTGAGATCCACTTCACACACAATCGATCAATTATGCGGCTACTGTCATATCTGACGTTTATCCACATGAATAGATTTCGCAAAATTTACATTCCCCATCCCGAGTGTCAGAGTGGAGAATTTTATTAAAAAATTCCTGTCGACGTCATCGCGTTGTAAGATAATTTTCTTTTTATAGCCACGAAACGAAGGAAAGAACATTAAAAACAAAAAGGCCATTAAAATAATGTCACACTGGGTTTGTTACCCAGTTGATGAATGACTCTGGGGCATTTTTATGGCACAATGTGCGTTGGGTACAAGAGCCGAACGACACAGGAACAAGTTCTAACGAGTTCTTCTTATTTCGGGTGTTTCTCTCTCTCTCTCTCGTCTGAAATTCAAATTTCGAAATGCAACCAAACAGTCCACATTTACATATATGTATATTGTATATGGTAAGAAAGACTGCTCCTAGATCAATTTTTAGGGCATCAACGACGATTCTCAATTAGCTCGTAGAGAGAGCCCTATACGAATCTAGATCAGACTCGTTTGTGTGGCTCTTTAGATGTCACCGACCAACCAGACGGAGGAAGAAAACATCCAAGAGAAAGAAATCGGAGTGGAATCGTGTATGTGTGTTGGCTACCATCGAAATAAATAACGAGTAAACGATTTTATTTGGCAGATATTAACGCCCTCATTAGTTCCACATGGGTCCGTCGGTGTTGTCGTCGTCGTCGTCGTCGACGCAGCAATGCGACACATGAAGTGTGTGACTAGGAAATAACACAAGTGGAGTCACTCCATCCGTAGTCCTTTTTGTTGTTCACGTGTGGAGAGAAGAAGAGTTGTATGGACAAAAAATGAATTATAATTAACCAGCAGAAGGAATTAATTAATCAGTAATGTGTCCAAACACGAGTTCTATTCCGAATGTGGGGGACCGTTGGGTCGGTTGGTCAGTCGGGGGCAACGGAATGAGATATAGTGCTCTCATTAACCTCCCGACAAACTAAATTTAATGCAAATTGACAACCACCTATTAGGCGCTAATGAGGTGCGGACATTTTGAACCAACTAAAAATAAAACAACAAAAAAATGAGAAAATATTTACGCATTTTAATTTTAGGGTTTTTTTTTCTTTTTTTTGTACATTAGAGCACGCGTAATAGTACGAAAATGTTCCTAATTTCGTGTTGGTATAAATGATTATTTAATTTACACAATTTGATCGTGCGTTTTAATGTGCAGCTTAATTTATGATTTAGCTCAATGTCTGGCGTTGGCAATTAGGGGCTGTGTTTTTGAATTTAAATTATAAACTTAATTTAATATTGGAAAATGCGCATTTAAAACTGTTTAAATTGACTCGCAAGCAAATTCAAAGGGCTGCAGTTGATGTGAATGGCGTGCACTTTAATCTGTCATGTGGGATGTCAGTAGTCTGTCAGAAATTGAATTTGTTTTAATTGTGTTAAATTTGCATTTTCGGTTTATTTTGTTGTGAAAAAATGTTTCGGTTGCACAGATGAAACATGAGTGTCATTAAAAGTGGCGTTTTTTAATTATAAGTGTCCTGGAGCAAGGGGTCTATGGTTCGACCAAACTTTCGCAAAGTTTTGACACTCATTAAAGAGTATTTAAGTGTTCTGAAAGTTACTCTTAATGCGACATAAATGCCTTCAAAGATGAAAGAAAAAAAAAAAAAAACTTCTTCTAAATGTTCGCTTTATGTTCTTCCGCGTGTGGTTTGGCGAATCGCCGGCAATTCTTCCACCGAAATGCCACCCGATATGGCAACCATTTCTCGTGAAAAATTGATCGCTTAGGATACTTCATTGAACCCTGAATCTTCTTTCGGCGAACGAAATGCGAATCGTCTGGAGATTGCTGGGTGAACTTATGCTTCTAAAATTTCTTCCACCGTGACTTCGGTTTTGCTTGGTTTTCTGCGCTCGTCAAATGCCAATCCAATTCAGATGACAGATTTTACAAGCCCTATTCAATTTGGATCGACCCGTTTCAATGCAAATTGTACTCGTGTACATTATATTGGTTAGCAAATTGTCAAATATCTAAACGAGTACATTTCATTAGGACTCTATTCCAAGTTAATTACAAAAATCAAAACAAAATATTTGTCCATAATTGGAATACCTCAGTACGCAACGTACATACGCGAATCTGTCGTTCAAAGGCAGCAAATTGACTGTGGCTGGGGGAAGCCCCATAAATTGTATGGAAAATATTCGATTGATGATTTTGGTATTGGTAATCCTGATTTTGTGACGCGTTCATAATTCCCTTCAATTTGGATTCAGTACAGCGATTTAATTGTGGAAAGTTTGCCGCCGCCGCCACGGATTCTATTATAAGGTGATTAAGTGATCAATGGATAAGTATGAACAAGAAATAAATAAATATATTGATTAGGAGAAAACCCAATTGCCACTGATGATGATGTATGGATATTTTTCGTCCTTGATGGTGGGTATTTCATGTGAGTCTTACAGGGTGATTGCACACTTTGTTTGGAGGCGTATTTGGGTCTCTATCAATGAAATTACGCCATTTGCATATTTGTACTGTGACGTAACAGCGTAAAATTAGGCCCAGTGGCGTGATCTTCAATACAAAAATGCGCCACAAGTAAATTCCCTGCCTTTACTTCGTCGTTCGCCTGGTTTTCAAAACGTGCCTGGAAATTCGTTTCATCGGGTGTATGCAGATTGTCCCTGATGATCTGAAGTTGGCTGCGGCAAAGTTAAACTTGAGTGAGGTTTTTTAATGGGTATTCGGGGTATTGATTAAGTAATGATTTGGATGTATAATTAGTTCTGTGTATCCTGTAAACACGGGCAGACATTTTTAAAAACATATTGCCACCATTTGGGGCAACCATCGAATGAGGGAGAAGCTGTCAAAATGGGTAGTCGCTGTTGCAAAAATGTATTTTTCTGACATATTGAAGCCATAAAGAGCCTTGGAATCTGTTCTAAAAGTTAAAGAGCCTTTGAATCTTTTCTAAAAATGCCAATTCCTGACGAAAAAAAAAACAATTTACGACTCTGGTTGGCTATCAGATTGATTAGACCGATATCGTCACACACGTTTCATTATTTTCCCTCAGTTCGACAAGGAAAACGCCAAACAAAACGCTAGAATTATTTCCGTTTTGACTTGACACCTCTAAAGACAACGCACACACGTATTCATCTTCACTGCTCTAATTGGAACCGTCACATTTGACACCCAATTGGGCGTCTTTTGTTTAACCATAACCAAAACACCGTAAAGTATATTATAATGCAAAGAATCTCTGTCTCTGATCCAACAAAAAGCGCAGCTATTCCGGTCTTTAACGACTTTTTATCACCGCTAACCAGTTTGTTTAAACAATAAAAACTTCCAGCATTCCAACTAACTATATCAAATGGCCCAAATTTCTATTCACGCACATCATAAAAAACACACGGAAAACTATTCAGCTCATAACTTTTGCTGTCAAACGAAGTTTACCCCGAAAATCACTTGTCTGTCACTTCGTCAACAATGAGATTTACACACATTTATGTCGTCTGCCTAATTCGGCTAACGAGTAACGACTAACGCGCACCTTATGAGCGCTAAAACGAAAGATAAATATTCATTAACTTGATTTCATGAATATTTTCCACAATTAACTATAGCAACCACAAAATTTATGACAACTATTAAATTTGAAGGTATCTTTTTTTGGTTTCCTTTACCGTCGCCCGGAGGGTTTAAACTTTTCATCGATTAAGTTGAAGTTTATAGAAATTTATAGAATTTTCCCCGTTTGAGCTTGGGAACGCTCATCACACAGGTATAGTTCTGGCTGTGTCTTTTATTTACTCCCGCTAATGAGGTTCCGGGACTGACATCAACATAATAGAATGAAAATTAAACGAAAAAAAAAAAATCGAGAAACCTCTCCCGGGACCGGGAATTGAAATCAGATATGAGATATGCCGAGGAACGCGTACTTGTACAGATTTAGATGTTGTCGATGGAGGGAATATCAAATGTTGGCACATCTCCGTTGCAACGTGTTTGTCATATCGATTGACTATCGTATATCTATAACCATTAGTGATTCGTGGTGGCATTTTCTTAACACGAAACCCTTCTATCGTTGCCTGACATCTATGAGAAGTCATTTTAAATTTGAGTAGGTACACCTCCGTGTGTCGAGATGACAATCTCTATCCTTTTGCGCCTTTGGAGGTTTACACACAACGCACATGAGAGTATACGAAATCTTAGAAGATAATTCGATGCGATTGATGCAATTTTCTTATACGAAAGGATTGCGTTGCATTTGACTTGGTTCGTTGGACAGTTTAGATTTTAATCATAGTGGACAGTCTGGCCGGGCGGTCAACGACTTTGGGTACACATTCAAAGTTCATTTGCATTGATTATCGGGGACACTCTGCACACATGGATTAGTGGACAAATAATGGTACGGTATTACATTTGGCGTGGAAATTATGTTGCTTGTCCTTTGACATAAGTCAAAAGATGTCGTATATGTCAACTTGACAGTCGAAAGCGAGTATGAAAGTACGAAAGTTTGTAAAGCACAATAGGTATGTTCCTTTAATTTTAAATCTTACGAATTTTTACGAATTTTTACTCAATGCCGAGCAAGAAATTACCCCTCCACTGAGAAACTTACGAATTTTTACTCAAAAATTTCTGTTGTCCCATTTGACATTTGTTTTGATTTCTTGTATATTAAAATGGTATCAACAGGCGGAAAAAGAAAATTAAATGTTCTCCTTAGATTCTTTTGGTGGCGACGAAATTCTTCCTCGCTGTAAGGAGTAAGAAAGGACAATCTCCTCCACGTAATTTTAAATGCTCAGCCGCCTCTCTCGAATGCTTGTAGTCCAATCAGTACAAACTCTTCCATATACTCGGATTCATGAATTCGATTAATTCCGAATCACTTTCATCGCTAGGTAGATAAATCAACTAATGTTGTTCGTTAATTAGCAAATTCTTCGAGTTTATCAGATATTTTAAAGACTGTTTTGAATTTTTGAATTAAATATCTGTCGTTTTTCATAGATTACTACAAAAGCGTTCCCTAACTTTTTCGTTAGCGTCTCTCTCTATGAGAGAATTTATCCCCACTACTGCCATTTTGACAGTCTTTTCCATTCTTACTACAAAAGTAGAGGAAGAGACCTAATATTGCCAAGGGAATGGGGACGTTCAAGTATCTAGTTTAGTAAGTCTGACAGCTCTCTCACTAGATGAAAATCGGCTCTGATTGGGGGAAATCGGTCGTGAGAGCAGATGTTTCAGTTGACGTTTATGGAGGGGTAGCCGACGAATCTAGTCGAGAAATTCGTGACTGAGTACTAAGTTGACAGTTCTCATAAGTGGCTGACGTAGAAATAGTGACGTTCCCGACCAATTTAGTTTTTGCGTTCAGGTTACATCTCATGCAGACCAATCTAGTCGACTTTAGATGACTAGATTCTTGAATGTGCCCAATATTGCCTTGACGGCTATTTTCTGTTTGACATTTGCTGTCATTTATCCGAAAAGGGCTGTCAGTTTGACGTTTCATCTCCGCTTTTATATGACCCACTACAAAAGACTGTACTTCATGCAAATTGATAAATGACAAGCTATTAAATATTATTCCAGTTTTTGACATAATTTTGACACAAGTACACCCATCTCCTCTAAAACTCCTTGCAAACAAAATCAACTTCCAACAAAAAATAAATCAATTCACCATATATTACAAAACTATACTGCTGACAATAAACCGAAACAATTCAGAACATTGCTTAAGGATTTATCCATGACAACATAAATTCGAACAAAAGGAACCCCCACCACCACCACCACCATTCACATATTCTTCCGTATGTCTTTCTAAAATGTCCACTTCTATTTACAATCGTCATAGTTTGCCATTTGTGCTAGCTCTTTCGCTGTGTACAGCTCTTGCTGTCTATCCAGCGTGTAAAAGCACAGAATCGAGTATCTGGGACATGAATTCTCTGTGAACACATCCTCTTGAACGTAGCACAAAAAATAAAAAGCAAATAATCTCAAAAAACGATTATTCTGTGTACTCTGCACTGTTATATCTGACAATTGCACATTGCAATCCACTCTCGTCCATGGAATATTTGTGGCTGTCGCTGTATGTGCAGTGTCCACGTGTATACACATCTATGCGATAATAATATTGCAGTAAATCGCAGACAATAGAAAACTCAATAAAACTGGACTAGAATGGAGATATATTGAGGATGTGAACACTTTTTGAACACGAAATAGCCCACATTCCACGTTTTCCAAGTTCTGTTGTATAGCTAGCTAGATGTATGCGAATAATCTAGTGTACCGTGCGTTTTTACAAAAAAAAATTAAAAAGGGAAAGAAAACCCTATTTGTGGAGCTTAGACGATGACATTGCGAACAGACCCCCACACACAAAAGGGTCATACTTGAAGTCGTTGGGTGATGCCAAGTTTGGTTTCGTTGCTTTCTTTTATTTTCAATTTTCTTTTTTTTTTTTGTCCCTTGGGTATCGCCCTCTCTTGACCGAGCACTTGAAGTTTTGTTCCCATTTGTCTGTTCAAAAGAAAAAAAGAAGAAAGACTCTTGAACCAAAAGTAAACTGCAGACATAATTATTTTTCCTCCCCAGTACATATTTGGCAGCCATCCCACAGTCCACCCAAAATTCTCCATAATAATCTGTCATTAATTTCCGGTTATTATAACGAGTGTTCTACGTTCAGTGACTGGGTTTGGGGGGGGGGGGGGGGGGGGCTGTAAGTCACAAAGTTATCTGCAGGCCAACGCAAATTGCAAGTGTCACTGAAATGTATATGTAACATTAGTAAGCTGTGTGACACACAGGAGCTGTCAGACGAACAAAGCCCTCTCATAACTACTATTTCGGGGATAACTATAAATACCAATTTCATTTCAATTGATCGCTGGTAATGCGTTTATGCCAGATGATATCTGTTCAGAGTTCACCCTCAGAAAATATGCCCCCCGAAAATATGCCGTCCTCTTTTTTTTCTTTTTTCTTTTTTGTCTTTAAGCCTTCGCAATGCAAGGACAACCCTGCGGCCACTTCATTTTCTCTATGTGACACATAATCATGTGCTCAACCCTCAGCTTTTCGTTTTCTCTTTTTTGTTGCTGTCATTTTATTTGGGGCATTCTTTTTTTTTTTTTTTTTTCTATTGTGTGTGTACTCGTACCTATGTGAATGCTGGTTATTACAGGGGATTTACAAACACGAGGGCAAGTTATACTTTCGGGGGGATAGAAAAAAAAAAAAGAATAATAATAATTTTTCCATTGCAAATTGATTTCACGCAAAATGAAAATTATTAGGATTATATTTTCCCTTCAATCGATTTTCGCTTGTACACTAAGCTGAGCGAATCTTTCTATACTTTCTGGCTGGCTGTTTCATCCAATTTCCAATTTGTGGGTCCTTTAATAATTTACAATGCACAGGCTGGAGATACGAGGAGGGAAACTTGGCAAGGTACATAATATGGAGTCATGAGTGTAGGAAATAACTTTATGGCGACTCTTTATGTCGGGAAAATATTTATGTGTAATGCTTTTGCCAATGTTTGCGATCACACTGGTCGCAGAGAGTCGGATTGATAAGAGATTTTGCGTAGATATTTGATGGTTGAGCGTAAGAAGGACGAAAGGAAATTGGGTTAAAGTGGGATTAGAATTCGATTGCAAATGGCATGAAAAGTACTTAGATGTCTGCACGTAACAGAAAGTGGTAGGTTTGGCAAATGATTTAGACATGTGACAACTGTCAAATGGGAGATTTTTTAATGAAGGTTTTTCATGGTTTGGCGTGAGTTTGACGGGAGTTTGCCTTCCGTTTAATTGACTGCAAGTGGTTGTTCCATTTTAGTTGACGTTTATCCGTTGTTTTTGACAAATGTCAATCTGACAGGAGCTTTTTTTTGCGGTTTATTTTACTCCTCAGATTAAGCGGGCATTGAAGTACAGAAATAACGAGTTCTGTATATTATTAGAAGGAATTTGAATTTGGCATTCCATAAGTCAGAGATAAATCTGTACAGGGATGTGCAACTAAAAATTAATTCGAATAAAGATCACATTTTGTGTGTTAGGACAAGTGTGCAGTAATTCACGTATATTTAACATAACGACACCTGTCAAATTGTCTGCTTTTGTGGAGATTTTTCGATGATTTGACGTGAGTTTGCTTTTTATACTTCAAGCGGTTGTTCCATTTGAGTTGAATTTTATCCATCGTTTTTGCAACTGTCAGTCTGACAGGAGTTTTTTTTTTCGGTTTGTTTTACTACTCAGATTAAGCGGATAAGTCTATAACCGCTCTTAATGTCATTATTTTAATCAAAACCAATTTTAGCCTAGAATGGGACAAACTAATCATTTCAACTTGATAGTCTCAGTTTCAATATTAACGCCTAAAATTAAAGTTGTATTTAATTTGTAAGGCGAATTGAAAATATTGTTTAATGTTTGACGGGGATGCCGCCGATTACGAGTAGCATAACTCAAGGCTTAACAGATAACTGACCGACCACGCTCATTTAAACCCAGTCTCCAAGTTCATTTCCAAGTACCAAAACCAGATAAAGCGACAAGGACAATTAACATGCCTTGAAAATGACAGCTCTAATCCGTTTCGCCAACAGGATGTATGTGCTCGAATATCAGTCAGGAAGTGAGGTAGATTAACTTTAGCCGATAACAGTCGCCTTTCCCCGGCTTTTTCAACTTAATTAATACTCCTCGTGGCGAAACAATGAGCATTATCAAATCAATCAGGACCAAGTAAGACTCTTATTCATTAGTACTTCTCTGTAGTTCTGAACTTTAAGTATGAAAACAATAGAGTCCGCAATACGAATCTCAACCTTTTCATCTCAGATTCAGTGGATATATTTTTTTGTTTCTTTTTCGTTTTATTTTCCCGGGCGAGTTTAACGCAGTCGGCTGCTGCGTGGGCAGCACGTTCTGTATACACTCGTGGCAAAGGGCAGCAGCCAGCAACACATTCCTACAGCTGGCCAAATGAGCATGATACGAACATAATAATAATGAGAACGAATAAGAAGAAGAAAACAACCATTATAGATCGTTAGGGTGGTTTATTTAATAATAATAATGGCAGCATACCATGCGTTTCTTTTTTATTGTTTTTTATTGTTTTTTATTTCGCTTGAGTGACGTCTTTTTCTCAATTTTCTTTCAAGCAGTCCAGAGAGAGAGGTAAGCAAGCAAATACCGCGTGGGGGCTAGGATTCCGTGCGTCCTAAATTTATTCATTACTTCCATGCCATTGGAACATATAACAAACATTTATTTGTGCCTTTCGTTTGCGTTTTTTTATTATTAGATTTGGATTTGTTTGATTTGCAGTAGGCTACTGAAATGCTCCGTCAAGTGGCAGCACTTGATTGCGGGGTTTGTTTTTTGTATACAAATTAAGTACACAAATTAAAATTGAAGATGTTTGGCTAGAGAGGGGTGGAGGAGGGTTAAAATCTGAAACCCTCCAGGGGATTAGTTAATTTTTACTTAAGAGGATATCATAATATTCATGATGGAGGGGAGAGGAAAAAAAGTGAAATACTGGGCTGCAGTTTTGTGTTTACCTGGCTGTTTTTCTTTGTGTGTGCCTGAAGTGTTCTTAATTTTGATATCAAGTGACTTCTGAGTACAAATTGTCGTTCGAGGAGCTGAAGAGAGGTTACAGTAATTGAAGTACGTAAAAGTGGACACTTTTGAGGCATCTGTTAAACTTGTTTGTTGTGGAAATTTGGCAGCACTTTTGGTTGTCAAAAAAAAAAAAATGCTGCCAAGTGGGGTACCTATTATAGAACATGGAAAATATCTATTTATTCTCACGTCAGGCGGTTTTGTACCGAATTGAAGGGCTCAGCTGGCATAATTCAAATCTGGTGGAATGTCAATGTTGGGTCGTTAAGAGCTCGCTTTTCTCAATTTTGTAGTCGTTCCCGGATAGATCGATGGTATCAATGGAATAAGTAAATTTTTCATTTGTTTTGAATGCTGACAAATATTCTCAACAAGAAAATCTTAAAAGTCCATATTTTGATTTCTGGAAAATTTGGCAGCACTTTTTTTTGTCTTAAAATAGAAGTATGTGTAAACAGAACACTTATCGATTAATATCTGAATAGAGGGAACAATGTTCTTGGAAATTAAAGTGCTGCCAAGTTGTTGGTACTACTGGTTGGTAGGAAATATTTAAAATGCACTTGAATTATACTTAACAGACCGACAATAGGTACTACCAAATATTATAGCAGGTCGAGCACAATTGTTGACGTCTAACTTTTCCAATTTTTGTCAAAGTTTATCTCAATCTTTGGCCGACTTGTTTTTTAACTTTCTCCATTACGTAGTAAGAAAAAGATTTTGCGCCGTATCTACTAATAAAAAAATATGTTAGTCTCGACTTTAAATTTACGGAAGCTCACAATTGCGCAATTTGTACGGAAAGGAAAGCCACTGTGAACTACTAAAATTTAGAGTCGAAACTAAAAATGTTTATTGCTAAGGCCCATTGTATTCGTACAAAATTTCGAACTCGAGATGTTAATCAATTCTGGCATAACGATGATAGGCGCACTCAAAAAAGTGGGTCGCAAAATTCTATCCACGTTGACTTGACACACCTGCAGTCCACAACAAGATGGCTGTCTTTTTATATTCTTTCTTTTCCTGTTTGGACTTTATGTTTTTTTTAATAAATCGTGTTTCTTTTAAAATCGACCGGAATTGTTTTATTTTCGTGCGCAACTCATCACATTCAACCCCAGAGCTCCAGTTTTCTGTTCCATTCCGCTACAACCTTTTCAAACTGCCAAAAATCGTCGTCAAGCTTTGTGCTAGTCTACATTTTGACATTTTTAGGTATACGACAAAGTCTTGATTTTTGTACAAGAAATTATAAATGCGATAGTTAGCACCCCAAAACATATTCCTGATTCGATATATTGATTAATTTACTGATATTTAATGTGACACTTTAAAGTGCTGCCAAGTCGATGCATTTGTTTATTTACTATCGTCCAAGAAGAAAAGAAAACAAAATGTTTCTCTTCAAACACACAAGGCACAATCGCCACCTGTATTCATTTTACTACCAATCAAACGGTTGTTGGTGATCCCTCAATTTAACCCTCTGAAAGTGAAATTCAAACTCTGAAATTGATCCAAACTTCCTCAAGCGCAAGAACTTCCTACCTGAATTACACAAGAAATGCAACCGAAATCCAAGTTTGAACTACAAGACCACAAATTATGATAACGCTATCACAATATCACATACATACAAATATTCAAAACTATTTTCCAACACAACCAGAGAGAGAGAGAAAGAAAACGAGATCAAAATTGTCACAATTGACACTCAATCAATAAGAAATTCATCGTCAATTTGTACACCATACCTGGCACCCAGACAATCTGTGTGAATTTTCCTTACGGTTAACCATAACAGTAATAATAAATAATTGTCATTCATTTCTCTCGATTCGTTGTTCAGAAAATCTTCTTTAGGTCAACCAATAGCCATAGACGAGACCCACCAGAGACGAGGACACAAAACACACGTTCGTTTTGGTATACCTTCTCGTCGGTAATTGCTTACAATTTGTAAGCATCTTTAAAAAGCCGTCTTATGGACGACCATTCGAGAAGCCTTGTGAGCAAATGGTAATCAATTTTCTTTGAGCAATATTTCATACGAGCATACTCATGCATATATACTGTATGAATATTAGAACATCACCGGTTAGATCGATGGGAAGGTCCAACTTTCACCCACAAAATCGTTATAGCACCGACACAGGCAACTGTATAGTGTATATGGTGTATTGTTAGTTTCTAGGGTAAATGTTTTGACGTTCAACGCTCGTCTTCCATTGTCATCCATCTTCTGCTAACAAATAATCAAATAATGGACAATAGTTTCGTTCGATTATGGGCAGGTTAGGTATACCTGAGATATACACGTACAGACTTTGGTTATTCTGAATGTCAAATCGAGTGTTTTGGGCTTTCGAGAACCCCCCCATTGTTATTCAAATTGCGTGCATCAGTGATTACATTTGCATTCCAATGTGATAAACCTTCAAATCAACACATAAAATACTGTACGTTGTGAAACTGGTGGTTGATTCGGAGCTTTGGCTTTGACCGTCGCAGAGAGTGTGGCAATAATGACGCGTGGCTAATCTATTCTACTTGAAAAAAGTCCCAGTGACACTGGCATTTAATTATCGCTCTTCTGATGGCGATGGCGATGGCGGTGGTGGTGCGCCCTTCGGAGGCAAATGAAAAAAAGATCCATTCTATTAGCCACAATTATGATGGACAGATATGGGATAAAAGTGAGTGATGCGCGCCACCAAAATGAGCTGGAACCCCTGTAGCATCTCGACAGAGATACGATTACGAGTACGACTACCAGTGCTCTCGAGAGCTGCTTTTGGTATAAGTTTCGGTAACAGCAGAACCTCGTCAAATGCAGGCGATTGATGGGACTTTAAGGGCTGTCAGGGCGACTCTTTGTTGTTGGTTTTCGTTTCTCTATCCGTTTTCTGTTTATTCTCAGTCCATGAATGGGTATCTCGAAGGAGGGTGGTTAAAGTACTTTTGGCGTTCATCTTCTTTTTTGATTGATGAAAGATAAACAAGTTATGGTAAAAGCGATGAGGAATTACATTCACGAGAAGTGGTTTTCCTAGTGATACCATCATCACCAGCAGCAGCAGCAGCCGATATGCAATATCGAGTGTTCTCGTAGTTGACTGACAAAAAATATAAACCACACCCGGCCCGGCACAATCTCGGAATGTAATGATGATTAATTGCTGGGCGCTGTGATCCATTTATGCGTCGATTACAAGGAACCCAATTAATGTTTCTTTTTTGTGTCGGCTTTTACTTATACCGACCGACTTTTGGTCAGAGAACTGTTTTCTCTCCAGTTGCCTAAGTCTAATCGGTGACAGAGTTAATTGTTTTGTTTTTTTTTTTTTCCTCCCCATCCGTCCCTCTGTGGAGCCATCAGGGATTCCAATTCCGATTCCGATTTGTTGGCCATGAAATACGACGCACTAAGAAAAAAAAAAGGGATTTTCTAATTAAATCGACTGCCCAGCGTGTAACTGTTGGCGGTACTTTGGAATGAAATTTTAAGGTTTCTTAAAGTGATTTTCGTTATCCAAGTTGTGGTCTTTCCGACGGAAAAGGTTTTCCCGGTCGTTTGCCTTGAGATTAACCGAAGTGTACGTGCGAACAGAGCCAGAACAAATCCGCACAGATCAATCAGGAGGGGGTTGAATTCGGTTGAGATTTTGGGTCAATTTTTGACAGCCAGTGTGTGGTTGAAGGATGCTTGTACATTTGTAGACTTTTCTCTGGGCTGTCCATTTATTCTTAATGATTCTGCAAAAGTTTCCCCTCTACAGTGATTTAAAATACCACTCGTATGTACAAACTGTTCCAAAGTCAATTTCCTATGGACATTAATTCTGTCACAAAATTTAGACCGTCACGTCTGTGCCTCTGTCGCACTTGAAAGCATTTCGCAGACATAATTCCCAAACGCACTCACACAGTTTAAGCATCCTTGACTCAGATTTATGCACACATGCCTACAATATTAAGATGAAAGCAAAGTGTGTTCCAAATCCGCCACCTTACCTCCAATGCAAAACTACTACGAAAATGACACAAAAAGCAGAAGCAGACACAAGCGCAAAGGAACAAAATAGAGACACAAACTATACGATTACAGTGTAATGAGAACGATGATCATGCGACGCTGCTGAAAGTGGCGGGTGTAATTGCTTTTTCCGTAATTAAAACGGGTGCAAAAAAGCACGAATGCAATCGAGGCGCCCTTGTCCTGATTTCCTTATCTTCTCAAGCACAGATCCAGTTATGGGACTATCATTATCCGTTTTGAACTTGCTTTTGCTTTGCCAGTTGTTGTGGAAGGGAATTCCGGATATGGCACACTTCCATGCCAATTTGAAAAAAAATATTCTCTCACCCCCAACGAAATTTTAAATAGTCTACCTACATAGATAATGTTTTGGGATATATATACTCGCACACACAGAGGAACACAGAGCAAAACTCAAAAGCACAAAGCGCGTGAAAGATGATGAAGACGAAAGAAAAAAAATCCAATTATCCAAGAAACCCATTTCGTCGAGATAAATTACTCCAGCAGTGATGCTTAAAAACAAGAGCACCATGACGGAAACAGTTCTTCAAGACCTAACCAACCAACCATTTCAGCGAACTATATGGCGTCGTGCCTCCTTCCGCCATTATCCTAGTCATTCGTCCCTTTCGACTTATGATTGCTCTATGATTGTGGAAAAGGGATCCGCCACCGCGAGCCCAACAAAATTCAACCTAAAAACATGACAACAACACGAGAAATATGTATAGGGTGCCCCAACCGCTGCCGCTGCTCCACACTAAGGGAGTGCGAAAAATTTAGGCCAAACGCTGTCTGGTGGCGGTTCACTGGTTACCACCCAGCATTGGAAAAGAAATGAATTCCTTCGCGAAATATCATTATGATTTTTGTAAAACTCGTGGATGAGAAACAGAAAAAGAAAAGGGTGCCCTGCCCACCCAGAAAAACATCAAAAGGGTCTACACTTAGAATGGTGTACGTGCGAGGAGAGGAGTAGTGTGTTTTCTAAAATGGTTTTAGGTAGTACTGAAAATAAGTGATGCCAATTTTTCCGTTTTGCAAAATTTATTTGTTATTTTGACGGAAAATATACGATTATTTCTGACAGTAAGTGAATAAAAGTAAACGTCAAAAATGGACTTTGACAGCCGCATATATTTTAAGTCTGCTCTATACCATTTTATACGATCTTTACAAAAATTAACATTTGCAAAGCTCAACAAACAACTGGTAGTTGAGAGACACTATAAAGTTCCATCGTGTTGTTTGAGTGGTTTCTATTTGACGTGCCAGCTGGTACTGAAAATAAGTGATGCCAATTTTTCTGTTTTGAAAAATTTATTTGTAATTTCGGCACGATTATTTCTGACAGGAAGTGAATAAAGGTAAACGTCAAAAATGGACTTTGACAGCTGCATATATTTTAAGTCTGCTCTATACCATTTTATACGATCTCTACAAAAATTAACATTTGCAAAACGTTCTGCTTTTTACTCAACAAGCAACTGGCGGTTGACAGACCATATAAAATTTCATCGTGTTGTTTGAGTGGTTTCTATTTGACGTGCCAGCTGGCTAAATCAGATGGCACGGATTTAAGTATCGTCCTTGAGCATTATTTTTAGCCAATTCAAACTTGTTCATATTTTCGAAAACATCCAAACGAATGAATTAATGAATTCGAAAATTGTTATTACTGGATAAATTACTGCTGTTTGTTTGTACATTTGTTGTCGCATCACGTTGAAACCAATTCGTATGGATCTCTCCGCCATTAAATATAGCTGAATGGAGGAACGCATCGAATTTATTTCATCGCAATCGAAAAACTCATACTTACACAAAATAAAAGTTTTCTCATTGTTGGTCGTCCGCGGCACGTAGATCATCATCATCTGTCTATAAAATCAAATCAAACGCAAGCAACGCATATGCGACGGATGAAGTAGGTTTACTTTCTACGTTTTAGTCCGTTGAATCCGTTGACACTTGACAGTTTTCACATATTAAATTAAATTAAATGAGAGAAACTGTCATCGTCGTTAGTCCATTGAATCCGTTGACACTTGACAATTTTCGAAAATTGAATGAAGAAACTGTTATCGTCGTTAAATGAACTGTCAAAAAGCACCGATGACATTTGAATTACAAACAATTCTGTCAGTGGAATTCTTCCTTTCCTTTCCGTTGAATACGTTGAATTACAAAGAATTCTGTCAGTGGAACTATTCCTTCCCTTTCCGTTGAATACGTTGACGTTTAAGAGTTGCGCGTTAAATCGCAAAATTTAATGTCAGTGAAATTATTCCTTTTCTTTCCGTTGAATACGTTGAATTACAAAGAATTCTGTCAGTGGAACTATTCCTTCCCTTTCCGTTGAATACGTTGACGTTTAAGAGTTGCGCGTTAAATCGTCAAAATTTAATGTCAGTGGAATTCTTCCTTTTCTTTCCGTTGAATACGTTGACGTTTAAGTGTTGCTCCGTGAATTCATCTAAATATGAGAGAAATGACAAGATTTTCACATCTGTCCATTTGGAAAAAGACTTGCGTTCCCCTATCAAAATCTTATAAAAATAAGAGAAACACCCCTCTAAAAATACAAGAATCATGAGTTCACTTACTTAATAGCCGGCACCCATTAAATTCGCCACATCGACTTTAACATCTATACCACAAAACAAATCGTACATGCAGCTCCCTCGTAACTCGTAACTCGTAACACCAATCAACGGTTTCAAAGTTGATTGCCTTCATTAAACTACCGAATAACGCCTACAGTCAGTCGACTTCTTATTCTACCGTCGCTGGCTGATGCCACGGCTCATTGATTACCCTCTAATGGTGGGAAGGGAGGGGGGAAATCAACTGCCGCAAAAAATAAAATTCAACGAAGAGCGAGATCAAACTCCTCGGCCCAGGAGATACGACGACGACGAAAAATACGATTTCCTCTGTACAGTGTACAATTATGCATAAATTAGCGAGCAACATAACAATGCACAACCACACACACACACAGCCAGGTAGGTAGCGTCATGTGGGCGCGTATACGTTGTACGATTTAAAATTCCACTAAATTACACATCAGTCCACGGTTTTTTTCGCTCCAGTACATATACTCGGGTATTGGCGACCTCCCAAACGTTCAAGTTGCCCAAACTTTTGATGATGACGATGATACTCAATTCACATCACGGACTGCACGTCTTATCCACAAAAACACATCCCCACAGAGATGTATATAGATATAGAAACTGACACATGCGATGCGGGTAGTACCTTTGCTGGCGGTTATACCCACATAACCTAACCCCTGACATCCTTGGGATTTTTCTTTATACTTTCTGTTGATGGTTAAACAGAACAAGAACGAACAAAAGGCGAGCCGAAGCGTCCTTAGTAGTTTGTCAATATTTGTTATACTGGCCTTTGGTCCCCACGCATCCCCCCAATCACATCCTACCCGTGACATACGTACGTCACGCGGCCGCTCTTAGGAGGGGGGAGGGAATATAACAAAACATTACTACCTGTTTCTGATGCTGGTTGTGTGGGCCAAACAACAGACGAAATATAGAAAAGAACCAGGACGCCTTCTCTGGATGTGATTGGATGTGATTGTCATGTCAAATAAGGGAAAATTGATGAAACTCAAATCCAAGGAGAGTGCTTCCTAGTGCAACATCCCCCTAAATTTCTTTGCAACTTTCACGAACTGCCGGGTCCACAGAGTCTGTTTATTTCTGTGTCAATGTCAGACTAATGTCATTTGTCACCGTAGATATGTATGGTATATGTACAGCCACCCACCATTGTGTTGTTTATCCTTCCGCTCTGTGCCACTATACCATACCTATATACTTTCAAAGGTTTGTGTCGTATAGTTCGAATCGAAAGCAAAACAAAAACCGTAAAGTAAAACTTTTCGGCATTCTTTTGCGGCTAAAAGGAAGATTCATATGGTTTATTGAATAAGGGAAACGTCACGTACACCAGCACAACAAGATACAGGAGGAGTTCCTTTCCTTGTTCGCGCCGAACGCAATAATTTGTGTGGGTCGTTGTAGTCGTGTCGGTGTCGGTGTCGGTGTCGGTGTCGGTGTCGCGTCTCTCCCAGCTTAAGTATGTCAAATTCAGATCCTTTATGCATGTGGTGAATAAGTGCGGTAGAGGCGGTAAACCGATTGGTAAACTTAATTGATTTTGCGGTGTCATTTCGTACTTCAGAAAGGAACTCGTATACGCAGACATTTAATCCTTTTCTCAGCACTCGAATAATCCCATTACATTTGTGCTTGTTTCAGTTTTCCGGAAACACCCCGCCACGATTACTCACCCGTAAAATATGTGCACACTCAAACACACAACATAAAGTTCGACGTAACCTCTCTTAGGGGATGTCGAGCCCAACACCAACCCAAATAATCATCGTCAACGTGTTCTCATCATCAGTAGAGCGCCGTAAACCACCTTCTGTTCTCATCATCGTGTTGCATTCAAGTTCGTCTTCCTCTTGTCAGTGCGTCCTGAGGTGGAGAGACACTTAATATTTTGGTCTTCCGCAAAGGGCTTAAATGTGCGCCTCGCTCCACTGACTTTACTCCAACATCATTCTCGGCATATCCATGCCTACGACTTAAGACACCTCACCTGCCTGACGTTATGTAGTGGCTGCCGAGATGCTATATGCTCACCGTTGAGAATATAATGTACGATGTACGAATATTTCGGTTCGGTTATAATAAATTTCCAAAACTAGGCCAAAGTTTTCTCATTTATGTAGATAATTTTTCAGCTAAATGGAATGAATTAGTTTTGACATTTATAATTTGCGAGAACTATACGTGGATTGCGGAACTTTGTTTGTGGCGTGTTTTATTTCCAATTTGAGTTGGCAAAATGTTACACTGACTCGTTTTGCACAGCTTTAATTATTTAATTTAATGAATTATAATGACAATCGAACTGCACGCTGCTTTTAGTTTGACAAACTTTCTTGGGGACATAGGTAGAGCTCAACTTGATGGTGACAAAAATCTTGGCTGCGATTCATTCGTGTACATCTTAGCCTTGGGGAGGACTTTTTAAGTCTGCATAAATTGTGCCCTAGCGTTTTTCGGCTCTAGTCAGTACCTACTAGTAAGTCGTGGTAAATTTCCCTTATTGTGGGAATTTCGATGCAAATCGAGTCATAGAAAAATAGGAATAGAAAAAGTCTCCTATAAAGTTTTATGGGAAATTTGATTGTCTTAAAAAGAGAGCAAATTTTACTTAGATTTTAACATGGAATCACTTAATGTCTGCACATTTGAGGCCTTGAATATCGGAGACAGTGTTGCCGAAAGTACACCCATAGGAGTATTGTAGTACTTTCAACACCTCCGTGCTCCTCCATTCACATTCGTACTCCTTTATTTTTTAAAGACCTAAAACATCTAACACTTTTTCAACCTTAATAAATTTAATTCACTTCGATATTTAACCAAATTTGGTAGAACTTTTATCTTCCAAACAGTCGTCAAAAAGGGATTTGCCTCTTTCTAGTTTATTTTTATTTTCGTTGGCTTCATGCAATTTTCATCCGTCAGTTCGGTATTTCTTCTTTTGTTATTTGAGATGGTGGTTTGGTGGTTTGGTGGTTCCGTGAATTTTGAAGACTAAAAAATGCCTGTACTACTATTTATTTTTTTTAATACTCCCTTTTTTTGGTTGCGTACTGCATACTTTATAAAATATCTATCCGGCAACACTGGTCGGAGAACTAAAAAGAAACAAAAAAAAAACCTGTCTCAATAAAACGTTTACATCTCCAGTTGCAACTTGTACCTATTTGAGATTGTGGTTTGGTAGTTCCGTGCATTTTGAAGACTAAAAAATACCTGTACTACTATTTTTTTTCAAAATACTCCCCTTTTTTGGCTGCAGTACTACTTTATAAAAATGTTCTCATGCAACACTGGTCGGAGAACAAAAACGAAACAAAAAAAAACCTGTATCAATAAAACGTGTACATCTCCAGTTGCAACTTGTACCTATAAAAAGAACCTAGTGGGAAATTTATGGGAATTTCAACAACATTCAAAGGGAAAACTCATTTCAACACTGGCCTTCGTACTTAATTTTCAAAACCATGTGTCACGATGGTCGCACTGTTTGATGGCTCGTCCGATGAACAGCGGTGACATCTTTTCACACGTCATGTAACATTGTGTCCACCACAAGAAGTCGCCCCTATTTGGACCTTAAAATGCAATTAAGATTACTCTCACCATTTTGACCTCCTGCCAAGTAGTTCTAATACACAGCAAACAATCCCACATATAAATTGCACTTTGTGTCTTGGCATACATGTTTTGAAGCGCCCCCAACCGAGAATTGAACTTTCTCCATATAGAACTATTTCGGTCAAATACCATTTAATCGAAGAGGTAGATATCACATTGCACTCGCTCGACGAAACGACGAACGACACGACACCCCTTCTAAGCAAGTGCAAACCCGCAAATACCAAAACAATTCGTAACGGGTGTTGATTGCAAAATGGCTCCAATATGCCAGAGCGAAAGAGAGAGGGTGACAATGAAAAGAACTTACACTTTATAGTCGAAGTCGAAGTCGCAGTAAGAAACTGGTAAAACGAAGAAAGCAAACCGAAGACTTCTTAACCTTTTTTGAGGTGCTTGACATTTCAACTCGTTAAGTGCTCTCGCAGTGAGGTAACTATGCCAATGGAAGTATTTGGTTGCAGCTCTAAGAACCGCAATGTTTCCGAGAGAGTGTTTCGTGTAATCGCGATTAATGAGCCTTAGGCCACCTTCAAGTATATATGGCACTAGTGTGGTATGGCGGTGCAGTATGGTGTGCCCAACACCCATCAGGGGTGTTTAATTTGAAGAGAGTGGATAGCGAAAGGAAAACGTCGCTGTACACATGTAAGACGTGATAGGTAATAGTGCGGACAATGTTTGTGTCAAAAATGACATTTGTCAGCGTGTGTTGTATTGCACTTTTTTCTCTCTATCAATATTGGTCGCTCTTTCAGTTTTTAAAGCTGGTTAACCTTTTTCATGTGTACCTGTCAGTGTGCGACGGCAAATGGACTACCGATTGACATTATTTGTACGTTACTTGCTGAACTGTCATTCATTCATTTCAAATGCTGTTGATATTTGTAAGTTCTTATCGACAATTTTAGAGATTTTTTTTTTTAAATATAGTCGCTGCGTTGACTGCGTTCTGCTGATTTATTTTGACGTTTACAAACGAGAATGTGTCAACATATAAAAAAAGAGTTCAGAGTAGCGTCCCCTTTTTCAAATTTCAAAAATGTGTTGAAGTAATTTTGACGTTTTTGAGTTGGTCATTTTTGAAATGAACATTGACAGTTGATAAGTTGAAAAAAATTAAAATCTAAATGAGCTACGATTAGTTCAAGCGTTTACTTTATTATTTTACATAATATAACGCCTGTCAGAATTTCGCCGATATGTCAGAAAAAAGACAGTGTACCGATGTCATTGCAAACACCACCTTGCCTGAGTTATTTTTGACTTTCATCAAAAATTCCGAATATACTGTCATAACTGATCGACATACTGTCAAACTGGATGAAAGCTGCACAATATTTTAGTAGATGTCAAACTGAAAGGGCAGTCTTGGTACCAACTGAATGAATTTTTGCTGTGCATTTATTTGCATTTTGTGTAAGAATCAAGATAAGTCAACTGTCAGATGTCAAAAAGCGTCTGTTTATATTTTTTGCAGAGTATTACATATTTTTACAAATGGGAATGCCAAGTTGAATACTATTTTAATTATAAAAACTCGCATCCGTTGTCGAATGTTTGTCGATTAATTTCGTAACCATCTCATTCTCCCATTGTCAACTGTCACAGCTGAGTAAAAAACTGTCAAAACTAAATACAAGTTGAAAAGTTTACAAGACCTAAGTATGCTTGTCTAAAGTTATAGAATTCCCACTTCGACAGAGCGTCTTACCTTCAAATCGACGGAGAAGAAGTATATGCATGTTGTTGATAATTCGCCACCTCCCTACCTTCTGTCAAATTTTTCCCCCAGCAAATACCCCATAAAACTCCACTTAAATCCTCTTTTAATTCCGTTTGGACTGAAATTGCCAGAGTGGATCTAAGCCTATAAAGGGCTTACAATTTTCTATTCGACTGAGAATTTATTATTATCCCGCTGAATATTTTTGAATATCATCAACTACAACAATGATTCCTCCTCAGAGCTTTCCATTTTCATTTTCTTCCCTTCATCTCTGCTTAAAGTAGTAATACAGCTTCTATGGGAAATTGGATTACCCGGATGAGAGCGAAAGGATCCTTTCGAGTACTTTTTTCGCTTTTTAATATTCAAATTTGTTGGCTTCATTCTCCCCGCGCCATTCGGTTCGTTTGTCAACTCATCAACATTGATTGAATTGACAGAGCAAAAAAAAAGGAACTATACAAATCAAGGACAGGGAAAAGTTGTATTAATTTGACAGTGGATACACCATAATATCTTTTAAGGGATTAAACTGCAACAATGGCGGGGAGCGATGAGGGGACATGCAAAAAAAAAGGGTGACATAACCTCTAAGCAAGTTGAAAATATACTCCATGTGACACTACAACAGCCAGGGAATAAAATAATTTCATTGGCATCCACTCCGACCGCTCGGCTTACTCCTTCTTCACTTTAACCGCAAATAGGATTTAGTGTCTGCTACAATGAGCCACTCAATAGCAGTGTGGGGGAGCAAAAACCGTAAAGCAGTACAATGCAAACCGTGTCTTTAGGGGGTGAACACAATGTATGCGCGAGTGAGGCGAACTCAACGGCTGCTCCATAGTTGGAGTTGCTGCAGGGCGAGTGGGTGATGTGTCGGTAGCGGTAGGTTAATCCAAAGGAATTCATTTATCCTTCGCTACTTATTCCCTTTTATTTCGCTTGCAAGTGTATATTTTTTTTTTTGTTATTCCTTAAGAAGCTATGCTCTTTCTTTCGTTGCGATGTCGTCTCTTTTATTATTCATTGCGATGGCTTTTGTAAGAAGCTTATCTAGTCAGAGCGAATCCAGCGCCAGTTGCTTCCCCACTATACGACGACGAGTGTTATTACTCTGTTGCAAATGAAATGTTAGCTTTTGTTTGTTGAATAGTGTGGCACCACCATACACTAGAACAACAACAGAAAAAAAAAAAAAAAAATGACAAATCTCTGGTGAAGAGAATTAAAAGAGCAACACAATGAAAATGAAATAGTTTAACAACAAGAAAATTAAAAACAAAAAAAAAAAACACACAACAACTAAAGCAATTGTTTCTATTCTTTTCTCTTGCAGGCTGTCTCCTTGAAGGAGTTACGCCATCGGCACCACCGGATGTCCCACCGAGGAATCCAACAATGAATCGTATGAATAATGGTCGTTTAGCTGGTAACCCAAATGATTTGGGAGTAGATTTTGAGCCATCGTGTTTGGTACGAACGCCATCGGGCAACGTTTACATTCCTAGCGGTAATTTAAGTAAGTAGACGACATTCATATTTTGTATTTTCGACTTGTAGATTTCAAACGAAGGGTGGGTAGTGTGAGTTACATGAGATGATCTGGAGAATTGTTGCTCGATTCTAGTACTTTTGCGCTTTAGTTTTTACGAAGGGGAGTGTTATAAATTATTTCAATCAATTTTGACGCAAAAATTGTTTGCAGTGTCGTGAAAGGGCTTTGGTTGCGAGGGTTAAGGTTCATAATTCAGGTCAAGTAATAGGTTGTCTTGTTAACGTAGCGTTATCTAGAATGGTGTTTTTAGTAGCTACCGATTTTTCTGATTACCCTTTCACACTTTATTGTCTGCTTATGCAAAAAAAGGCAACTCTTAAGTGTCCAATACACGCTGCACAAACAAACGCATATTTGTAGAACTCGCCTTAAGTGTCCCGTACACGTTAAGCTTCCCTCCGAGATTTTACCAATTTGGAGTAGAATTTTATCTGTTGAGGTGCCCTTTTGCTTTCTTTAATACTCAATTTCCTAATCAAAAACGAATAGTAGTAGAATTTCTCTTAAGTGTCCCATACACGCTACGATTCCCATGGAGATTTTTCCAATTTATAGTAGAACTTTATCTGTTGAGGTGCCCTTTTGCTTACTTTTATACTCAATTTCCTAATCAAAAACGCATATTTGTAGAACTCGCCTTAAGTGTCCCATACACGTTAAGCTTCCCTTCGAGATTTTTCCAATTTATTGTACAACTTTATCTGTTGAGGTGCCCTTTTGCTTACTTTTATACTCAATTTCCTAATCAAAAACGCATATTCGTAGAACTCGCCTTAAGTGTCCCATACACGTTAAGCTTCCCTCCGAGATTTTACCAATTTGGAGTAGAACTTTATCTGTTGAGGTGCCCTTTTGCTTTCTTTAATACTCAATTTCCTAATCAAAAACGAATAGTAGTAGAATTTCTCTTAAGTGTCCCACACACGCTATGATTCCCATGGAGATTTTTCCAATTTATAGTAGAACTTTATCTGTTGAGGTGCCCTTTTGCTTACTTTTATACTCAATTTCCTAATCAAAAACGCATATTTGTAGAATAAGCCTTAAGTGTCCCATACACACAACGATTCCCATCGAGATTTTTTCAATTTGTAGTAGTTTTAACAGTAAGACGTACAATTTATCAGTGGACTAGTTTTCACTTAATTTTAAGCCTGTTAGAGATGTGAATACTTTTTTTGCTTTTCAACAGTCGAGTCGCCTGACAATTGCAGACGAAAAGTCCTTTTTTTCTGCATTGAAAATTGTAATAGATCATTATATGTGACAATCAGACGAATGCCAGCTCGATTAGGTAGCACAACTTGTCAAACAACTTAAGATGATCTGGAGAATTAAGTTCTCCAGATAGTTATACGAACTTTCCAATTTGTTTCCCTCTCTCCACTGTGTGAATTATTCAAGGAAATGTCAAACCAATACAAGAAAAGGGTTGAAACAATATATGTAACCACCCCCACTACAATCTAACCTGTTGCACAGCTCAGGCAGCAAAACTCTGAATTTCAACTGTCAATGTCAATTTATCCCAAGTGGAATATCTGAATTTTTCTTCATTATGCCTTATTTTTAAATCCAAAGGACATAAATTTGCATTCTCCTTTCGTTCACCTTCCGTATACTGCATACAGTCACGTACTCGTACTATGCCAGACCGCAACAGTCTGCCACTCCTATAGTTCCTCGCTGGCGCAATGAGAATAGTGCAATAATAAATTATCATATTCCCTTTTATGTTCATTTTTTACGACCTTCCTTGGATTTATCCTCTTTGGCCAATCTATTTGAATTTTTTTTTTAACTCTTGTTGCACCATCGAATTTATCCGTTAGGTGCATAGGGCTTCATCGCCTATTATTCATCCCGGTATTTATCTGTGTATACCTATATCGGGAAGTAAAATAATTTTAATCCCTGCCTAGAACCGCCACAGGCATTTCGCTTGCCACAGATTCTCGTGCACAAGGGCATCCGCCTTTATATAAATATAAACCAACCGAAAAATATACACACACACATATGTGGGGTATGGAAAAGTCCTGTACACACTGTAATCCTTTTTTGTCCTATTTTCGCTTATTTTTTTCAGTACTTTTACTCCGCATCGCACACTTGAAAACAAATTGAAAAGTCAACCAATTCAACGTATGAACGATGCAACGAAGCCCCCCATTACCATCATCAGCGACACTCGTTCCGACCGACGCCCCCCTCTCTTACACCCCTTTGGGCTTCGTGAATGCCACTTGTTATGGGGAAAAATATTTTTTTTCCATTGAAAAAAACAAACAAAAAAAAAAAAAACAGAGCCAACAACTGAGCAAACAAAAAGGACCACAAAACGAAAAGGAATGCCATTCACACAATATTTTCCATATTGGCATATTTTTATAAATTGCTAGCCCAATGGTTTTTTTTTCCTCTCGCTCTTGTTTTTGGCATACACACAAGTACTCTCAAGCAAACTATACCTACCGATGACTTTATTAAGCTTCAGAGGGCACTGATAAAACTGCAAACAAAAAATATGCTCAATGTGTGTGCGCGCATTTCCTTGACGTTCACTTTTTGCCAGAAGATATACATCACACACACAAACGAGTTTGGAGAAAAAAAAAAGAAAACCCACGAGCCTATAAGTATGTGGCACTTAACCAATTTAAAGCTCTCCCATGTTGCCTTGTGCTCCTGGAACTGAAAATCCTGTCGGCTTTTTTTTTTTTTGCAATGGCTGAGGTTCACTATACTCGCACTACAATCATAGACCCTTTTGAAGTATTCAGCTGCTGTTGCTGTATAGTAGCTGGCACTTTTGAAAACTCGATTGCTACTGCTGTTTGAGTCATTTTTCGGGTAAATCGATAGTCGCACACAATTGTTCCGACATACATAAAGAGCTGTACATATACGCCATAGACAATGTGTGCCAAACAATGGCGCGTTGGCTTTTTTTTTGTTGTTGTTGTGGATGCTGGTCATGATGCTTTTGTGTCATTTTAAATGGCATGTGGTCCTTTCAGAGCTTAAAGTTGATCTTTGTGCGTATTTTTTTTTGTATCCGTGTACTGTAGCCCTAAACTCCTGTTGCCAAAATAGAAAAAAAGGAAACGGACAGAACTGAATTGTTGATTAATGCCCATGGCGAAGTTGAGTGTAAAAACCAGCGTTAAACAAACAGAGAGAAATTGCGAAATTTGAGCTCGCTTAGATTTGAATCGGTTTAAATGAGCGGGGCACAACTACCCTAGTGAAATATTAAGCAGCTTTATTCCGTAAACAGGCCCAATAACAGTGATAATGACGGGTGAAGCCTTTGAAGTATAAAACAGAGCAGAATGCGGAATGTTAGCTGTAATAGTATAGGAACAGTTGGCCAACCTCCGCAATGAGCTGATGGACGACGATGGTACGGCGTTTTGGGAGAATATCGTTGGTTTTCATAATTTCGTATTTACATATTCCAGCGAATTGAAAATTCCATTCGCAATTGAGCCTCGCGAGGGATTAAGTCTGGGGAATCTAATGGACGCAGATGATGTATAATAGTAGAACTATTTGTTAAGAGCACATTATAAGCTGAATTTGCATTCGATCTAGATCGGTTTTTGTATTGAAGATATGTTCGCAGGCTTTGCAAATGCACCACGACTTTCTGATCACAGCGCACACGAATGTCTGTTGTTTTACTCGCATCGCACACGTTAAGTGCGCTACCTTGAATAGTTGTGCGCTTACAGCTGAAACCAAGTGAAATCGATCCTCTGTGTTTGAAAGGTAGACTGCCCGATGCGAGTCAGATTTAATCCCGCTGATCTTATTCCTAGAAACTTTTGAATCAGTTGGTAGAAGGCATCTTGTTGTTGCACTCTTATATAGAGAATTTGAAGTAGGCAGATACACTTAAAGGTGCACCCCGACTTTATGGACAGTTGGAAGTATAAATGTATCCAAGCGCACATGTACAAGCGTTATTTATGTCGTATCGCACGCACTATGTGCGCTTCATCCAATAGTTGTGCGTTTGCGAAAATTAGACTGTGATTTCGACCATCTGTGTTTGGAAGGCATGCGAGTAATAATTAACCTTGATCTTATTCCAAGTATGTTTTAAATCACTTGATAAAAAGTATGTAATTTCTGTACTCTTATATAAAAAGTTTGAAGGTTCACCCCGACTTTATAGACAGTTTGAAATGGAAATATATTCAAGCGCACATGAACATGCGTTATTTCTCTCATATCGCACACACTATGTGCGCTCCCTTGAATAGCTGTGCGTTTGCGAAAATTATACTATGATTTTGACCCTCTTTGCTTGGATGGCAGACTACCCAATGTCTTTGTGACAGGCGAGTAATAATTAACCCTGATCTTATTCCAAGGAAGTTTTAAATCATTTGATAAAAAGTATGTAATTTTTGCACTCTTATATAAAAAGTTTGAAGGTTCACCCCGACTTTATAGACAGTTTGAAATGGAAACATATTCAAGCGCACATGTACATGCGTTATTTTTCTCATATCGCACACACTATGTGCGCTCCCTTGAATAGCTGTGCGTTTGCGAAAATTAGACTGTGATTTTGACCATCTTTGCTTGGATGGCAGACTACCCAATGTCTTTGTGACAGGCGAGTAATAATTAACCTTGATCTTATTCCAAGTATGTTTTAAATCACTTGATAAGAAGTATGTAATTTTTGTACTCTTATATAAAAAGTTTGAAGGTTCACCCCGACTTTTAAGTCAGTTTGAAATGGAAATATATTCAAGCGCACATGTACATCCGTTATTTCTCTCGTATCGCACACACTATGTGCGCTTCATCCAATAGTTGTGCGTTTGCGAAAATTAGACTGTGATTTTGACCCTCTTTGCTTGGATGGCAGACTACCCAAAGTCTTTGTGACAGGCGAGTCAAAAACAATCCCATTTCGCCATTCTCTTTCTGAAATCACACTGAATAACCATAAGTCATTTGCATAACACGTCGCACTGATTTACATGTACTTAGCCCGCTATACATAGTCCTATAAATTTCCATAAAACAAGTGTGGTGACCTAACTCTTGCTGTTAGCCTTTGTGATTGCGAAAATTCAGCATTTAATTCTGGCTTACATTAGTTTGTTTGTCAACAAAGAATGAACCAATCAAATTTGCAAACAGACGTCACCAACTACTGTGAAATTAATTTCAAAATTCATATATTCACTGGAAAACGTCCTTTAAAAACAACACCCACGTCATGCATGCACCACCGGCTACACTATACTTATTCCCACTAATTGAAATGAGTTCCCATGTTCGTTGACATTTCTTCCTTTGCCGCATATTCTCACACCATATATACTCAAGCTCATATACTATCCCGTCGTCGTCGTCGTCTCATTCACTCTGAATTACTGTGTATGTGGGGATAATGTGTATCTCCCCCCAGAATCATATGCCCTCAAGTACTTACACATCTAACATCAAATCATCCGCCAGCCAACAACTAAGGACATCCAATCCTCCTAGTTCCTGTTTGCATATTATTTTCATTATGCTTCCTCTGCAGCGCAGTCAATGCCACTCTCCCACACTCACTCACACACAGTCGCTTCCTTCGAATCAGTCAAGTAAGTTGCAATCCTATATGACTGGGAAACAAAATGTAAAAAAAAGGACCATGAATATGTATGGCTGGAGCTAGAAATAAGACATACAGTCTCCGTCGTCGCACTAGACTCACATATTTTATCCTCAAAACAAAGCGAACACAAACAGCAATATGTATCCCTAGAACCATGCATGTGAATTTGCGGGCGGATAATGCAAAGGAATTTCTGTTGAATATATTATTTGCATTTAGTAGCGAAAGAACATTTGAATATTTTCCTGTTGCCATCAGTCGTCGTCTGGTTTTTTTCTCCCTAATTATTTATAATGTATAGGTAGAGGTATAGGAAGTTTTTTTTTTTTTTTTAGTGAATAACTTAACCAATCTAGTGCGGATGTGGCGGCAAATGGATGCGGTTCCGTTTCGCCTATGCATATGCATTACAACGGCTCTGCTTTTCAAGTTCGAGTAATTATTCATGCGTAGCTTATCCTTGAATGCATATAAAGACTCAGATAAAGACTCAGATAAAGACACAGATAAAGATGGAGATAACGATAGAGGTAGGGATACAGATAGAGATACAGATAGAGATACTCCCATCGGAGGAGCTGCATCCTTAATTAACATATTTTTCATCTATTTAGCATACAATGGAATTTTTCGCAACGTGACTTTTTCAAACTCTCCTCAGTGTTGACTGGCTGCGCTGCTCTGCGCTGCGCTGCGACTA
This sequence comes from Cheilosia variabilis, assembly GCA_951230905.1. NCBI lineage: Eukaryota > Metazoa > Arthropoda > Insecta > Diptera > Syrphidae > Cheilosia > Cheilosia variabilis. The sequence goes on along the minus strand of OX579678.1, from coordinate 56,311,090 downwards.
CTTGCGGCGGCAATTATCCTTGTCGGGTAAATCCCTGCCTTTGTTGGATTCGCTTAATCACAGAGACATATGGACAGAGTGGTTTTAAATGAGGAAATGCGATTTCTTGTGTATTCGAGAATGCTGCTCAAGGATTCATTTCCTTGGTGTTATTATCGAAAGGGACAAAATAACCGTTAAGGTGCATTACATCACAGTATCACACCAACTCCTACACTCTCCCGTCGTGCATTCTGCTGCACACGCACACATCCTGTTGAGAAATACAAAAAAAAATAAAAAAAATAAAAAAAGAAGGATGTGACATGGGAGTGTGTGTCGCTTTTGAAATGGGAACTGCTTTGCGTTTGCTTTCACAAAATCTCCCCGGGGGACTCTTTAAGCAACCGACGAGATGGCTCCTACACACCCGCATGAATATGGTAAAGGACGCTTTTCGCCTCGTCCCCGATGCTGTTTCTATTTTTTCTGTTTAGTGTGACTCTGGTGGAAACAAAATACAAATTTCGAGAGTTTGTTTCTTTTTTTTTTATATCATTTCCTCCGTCATCCCTTTTTTTACAACCCCTCGGGGGCTCACGAAGAGTGCTGCAGTGGAGAACGGCCGCGCGGTGAAGGGAATCGAATTGTGTTGGTGTGTGTTTGTGGGTATTTGTGTATTTTGCATACATTTCGTAAACTTTTGGTGTAAATCTCGAAAATCCGGTACTTTTTCCAAACATTTTATCTAAACGCCTTCCACACAGCCCCCAGGGGCGGTGAACGTGTTGGCTTTATGTTTCTTTCTTCGGGTTTTCTCGGGTGTGCTCTTTTTTTTCGTTTTTTTTTTTTTCTTCCCTCCTTCTGTTCCTTACCAGCGGTACAAGTGGAGACAAAAAAAATGCTTAGAAATGCTCTGCGTGTATTTAGATGTTACTTTTTATTTACGTCAGTCACAAAAGTAGCTACACTGCTATATGGAGGTTGTGTTTCTTGTTTTTTTTTTTTTTTTCTGCTCTTCACAAAAGGACGAAGGACGTGCTTTATTCTGTATGTGTGTTTCTTTCTGTGAATATTTGTTCTGTGTCCGCCTTCAGTATTCATTTTCGAAATTGCGCTGAAAGTATGTTTCGTCTTTCAGAAAGGTGACAATATGCATGGAATCTTTAGGACATTTCCGTCAGCGTTTGTTATTCATATTTTGCATGGTTTTGTGTGTCCTTTGGAAATGATACTACTTATCCATTAGTCGGATGTAGGTTGGGCATGGTGCTGTTTTGTTCTACAGCTCTGCCACGGACAGGTAATTGAAACACTAGCTAAGTGGTTCGAAGATGTTTAGAAGCTCTGAGTGGAACATTGTCACATGGGCAACTGATTGTTGTGCTCTACTGAGTGCTGTCAAGGTTGCTTTCAAAAGGCCACCCACGCCCATATGGTCGGTCATGAGAATCAATTTGCACAATGAAATTTATGTCCCCGCGGGCAGTAACACATTCCGGCAGTATATATACGCGAACCAATTACATCGTCATTCACTCTTTATGTGCCCATAGTTTATGAATAATCTAGGGGAATTTTTTTACTGCTTCCCCCCCTTAAAAATATAACACTTAGCGACAACGCAATAAACTCTTGATTCGGAAATTTCAACTTGGCAGGTGTCGGAAAATCACTTTATGCCACTCGAAAACTATCAAGCGACCCCATTTAAAAGCGATTTCAAAGGACACGTCGATGGGAGTATTAATTATTCATTCGTGTAGGTATATTCCAATCAGAGCGGCTTTCATTCCACCCTTCAATAAAAGCCCTACATATCATCTCGCTCTTTGCCTATACATGTATAGGATCGGCAACATCATACGAACTACGAACACACGTAAAACCAAAATCGACGTCGAGCTCTACGGTCCACTCTGCCGTAAAATCCTGCTGCCATAAACGCAGAACGAGAGACAAATAAACAAATCTTCCTACAGAATTCTTCCATAAAATCAACATCAAACTGCCAGAGATATACCCCCTACCAAAAATGGCAATGTCAGAATAGCAGGAAACACAACACACACACTCAACGGGGGGAACAACAAATCGAAAGAAATCCTTAAATGCTTCAAACAGACGTATTTCCGAAACGGTTATGTGTACGAATGTAAATGCAACCACTTTGCCGACACATTGGCTTTATTGACGTTTGCGAAATGCGAAATGGTTGTCAGAGGGATATCGGGGAATTGAAAATCCTTAGGGACCTCAGTCTAGTAAATTTCAACGATTTCTTTTCTCAAGTATAAAGGGAGCAAAGAAAAAAATCCCGCGTCCTGTATTATTTTCTTGTACATTTCTTGCCCACGAATTGGAGTTGATTTATGTTCGGCACAAACACTCTGACATACCTATACAGCAGCAGCCGACAGTGGATAGAGGAAAGTAGCACCAGCAATCAATGTTGTGGGGATTTTTCGTTTTCTTTTTTTTTTTTTTGCTGAAAATACCATCACTTTAAATGAAGGCAAAAGAAAAAAAAAAAAAAACACCCAAGCATAAGGAGACGGAGGAGGAAAGAGAAAACCATCCCTTAACCCAGTTTTTCCTTCCCTCCCCTTCTCATTCTGATTTTTTTTTTTCCTGCTGAAAGAAAGGAAAAACCTCTTCAATTTAACTAACGCTCGAGGAAAAGACGCCAAAGGAATGAATATACACCAAACCAGTAAATACAAATTCCGTTACACAACCGAAAAATAGGAAATTGAGAAGACTTGGGGGTGCTGCTGAGAATCAGAATATGGATAAAATCCTTTTCTGTTTCGCTTTGTTTTGTTCTGTCCTTTGCACTTAATTTTACTATACTGCTCAACTATATAGAGGCGCCATTTCGGTGTTTTTCATACACCCACCCCCGATAGGAAACTCTAACCCCCCCCCCCCCCCCCCCCCCCCCCACCTCCACCAGCGATGGGGTGCGATTTATTTCGATTTACAATAATCAGTCTTTATATATATTTCTTTTTTTTGCTTGCGAGGAATTCGTTTCCCTAAATTGAGTGTAGATAGATTGAATGGGGTTATAGTTAGCTTAGGCAGGGTGTAGCCCGAAGAAATTCCTTGTCATTCGTGTAATTTACATTGAAGGGAATTGATTGGAGTGCGCTGTATACACCGTCGATAACGTCAAATGTCAGTTTTGTCACGGTTTTCATTTTTTTTTTTACAATTTAAATTTTGCTCAGGGGATTAAATTTATGGTTTGCCGTTGATAATGCTCTGTGGAAATTTGTAGCAATCGACTGGAGATGGAATGAGTTAATGGTGCTTCATAATGATGTATGGTTTTTAATGGCGTGGTAGGGTTTCTTTCAGAACATTGTAAATAAAAAATGAGAACCTTTTGGTACTTGCGCTGTTTACGTTAGTCATCGAATACGATTTGTGCGCTGAGAGTAGTCTTGGAAGCAGTTGTCATTATTCATTAGTCATGCATGGATATGAAGTTCAATAAGTCTATTAGTTTAAAGCAGCACTTGTTCTTCGGAGAAGAGCTTCTTTAAAAGCTTTAAACTCTGTATTGATCGTTATCCGAATTTTAGCGTCAATGAAACACCGAGGAGGTACCCCAGATGGGGCTGAAAATACTGCAGACGTCACTTTTAAGACGATCTTCACCGAAATAAATAATTCCGCAAAACATATTTTAAGCTTTACAAGCGGAATCTAGTACATTTTTCACAGTTATAAAATCGTGCATTTTCTTAAATCTATCCCCAAAAAGAGCAGCGGACGATCAAACCCTATTACCCCTTAAAAAGGGGGTCAAATATAAAAATTATTGCATCGACTTCGGTGAAGAATATGGGTCCAGCTTTATGTCAATAGATATGCCAAATGTTTCCACCTGAATATATGATCTTAAACATGAAATCTTTTAGTTCAAAATTACAATTCTCTTAAGCAATTTATTGACTCACTGTAAGCTTAGTAGTTAGCCGGCTATAACTTGTATCAATGTCAAAAAGAATGAGGCCCTTCTTGTAGGTCTTTATTAACTTTCTCCATTACGTAGTAAGAGAAAGATATTGCGCCGTACTAATAACAAATTTTAGTCTCGACTTTAAATTTACGGAAGCTCACAATTGCGTAATTTGTACGGAAAGGAAAGCCACTGTGAACTACTAAAATTTTGAGTCGAAACTAAAAATGTTTATTGCTAAGGCCCATTGTATTCGTACAAAATTTCGAGCTCGAGATGTTAATCTGACATTACGATGATAGGCGAACTCAAAAAAGTGGGTCCCAAAATTCTGTCTGTCTGTCTGTCCGTCTGTCCGTCTGTCTGTATGTCCCGAGGCCTAGAGCCTAAGCGGCTGAACGGATTTCGTTCAAACTTCGGATTTAAAGTTTGGGGGCTTACAGTTCGGGGCCGTTTTTTTTTTTGCATGGTAACCTCAATATTAATGGTACTTCCCATACAAAATGTTCATACCAGTTTGATTTGTTCGAAAACGGCTCTAACGATTTCAACCAAAATTGACATTTCAGCTTAAGTAGGTGAGGTTAACATGACTGCATACTTAGTTCTCCGTTGAAAAATCGAATAACGGTACTTTTGAAATTTGGACATATCTCGAAAACGGACCATACGATTGTAACAAAAATACACTCCCAAGGTAATATGGTAATTTCTAACTTAATGGCAAGCTCAGTTTTTCTCCGTATTATGGTAAAATGTTTTTTTTTTGAAAAAATTATTTTTTAAAAATGTAGTTTTCTTTAGTTTACTAGAAAACGGCGATAAGGATTTTCACCAAAATGCTAGCTTAGAGTAAAATTGATGTTTCCAAAATTATTGCGTCCTTCATTTTCAATTCGAATCACCGAAAACGCAAATTTTAAAAACTGTTCATATCTCGAAAATCCCATTTTCGACTTCGATAAAACTTTAAAAACTAAATAATGCTTACATCTCAAACATTCTCGGCTAAATAGTTAAGCAATAGTATTTTTCAAACTAAACATTGCAATATTTGGTACTGTTTTGTTTGCCAAATTTTACAAAACCGCTCTAATTTTGATTTTGATCAAAATACATATTAAAGATAATGTAAGTATTCTTAATAAGATATCGTACTTAGTTTTTCTCAAAAAATTCTAATATTGAAATATTTCTCAAAAATGAGTACCCAAATCTCGATCTGTGTTCAAATTTCTACTGTATATTTTTGAAATAATTACAATGGCCCACTTGCAATGAAAGTAAAATAAAAGCTACGCAAAACTTTTAATAGTATTGAACAGGCACCCTAAAAATAAATCCAACAAATTAATACAATCAGGCAACAGACAACCCAATTCATTTGAACCGAAAATTTTGATGAACGAGAAAGTTACGTTCGACCCAGTCGCGCACTTTATTTTTTTATTATCTCCACAATGAAATGACCCCTCATAGAGGGGGCTAGTTGTGGTGAAAAATGTTGCCCTTCCTATAGGTCTTTCTTTTTTCAATTATCTCCACCAAAGGGGCAATATAACTGAAATGACTCCCCCCATAGAGGGGGCTAGTTGTGGAGAAAAATGCTAAATCTTACTATTTGATGGTAAATAACAAAACAAAACTGTTCTAAAGAGAACCATAGTCACCAATTTGCATTAATCTAATACAGTATTGTGACCCCTAGACACTTGTTGAATTTTGAAAAGTCGGCTTCCGAAAAAAGGGTCAGGTTTAGGGGGCCAGTTGTGGGGAGAAATTCTGCATGGATATGAGGTCGGTTTTTACACCGCATTTTAATCTACTGGGAGTTTTCTGCTTCATTGTGAATGTGTCCCCGAGCTTAAATTGAAATTTAAATGACTACGCAGTAAAATTAAATTTGTTGAAAAATACAGTTTTGTCTTGTTTTTTTTTAAATAAAAGTAAAACCTTACTAAATTCCCTAGAACTGATTGATTGGCTTTAAAAATACCAGAAAAATACCTAAACACGTTTGAAATTTTGTGAAGCACCGAATATCTGATTGTACCGCTTTTGAATAAAAACTCACGTTTCATCATCAAAGGTGGTTGGTTAAAAAACTTGACATTCCATTCCACTCTACAGGCTCTCAAATTAAAGTGTCAGTGTCAATGTGCTTCAATTTGAAAGCCACTCTCGACCTAAATTATAAAAAGCACAGTTTGCATGCCCTCGCATGTACAAAAATGCATCATTAATTAGATCTACGCTAGCTACCTTCACAAGGACCTCTCTGGGCTCACCCTCAGCACTGTGTAAGAAATAAAAGAAGAGATCACATACACATAGCACATCCCATCCTTAGCCAGACGGCGACGGCCACATACCTGCCGAGATCTTTCGCACGAGTGTCGTCTCTATGCCTCGTTTACGTCTTTGGGGAATTAAATGTTTCTAAAGATATTTCGACCACATAATCCAAGAAGGGAGATGGATACTCATACCCATTGCTACACAAACCTAAGTAAGTGGAACAAATTAACCCAAATTAGACATGCGGTGTCAAGGTCTATCAATCTAAGTCAAAATGATATTTGGCTGCGAGACACAAGTACTCGTACACATCCCTCTTTGTGTATATGCATCGAAACAGATATTCTTGCTCTTCCCGCCGGAGATGATGGGATAAGCCGACCATCTTTTGGAATGCGTATGTCTGATGTTATTCGGTTTATGTGGCTTTTATTTTATGATTCATTCTGCTCACCCCCATCCGGGCATATTTGTGCGCGCACGTTTGCCAAAAAAGGGATGAAATTTATTGAAATTAATTAAGGGTAATAAATGAAATTGTGGCTAACGGCTGCTGCTTCACTGATTGTAATTATGTAACACGAGTAATGAGCAACAGCAACAAACAAAAAAACCCAATTACAACAACAGAACTTAATTAATGTTGCGCATCAGCTGTTTGTTAAAAATTGTACACTTCTGCTGCGGCCGCACGTGCAGCGGTGTGTAATTTCATTAAATGTCACATAAGATCGTCAGTGGGTGATAAGTTTTACGGTCGACCTTATCAGCGCGTAAGTCATGGGACATTTTGAGCACGCAAACCAGCAGCTCAGATAGGAATCGACTTCCATCGATGGGGTATAATTTTGTAACTAAATAGTTTCGGCGTGCGTGGATAAAAGGCTTGCTGCCTCTTAATGCCAATAACGGTGTGTCCAAAACAAACATAAAACTTGAAGTTTATGGACATGGCTAAGCCATGTCAATAATGGGGATAACAAAGTTTTAAATTATTAAGTGTATCTTCCAGCAACCCTGTCGTTAGGTTCAAGGTACATATATCGACTGGGGATATAGCCTTTGTATATCCCCATGCCGGGGTCATGTTTTACTAAAGATTAAGAAGTCAAACAAAGTCCTCTCTGGGGCTGAACGCATATCCTTGCGCGTGTGTGTGTTTGTGCTTTGCAGGAGCAATATAATTAGCATACATATTTTAAAATGTCGTTTAGTACAATGTCCTTTGTCCTAGCCAGCGATACATTGTTGCCGGGCCTCATTAAAGCCCAAATCCTGAAACCGCCCCGACCACACTTTGTCACAGAGAGAAAGAGAGAGAGAGTGAGAGAGGGGGAGCGGGGGAGCGGGAGCCCCGCACCCTAAAGCAAAATCTGAATAAAGGACCTATTGGCCTCGATATGATGCTGTTCTATGAGATTTGTAAAGCCAAAGGAGAGAAATCTCTTCGACGGTGACGAAAGCACGCAAGCGATGAAACACTTTTCCTTTTGGTGGAAACGAGGTCAACAAGAAACTTTTCCATGAATACTTTACTCGGTTTGATTGTATATATAGTTGTGTACGACGTCCTATTCTGTGGGCGAAAGATTGGCGGCTCTGCCTCCTTAAAAGACACAACATCCACTTATAAATTCTCATCGAGATTTTCCAACCAGCTATATAATACTGATGCTCCTGCTGCCACTGATGATGATGATTACTCTGCTGTAAGTATAGGTACACCAGTGACAGTTCGCTTGGTGTGTCTTTCAAACTCGTGTCAATATGTTTATTTAGGCATTTTACACAAGAAGTTTACTCTTGTGCGGGTTAGGTTAAGTTTGTGTTAAGCATCTTCAAATCTGATCGTTTGGGGTTGTCCCTAGTGAATGTACGTATATATATAGGGATTCAGGAGCAAAGCAGTACTTATTTAAAATGTTGAGATTAAAATCTACCGGGCGGAAAATACTCGTCGTTGGAGCCAATATTGACAGTTGCCCCACAGCATACAAAGACGATTAATTTCGGAACGAAAAATTAGTTTTCGGTATATGGTCCACTTTGCTAAGTAGCTTCCTTTTGAATATTCCCCAGTTGTAAATAAATCTAAGGGAGGGGCATTACTGACATGGATGACATGTATTTTGTAGAGTTTTCAAACAAGTGACATTTATGACAGTGGTTGTTCGTACTGTTCGCTTTTTGTAGTAGTTTATCGCGTTTTAAAATCAAGCTCTGAAGGGCTGTCAAATAATAGAAAAAAATCACCACAAGTAAACTTGAACCCGTTCCCAGCTAAGGACTAAAGAAACGATTCTATGAAATATTGTACTAGAACATTCGATCAGTAATTTCTATATTTTTTTTTTAATTATTTGGCTGCATATACTTCTTTTCATCGAGTATGCATAACCTTTTCGCATTTTTATCCACTTGTCAGATAGTATTTTCTAAATTTTGTAATGGAACGAACCAATGCATTCGTTACTTTACTAATTCGCTCGTTTCTCGTATATTTTTTCAATCATTTGGCTGCATATACTTCTTTTCATCGAATATGCATAACCTTTTCGTATTTTTATCCACTTGTCAGATAGTATTTTCTGAATTTTGTAATGGAACGAACCAATGCATTCGTTACTTTACTAATTCGCTCGTTTCTCGTATATTATTTCAATCATTTGGCTGCATATACTTCTTTTCATCGAATATGCATAACCTTTTCGCATTTTTATCCACTTGTCAGATAGTATTTTCTGAATTTTGTAATAGAACGAACCAATTCATTCGTTAATTTAATAATTCGCTCGTTTTCTGACAGTTTTGCTGAGAGTTTAATTTTAATCTAATTTTAATCTGCACTCCAGAATGTAAAAAATTAAATGCGATATTCGCAAGGGTGAAATCAGGTCGCATTCATAGATGGGCTCTATATTTTTTGATATGATAATAGATGGACTCACAATTTTTACTTTGACACCTTTCTAAATACCTATTTCGTAATTTTTGAAATTTGAAACCCGGAATAAATCCAAAGAAAAGAGAATACGACACTCGTTGTTGAACTCGTTGTTATAAATCAAATATTGATTTGGTTCGCTATTTCAAACCTAGATCGAAATTTCGAATTTCGCGCTCAATGGCTTAGAATTCGACGAAACAGAATAAAATGAAGTATGAAATACAAGTAACGAGTAGTGGGCAATGAAGCAGTATGCATCAATAAAGATAAATCAACAGTAACGAGTAGCCTGTATCGAGCTTTTTGAGCTCATATTTGTTGTCAAAGAGACAACAAAAATAGGAATTATATTTTATATGCTAAGGACATTGCCCCTGATAATTTAGAGAATCGAAGGGTATATAGGGCCCACCTTAGTGTCATACAACCGCGACCCTTACAATGGGCAGTCAGGGCAGTTAAAAATGGATGCACATAATCAAAAAAAAATTAGTTTCCCTTCGTGAAAAATGTGAAAAGTCGAATAGCCAAAGTAACGAGTAGAGGGAACGGTAGACTACGTGGCTTCACAAAGTCTTAAAATCCATTTGACTATCAACTACATTATGTTGACACCCAAAAACCCCATCGGTTGACACAATTAAGCCGTTAACTCTATAATCTTTAAGATCTCTTCAAAACTGTCAAAATGCGCTTTCTGCTAAATCCATAAATGCTTTCGCAATATGCGTATGCCCATTTACGCTCCATGAATGCACTCCCTTAGGCCTCACAATGTCCAACCGATATACCGCCGTATCGTAAGGTGATAATCATATTTTAGAAAGCCTCGGACCATCAATTTATTCGCATGTAGGGAAAGTTGATGCAGAATCAAACAAGGACACCACCGCACCATGCACCGAGGCTCTAGAAGCTCCCTCAAAAACAAAGGTGCTCTCCGCTATAGTTAGAACTGCGAAACTATACTATCGCTCGTCGATAAACCACCATCACCACCGTAACCATTCTCGGTCACGTTGTTATGCAAATTGAAATAATATTATAATAGACACTTCATGTGCGTGCCTGGGTGTCTCGCTATGTGAACCGTCGGATGCTGCTGTTGCATTCTCTTGTTTCTATTGACTCTATGTCTCTCTGGGGCTCAGGCTCCATTACAATTTACGCATAAATCGTAAACTGTTCAAATAAACGGGCCAAAAGAGAGCGAGATAGCCAGTTTACCATATAGATATAGACTGTATGCGGCTGTATACTCATTTGCATACTAATGCTGCATCGCATTTGATAGAGAGCAGCCAAATGCATTATTAATATTCTCCAGGCTTGTGTCTGTCGTTATGGAGCCTGCACTCATTTTTGGTATTTCGGTATTCTACAAAGGGTTGTGTGACGGAATAATTGTGTTAAGGGGTCTAATGCGACATTTAGATGCGTGTCATCGGGCTTAGTAAATGATTTTTCGAGGTTCCAAATAAACGTGTTCGATTGGCTTCGAAATGGGGATAGATTTTTGGCTCTTTTTCGGATGTTCGACAGTTTCAAATGCATTTTTCCTAGTTTGGGGTAATTTTTCAGAAGGCTGTACCGACTCTTTCACGCTCATTTTATGACAGATGTTGTTGTGAACTTGTGACTGTCAGATTCTATTCACATTCCCCACACCCAGAACTCGTTCCACAAACTAGCGAATAAAAAAGCACTTGTACTAGCGCTTTTGAACACAAATTCAATTGGAAAAATGAAAACTGACAGCTCAAACTTGCAAATTTATGCAAATATTCGCTCGCTCAAAGTCCGCTGTCATTGAAATAAGGGCCAATCGAACAAAATTCTTCACAGTTTAGCGTACAAATTGAAAAACCCTGCCAATATGAGAATACAAATTGTGATTCAAAAAGTAGAAATTGTTAAACTGTCAATTTCTACTTTTTGATTCACAGTTTGTGTTCTCATATTGACAGGGTTTTTTTAATTTGTGCTCTAAACTGTCAAGAATTTTGCAGAGCTGCAGAATTTCTGTGACCCAGCAAATTTGTCTGAGTAAATAAAATGTCAAAGTCTACACGCAGAAAAATCACTTATTTATAATTAACCAACTTTCGGTTAAAAACTACGAAGTAATACTCCTACAGAGTTATTGGTTTACAAATAAACGATTCAACTTTTTTAAGGAAACTGGGTTGAAAATATATTCGATTTTTTAATTTCCTGCAAATTTTCTCGTTCGTTAATAACAAACTAGCTCTTTAGCTTTTAACTAACTGGTTGATATTAATCAAGAAACTTGATTGATAACAACTAATAAAGTGAGTTTTTTAACAGTATGCATTTAACATTTTCATCTCTGTAGATTTTAACAACGAATACTCGTTTTTTTCTCAACAGAGACTTAGTTAATTTTAATCCATTTTTTTTTTAACCGAGCAAAAATTGCACTCGGTTAGAGCTAATTTTTTAGCGAGTGTACGAATAGTCGCAAATGGATTTTATATGAAAGGTGATTTAGTGAAAAATATTGTCGTCAAACTGGCAGCCATTTTGGAACTCACTTCTTTTACTTTTGACAACCAAAAATTGGTTGTTAGCCATTATCGCTTTTTTACATATTGTACTAGATTTCCCTTGAACGTATAAACTACATTCGTCTCTAACGTCACTTTTACTACGGCAGTTATACAATCAAAAAGTTAGAAATTCTAAAACAGCAGAGGAAGCCCTCTGTAAACGGCAACAGACAAGAACTGAAAACTTGATCAGCAACGCTGAGCTGTTAGGCTTCTACAATTCTACAATTTTGAGGGTTTTTAGTGGCTACAAATTGGTCTATGAAACTAAGGCGGCTGACGACAAATGCATCTTGGGGCGCTGTACCTGAAGCTGGGTATATTGAATCTGTTCAGACTCTAGCCTTGACCCTAAAATGTTTGACGTCTACTGCGTTGTCTGTTGCCGTACTCAAAAGGATATACCGATTTAAAATTGAACATTCATTCCGGCTGAATCCTATTCAATAAGGCGAAATTCCCCCGAGTGTCCTGTTCAATCAATTTATGACATTTTGCCCACCCTCAATATTTATCGATACTCGCCCTATACCCATGCGATTGTACGGTAGGTATATACGGTGTGATTGGGTTATTCCATCTGTGCATACCAATGCGGTTGGGGTTTTTCATATATAGCATCAACAATTTATATCCATCTACAACCCCTGTTCATATAGCATGCATGCTTGAGAGGGCACCCAACACAAATTTCTTCACGTATCCTGGATAAACCGCAAAATATGCAAATTGCAATTTGCACAATTCCAGATGCTCAAGTAGTGCTGCTGCTGCGGCTCGGTCATGGGATGCTGGGAGGAGTCCTGAATTTGTTATTGTTTGGCCAGAACATCACTGAACATCATCACGATTTACATCCGTCCGTCCATCAAATTAACAGACAATTATCGTATTTATAGGCACACATTCATTAACGATTGGTCACTCACTGACCGGCTCCTCTGTTGGCTACTCAACAAGGATGCGTACACACAACGCACTCGTGTGAGATATAGAGACACAGAGATAGTCAAATCTGCATAATGCAACATGCTATAACTTACAATGCAATTTAAGCAAAACAACAACTGCGTACGGTGTTTAGGCCCACTTGCTGACATTTAATAATATTTGCATAGGCAAGTGTGTATAGAATTTCGATTTTCGCCCAAGGATATGATGCGTTCATTTCTATAGAGTGGACCATACGCACCAACTTGGATCCGTTTATCTATCTCCAAGTCGTCTTGTAACTTAATTCGGTGTTTATCTCGTTGCCAGTAAAACTCCAGCTTAACCCCAACTAACCTGGATGTCATATCGGTTCTACTGAATCGTTTGCAACTGCTCCGAGCAAGGGTTATTTGTCCGTCAGGAGATCGTTTTTCAGCTGCTTTCATCTTTTCTTTTATCTACTTAGCCAACTCCCTGTTAAATACGTGTATCCTTATTAATTTCTCCCCTTTAACATTGATTTCTCTACGTGCCGCTCATTGTGTTCACATTTTCATGTCAACATCGATGGGATATCAATTCTCTCCGTTCCACCGATGAATGATGAAAAGAAGCACGATATAGAGGCGAACAGGCAGAAACAAAATAAAAAACAAGGACTTGCTTCTTTCATCATCAACATCATCATCCATTCGAGAAAGGACCACCCGCGTTGGCGGACACACTGTCATTTATATCCATCTCTGGGACCCATCTCCATTCATCCAAAGCAAAACCAACCGCCACTGCAACTGCTTATACCAGTCCTGGTATCTACCAACCAGCAGAAAAGCGAGTCTTCCACCTTCAAACCCCAGAAGATTGGTATCACATTTCCAATATAATCTCATATTAAAATCCATGAAAGAGTACAGAGAAATGAAAAAAAAGAAAAAAACACGAACGAACCCCAACCCAAACAGAGAAGAAGAAAAGGCAAAGAACGAACGGTGTGGACGATTGCATTCCTTGTAATCATTATGATGAGGACAACGATGACGATGGACGAACGACCGACGCTGATGGTCTTCGTAGTTCAAAAGGAAAACCTCTTTTCGCATACAAAAGTGAATACGAACTCTGTGGAGGAAAATTCTTAGAACGACCAGATCCAGACCACAGTGCATTATGCTTTCTGATCCTTAACGGATAAATGAAACCCCAAAGGCGGACCTATGGCCAGGTCACTTGATACGAACGCGAAACTTTTCAGCACAAAGTAGTCGCGCACCGAGTTCTGAGTAGGCTTACAGGTTAGATTTTCGGGTCAGATTGCCAACGAATGAACTGTACGAGTGTATACCGCATCACATTCTATTCATAAGCCACAAAGGAAATAGATTTATTTTCTCGCAATCAATTTGAATAGATTTAAATAGTCCTTACTTACTACACACAACCGTAAAACATTCATTCATTCAATTTTTCTTCCTGAAAGGTCATGCAAGAATTAATGACTGTATCCGGATGAAAATAGAACCGTCACCGTTTATAGTCAGTATGTAGTACCACTCACCCCCCACATATATGATGACTGGATGAACTTCTCGACGAGGCTATCAAACGTGATTCCTTGCACGAAAACCTACACATACCTTTTCTAAAATAATATAAAGTCATGCGAGCTAAAAGGGTTATTTTTACGTGTATACTATAAAATATTTACGTTTTCTATTTAAGGAAGAAAACTAATGAAAATGCAAATGTGCATACCTACAGCAACAACAACTGTTGTGCAATAAAACGAACAGTCATATGCATAAAGAACAAAAAGAACAAAAAGAACAAAAAGAACAAAAAGACCGAAAAGGAGTAAGAAAAAAGGTGCAGCAAAACGAGACCATTTTAATTTATTGCCGCATGACTGCGTTCAGTAGTCATATAGCAAATGTCAGATACTGATTTTGACATATTAGATTAGGAACTAAAGTCGTATTGTAGTTTTTTTTTTTTTTGCCATAATATTTACTCCTTAGGGAGGTAAAAGTGAGCGATGACGCTAGTTTTAGTCGAATGCGTCAGAGGGTTCGAAGTGTCGATTAGGCTGTGAGAGCAGTTCGTGGCGGTGGCGTGGCGAATTAGGCGCAGACAATCTTTGAAATGGGTTCCGAGTCGATTTTAATGGTCGCGTTCAGTTGAACGTCAGACTCATTTCAAAAGAAAGTGACATCTAACCCGTGACAGAATTTCTTTTTTGTTTCGTGTTAAATAGAGCTAACTCCGACAGCTCGTTTACGAATGCAGCGATTCCGCACCAGTTCTCAATCTAGCGCAAAATTATTCGCTAGATTAGGAAAAAAAAAAAAACGACCTGTAAGAGAGTTTGAAAAGGCAAACAGAAGTGGATGTGAAATTTGTCCACAAAAATAAAGGGTTTTCCAATAAGAGGTGTTATTTTGGTATTCAAAGAAAAATGTAATTTTTTGAGATAAATGATCGGATGTTTATTTTATAATAAAGAGGAAGGTATGCCGTTAATAATGAAAAACAACATCAGCCAAATGGCCACCACGAGCACGCATACAGGACCATATCCTTTTCATGAAATTTTCCATAGCCAAATCGCAAAGTGGCTGCCCTATGTCCTCGATAGCCTCACGAATTTTATCTTTGAGGTCTTGAATCGACGCTGGGCTGTTGGCGTAGACCTTATCTTTCACGTGGTCCCAAAGGAAGAAGTCGCAAGGTGTTAAATCACAAGATCGCGGTGGCCAATTGTGATCACCTCTTCGAGAGATAACACGGTCCGGAAACTTTTCCCGTAAAAGATCAATAGTTTCGTTGCTTGTGTGGCACGTAGCGCCGTCTTGTTGAAAGTAAACTTTGTCCAGATCAATACCATCCAACTTCGACCATAAAAAATCATTAATCAAAAAATGCTTTAGTTTTGCGAACTGTGACTGCAAGATTTTCACCATTTTTGTAGTGAATTTTAATAATTTCAATGCGTTGTTGAAGCGTGCATCGTTCCATTTTTAATAATGGCGTAGTTTCTACTTGTCAAATGTCAAAGAATAAAAACTTCAAAAGTGACAGCTACCGAAATAGCGGGTCATTCACAATAACACCTGTTATTGGAAAACCCTTTAGAAAATAACAGAATTATTTATAAACGTATTATAAAGAGTGTATAAAGTTATGCACGCTCTAAAATGCCTCTAAACGCATAAACCTTATTTATAAAAAAATTTCAACGTTGTATAGAGCTTGTATTTATAAGCTAAACGCGCTTGGACGTTGTTTAGTGTCTGTATAGAGGTGGAATAGTATCGAAATGTCATTTTGACTTAAAAAATCTGTCACATTTTATTTTAAATTAAAACAAAAATAAATTGGATAGATTGAACCGACATTTTTATTTTAAATTTTCAAGACTCTACAAGTGTCCTCGATAGGAAATATGTGCAGAAATGAGATATTTCAGATTGTTTTAAAAATTCGTTTTAATTTGCATAAGACAACCGTTTCTTAGGAGTCCCAAATCATCCTTTTTTTATATTTCAATTTTTTAATTGATTTTCCTATTTGGATTTGAATTTTGCATTTCTCACAAGCTACTTAGTTTTTTTTAATCTTTTCGGACAGATAAAGGTAATAGATTTCTCCTTTTCAGTACCTTTTTTTGACGCAAGCCCTGTATAACTAGTATGCATGGAAAAATGTTTTATAAATAAGAATTTTTATAAACTGCATAACTATACAGGTGCTAAGGAGCGTATAGAAAATTCGAATAAATAAGGCTGTAAGTGATATATAAATGTTAAATTATATTTTCGCTTGTTTAAATGTAATACGTTTATTTTTCGGAATCAAAGGTAACATAAGAAAAACTGAGTGTCATTCTTTTGACGTCTGACGGTTAATAAAACGGGGCCAATTTTCATTTGAAATTTATTTTAAATCACGATTGTGAATTGTGTGGAATACTTCACCAATGTGGGCTGTCAAATTCAAGTCCTAAAACACCCAGCAATATGTGTCACATAAAACGACTGTTCACAGAGACAATTTGTCAGGTTTAAAGTGACATTTGAAATGATTGTTGCAACAACGAAAAGTGGGCATCATAGACAAACCATACTGAGATCCCCAGCTCACAATCCTCTTGCCGCTGGCCTCCTCAATTTTTTTTTCAAGTTGCACCATTTTGAATACCTATCTGTGTTATGTCAAAAAAGAATCCGTGTGACATGCAAAAACATACAAAAACCACAAAAATAAATGCTGCCAACCGCGTGAAAGCGTTCGGGAATACCATATTTTTATATTACTGAATGCCATTGGTTAGTTCTTATAAATTGTTAAAAGGCGAATAATTTGATTTGTTTGGTTAGCAAAACTATCTAAAATATATGTTTTATATACTCGAAACATATTAGGACAAACAAGGTTGTGTATTTGCCGCCTTTGGATATCATTAACTTCGATTTCGTGTGTAAATTTTTCTTAAATAATGAAGAAAATTTGCTCAAAATGTTTTTATTTTTCCTCAACTAATCTACATTGTTAATTTTTCATGAATATTTTAAGCAAATGTACATTTATTCCTAAAAAAACGAATAATTTCAAATTTAACGGATAAAATTCTATGAACTCTGCCAGCAACTTTGCCTACAGCGGAAGTGTCTCATATTTTCTGGGAGTGTGTTGGTGAGCCGGAATTTTTGAAGTTTCGTGACATTTGTCAATACGAATTTCTATGTAACAATGCTAGCGCACCAAATCGTGACCACTCCGTAAAAATATAGCTTGTAGGCTAAGTAACGGGAAATCAGCCGGAGTTGGTGGTCCCAGTATTGTCTCTGGTGGGCACATTCAGCACTCGTAGATAGGTCTACTTTATATGAATAGAATTTTCTGCAGAAGAATGCTTGACACAAGCAATTTAACCAATTGTCATTTTTGACATAAATTTCACTACAAAGAGGTTGAAAGTCGACTTTCCATTCCGAAAATCCAACTTTGGAGTGTATTTCCGATGGTTCAAAGCTATATTTCACGAATAGGTAAATCAAAACGATGCTTAAGTGTCAGAATCATATAACCTCAAACTGGACAGAGTCCTCAAGTTGTAACGAAAGGCAGGCTACGTCACAAAACCATTTCTTTAGACGATTCGATAATTGAACCTCTCTCTGTCTTTTGGTAGCGAATGTGCAAAACAATTATCCAAAAACAAAAAAAAGTGCCTTACTTTAGGCGCAAGGAAAAAACCTCTGCCTGGCTCTTTAAGTGTTAAAATATATAAAAAAAAAGCAACTGCTAAAAACCATCTTTTTATGCAAGCAACTCTGCGAGAAGAACTGTCTTCAACAACTGTCACTTTCATTCGCCTACAATTATAAAATATTAATAATAAATAAATAAATAAATAAATAGTTGGCGCAACAGGTCTGTAGGGACCCTAGGCCTAGCTTGTCACAACCATTCGTTTGTGTGAGTTTTTAATTTTTGGGACGAATGGAAGGGATCTACAATTTTATGCCGGGTCCAAACGGCTAATTGAGCAGCTCCTTCATGAAAGTTATACTCTCGGATGTTTGTCAGACGTTCGCGAGAGGTGGCGCAGTGGAAAAAAACCATAAGTTGGAATTTGGGTTTTTTCGGGATTCGAACCTGGGACCCCTCGCTTAGTAGTCCAACACACTAACCACTAAGCCACTGCGCCTATAAAATATTAATATTTAAGATAAATTCCAGCGAATAGTAATAGTAATCTCACAAAGACCGAAAGGATAACCGCCCCCATTCGTCTAATTGTATTATAATTCCGCCACAGCTTCATATCCGAGCAGAGAAAACCACCACTCAGCTTAACTCCATTACCATCAACTTAATCGCAAAATAAAAATACCATTAATCAAGTAAAGTCCACACGCACAAAACAACAAAACAAAAAAAAAAAAAATGGAAAAAAGTCAGAAAAAACATAGTCGCTCCCAGATTCTGTGTGCGTGGTGTATGTCGGTCTGCTCTCCTTTTTTGCTGACACATAATTACAAATTAATCAGAAATTCTGGCTTACCACTAGCCAAAGTCAGAGATGGCATCAAAATGCGGGCCTTTAGCGCCATTTCATGTACAGACGTATGAATGTCGCTTCCTGGTGCGTTACATGGGTAATGTAATTCTAATGATGAAAAGAAAGGGGATTGGATGAATCTCGTTTTTTTTTTTTTTTGGTTAGTCTGAATGACTTTAGTTAATTCAGCATTTTTGGTATACTATATATTCCGACAAGAAAAAAAAAAAAAACCAACCCCAGTCTAAGAAGGGATGATAGACGGACAATCTATATCCATGAACATGTATATTTTTGTCGGGATGGAAAGAAGTCAGAAATAGAAAGATGAAAACTTGGAAACGGAATTTCCTATTTTAATTACACAATTTCAGCGGAAGTAGCTGTTGCTCTTGCTGGGTCTTGTGTTCTCGTGCCTGCAACTGTAGATAAAACGAAGCTGATGATTGGTAGACGAACTGTAGGGTGGCACTACTGAATTGTGTGATTAAAAAATACGTAAAAAAAAAAATATATACACCAATTACTTTTTTTGCTGTTGGTCTTAGGAATAGATAAAGGAACTCATTGAAGAGGAGAAATTTGAATCAACGGGGGTAATGAAATTTGAATTTGTTTAATTGAGGAGCACATTCATTGGGAATTTCATAAACAGTTTTGTTCGTTGTTGTTTGCTTTTATCAGTTTCTGATTTAATTTTAAAAAATTTCAATTGCCGATTAGATCATGCCAGAGTTCACTACCTCAAAGTAGGCCACTTATAATAAGAAATCTATATATTCAGTAAGTGACGTGATGAGCTTCAATGTCAAACGCGATATTGAATGTGAGTAAAATTTTACTCATTTTTTTTTTAATCATTTCTGTTTATTACGAAAAGAGGGCATAATTTTCATGCTGAAGGTGCCCTTTTCTGTTCAAATCCAAACCCAATTTAAATACCGCAAAAATGCAATTTTATTCAACACAAAAACCTATCCACCTACGTCCTACATATTCTCGATTTAATTGCTGATTTGATATCCCATTAACTGACCCATTTAAAAGCAACCGCCTGGGGATGTCAATTATAAAAAATTATCTGCAAACCAAATAAGGATTTAAGTGTTTTCATTTTATTGATTCCCTTGCATATTTCTGCTTTTAATCATAAAATATAATTACGTCCCTCTATAGAGTATGTCATGGTTGGCCACAGAAATACGTCAATAATTATATGTTCACCCGTCCATAGGACATGATACATATTTTGACAGCCTTTATTTTCCATTTCCAGTGTGTTACTAAAAATCTGACGTTTGTCTGTAATTAATCAGGCAAAAGCGATTAAATTAATTGAGTTTGAACTCACACCATTCATGGCCAATATTCAAGACAACGATTGTAGTTACAGCCCAAGCTGTTTGACAGAAGTCAGTAGAATTGGGCACGTTCAAAAATCTAGTAAGTCGACCAGAATGAACTAGTACCCTGAACGCAAAAACTAGCACGGCCGGTAACGTCACTTTTTCTACATCAACTTAGTCCACAGTCACGAAGTTCTTGACTAGATTCGTCGGCTACCCCTCCATAAACGTCAACTGAAAACGCTGTTCATGTGACCGATCCATGCCAATCAGAACTGAGACACATCGTACAGCCAGCTGTCAGACTTACTAAGCTAGAAAGTCCCAGAAAAAGCCGCCATTGCAAGACGTACACAAAAATACCTAGTTTACATAGAAAGTAAAACAAAAAAAGCAACGGTCGGCGGTTTGGGAACTAATGTCCTTTTCGATTTGGCTTTTCAGATTTTGATCTGAGATTTCAGATTTCTGCTGCCAAATCGAACATGAAATCCGAATTGTATTCTTGTTTGTATTGAGTTGCCCGCAAACAATTTTTTTCACTTGTACTGGAAATCCATTTCAATTGATTTTTACATATTTATAACAACGCATTTCAAAATAATTTAATATAAAGAATCGTTTTCATACTCGAAAAATTAATAATTCAGTTAAAAAAGCAATCCTTCCAACGATAAACAGTTGGTATCCGCCAGCTGTGTGTCATACACATTGGTATTAGTGAAAGTATGTGTGAAATCTGAGAAAATATCGAGATTTCTGTAAAGAGAGTCAGATCAAAAAAAAGATTGATTTGTTTGGCAAATCGCACATGAAAAACAATCTCAATCAAAAAAAAATTGATTTTTTCTCAAAAAAATTGATCTTTTTGCCAAATCGAAAACGACATAAGACTTCTGTCTAAAATAGATAAGTTCGTTGTTCGACTCTTTAAATTAGTAAACGTCATTCCAAAGTATAACAGTCCTATAGCACACTATTCCTACGTTTGATTTCAAATAATTGTAACCACCTTCCCGTATGTCATTTCATCGCATGCAATTATCGAATTTTTTTAGGATTATGCACAATTAAGTGCTGCTGAGGCTATAAAAATGCATGAACAACAAAATATTAACGCATTTACGAAGAAGAAAAAAACGGTAATTGCATGGCGCAAATTGAAATGACGCGCACATACAAATACGCTGCAGAATTACGCCTGATTTGACAGCAGATAACTACCTTTCAGGTTAATAAATATTCAATGAATGTTTATAATATTTAATTTTATTTTTTACACTCGCACAATTTCGCTTAACTTAATAGCCTGTCTGTTATTGTTTTTTTCTTTTTTTTTTTTGTGTAATATGCAAAATTGACATAAATATAATCGGCAACCACCGATTTTGGATTTGCGTATGCGGAAATTTAGAGAAGCGTAAATTCTGCGGCTGAAATGCTTCAGTTCATTAAATTTCTCCCATCAATTCGATTTATTACATTTTGCGAGATAATTATCTCTAACGCACCCATAATTAAGCTCCCGTCACATGTAATTATCATGTAATGTCAAGTATAGAAGTAGTGCTGTGTTAGGGGAATAACAGTTAATCGCGCTATCACGTTCTATTTTGACAGGAAATTAAAAAAAAAAACACACACCGACTGGAATGTCTGGAGATGTGACAATTGTTGTACAACTATAGCCACAAATCATTGTGCACTTGTAAAAGCGAATTGTATTGAAATTTAAGAAATGGTAATGGCGCCACCCGTCAAACAAGAGAGAAATCATTAATTTCAATTATTTCCAATCCGTGAGCTTGGATATATTTATATGCGTTCGATATTTATAATGATAATTCGCCGAGCTGGTCGTTTTTTTTTACCTCGTGTGCTGTATCGAGGATTAACAACCAGGAGGGCACTGCACACGCGAAGTACATATACATATAAATGTGGGATCATGTATTTTATTGCAGGAAAATAAAGAACGAAATTAAATTGAGCCCTTTACTCAAGTCCTGTCCCGGAGCATAAATTGGGACAGAGTAAAGTTCTGTACATATACTTCAGTTCATTTGGCAGATCAGATAAAGAGGGAGCAGACAAAATGAACAACAAGTTGCGAGTAATGTTGAAAATTATAAAATTTTAACTGGACTCAGGAGGCACCTACCCATATCTGTGCGCTGGGTCTGGCCTGCCGAATCTGCTACGCCACATTATACACCCATGTTAATTTATATCGAATCCAAAATGTAATTACATTAAGTAATTGATGAATATATATGGGATGTCAATGAAACGAGCAGAGCCGAATGCTGCCCGACTCCATATGGCCTGATGATAGGCTTTATGAATTTCCTTCCTATTCTTATTCCGCTGCCCGGTATTCCATATTATGATGATGATTGAAGTGGTGGGGCCAGCGCACGGCACGGTTCAATAATCCACGAATATTTCATAGAAACACTCCATTTCGTGTTTATCTTCTGTCAGTCAGATATACCTATATGAAACATCCGCTGATGTCAAATAATTCTGTTGCTTCTGCTTTTGTCAGGGATAAATTTCATTTCCGGATGTCATTGCAGGGATGTCATGTAATAAAAAAAATGTCACTGCCATTTATTATTCATTTTAATGTGTCATGTTAATTGCAAATAATATCTGATTGTCGTAGGTGTATCGTGTAGTTGATGTATAATTTTTTGTTTGTTTATTGATTTTCATAAATATGTCAGGCAAACACCATCAGCATCATGTTTGACATTCATTGTGACATGTTTTACTGTCTTCTTTTTGGGATGGTGAAATATTAACCTTTATATTAAAGTATGTAGTATTCATCCACAAAATGAACAGAAATAACAGTTCTGAAATCCGTTTTGTATGCACCTGTCGACTCGTTATATT
Organism: Cheilosia variabilis; assembly: GCA_951230905.1. NCBI lineage: Eukaryota > Metazoa > Arthropoda > Insecta > Diptera > Syrphidae > Cheilosia > Cheilosia variabilis. Next base: position 56,288,085 of record OX579678.1, on the reverse strand, counting down.
TGACAGATTAATCAAGTAGTTTCATGTGAAATAGCGTTCTTTTGCGTAGACGGACTAAATCTAATGCAATTGCACAACGACTTCCACGTTTTCCGTAAAAAATGAAAGAAAACGAGAAGATTAGCAAAATAACGAGTAACGAGTAATTCCCGTCTGCAGCCAAAACATTTTACAGAATTTGTTGGGGTCATGTACAGATTTGTCAAATGCCAAATCTAATGCAATTGCACAACGACTTCCACGTTTTCCGTAAAAAATGAAAGAAAACGAGAAGATTAGCAAAATAACGAGTAAATGAAATAGCCTTCTTTTGCATAGGAGGACCAAATCGAGTGCAATTGCATAAAGACTTCCACGTTTTCCGTAAAAAATGAAAGAAAACGAGAAGATTAGAAAAATGACGAGCAACGAGTAATTCCCGTCTGCAACCAAAACATTTTACAGAATTTGTTGGGGTCATGTACAGATTTGTCAAATGCCAAATCTAATGCAATTGCACAACGACTTCCACGTTTTCCGTAAAAAATGAAAGAAAACGAGAAGATTAGCAAAATAACGAGTAAATGAAATAGCCTTCTTTTGCATAGGAGGACCAAATCGAGTGCAATTGCATAAAGACTTCCACGTTTTCCGTAAAAAATGAAAGAAAACGAGAAGATTAGCAAAATGACGAGTAACGAGTAATTCCCGTCTGCAACCAAAAAATTTTACAGAATTTATTGGGGGCATGTACAGATTTGTCAAATGCAAATGGACGAAATAGAAAAATATATTTTTTACGGGAATTACTCGTTGCTTTGCTAATTCTCTCCGTTTCTAATAGTTTTAAGCCGACGTATTTTGACGCGCGATCAATTTCGCTTGACTTAAAAGTATTGTATTCTATTTCTTTTTATTGACTTGCGCTGTTTGAAGCTCATCACTCCCTACAACCAAATAGCGAGTAACCAGCTTAGCTATTTCCCATTTTCCAGATTCGACTTGATACTAAATTCATTTAGAATTTGGCATGTGAGCAAAGTTTACATGTTTAAATCGATTTTTTTGTGAAATTTACAAAGTGTTGGTAATTACTTTAAAAAAAAAAACTATATTCAAACTTCCAGAACGCATGAAACAAACTTGAAGAAAAGAATTTTCCACTTGGTTGCATAATTACAAAATTTCCCCTTAGGATATTTTGCACTAAAAGAAGGTGGCACATGATGGGGCTATACAGGTACGGTATGCCTGGTAGTTCACGCCTTGAAGTGAGAGTGAAGAAAATACCGCGAGATAAACAAATGCTGTGTGTAAATACCACCCTCCTTACAGCAGAAGCGTGTAACCAACCCCCAACTCGTGCATGACATTCATGAGCGCTGAGCGTGACATTTCGCTCAAGGACCTAAAGAAAAATAAGCCCACTACAGCCTGTGTCGGGTATAGAACGTTATTACCGTGTCGATGCGAAATCCGTTAGACAGAAGGTGCGCTTGGAAATTATTTGCGGTTGAATTTTGCTCCGAAGATTAATTGAAGTTTGACAAATTCTTGAAGGTTAGAGCGAGCAGCACAACCCAAACTAAAACGTTTTACAATAAATTCAAACTGTGTCAAACGGAAGGTGAACATTGAAACATTCGCTTTCCCCCCCATCGAAAAACAAGGACTTGCTCGTTTTATTCTCTGAAATCAAATTAATTACCGTAGCGCTGAAGAATAATCACACGGATAAGACGAATAAATTATTGCCATTTAATAAGTTCTTTATGCCGATGTTGCTGTGAATGTGTGTGTGTGTATGTGTATCCTTTTTAAGCGCACAACCCTCATTGGCCTGACATTAATTTTTATGTCAAAGACGAAATGATACAAGGGTTTGATATACCAATTCATTTGATTTTTCTCTTAGTCACCCTTCTAGGAGGAATTAAGGTGGTCGTTTTAAATTTGTGAAGGAGGAGCAGGTTTTTTTTTCTTAAATCTGTTGATAGAGCGGGAGAAAAACTGTCATTTGGCACATCTGTGAATATACCACCCTAGAGTTTGGGTTTAAAATTAGTTGGAGAAGAATGTTAAATAGAGTGTAATTTTGCATTTTACAAATTGGATTTCAAGTGGAACATTAATCTGGTGTAACAAGGATGGTCCCTCTGGATTAGGGTGGTCTTGTAAGTAAACCCAAAGAATCAAGTGCAAGTGCATAGCACAAAATGTACTGTCGGAGTGGCATTCTGTATCGCGCCTTAAGCTAGATAAAGTCGTTGAAAATGGTCGAACTATGGAGTAGAACAACTGTGATTCGGATTTTTGTCAACACGATGACAGCTATAACATTTTTGCTCGGACTAAATTTCGACTGACGCTTTTTTTTTTAGTAACTCCCAGCTTTTATTTTTATAAACAGGAACAGGAGAGCTGTATTTAGAATTAAAAAAAAAAAATCTAGTACAATTTTTAATAATTTTATACGAATGACTACCTACGTACTGGAATTAATTGATTTAATGCGCATCTTGTTGTTAACATCATGTGTATTTAATTCAATAGAGACAATTTAGCTCTAGTACAGTATGCAATATGCAATTAAATTAGACATCTGTTGTGCCGCTTTTTTACTTTACATTGTAAGGGGTTTTTCAACAGGGACACTACAAAAGTAGAGCGACAGGGACACCAAACGACGCCGAATTTCTTGCCGCTCTTTTGACATTTCTCTTCAATAAGGCTTGCCATTTCATGATGGAAAGATATACGAGCCAACAACGAGTCGAAATTATTAAAATCTACTACCTAATTTCGGAGTCAGTGGCCTCAACGTTAAGAGCGCTACATCCAATTTATGGTCGTCATAATCGTCCTAGCAGATCAACAATTGAGCGTCTAGTGGAAAAAATTGAATCCACAGGCACAGTACAAAATGTTCCCGTGCCAGTGAGACAAAGAAGTGCCCGTAGTGTCGAGAATATTGCTGCCGCTGAAGCTTCAGTTGAAGAAAGCCCAAATGTGTCTCTCACACGTCGTTCTCAAGCGTTGGGCATCTCTGTGACGTCGTTGTGGCGAATTTTGCGAAAAGATCTTGGCCTACATCCTTACGAGATTAAATTGACGCAAGAATTGAAGCCGCTTGACCACCAGAAGCGTCGTATGTTCGTGCATTGAGCAACAACTTGAAAATGATTCGGATTTTCATCGAAAAATCATCTTCAGCGATGAGGCTCTTTTCTGGCTGAATGGCTTCGTCAATAAACAAAATATGCGGTATTGGTCAGGCAGCAATCCGCACGTACTCCATGAGTCATCATTGCATCCCGAAAAAATTACGGTTTGGTGTGGTTTACGGGCCGGCGGCGTCATTGGGCCGTACTTCTTCCGTGATGATCAAGACCGGCACGGTCCAGTCGCTTGGCCGCCTCGGTCGTGCGATTTGACGCCGTTAGACTATTTCCTGTGGGGCTACGTCAAGTCTATGGTCTTTGCCAACAAGCCAGCGACGATTGATGAACTTCGTACGTGAAATTGCAGCAGTATCGGCCGATTTATGCTTGAAAACCGTTGAAAAATGGGTTCTGCGTCTGGACTTCTGCAAGCGTGCCCGTGGTGGCCATGCCATACATAATGGCATCGAACGTACTTTCACAGGAATAAAGAATTTCATTGATATCCAAAACCGTTTTTGTTTTATTTATTTATTATTTGTAGCGCTCTTATTGAAAAACCCTTTACAAACTTTTCCAGCAGGATGACAAATGATGCAGAATGTTAAAAAAGTCAATGTTCTAGTACAATTTGCCTTACATATCGTATATACAATATTCTAATAGAGTGTTTCGCGAAGCCCATCCTTTCACAGATGGGCTATCTTTTTGGTTCAAACGTCAAAAAAACTTGTTTGTAATGGCCAGAGTAGTGTTTGGTTCAAATATTGCCAAAAAGCGCACAATTCCCATTACTTTAACCTCTGTTCTTTTACCTAATTCATGTGATAAACATCAGTTTTCAATTCTAAAAGTTTATTCTGTTTTTTGGACTTTATTATAAACTTTTTAGTATTTTTTTAACAAAATCATGCTACAGCCATATAAATTCCGTTTTGTTTTCCTACAAGTTTTTTTAGCTGTCACTTGGTTAATTCTTCTTAATATTTTTTGTCGCAAACTACCCTATCAGAAACAAAGAGAATGTAACAAAATTCAAAGTTCTAGTACAATTTGCCTTACGTTTTTCTAATCAAAAACAAACAGAATGTAGCAAAAATCAGAGTTCTAGTCAAAATTGTCCTTACATGTATTCAAAACAAAGCAAATGTAACAAAATTCAAAGTTCTAGTACAATTTGCCTTACGTTTTTCTAATCAAAAACAAACTGAATGTAACAAAAAATCAAAGTTCTAGTACAATTTGCCTTACATTTCCTAATCAAATAAAAACGATATTGTGACGTTTAAAGAAATAATATTGTGACATATTCACGGCATTTTGGACTAGATCTGACAGTTCTCAAGTACCCGAAAAGTGCGGCAATGGATGCCATAAGAATACCCGTCTATTGCCATTAAGTTACTCGTCGCTGAATTCTCCAATTGCACTTATTTGAAACTAGCCACGCAAAAGGAGTTACTTGTCAAGTCTTTGCTACTGTTTTCAAAACAATTCACAAAAGGAAGACGAGCCCTAACTTTATTTGAAAATCATGTGCTTGGTTTTTTGATCCTGCGCAATAAACACACCGCTTTAATTTTCACTTAAGAACATTTTAATTTCTTCCGATTGCTTCGCATTTGTAACGCCTCTTATCCTCCATTTCCACTTAACCTCAAATCCTAAGGCGACGATATAATATGTACATACATCCGTTCTTCGTATAGATTATCCCACACACACACACACGTATGCTAACATATCAGGCAATATACCACAGATCAGATCAATTAACTTTTTCATTAAACTTTCGCAATTATCGCCCCATTTGATCCTAATTGCGCAATATAATATCTTTCGAACAGAGATGGGTATTGTAAGATTCGAATTCCCGATAGAGATAAATCATGTATATCTCTCTCTCTCTCTCTTCCCCTACATATACATATATAGCGAGTTAATTGCTTAAATATATAATTGATTAATTTATCTATCTTTTTGCTACAATCTTCTACTTGAGAACTCCTTCAATTCAATCGATATATCGGATATGTTCTTCGGTCTTATGTTCTTCTTTCGTTTTCTTTTGCGAAACTTTCCATTGCTCACAAGATGTGAGCGGGATTTTACAAGGTATAGGCAAACAGGAAGGCAGTTTGCTGCTTCTTCTTCTTTTTATTTTCCTGTGTGATTGGGTCTTTATATTTCAGGTTCGATATGTGGGTAGCTGGGGTGTTTGTGTGGAAGTGAAATTGTGCGTTTCACTAACTTTTACACGTTTATCCAATAAAACCTGCCCGATCGACCATATGAAAAGCTACTCTCTGTTAACATAACTCCCACAACCCAGGCACACACATCTCCTTTACAAATCCAACAAATCTATATATATCGCTGACTCAAGATGATAGTGGCATCGTACATGACATGTCTCGACGTATCCTCAGTCAGCTTAGTGAAGCACAGAGTCCTTTCTCATTGGCCTCCAGGATAGAGGGACTCATGTGGAATGACTGAAAGACAGCTACGACTGCTGCTCAGTATAATGCAAAAATCATGTTCCATTATAACCTCAATGAATGCCATCTTCCCAATTTCGCACCGTTTGTCTATGGCGGGTGTGTGTTCTATCTGGCAAACGCGCCGACACCACCCTTACATATTATATTGTCCTTTCAGATGACTTTTTTTTTTCTCCGGGTTGGCAGTCCTTCGCCGTTCCAATCATCCTTCTAATAATAAGAAATTTTCTATAACTTGAGTCTCTTATAGATGTGTACCTATACGTGTATGAATGCGCAACAATCCGCATCGAAGGATATATCCTTTCGCAATAATGTTATATAAATAGCAGCGTTCGAGGTAGGAAGAGGATGAGACGCAAAAAGGCAGCAGTCGTAGACAAAAAAAAAGATATGAGAGAGAAACAAAAAATACAGGAGACAGGACCCCTGTATTCAATGCGGTATAGTACCAAAGGATGTACACGTAATCGAATTATCATCAGTTAGGTAGGATAGTCCTTGATTGAATAGGACTTTGGGTGTAAATCCTGTATTCATTCGTTAATAAAATGTAATTTGACCGGAAGGTGGATGTGTTATAGAAGGGATTTCTGTCAGCAAGGGACTTGAATGAACAAAAAATAAATGAAATAGAAACGTATTCCAAAAGGGGTTCGTTGCTCAAGGGTTTTTTTTTCTTATCTTTAATAAAAGTCACCTTAAAATGGACTTACATGGAATCTGTGTCGACATTGAGTAACGATATTTTTTTTTGGTTTATTTGCAGATATAAATAAAGGATCACCAATAGACTACAAAAGTGGTTCGGCCTGTTCAACGCCAACCAAAGAAACTCTAAAGGGTTACGAACGCAGCGGCAATAGCTGCATGGGCCCCGTCTTACCCCCACGCAGTGTTATGGGCGGAATACCATCACATCATCATCATTACTCAGCACCAATGAATTTCCGAAAGGATCTGGCTGCACGGTGCTCAGCAAAGTGCATCGCAATTGTCTCAATATCAATTGTTGTGTCTCTGTGTGTTTTATTAATACTACTAACAGGTTTGTTTATTCATAAAATTATTCACTAAATATTCATCTCATGTGTTGTATTTTTTTTTTTTTTAATAGGCTTTGGTGTCCTTACCTGGTCACCGTCGTCTCCATGTACAGTTCTAGTCGGCAATGAGGCGTCCGAGGTAACGGCTGCCAAAAGCACAAATACAGACCTTTCAAAGTTGCACAACACAGCGAGAGCTTCGAAGTCCGGACAACCGATAACGGTGACAGCGGCCACTTCCTCAGCCTCACCATCGTCTTTCCAGTCGACGTCAGCGTCAGCGGTGGCGCCGTCATCGTCAGCATCATCAACGTCTTCATCGTCGTCGTCGTCCTCGTCTTCTTCGTCATCACTGGCCAACAGCAATAACGGAGGTAATTTATTTTTCTATCCCCTAACACATCTATAAATTATTTTTTTTCTCTCTGGTATATTACTAACCAAACAAAGCAAATATTTTATAACAAAAACAAAACACACACACACCCAAAAGAAACTATGTATTTAAATCTATAAACACACACCTGCATATAATACACAGTTGAACTGATAAACACGGTTACGTTGACAGCGCAAAAGAACGACCAAAGATTTAATTCTAATCGACGACAGGAGCAGGCAAAATTCAGACATCTTAAAAGGAATAAACGCTATCGTCGCAGTGTAAAGAGTTTCGACTCCTTAATTATTAACAAAGGATATGACCAAAGTGCCACCACCACTAGCGATAGCATTGACAGCGGCAGCAGCAGCAGCAGCAAGAACGGCAGACGCCGCAACACCGTCAACCCCCAGCTTCATGGCGTAGTTGACAATAATTACGAATCTCGTCAAACTTCGAATACGACAACGAATAATGGCACAAAAGGCAAAAACGTATTAAATCTCAATTCAAAGTTTCCTCCTCGTTCTCGTCAAAGTAATGAATCAAAGGAGATGTTCTACGATGCGGATGATGATGATGATGATACCGCCATCACAACCACCACCACCACCACCACCACCACCACCACCACCACCACCACCATCGCTAGCGACGATGATGTTGTCAAGGTATCGTCATTCTTGCTATCTTTGCCCCCTGCCCACTCCACCACCTACGAAGATGATGACGATGCTGCTGACTACGATGATTATAATGATCCCAAAGTTGTCGTCAAGAGTGTCACCCGCACCGCCAGTGCCGTTCTTAATAGCTCGCAAAATTCGCCACCTCCGAACCCATCCACACCACAACAAACGTCACCGTCTACTGCTGCTACTACTACTACTTTCGATGACAATCCATTAAACACCAATTTGATATCAGGTAGAAATTTTATTGATGATGATAGTAGTGACGATGGCGCCGGAGATGGCGCTGACACGGATGGTGGCTTCTATTCCTCATCATCTGCATCTGCAACAACAACGATTCTCGATGATAAATTCAGCGGCAAATCGAAAAGTGTGGACCATCTGATTGAGATAAATGACGAAACAGAGACTTCTCCCGTCGCTAATGATTCGAATGGCGCGAAAGTGTCGGACACTGGCGAATCGGACTCCGATGACAACGAAGAGTTGATGATGAACGATGGTCTCATTCCGGTTGACAGTAATTCCGGCTTCGTTTCCTACAACAATGTGGAGAATGTCGACATTGTCAAACTGGAGAACGATCCCAGTTCAGAGGATGAGTACTACAAAACGATTGACAAAAACGACGAGACTAACTCAATTGACATAGCCACCATTCAGCCGGTGGAAAAGTTAACAAAACAAGTCGCCAGCAAGACGGTTAACCCTCCAATGTTGACATTGTCCTCTGACCATGTTCCGGGCAGGAGAATTCTGGTGAATTTGACAATAGCAACAGATGATGGCACTGGTACAGAGAATCATTCCGTTTATACGCTGCATGTGTCAGTGCCAGCGGAAGAGATTGGGCAAAAGTCAGTTGAACCTCTGAGTAGGCCTGCGGAAAGTAAACAGCCCCCGAGCTACTGTATTCCCGAGCCTCCGCCTCGTATACCCGAGTGTCCGTGTATTTGCAAGGACGTCCCATCACCATCGATTGATTTCGACACCGAGAATGACGATGATGACGATAACGACGAAGACAACGATATTTTTCTCAATCCCCCCTTCCCTAAGTCTGTTACTCCTTCTTCAACTATTTCTGTCCCACTCTCAAGCGAGGCTTCTGCTACTACTACTACTACTACTACTTTGGGCCCGCCTGATTTGTCTGCATGTCCTGACGTGGGCCCTGTGCTAATATTAGAAGGTGATTTGGTGAATAACATTAAATAATAAATTAATCGAGCGTGTACAAAACGAGCTTTTATCTAACACCAACATTGTAATAGTTTATATCTGTCATCGCCGCAACTAACAAGAAACAAAACAAAAACAAAACAGTAGACAGTGTGGAACCTAAAGTCTCCGCTCTACGAAATTCATTGTACAAAGTTATATTTCGACGTGGTAAAAAGTGAACGAACGACATAGGAAAGCGAATAGTTAACACTGTGGGGGCGATAAGTGGACACAGTGTTCGTTAAAATTTAACTAAAACTTTCGGTTTTTTAATTACAAAACTTTTAGCGACTTAAACTTATTAACGAAAGGTTTGGCTGTAAAAGAAAAAAATTATGAAAAAATGGGATAAAATCTCGTATTATTCGAGGTTTAAATTATCGCTGTCGTGAACGAGCAATGCGTCACCGAAACAAATTCATTTATGTAGCACTTAGTCAGGATTTTGGTAATTCACCTGACTAGTTGAAAGGTATTGCTATTCGGTCGTTCTGAAAAAGAATAACTAATGAAATGTCAAAAGTTATGTACGTCAAAATTTGACGGGTGGCTCGCTCCGCTCGCTTTAAACGGCGGTATACCATTTTCAGACATCATTCTGGAGCCCTACTCTGTATCTCGTTCCGAAAGTAAAATTTTTCGAAAACGAATTTTTTCTACTCTGTATTTCGAAAGTGGAATGAAATGTCAAAAGTCATGTACGTCAAAATTTGACGGGTGGCTCGCTCCGCTCGCTTTAAACAGCGGTATACCATTTTCAGACATCATTCTGGAGCCCTACTCTGTATCTCGTTCCGAAAGTAAAATTTTTCGAAAACGAATTTTTTCTACTCTGTATTTCGAAAGTGGAATGAAATGTCAAAATCTGACGGGTGGCTCGCTTCGCTCGCTTTAAACAGCAGTATACCATTTTCAGACATCATTCTGGGGCCCTACTCTGTATTTCGTTCCGAAAGTAACATTTTTCAAAAACGAATTTTTTCTACTCTGTATTTCAAGTGGAATGAAATGTCAAAAGTTATGTACGTCAAAATTTGACAGGTGGCTCGCTCCGCTCGCTTTAAACAGCGGTATACCATTTTCAGACATCATTCTGGAGCCCTACTCTGTATCTCGTTCCGAAAGTAAAATTTTTCGAAAACGAATTTTTTCTACTCTGTATTTCGAAAGTGGAATGAAATGTCAAAATCTGACGGGTGGCTCGCTTCGCTCGCTTTAAACAGCAGTATACCATTTTCAGACATCATTCTGGGGCCCTACTCTGTATTTCGTTCCGAAAGTAACATTTTTCAAAAACGAATTTTTTCTACTCTGTATTTCAAGTGGAATGAAATGTCAAAAGTTATGTACGTCAAAATTTGACAGGTGGCTCGCTCCGCTCGCTTTAAACAGCGGTATACCATTTTCAGACATCATTCTGGGGCCCTACTCTGTATTTCGTTCCGAAAGTAACATTTTTCGAAAACGAATTTTTTCTACTCTGTATTTCGAAAGTGGAATGAAATGTCAAAATCTAACGGGTGGCTCGCTTCGCTCGCTTTAAACAGCGGTATACCATTTTCAGACATCATTCTGGGGCCCTACTCTGTATCTCGTTCCGAAAGTAAAATTTTTCGAAAACGAATTTTTTCTACTCTGTATTTCGAAAGTGGAATGAAATGTCAAAAGTCATGTACGTCAAAATTTGACGGGTGGCTCGCTCCGCTCGCTTTAAACAGCGGTATACCATTTTCAGACATCATTCTGGAGCCCTACTCTGTATCTCGTTCTACTCTGTATTTCGAAAGTGGAATGAAATGTCAAAATCTGACGGGTGGCTCGCTTCGCTCGCTTTAAACAGCAGTATACCATTTTCAGACATCATTCTGGGGCCCTACTCTGTATCTCGTTCCGAAAGTAAAATTTTTCGAAAACGAATTTGTTCTACTCTGTATTTCAAGTGGAATGAAATGTCAAAAGTCACGTACGTCAAAATTTGACGTGTGGCTCGCTTTAAACAGCGGTATACCATTTTCAGACATCATTCTGGGGCCCTACTCTGTATTTCGTTCCGAAAGTAAAATTTTTCGAAAACGAATTTGTTCTACTCTGTATTTCAAGTGGAATGAAATGTCAAAAGTCATGTACGTCAAAATTTGACGGGTGACTCGCTCCGCTCGCTTTAAACAGCGGTACACCATTTTCAGACATCATTCTGGGGCCCTACTCTGTATCTCGTTCCGAAAGTAACATTTTTCGAAAACGAATTTTTTCTACTCTGTATTTCGAAAGTGGAATGAAATGTCAAAATCTGACGGGTGGCTCGCTTCGCTCGCTTTAAACAGCGGTATACCATTTTCAGACATCATTCTGGGGCCCTACTCTGTATCTCGTTCCGAAAGTAAAATTTTTCGAAAACGAATTTTTTCTACTCTGTGTCTGTATTTCCAAATTGGAATGAAACGTACTTATGTCGCATTAAGAATTCCGAAATTATTACAGGGTACCTACTTAAAAGCGAAAGGGGAAAGTTATTTCGAATGGGACGAAATGGAGAGTAGGGCCCCTGTTCTTATTTCTAAAAACTATTTTTAAGGAAAATGTCATTTACGTAAATAATGTAGCTCTATCTCGAACGTCACTTTGACAGAATCATCTATATTCCGCTTCGAGCAAATGCCTTTTTCATTTTTTTCAAAAACAGATATGCTCCCATAATCTTAACCGACTTGACATTTAGCAAGCTCCTGAGAAACTCTACCATTTTATCGCCACCCAGTTTGACAAACAGTTGACATCGAAAACCACCCATACCCCTGCTGCTTTTCACCAACAACTGTATATAACTAATGCCAAAACATAAACACTACTAATATCCCATTAAATCTCTAACCGAAGAACCCCCTTTTATGTATGCTTCCAATTTGTAGGTGCACGAACATTCCCGGCACGCAGCTTCCCACCAGATGGCACCACATTCGGACAAATCACCTTGGGCCAAAAGCTCACCAAGGAAATCCAACCGTACAGTTACTGGAATATGCAGTTCTATCAATCGGAACCGGCCTATGTCAAGTTCGACTATAGCATACCGCGCGGTGCGTCAATTGGAGTGTACGGCCGTCGCAATGCACTGCCCACGCATACCCAGTACCACTTTAAGGAGGTCTTGAGCGGTTTCAGTGCGAGAACTCAGCGTGCCACTCATGTAAGTATTACAAATAGACACCTGTCATTTATGTGTTTTTCTGGTCTCGTATATTTGCATTTTTTTTTTGTTATGCTGGCGGTGGAGGTTGTGGCAGCAGCTTTGGCTTCTCTTTTTTTTTGCGTTCCACCTTTGGGAAGCTGTGCTACATAGTTTCCGATTGAAGTGGAACGCAAACAGGGTGCGCTACCACAGCTTTCTTGTTGTACATATGTTATGCAAATTGAGCAGTATTACTAACCAACCCTTTTTCCTTTGTTTCTTTCTATTTTCTCTTCAAATCCTGTGCATTCCTAAAAAAATAAAAACCCACATACAAATACAAACACACTGTCGATTTAAAAAAAAAAAAAATTAAACGAAACAGCTCTCGATAACGCGTGAGGTGACACGGTACATGGAACCCGGACATTGGTTCGTTTCACTGTATAACGACGACGGCGATGTGCAGGAGGTCACATTCTATGCGGCCATTGCAGAGGATATGACACAAAATTGTCCAAATGGCTGCTCTGGCAATGGACAATGTTTGCTGGGTCATTGCCAATGCAATCCCGGTTTTGGGGGTGACGATTGCAGCGAGAGTGTCTGCCCTGTGCTCTGTTCCCAGCACGGCGAGTACATTAATGGGGAATGCATTTGCAATCCAGGATGGAAGGGCAAAGAATGCTCCCTCAGGCATGATGAATGTGAAGTGGCCGACTGTAGTGGCCATGGGCATTGTGTAAGTGGCAAATGTCAATGTATGCGGGGCTATAAGGGAAAATTCTGTGAAGAAGGTAATTTTATTGTTGTTGGAAATTGTTTTCAAAAATTTTCTATTCTTTTTGTTGAATAAAATGTCCTTGGTTTGACACAATGTCAGAGATGCAATTAACTGGTTTCCTTTTGACTTTTTCCAGTCGACTGCCCGCATCCGACATGTTCTGGTCATGGTTTTTGTGCGGATGGTACCTGCATTTGTAAGAAGGGTTGGAAGGGCCCCGACTGTGCCACCATGGACCAAGATGCGTTACAGTGCCTGCCAGATTGTTCGGGACACGGAACGTTTGACTTGGACACACAGACATGTCACTGCGAGACAAAGTGGAGTGGCGATGATTGCTCGAAGGAGTTGTGTGACCTTGATTGCGGCCAACACGGGCGCTGTGTTGGGGATGCCTGCGCATGTGATCCCGAATGGGGTGGCGAGTTTTGTAACACTAAACTGTGCGACAGTCGCTGCAACGAACATGGACAGTGCAAGAATGGAACGTGCCTTTGTGTAACCGGCTGGAATGGCAAGCACTGTACTATTGAGGGCTGTCCGTCCGGGTGCTCCTCGAATCATGGACAGTGCAGAGCTGGCGGCGAGGGCCAGTGGGAATGCCGCTGCTATGAAGGATGGGACGGCCCGGACTGTGGAATTGCACTCGAACTCAACTGTGGCGACAGCAAGGACAACGATAAAGGTGATTATGCTGCAAGTTTCCTCTTTTCTATTATTAAAATGCGTCCCTCTCTCTCTCTCTCACTCTGTATGTCTGTAGATGGTTTGGTTGACTGCGAAGACCCCGAATGTTGCGCCAGTCACGTGTGCAAAACCTCACAGCTGTGTGTTTCAGCACCGAAACCCATTGATGTGCTCTTGCGAAAGCAACCTCCAGCCATTACCGCATCGTTCTTCGAGCGAATGAAATTCCTGATTGACGAGAGTAGCTTGCAGAACTATGCAAAGTTGGAGACGTTTAATGAGAGGTAAGGGTTATGTTGCCATGTTTATTTGATTTCTGTTACTTAATTTATTTTTAGTTTATTTTATAAAAGAAGTTAAAAAAAAAAAACAAATAACATTTAAGCTCAATTGGAAGTTAAAGCAGTGTAAATACATAATTTTATTTTTTTCGTTTTGAAGTCAAAATTTGTTATAGACAAAAAAAAAAAAAATGAAAATAGTTTGCAATATGAACATAAATATTTTTATTTTCCTTATTGTGCCCACGTCTTGGAAATGTCCTGCCAAAAGCCTCCGCAAAATGTTCCCCAAATGTCCTTTGTTTAAACGATACCTTTGTCCTGCCCACTTGAAAATCAATCCCACTCCCTTATTGTTTAGAATTAGATACGTATTTTATGAGTAAGCATTTAAATCAGTTTCAATCTGACACCAACGTTGAACTGTCAAAAAGTAGGGTGCAATTTATCGACAACGATCAACGATTTCACACGTATTTGTACTCTACTACAAAATTAAAGTGTCTGTACGCTTACATGTAGAATGTTCAAATAACTTGCAGTAAATGATTGCTAAACATGCCTCTTCCAGACGTCATTCTTCGTCGGAGACACTCCAAAAGCTGTCGCGATTATTTTTATCGAAATGTTATTTATAGCCTAGATTATTTGGGATAGAAGTTTGAAGGGTATTGAGGTTTAATTTACATTTAAAACCAAGTAGAACACTATCATTTGAAACGTCAGTCATACCGACGCAATGGCCGCGTTAAATTGACCACTAGGCGACAAGCAACACGGATGTGAAACTCTCTGAAATAATAATGCACATCTAGTACAATCAATTGGATGGGTATTATTTTTTTTCAATTCGAGTTTGGCATTAATTTGCGGTAGCACTGGCGGTGAATGGAACGTGGCAAATGTCACAGGGTACCTCTGTAGAGTTTACGTAGTTGCAAAAAACTTAACAAACAAAAAAAAATCAAGCATTTAACAAAATTCTAATCCATTGTTCTATTTTTTTCTTTCTCTTTCCCATAACACACGCGCGCTACTACTACTACTACTAACAAACAAATATATTAATGTCATTAACAATGAATGCAATTAACTCGTAACTTTCCCAACCGTTATCGCTTAATTCTCACCCTTAAAAAAAAATTAAAAAAAAAAAAATCATAAACCTAATATCCAAAAAACTAACAGCGTATTTTGGAATTATTTCAATGCAAGGTAAGAGTCTACTGGTTGTTTGGTAACGAAACAGTATTATTAACAAATTATTCATTTTGTTTCTTTGAGAGAATGTCCATTTTGTAAAGTTATGTTTTGTTGTATGATTTCCTATTTGTTTCTTTGTAAGAACTTTCCTTCTAAAGTAATTTAACAGCAGCAAAAAAAAATAATAAATACTTTTGTACTATTTGTTTTGAGTAACTAACTCTATTACTTTTTTGTTTTGGTTCTATGGTTTACTAGTGCTTTCTTGTAATTTTTGAGGACACAAACGATCTTATTATTGAATACAGGGTGACGATATTTATTTTGATTTTGTATTTTATTTTTTCAATTGCGAAAGAAGGTCCAATCAAGCTACCATTGGGAGGGTTTTAGGGTTCAAATTAAAAGTCAAATTACAAAATATACAATATATATATATGATATCCTCTGTGTTGAAATTTTATGTTTTGTGGTGTGTGAACAATGTTTACATTTTGTTACAAGTTTCATTTATATCATTCCATTCTTTGAAGTATTTTTTTATTATTATTTTTGAATGTTTACTGTTTTTTAAGAACTTGAACTTTTTTCTACACATAGCTAGTTACGTTTTAGAAAATCTGTATAAAATGTTTAAACTAATGGATTTTGTTTTTTCTTTCTTTAAAACTAACAGTCGTTCAGCGGTGATTCGTGGACGAGTTGTCACCTCGCTCGGTATGGGACTGGTTGGAGTACGAGTTTCGACAGCAACCCTGTTGGAGGGTTTCACACTGACCCGCGACGATGGGTGGTTCGACTTGATGGTGAATGGCGGCGGGGCGGTCACTTTACAATTTGGCCGGTCGCCGTTCAGACCGCAGAGTCGTATAGTTCAGGTTCCATGGAATGAAGTGGTTATCATAAATGTGGTTACAATGTCAATGGCGGATGAGAAGGCCCTAGCGATAGTGGCGCATACGTGTTTCTCGCACGACTATGATGTCATGAAGCCGGTGGTGTTGGCGTCGTGGAAGCATGGATTCCAGGGCGCATGTCCGGATAGGAGTGCCATATTGGCGGAATCTCAGGTCATACAGGAATCAATACAGATACCGGGAACGGGATTGAATCTGGTGTATCACAGCTCACGGGCGGCTGGATATTTGTCGACTATCAAACTGCAGCTGACGCCGGAAGTTATTCCGCCGACGCTGCACTTGATCCAGTTGAGGATAACAATCGAAGGAATCCTATTCGAGCGTGTGTTTGAAGCCGATCCGGGTATTAAGTTCACCTATGCCTGGAATCGTTTGAACATCTACCGACAGAGGGTGTACGGAGTGACAACCGCTGTGGTGAAAGTCGGTTACCAGTACACCGATTGCAAGGACATCATTTGGGACATTCAAACAACCAAACTAAGCGGACACGACATGTCGATCTCCGAAGTTGGTGGCTGGAACTTGGACATCCACCATCGGTACAATTTTCACGAGGGAATTTTGCAAAAGGGCGACGGATCTAATATATATTTGAAGCACAAGCCCAGGGTTATACTGACGACGATGGGCGACGGCCACCAGAGGCCGTTGGATTGCCCCGACTGTGATGGCATTGCTGCTAAACAGAGACTGTTGGCTCCCGTAGCGCTTGCCGCGTCTCCCGATGGTAGCCTGTACGTGGGAGACTTTAACTACATTCGACGCATTATGACCGATGGCACCATCAAGACAGTTGTGAAGCTGAACGCCACGAGGGTTTCCTACCGCTATCACATGGCTCTGAGCCCGCTCGATGGAACGTTGTACATTTCTGATCCGGAATCTCATCAAATCATTCGAGTCAGAGACACAAGTGATTTTTCCAACCCAGAGAAGAACTGGGAACCGATCGTGGGATCTGGCGAGAGATGCTTGCCGGGCGACGAGGCGCATTGTGGCGATGGAGCTCTGGCAAAGGACGCCAAATTGGCGTATCCCAAAGGAATAGCAATTTCAAGCGACAACACACTGTACTTTGCTGACGGAACCAACATTCGCATGGTGGATCGCGACGGAATTGTCACCACTCTGATCGGTAATCACATGCACAAGTCCCACTGGAAACCTATCCCGTGTGAGGGCACCCTCAAACTGGAAGAGATGCACTTGAGATGGCCCACGGAACTGGCTGTAAATCCGCTTGATAACACGTTACACATCATCGATGATCACATGATCCTGAGGATGACACCCGATGGAAGGGTTCGCGTGATCTCTGGCCGGCCTCTACACTGTGCGACAGCTACCACCGCCTACGACACTGACTTGGCGACGCACGCAACTCTGGTAATGCCGCAGAGCATTGCCTTCGGACCCATGGGAGATCTATTCGTGGCCGAGTCTGATTCGCAGAGGATCAATAGGGTGCGGGTGATTGGCACTGATGGACGGATTGCGCCGTTCGCCGGTGCGGAATCGAAGTGCAATTGCTTGGAGCGAGGATGCGATTGCTTCGAAGCTGACCACTACCTCGCGACAAGCGCCAAGTTCAATACGATCGCTGCTCTTGGTGTTACGCCCGATGGGTATGTTCACATCGCCGACCAAGCAAACTATCGAATCCGATCCGTGATGTCGAGTATTCCGGAGGCAAGCCCGTCACGGGAGTACGAGATTTACGCCCCAGATATGCAGGAGATTTACATTTTCAACCGCTTCGGACAGCATGTGGCCACGCGCAACATCTTGACCGGCGAAACGACGTACTCATTCACTTACAACGTGAACACGTCCAATGGAAAACTGTCTACTGTCACCGACGCCGCTGGTAACAAGGTCTTCCTCTTGCGCGACTACACTTCTCAGGTGAATTCGATTGAGAACACAAAGGGTCAGAAGTGCCGACTGCGAATGACTCGAATGAAGATGCTCCACGAGCTGAGCACTCCCGATAACTACAATGTGACATTTGAATACCATGGTCCCACCGGACTGCTCAAGACTAAGTTGGACTCAACTGGGCGGTCGTATGTGTACAATTATGACGAGTTCGGACGCCTGACATCGGCTGTCACTCCAACGGGTCGTGTCATTGATCTGACATTCGACCTGAGTGTGAAGGGAGCTCAAGTGAAGGTGTCGGAGAACTCGCAGAAGGAGATCTCAATGTTGATTCAGGGATCTACGGTTATGGTCAGGAACAGCGAGGCCGAATCAAGGACAACGATCGAAATGGATGGAAGTACAACAAGTCTGACACCATGGGGACACACCGTCCAAATGGAGGTGGTTCCGTACGCCATTTTGGCCGAGATTAACCCCCTGATTGGCGAAAGCTACCCGGTTCCAGCTAAACAGAGAACGGAGATCGCTGGTGATCTAGCCAACCGCTTTGAGTGGCGATACTTCGTCAGGCGTCTGCAAAGTGGCAAGGGTGGCAAAGGCCCGCGACCTGTAAGCCAAGTTGGACGCAAGCTCCGTGTAAATGGTGACAATGTTCTGACTCTGGAGTATGACAGAGACACTTCGTCGGTTGTGGTGTTTGTGGACGATAAGCAGGAACTCCTGAATGTCACGTACGATCGCACTGCACGGCCAGTGTCGTTCAAGCCCCAGTCAGGGGACTATGCCGATGTTGACCTGGAATACGATCGGTTTGGACGTCTGGTCTCGTGGAAGTGGGGCGACCTCCAGGAGGCTTACACTTTCGATCGCAATGGCCGACTTAACGAAATCAAATACGGCGATGGTTCGTCAATGGTTTACGCCTTCAAGGACATGTTTGGCAGCTTGCCGCTAAAGGTCACAACTCCGCGGCGATCCGACTACCTGCTGCAGTATGACGATGCTGGAGCATTACAGTCATTGACAACGCCCCGCGGGCACATCCACTCCTTCTCACTGCAGACATCGTTGGGCTTCTTCAAGTATCAGTATTTCTCGCCAATCAATCGGCATCCGTTTGAGATACTTTACAACGACGAGGGTCAAATTCTGGCCAAAATCCATCCGCATCAGTCCGGAAAGGTGGCGTTTGTGCATGACTTTGCTGGCCGCCTTGAAACAATTCTCGCAGGACTCTCATCCACGCACTACACCTACCAGGAGACAACTTCGTTAATCAAGAGCGTTGAGGTGCAAGAGCCTGGCTTCGAGTTGCGACGGGAATTCAAGTACCACGCTGGTATCTTGAAGGACGAGAAACTCAAATTTGGTTCCAAAAATTCCCTAGCATCAGCCCATTACAAGTACTCGTACGATGGCAACGCACGGCTTAGCGGAATCGAGATGAGCATCGACGACAAGGACCTTCCGATGACAAGGTACAAGTACAGTCAGAACTTGGGACAACTGGAAGTCGTTCAGGACCTGAAGATCACGCGCAACGCCTTCAATCGGACAGTGATCCAAGACTCGGCCAAGCAGTTCTTTACGATAACCGACTTCGACCGGCATGGAAGGGTCAAGAGTGTGCTGATCAACATCAAGTCGTTCGATGTCTTCCGCCTCGAGCTGGACTATGATCTGCGCAATCGAATTAAATCGCAGAAGACCACCTTCGGACGGTCCACGTCCTTTGACAAGATCAACTACAACGCCGATGGCCATGTGATTGAGGTTATGGGCACGAACAACTGGAAATTCCTCTACGACGAAAACGGCAACACTGTCGGCGTGGTTGACCAGGGTGAAAAGACAAACTTGGGCTACGACATTGGAGACCGAGTGATACAAGTCGGTGACGTCGAGTTCAATAATTACGATGCCCGTGGGTATGTTGTCCGTCGTGGTGAACAGAAATACCGTTACAACAATCGCGGACAGCTCATCCATGCGTTCGAAAGGGATCGCTTCCAGACATGGTACTACTATGACGACCGCAGCCGCCTTGTCGCTTGGCATGACAGCAAGGGAAATGTTTCCCAGTACTTCTACTCCAATCCGAAGACGCCAAACCTACTGACACAAGTGCACTTCCCGAAGCTGGCGAAAACATTGAAATTCTTCTACGACGATCGTGATATGTTGGTCGCCATTGAGAACGCCGAACAGCGGTTCTATGTGGCCACCGATCAGAATGGCAGTCCACTTGCATTCTTCGATTTGAACGGCACCATTGTGAAGGAGGTTAAACGAACACCATACGGCCGGATCATCAAAGACACGAACCCAGAGTTCTTTGTTCCCGTCGACTTCCACGGAGGCCTGTTGGACCCAAGTACCAAATTGATATACACAGAGGAGCGGCATTACGACACCACCGTCGGGCAGTGGATGACACCCAAATGGGAGACACTGGCAACCGATATGAGTCTTCCAACGGACGTGTTCATCTATCGCTTCCACAACAACGACCCCATCAATCCGAACGTCCCGATGCGATACATGATAGACCTCGAGTCCTGGCTGGAGCTTTTCGGCTACGACCTGAAGAAGATGCAGAGCAGCAAGTATACCAAGGAGGACCATTACATGCCACAGGCCACCATCAAATCAGCTTCCTTGGCGCCGGACTTTGGGGTCATTTCTGGCCTTGAATGCATTGTCCAGAAGATCGACGAGAAATTCAGCGATTTTGACTTTGTACCGAAACCACTTCTCAAAATGGAACCCAAAACGCGAAATCTGCTTCCAAGAGTCTCATACCGACGAGGTGTATTTGGTGAGGGTGTGCTACTCTCCCGGATATCTGGCCGAGCTATGGTCAGCGTGGTCGATGGCAGCAATAGTGTTGTCCAAGACGTCGTCTCGTCTGTGTTCAACAACTCGTTCTTCCTCGACCTGCACTTTAGTATTCACGATCAGGATGTCTTCTATTTCGTGAAGGACAACGTTTTGAAACTGCGCGACGACAAGGAGGAGCTTCAACGACTCGGCGGTATGTTCAACATTTCCGCCCATGAGATCACCGATCACGGTGGTGCTGCTGCTAAGGAACTGCGACTCCACGGACCCGACGCTGTGGTCATAATCAAATACGGCGTCGATCCCGAACAGGAGCGACACCGTATTCTTAAGCACGCTCACAAGCGGGCCGTCGAACGAGCCTGGGAGCTCGAGAAGCAACTAGTCGCCGCCGGGTTCCAAGGCCGCGGCGATTGGACGGAAGAGGAGAAGGAAGAACTGGTCTCACACGGTGACGTCGATGGCTGGATCGGTATTGACATCCACAGCATCCACAAGTACCCACAATTAGCCGACGACCCGGGTAATGTGGCGTTTCAACGTGACGCCAAACGCAAGCGCAGAAAAACCAACACCAGTCACCGAACGAAACAGCGAAGAACAGCGACATCGTCGTGAGACGGCGAATACTACTAAGGCGAACAAAATCGCGCTGAACTATAAATAAATATATAATTAAATTAGACGCCCGTGCAGTGCCATCAAAGTGGATGTGCATAGCGCAGGCAATAGTTTTGTATAAAGTGAAAAAAAAAATAATATAGTAGTATTAAAATTGCTCTCACTCTCTGTCTCTCTATCTATCTCTCCTTCTTTGTAATATACGAGATGAACTCCTCCTCCTATCTCTCTGATTTTTTTTTTTAGTTTTTTGTTTCATTTTTTTTAAAGTTTTTAATTAAATTTATTAAACAAAAAATATTTAAAAGAAAAAAATTGCAAAAAAAAACATAAATGAAAAATTTACAAATTGTGATATATTTCTATACATGAGCATGAGACGGTGTTATAATTTCTCAATATAAATGTTCTCATTTTTATTGTGTTTATAATTTAGTTGTGTTTTTTTTTATAGTAGGAACTAATAACTTTCACACTCACTCCTGGATGAAGCAAAAAAAAAACTCACAAAATGCATAAAATATATCAATAAAAAAAAAAACAGAGCAAACAATAAGCCATGTGTAAATTTAGTTATTAAAATTAAATTAATTAAATGAACCTAAAAAGTAAAACAAACACGCCATCTTCACATAATTGTGTACTGTAATAAAATATTTAAATAATGCAAAAAAAGAAAAATAATAAAAGAAATTGTAGTAACTATGTTAAACAGAAATTAATTAGTTTTAAGTATAAACAAAGAAGAAAAACTGCAAAAAAAATATTTAAAAAAAAATAAAAACCTCTATTAATAATATTATTGAATATCTAGTGTTGCCAGTAGTAGGGGAAAAACAAATTAAGAAACGAAATTTTGTAAAATATATTTTCCTAGCTTCTAAGAATACAATAAACAAAAATTAAACTTGTAGCCTATAGGTATTGTGTTAGTAATTTTATTTAAATACAAAATAAAAATTGAATTGGCAAATGGCATGAATTTTGTAACCTTCAAGTATACCTATATAATAACGAACAAAAAAAGTAATACCAAACCATGACTGATTTGAAGAGCATTAAAGATCAATATCTGATTCGTACATGTCTTTGAAAAAATAATAAAGAAATCAATAAAAACGAATGCATTTCACAACAGAGGAGACGGAAACTTGAAACGAATATGAAGAAGTTAAATCAACTAAATTTTAAGTAAAACTCTAATGTATACACATAAAAGGAAGACCCTGCAAAAATATGAAGATGAACTTGCTAAATAAAACAAACCGAAATATGAAAACAAGTGTCGCTGTTTTATTCAACATAGTGTGGATTTCACAATGGCCAGTGAATAGGGACTTGCGATTTAGAGCGTGTCTCACTAGCACCTGTTGTAAATAAGGGGCTAAGCGGTGCAGTGGAAAATCATTGCTTTTGTAGTACCCATTTGCCAAGGCATACTTAACCATTGGCTGTTATTTAGAGTTCAATTGTTTGTGGCTGTTTCCATCATTTTTTTTTTATTTTCCTCGGAAGAACTCAGGTTGGGCGCCAACGCAAACAAATATCGCCTCCATACCAGATTTCTTGCAATAAGAGTATCTGTAATATATTTGACAACAGCAGCACTTCATTGTAAGCGATACAGAGCCACTTGTGACATTAATTTGCTGCTGCTCACTGTATAATGTACAGCCAACAAAAGATTCGTTGGGCGCCAGTCCCCACGATTTCACGAAGTAGTTTCAGTCAATGCAAAGATTCACTGTCGTTCTCATATTTTCAAAATTCACCTCGCATTTGCTTATGTGTTTCAATTTAATGTCAATATGTTTGCAGATACCTTTTCTCGCTTCTACAGGGTAAATATAATAAAATAAAAAAACGTGAAACAAGGATAAAGAAAAATTTCGTAGGACTCTAGGCAGATAAAATGAAGTGAAACCCCAAACCAAGGTTTATGGCATCCATAATGTCGATTGGATAACTTCAGTAAGAAAGCACTTCAAAAGTAATTTTAAAAAATAGAAATAACTACGTAAAACTAAACAAAGCTAAATATTATGAAAACCTAACTAAAAGCAATATGTATATTTTTTTTATTTAACGCCCAATAATAACAACAAAAACAGGCTTATATTCATAATAAAATAAAATAAAAAGAAGCTCGAAACTTATTTAATTATATAGTTCACAGTGTAAGAGTGGCTTAACTTTTATTTTATTAAAGAAATATCTAAAAAAAAAAAAAGGCAACATAGCAAAATAAAAAACAGAAAAATAAAAATAATAACAATGCAACCATAAAACAATTTGTAAAATTCATAAATAAAATGCTGTAAAAAATCTAAACGAAAAACTATGTTAAATGTATTTTAAGTCTTCTAGCTGTAAGTTCTATATTTGTAAGCATAACTAGGTATTAAACAAATCACTTATAAATAAAATAATTAAAAGCATTTTATTTTTGAAGTAAGTTTTGGACTTTTGTTTTGAATTGTTTTCCAAAACAATATTGTTAGCAGTATTGATGATGACATGATAAAAGAGAAAAAAAAAACCAAAATTATTATTCACGACACTGAATGAAATGAAATTATTGAAAATCTGATTATAATGGAAATAACTTAAGGATAGTGCAGTGGATATGAGAAAACCATGATAAACGTAATGGAATAAGATATTTGTATTTGTATAGAAACAAAGGAAAAATAAAATTGAGTAAAAAAGTACTTTAAAGTGGTTTACTTTATGGGAAAAGTGGCCGAGATATCGGATGACGCAGTATCTTGACAGGTAATTTGTGAACATTTTATGGGTCATAAGGTTGTTTTTTGAACGGGTGGGTGATGGAAGAAAACTCGTAGCCATTTTGAAACCCCAGCTGAGAGTGAAACTGTAAAGATGGAACTTAGGCGTCGTTCTTGCAGATTGGATCATTGACAAAGTAGCTATGGGATTGGCTCCACCGCTGCGTCGTCTCAGCGGCTTTTACGTAAATCGTTGAAAGGTAACCTGCATTCATATAGTGTAAATTCATTAATGCAACTATTGGCATCGCTTTCAACGCCAAGTGTTAATTATTGCAAATTTGATCAAACTGATGCGCAAACATAACGAAAAAAAGCATCACAGAAATACCCGATGCGCTGTTGATTCGCCGGCAAAAAAGTAAAAAAAATGTCGGAAGCGAAAGAAAAGATAGTAAATAAACATTTTTATCAATAGGTACATAGGCGTTTGACGGAAAAATGTATGTTTTGTTGAATTCTTTATTTTAATTTTTCTCAGAAACATTTATTTTTTTTACATTGAAAATTTAAGCGCGGCGGAGGTAAAGCTTTTAATAACGACAAGACTAACCCATGAAAACAAATTTGTCGTCTTTGACAAAACTTCCATCTTGACATTAAAAGGTTTTATGTGAACAATGCGTTCTAAAACTCAAGCATCATATTCAATCAGCAACGCATCAGCATAAACTGTGCATCGCATCAGCGTCGCAAATAAGCAGTGATGCCGTATCACTGCGCAAATGTTTGACGTTTCTGAATTTAGACATAATCATGGCACGATGTCCCGTGTTTAAATCCGTGAAGGCCTATTCATATGGGATCGACCAACTACCTTCCTAAGTTTTGTCTGTCTATTCACATGACGCATTTTATTTGGTCGCTGGTACCCGCAAACAACTTACAATGGAATTCCGACTTTGAGGTTAAGTTCGAAAGAAGTTGGTAGTCGCAAGTTTATTTTTATTCAACGCACTTGCCTCTCTATTATACCGTTAAGAGCGTCGTAGATCTATTAGACCTTCAATTATGCTATACAATTTTCAAATCAGTGGCAGTTTTGATGCGTGTCCGCTTCATTGACGTTCATTTTCGATTCGATTCCCCGGACACCGAGTTTGACCGAAGCGTTTCATATGGCATCGCATCTTTTTGGGGGCTGCTTGACTGTCAACGAAGATGGTTATACAGAAGAAGGTGATGTATTTCGGACAGCTTTATCTATTGGTTTGGTGGCATTGACTTATTATATATGGACTGCTAGTAGACAACTTCGCGTTGGTTCCAACATAAGCGCTATCTCTCGTGGTTCGGAACGGAATAAATTGGAAACTCACATCTGACGTGTAAGCAATTTATATGATGAATTAAATTCTCTTGTACTTGAATGTGATATTCTTGACAATCATAAGTATTTATTGATCAGATATGTGATTGAAATATACGCTAAAGTGTTATCACATCATATTTCTAAAATAAATAATGAAAAACAACATAAAAAAATAATTCGCAATGAATATACGAAAATTGTGCAATTTATGGGACAATGAAAAACGATTTTTTATTCATATTTTGTTGGTTCCATCTATGTATTATTAATTACTTAAACTAGCACAACTTCGAGATGACATCTATTGTAAACAATGCCGCAACAATTTGAATTTCAACCGTTTCACTTGGCAAATCTACTCACACCAAGATGGTTGTCATTTTGTTTCACTTATTTTTCGGATAGAACCACGAGCGCTAGTTATGTTGGCGTCATTTTCTTCGGCAGAAATTGTATGGAAGTGACATTTCACTAGCAGTCCATATATAATAAGTCAATGATTGGTGGCTTCTTCTCCCAAACACTAACAACGCCATCTGGTTTTATTTTTTGTAATTAACTTTTATTTATTAAAATATAAACAATGTTGTTATTTATTTTATTGTTTCCTTTTCAAGATTAAATAGAATGTAAAATATTAATGAATGCTTGCATATATTTATTTATGTATCGTATATCAATTCATATTAAATCGTTGACAATGAAAGTTCAGTGGGCGCGTGCTTGTGTGTATAGTTTATTTTTAATCATATAGATAATATTTCAAAATATATATTGTTCATTATTTTTTTATTTTTTTTTGTATCAACTTTTTGTACATCATATATTTGTTTGTATTTTATTTTCTATTTACAATTTCTAAAAGTAAGCCCCTGGCTGAGTAGTAATTAAAAATTTTGTTAAATAAATAAGTATATGTGAAAAAAAAAAATTTAAATAAAATAAAAACAAATAAATATGAAACTAAAATTGGTTGTTTTTGTTGCTCGACCTCTTGGCTGGTGGTGTTTGTGCGTGGTGCGTAATGGGGCGCCCTTATTTGTGTGTGCATAAATCGGAATGTGTATGTAAATTTGTTGCTTAAAGATCTCACGATCTAGGAACAGAGCCCAGTGCAAACCAGTCCATTAGCTCCTGCCGCAGATCGTATTTGCTCAGCTCGATTTGGACGCCACCCAGCAGTTCGTTTTCCTGGAGCGTGTCATGCGACCAAACTGTTACATGTAGGAGACGATTTTGTATATGCTCGAGCGGCATGCGGTATTCCAGCTGTGGAAAGGATATAACTTAGAATGGAATGCGAGAGTTAAAGTATTAAGTGCGTACCGTTTCCATGAAACTAGGAACGCATGTTTTTCGGACGACCTTAGTTTTCCTCTTCGTGATTTTGGTTTGGTCTGGCTTCAGGTAGCATTTGACGTAGGTGTTCGGCTCTTGTCCACCCTGCAGCGTGGGAAGGCCCTTGGCGTGGTGAATCTGGAACGAGCGAATTGGAAAGGTCCGTAAAATTCGAGGTCCAAAATAAAGATATCTATACAAAATACAATAGCCGGGACTAGAATCCCATCAAAACCCAGAATCACACTCTTACAGTGTCAACCGGAAGCGGAGATCCAATTAACAATCGTGTACTGGGCGCCAGTTAAGCCATTTGTATAAAAGTAAGATATAAATTCAACAAAGACGCATCAAAATGAACGAAGCTCTTTCCATAGTTTACATTACATAACGGCGCCACCATTTTAAAACAAAGCTACTTTTGAATGACTGCTAGTTACTCCTTCGCTGTTACTCTATTCAAGAACAACAAAAAAAACTCTTACCATAACAGTGAGGGCATCACGACGGTACTGCATTGAAATCTTGATCGCGCCATCGCTGGTTGTATTTCGTTGAACCGGCTTTATTTCTGCAAAGGGAAACGAATGTAATTGTTTGAAAATCATCGCCACCTACTCACCTTTGACTTTCGAGACTTCGATATTCGCTTCTTGTTGATCGCGCAGCAGCGGATGGAAAAACGTGTACACCAAATCCGAATGAGCTATCTCGTCCGCAGATTTGAAGAGCGATATCAGAAACCTTTGAATTTCGGGTAGACGCCGCTCGGCCACCGATTTAACATTAGACCTTCCAACGTGAATTCCACTTGGCAGGCTGCGAATAGATAATTTCTGATTAAGTATCTTTCCGGTTTATCCCTAAAAATTCGAATTTATGTCAGATAACACAAATAGTATGAGACCTTGAAGGCTTCTAAGAAGTGTTCAGTGTTCACCCGACACCTTGTTATAGAGCTGAATGCCTGAATGGAAAGGGAAAAGGTAAACACGAAACTGTAAAATAATTCCAAAGCGATATTGTTCGCAAACATTGTCAAGTTCAGCTGATTGAGTTGTTTTTGTCTTTCTTTGCGAATACTCCCGTCAAGAAGTCACACATTTGTATGAGATATAAAGATAACGATGCCGTAACGTCAAATGTGATTTTTTTTAATCTACCTTCGATAGCGTGAATGTGCGTTTGTTTACTGTTTAAGTGACCAACAATCATGTGAAGAGTTTGAGAAAATCCATCGCAACTTATAAGGTGCCGTGATTTTTTGTGTAGCACAATGTCAATCCAACAAAACAGAGAAACCCAGAAAGCTTTTCCATATATTTTTTCTATTGATATCTCTGATAGGCTTCCAATAACGTTATCAGTAATAGAAAGAAAAAAAATCACACACACACACTGAGCAATCGAATAGGCGACGACGACAGAAATGAAGAAGTTCTGAAATCGTAATTGACATATCTAGTCGTGGAATGTGGTTTGTCTGCAGCGTTTTAGTAAATTGCAAATCAAAATGGCCAAACTAGGATCAGTTGCGCAGCATTCCGATGGAGGTAAACAGCAACATCATTCCAAACAGATCATTAATCCAATTGCTTTCGCAGGCCAGACAGATGTCATTGTATCGCTTTGTTCGTTTGGCCTTATGCTGTGCCTGGTGGTAGTGGTTGTGGGGATCAAATTTCGTTGGTTTAAGCAGCGCCTCAGCTTCGAGCCGATTCCAACAGGCGCTGGCGGATCAGCTGACAACGGTCAAGTGGTGTTAAAGAGAAGTTCACGCAGTTCTCAGGAACAAGTGAGTGCATAATTACCGACAGAGAAAAGCATAATTACAATTATTTTGCGATCCCAGTTTGTCCACCCCCCTAATCAATTTATGTGTTCTGTGCGATAACGTCTAACTACACCTGCGATAGTATATTCAATTAAAAACAATTGTAGCGCGCAGTGATAACAAGTCAAACGATTTTGTGACCACCCTCTTCACAGCTATGATCTGTCTTTATTTGCAGTTTCGGGAACCGGTAGTGGCACAAGGAATCTTCCGAAAGAAGCTGGATGAGGATGTTATTTATGAGCGCCCCAAGACCCTACCACGTTGGTTTTGTTGCTGCTGGCTTCTAAGCAGTTTTAATTGATTCTCTCTCTTTTGCAGCTATTCGAGTTCGAAAGGTGTCCAAGGGGCCGACATCCTTCGGGCCTCCGAAGCGCAGTGAGACTCGCAGCTCGACTGTGGAAGAACCGGTTGTCGCTCCACCACCACCACCGCCATTGCCGTCTTTGGCATCGGTAGAAAATCTACAGCACTTTGCCAAAACTCGAGTGAGAACTGCCTTACCAGAGGACAATGAAGAGAAAAAGGTAAACTTCGATACCTCTACACAAATCATTCCTAATGGAGAAGCAAACAGCGCATACGAGGAGCTTATGAGCGAGGAGGATCAAAGCAACAGGCAATCTATTGATAGGAGGCAAACAGGATACGTTCGGCCATCCGAGGAAATAACGCAAGAGCTCCAGGGGTTCCATAAGGAACCCCCTAAAGTTCAGCCACGGCGCAGCATCCTGTCCGATAAGTCCAACGGAAAGACATCATTTAAGAAAAACGCTTCAAAGGCGGGCAAGATCACCATTGAACCAATGAAGACGGAAAACGGCGAAATCGACAGCTACAAGCTTGGCCAGCGGCGTCTTACCGGTTTCTTTCAACCACCCACTGACGATCACGATAACAATGTGGACGAGTCCATCGCTGATCGGCAGTTTGAAAAGAAAACCACTCACAGTGTAGTGTTCCATCTCGACGACGATGACGACGGCAATGACCGCGATGACGATGATGATGACGAAGAAGAAGAAGAACCCAAACCACTAGCACAACTAGCAACTACATCACCCCCCCCACCGCCGCCGGTACTCTTCAGCAGCCAAATTTCAACGGAAGACGACCGCAATTCCACAGACAGTTGGTCGGCCATTCAAAGACATCGCAACTTAGCTCGAGAGATAAGCGAACAGCATCAAGCCATGCAGAGCCGGAGGAAAGAGAATGCTGAAGTCGCAGCTACGGCCGCGGAGTTTCGAAATCCCCTAGCCGCTCAGCAGGAGCCGAAGCCACGAACGATGCGTGACATGAGGCGGAACAATGCCAGGAGCGATCTTTTGCTGGACGCCGAGAAAGACGACACAGAGGCTTAGGGTTAGATTAATTAAATAAAATCGTGTTAATAAAAAATGTTAGTCAGATTTGCGCAAACGCTTTGAAATTTTGCTATTTGCGATAAGGTACTGATTGATTTTTCTTGCTGATTCACACGGGTTTATGAGTATCATACAACTGACTCACTTCCACCGAGTGATTATGCTCCAACGTACTCACCTGTGCAACTTGACGAGTGGAAAATGCAGACACAACTTCTGATGGAACTCCGTAAACTCCTTATAGGATCTGAACAAATGCGCCGGGTCTGTCTGATTGTGTCGGGTTACCCTCAAGATGTACGTATAATACTTTTCCATGTCGTAGTGCTTCTGGCATCGCACTACCATCACTGACTTTAGACGGCCGTCTTGCTGAATTCTAGAAAATTAAAAAAAAAAAAAAAATAAGCAAACCCCCCAATGAGAGGATCACAGGATCTTACGTATATTTTCGCGGGACAAACGAGAGCAACTCCCCGCTGCCTTCGTCATTTGAGAACCTCATCTGGGACAGATTGTGCAAGAAAAAGTTGAACTGAGTAAACCAGCTTTTCAGCGAGAACTGAATCATTTTGGCAAACGATGCAGCTGCCTCTGGATTCGACTGAGTGAGAAGTAGTGCCCTTCGCACGTAGGACACTGCGTCGGCCGTCACACCTGGTATTCCAGCTGTTGCCATGAGAGCGAGCATATGAAGAATGAGATCACCGTGTTTGCGGATTATGTTAAACGCTCGACAGCACAGATCCACAAAGTAATGGAAGTCAGTGGAGGGTTTGTCTCCACCGTTTATCACGTATGCCATGTCCGATGTGAGCACGAAAGGTGTACGATCTCGCTTGAAGTTGCCAAACATCTGGGCGTCGCCTAGGAATTTCCCGAAATCAATGTGAAACAGGTGACCAGAGGTTTTCAGCATAATATTGTCATTATGTCGATCACAGATGCCCAGGACGTAGGTGGCGACGCTGTAGCCGGCACAAGAAACTAAGAACAAACCCAAATGAAAGTCGATTCGATGTGAAATCCGCTTTCGAGTTACCTGTAAAGTTTTTAACAGCTCTGGCGTATTCCAATTGGCTGGGATTTTGCTTCGCAAGCCACTCGGCAATGGGACGATCTTTGAACGAACCAGTCAGGCCGTATTCCACTTGAATTTTGCGCAGCGTTTCGGCGTCGGAAACCATCTCAATCATGCCTTTCTTATATCCAGTCGGCACGCAGTTGAATGTTACCATTTTCAGATCAAGGCCATCCGCCAGCCAAAGTTTATTCATCACTCGAACGAGTTGGATGGTCAGCATGTCCTGCTGCAGATCATCACCGGACTGCCAGCAAAAGCGAAAACACTTGAAACTTAGAGGTCAGATTTTATTTAGACTGTTGCAGGCTTACCTTGAAAATCGCCGGGAGGAGCTGCTTGTCGGGTCCGATATAGGAAATCTTGAGGGGTAGCGTGTTCGAATTGAAATAGCTACAACTCCGCACGTTGACACCGGTAACTTCCAAACCAGGACCCAGCGGCAACGAAGTAGGCTTATCAACCAACGCCTGATGGACACTATCCATGCCTTGGCAAAGAGTTTTCTGCCGCAACGCCTCCTTTGCCACCTTCACCGATTGCGCGATATCTGCGAGATTCTACAAACGAAAAATACAGCCAGATGATTTTTTTTTAGAAACATCAAACTCACCTTGCACATCATGTGCTGACTCAAGAACCGCGCCAGCAACTTTTCGCCGCAAATCGCCAGCAACGCCCTCAACATCATCTTGTTGCGCCGATGGTATCGTGCCTGTGTGATCAACGACTCATCGTACTCCGAGCTCGAGGCGTCGATAGTATTTTGCGGAGCATCTCCAGGCAAACTATGCACCAACAGCCAGTACATGTGGTGAGCAATGCGCGGAGATTCAAGGCTCTTGCAGAGCAGAAAACGGCCCATAGCCGAGGCTTCATAAGTGTCATGCTTTAGTGCTTGCAGAAGCTGCGGCAAGGAGTCCACCAATTGATCGTTGGGCATTCTAGAAATCCACTCTACTGACTTGGCACGGACCTGGGCGTCCGGGTAACGAGGCAGGAGCAGTTCTACAGCTTGAAGTGGCGACAAATGTGACCACGACCGCAGCAAAGAGTGCAGATCAATTAGACTGGCATAGTCCCAGCTGTGAGCGGCTTGCAGTACTTTCGGCAGGGCGTACGGGAATTTCTGCAGATAATGACGTTTCTCCCACAAGATTTCACGCTTCTCCAGCGCACCAGCGTAACCTTGTTCTGCGGTGTCTAACAGCTCCTGCTGCAGTTTTTGGTCCAACGAATTGAAATCGTACTGCGGCGCCGGAGGCGGACTCTCTAAAGGCTCCGGGAAAACAATCCGCCCGCCATACGGAGGCACTTCTACACTCAGCACTGGACAAAGGTCTGGTTGAGGATGACAGCCTCGGGCCGGTGCAGGACCGAGAAACTTGTCCGTGGTCGGTGGCCACATTGAGAGCAGATACGACCCACAGGCCATTTCTCGCTTGTAGTCAAACAGTTGAAGGGCACACCAACCCAATTCGGTGGTGATTTGTTTCTTCTCTCCGTTTTGATCATTCGATTGATCGTTCTCTGCAGCGCGGGTGCCGTACAACACGAATATGAGACGAGATTCCCTTGGCAACGTGCAAATCGGGCTCTTATCGAATGTAATCCATGACGCGAAATTCAATCGCGCAAAAAGTCCCCCACTCGTGTCGTTCGAGCACTTAATGACCAGCGGGTCCGATATGAATCTCGTTCCGTAGTTGATTTGTACTCCCAATGAGTAGTCGTCAAACTTCCAATTAGGCGGTGGGCGATGTAGGCAGCTGATGTTGACAATTACCGGTTTCAGAACGCATGAAATCGGAATGGGTGCTAGAAATAATCAAATCACCAGACTATTAGAGGAAAACTTGTGAGCAGATCTGTGCTTACTTGTGGAATAGTCAACTGATGCCACACAGAAGTCCACACGGAATGCGTTCGAGTAGTTTTCAATCAACTCCTGAACAGCATCGCGAATGTGGTTACATTTGACTTTGATCTGTTCCAAGGTGGATTTGGGGCGCAGAACAACCTCCGCGTAGTCTCCGTGGTCAGTACCGACTTCTGGATTCACTCCATACGACGTATACGTCACTTGGCCATCGTCGCATATTTTCTTTAAATCATTTATACACGTGGAGATCTCCACGGTGTCGATAGAACCTAGCAGAGCGCAAATTGCTTTAACACCCTGCACCACGCCCGAGCAGGATAGGATTGAACGCGGATTGGAATCACTGGCGGTCATTTCGAGCTTGTCAATCTCCGTTTCAAGGGTCTCTGTAAGACAGAAAATGTAAATGCTGATCTGAAAGTCTTTCGATTTGTTTACCAATTAGAATCATCATGCTGTCGTAGGTGATCGTTGTGGCTGTCTCATTGGGGAGGATCTCCTCCGGCCGCAGTTCGTCATCCCTCGCATCATCTGTCTGCGTTCGTGCGATAACTTTCATATTAGCCTCCGACTTCAAGCACAGTCCCAAATGGACATCCTTCTCCAGCTTCAAACTGTCGTGTACACACTCCAATTGACTCAATTTCGACGTGGGCGATAGCCATTCCGACACGCCGATGGGCTTCGCCACGTAATCATCAACAGTTCCTCGTATTTGACCCTCCAGCGCGCAAACTGCATGCCCAATCACAAGTTCCACGGGGGAGTTTACTAGAAAATAATAAAAATGGATTTACTTCTGGGCCAAGCAGTTTCATCTTAAGCTCACTATCGCTGGTGAACACTATAGGCGTTCCATATCCCTGGATTTGGCCCTTCTGACTCGCCTCGCAATCCCTCTGCATGCCCTCCAGCTCCGGGTGCACGACTATCTTTATACTCTGCTCCAGGGGATAGTAGTAGTTGAACTCCGATGCAACGATATGGCCCACGTTTGTTTCCGGATCGTCATAGCGATATTTGGAACGCAACTCCTTGACCATGTAATAGAATTCAAGCAGTTCAGGGTCGTGCGCCTTGGAATCCGTCACCATCTCGTACAGACGTGTGAAGTTTTTTCGCCTATCCAGCACCACGCTCTCCAATGCACGATCCGCGCATTCAACTGGCTTGCTGTTCCTAGGCGGCAGCGGCGGCGGAGGAGATCGTATGCCCGACGAAGTCGACGGTGCATCATACCCCGACGTATACTCTGCTCGCCATCCAATTGAAGAAACTGCAAGACACACTCTACATACCACAGATTTTTCTGCTGCTTGTTTCAACTCACCATTTGGACTAACTGGCGTGCGATCCAATTTGTTCACCGCTTCGTATACCGGATCCGAGTATTGTGTTCCCCCACTGTACAGGTAATCGAATGGATCGTATTCAGCATAATAAGATGTACATTCAGATGGATTATCGCTACCTGCAAGAATCGATAGCATATTCTATCAAAATCAAATGCCCAACAAAAAGATCGCCAACGAATGAGAGAACTAATCCAAAATAAAAACTATTTGTTTGATTATTTTTAGCTGCATATTAATTATAGCAACGTGGTGCGAGATCAGACACAAAAAATACAAAAAAAAAGCAAAAAAAAAATAGCATCAACCGAGGCCACACGTTGCGATCGAAATGACAAAACAAAGTTGATGTGGTGGTTAGTCGTTTGGTGACGTGAGTGGGCGCAGCGGCGGCACGGATTGTTTGCACAATTTGGGACGACTCAGCGTTGTAAATACACGGGAATGGACATAATTTCTTTTTGTTGTTACTGATGCTGATGCCGAGTGTGGGTTAGGAGGGTGATCGGTCGCCTAGGTGCTTTCTTTTCGGCGCAACCGACTGTGAAATTGTTGCTGGTAATGAAAATGAAAAAAAAAAAAAAAACATGACAGGTGAGCGAGAACGGAATTATTACTGTACTCGATTTTACCTTAATCCGCGACTGAGTTTGGAACAAATTTGAGTTTGATAAATTTGAGTACTTACGGATCATTATAATCTGTCAATAAAAGATGCGAAATTCGAAAGCTGTGTGAAAGGGTGTGATGTAACCCTGGCGAAATAAATGCAGAATCGAATACACAAATATGAATCAAACGAAGCATTCTGATGACTACTGCTGCGCGGCACTCGTGCGGTTTATGAATGCAAAGCACAATAGAATGTAAGTAGTTTCATCGCAAATACATTTCGTAATGCTCTGTGGATTACCGAAGCACGTACACGGAATTATAAGCGTTTTATCACGATGTAAACAGAAAATTAGATCGCGTTGGCGAAAAGGAAACATAAGCACGCTCCTGCTCTGCAGGTGTATGGTACCGGCTGAATAGTTGCTGAGTTCCGAAATGTGAAATACGAGTACTCTGCAAAATCAAATTCAAGTCTGAATGTTATCAAAAACGCATGGCAAAAATTGGATTGACTTGGATCTCATTCCGCTGACACCGCGATGTCTGGCGGATATTCGATGAGTTACTTATGATAAGAAACACACTACATTGATGCGTGTTTTTATTTTAGGGGCGAAGTTAGACAGACTCGAATATTTAATTTATTACAGAACGTGCAAAAGAATTTAATTTAGTAAACAAACGGCGCGTCATTGAGCTTAGTGCCGGGCAAGGAAAATGAGACGTATTCAACGGGAAAATCCAGCTGTGAAGAAGTCACTTTGGACTGGTTGGAGAGATCTGACGACAGAACTCACGCAATAAATTATTCACTGACATCACCGCCTCGTTTGTTGTTGTGTTAGCTTGATTCTGTGCCAGACCTACCAAAGAAATATTCAGACGTTTGGTATGATAGGAAGCCACGCATCGATATACTAAATCAATTGAACTCTCAATCATTTTAAGAGAAAAAGGTTTCAGCCTGCTACTTGCTACTACAACGATCCGCATGAAATACTCTTCAGAGAAAAAAATAAATAAAAACAATACCAGTACCAGTACCAGTACCATGAAACTGTGGTTAAATATATTTTTATTTGTTTCTTTCGTATTTTATTAACAATTTAGTAAGAAAAAATCAATACACATCGTCTCTGTGAATGAATTGAAAAATATTTGTATTTAAATTCGTAGAAAAAAATTACAGATCACAATCACATTGTGTCCCTAGCTACATGTATATCATCTCCAAAGGCACGATTATTGTAGTAGCAGTAGCAGTAGAAGAATTTATAATTCGTTATTTATTCCATACTGGAAGAGAAAGAGAGAGAGAGAGACAAATACCGGCATTTTACTTATTAATTTTCATTGGAATTAAGGAAACTTCCTACGGAGAACTAAAGCAAACTGAGAAGGAAACGTAGGCTAAGGATACATTGAGGGGGTTGATTGATTGATCTCGCTGTGGGAGATATGAAAATGAGAATGCAATACTTGTGGTGTGCGTTGGACAAAGTAAGACAAACGAGAAACGAGAA
The DNA here is from genome assembly GCA_951230905.1 of Cheilosia variabilis. Taxonomy (NCBI): domain Eukaryota; kingdom Metazoa; phylum Arthropoda; class Insecta; order Diptera; family Syrphidae; genus Cheilosia; species Cheilosia variabilis. The sequence continues at coordinate 56,251,608 of OX579678.1, read as the reverse complement.
CTACAACTGCATTGGTATCGGCTAAGAAAAGTGCTTGTGTGTTGTGCGTGGATAAATGATCAACTTACCATAATCGTCCTCGTTTAGAAGTGGATCGAATGCTTCCAGGACACTCACTCTCGACCTGCGGTAAGGAAAAACAGAACTCATTCATCACAAAGGACCAAACATCAAGTTTTATGGTTACTCACGCATCCTCTTGACTTAGATCGATCAGATCGTCGCCTAAGGTCTTCTTTGGGCGGCGGTTGATTCCGTTGCTGGAGTTGCTTCTCATCGAAGTCGAAGCCGCTAGCGATGCGACACCAGAGAGCGACTGCGACTTGGTCATTTGCACCATTTGGTTCGGGTGGCTCTGCAGAACGAGCGCGCTACTTGGATTGGCTACATTTTGAATCGGTATCTCGACACTAGAAGGCTGATGATGTTGATGCTGTTGCTGTTGATGCTGTTGCTGCTGCTGGTTCTGTAGTTGTACGTTTGAACCCATCTGAGTGGGCGGATATGACTGTTGGGTGGCAATATGCGGGGGGCGTTGCATGCCATACTGAAATCCGTAGTTTACTGGAGCCTGAGCGTAACCGTAGCCGCCTGTAATCGCAGCCCTCTGGGGGTAGTGGGAAGGATAAGATGGAGCGTAATGCGCCGGTCGTACAAATCCCATCGCCGGCGGGTGCATCACTTGTTGTGCTGGCATGTTGTACAATTTTTGGAGCTCCTCATTGGTAAGCGGTGTTTTCTGCTGTTGCGGCTGTGGGGTGAATGGAACCAACTGAAGACCTCCATGGTTGACTTGGCTTATTTGTTGGTTCAGATATGAAGGTGTGGATCCGAAATTCGGGTGAGTAGCTATCGGTGGTAATGGCGGTGGCGCTGAACTCAATTTTTGAATATCCTCGATAAGTTTGTCAAACGTGGAACTCTCAGGCTTCTTCAACGACGTTGGACTGGCAAACGAAATTAGATCATTATCAATTGCTGTGGAGCCTGTTGCTTCCTCTGGCAATCGGATTTCACTATGTCTACGCGATGGCACTGCTGGCGGAGGAGCAATAGACGAACTGTTCGGTACATTGAATGAACCCGGCCGGATTCTCGATTGTAAATTGTAATCAATTTCGTTTGGTTTCTGGTAGTATGCGCCATCGATAGATGAAGCGCGTTCTAGATATGAATACTGAGTTTTTGAACGTCGGAACTCATCCAGAGCTTGGGATTCTAGACTAAGGGCTGTTGCTTTGGCCAGATCGTCTTGGAACTGTTTCTCGTAGTCGGACTCTGCTTGATTTGTCATTGTGCTTCAGCGTCTGAAATGAAATAAATTCACATTGTAGAAATAGGTATGTATATCCAAACAAAGAGAAATTGTTAGCAGATTTGATAGCAATTGAAACAAATTGATTATAAACCATTGTATATCGCTTGCGCTTATGTATAACTTAACCCCTTTCATACTATATCAAGGTCAGGAAAAGCAACAACAAAGCCTAGCATTTAAATTGAATTTGCCAACATTAAGATTATCGCAAAAACACTCGTCGCATTGGGGCGGGCGGTATCTTATTCAAACACAAACTCTTTTCGATAAGCAAATACTAAAATTGTTTATGCTACAAGAATTTCTTCTTGCGAGTATTTTCAACGATAGGAAGTCAAATGAGTGCTTATCGTTTGCGTACTGTGGGCTTTCTTTTATCTTGGTGAAAATGTCGCTAATTCTACTAAATTCGTTTTGTTAGCAAAAAAGAAGACTATCCACATCGCATGACCGGATTAACATCTACAAATTTCATTACGCCGCCACTGACAGACATGCCCCAAAAATTATCTGTGCCGAGTTCCTTCCGATTTTTTTTTCGGTTTCTTGTCTTGTTCGTTCGTTCGTTTCTTTGGCACAGATAAAATTTGTTGAAAAGTAGCTGATAAAAACCTTTTTTTATCTCATGTTAAGATAACTGGGATTAATAACAAAGTATCACCCTGTTCGGTTGGGGTTAAATATACATTTTCTTCTCTTGAATATGCTATTAAAATAAACAAAGCAAAGTAAGAGAGATTTGTTTAGTCATTTTCATCGATTATTTTCGCCTTACCTCGGGTAAATTCCTAATTAAATGTAAATTTCAAACTTCAGTCTTTCGTTGGGTATATATGTTCGTTATTTTTCAGCAGTAATTAAGGTAACTTGATGAAAAACATTTTCTATCAGGAAATAAGAAATTTCTTTCTGGAAATATATTTTTTTTACTCCACCTTTACGATTCGGGCGAAAGTGACAGTTGGGAAACGAGTTCGAAAAATATTCGTAGATGTCAGACAGTTGGGCACAAATGTAGTAGGTCTTGTGGGATGAAATGTTTTGGAACCTGTTGCGTGAAATTTGGTACTAAAATGCGCATTTTCAAAATTTTGATGAACAAATTTGGGTCGTCATCGTCATAAGTGTGGGTTTCGTTTGCATTTTTGATATAATGCTACTTATAAACTGCGGAAGGCTTCAAACCTTTGTATGGAACTTTTCGACCTGTGTGTATTTAGAAAGGCGTTTTGCTACGGGACATTCTACGAAACATTCACAAATTTATTTGCTGTTAGAATTAACTACGGTCATATTTGAAAAAAAAAATCAATACACTCGGTTGGTAGACCCATTGCAATCTCTTCTCATCACAAGTTTATCTAGTAGTCAGGAATTATTTTTACGAAATTCTTTACTGGAACATGGACTATTACTTTAATCTATTCATGGATTTTGTAGCAGATTTCATACCTATTGAACACGCATTAGAGAAAAACAAACGATTACAAACGCCGCTGTCAAACATTTTTGACAGTCCGTAATTTTATACTGAGGTTAGTGGAAGCAAATTTTCTTTTTTCTGAAACAATAACTTTAAGTAATACTTTCTTCTATAAACATATTTTTGTAGTTGAAAATGGACTTTCAAAATCGTGCTGGTGGCAAGACCGGCGGGGGCGGTGTCGCCTCTTGGTCGGAAACCAATCGTGACCGCAAAGAGCGCCTGCGACAGCTCGCTTTGGAAACTATCGACCTAAACAAAGATCCCTACTTTATGAAGAATCACCTCGGCTCATATGAATGCAAACTCTGTCTAACGCTTCACAACAATGAGGGAAGCTATCTGGCCCATACGCAGGGTAAAAAACATCAAGAGAATCTGGCCCGCCGTGCAGCCAAAGAAGCAAAGGAAGCTCCCTCTATGTTGGCACCGGAAAAACCTCGTGTAGAGCCAAAGAAGTTCGTCAAAATCGGTCGTCCCGGTTATCGAGTGACAAAACAGCGCGATCCTGATAATGGCCAGCAGTCGTTGCTCTTTCAAATCGATTATCCGGAAATCTCCGAGGGCATCATTCCGCGACATCGTTTCATGTCTGCCTATGAACAGAAAATCGAACCGCCAGACCGTAAGTGGCAGTACTTGTTGTTTGCCGCTGAGCCGTACGAGACAATTGCATTCAAGGTGCCATCACGCGAGGTGGAAAAAACTGACGGCAAGTTCTGGACCCATTGGAATCGAGACACCAAGCAGTTCTTCTTGCAATTCTCGTTCAAGTTCGAGCCGAAGATAATTCCTCCACCACCGCCGCAGTTGCGGGTTATGGGCCCCGGGTTTGTGCATCCACCGAGGCATATATTTAATGCAGTTCCGCCACCGCCACCGATGGGGGTACTCCCAGTGCCACCTCCTCCGATGTAGTGGTGTGACATTTTGTTTTGGAAATATAGCGAATGCAAAATCAAATGGTGTGTTCTTACTGTATTTCAGTGGGTTTTGGGGAAGATTCTGCGCCCTCAAACGCGAGGCCATGGGTACTAAACTGACTTCGAAAACAACCTATGAACAAGGGGGAATCAAAACAACTCGTTCTTTAATCAACTTTCAAACAAAATGCATTTATTGCCAATAATTTTAATTCTAAACAAATCCTCTTGGTGTTTTTGTTTATAGAAAATGTTACAAATAAAATAAGTATGCATATAGTATGGACAACTAGATTACAAATAAAACTATGCGGCCTTCTGTATTGCACCCACAAGTAAGGTTTACTTTTTCCAAAAGTTGCCAGTTGGACATAAGGGAACGCGGATAAATGTTAAACAAATTTAAACACACAAATTAAAACCTAACCAAAATATTGTGAGACAATCCTTGATTGCGCTCACGATTCCTTATAAATAACTCGACCATAGGACCAGGGTTTAGGCCTTTTCGCGCTTCTTAAAGTTTCGTTTCGATGCGCACCGATGAATGATGTCGGATATGTGGGACTTGTGGTCGAATATCTTCATGATTTGATTTTGTGCTTCGGTGATGCCGTCGACGATGATTTTGCTGCGTTGCATGTTGCCCTGCAAGGGAGGAGAGACGTGTTATTTAAATTTTCATACAGCTCTGTGTGGGTTACCTTGATGAGGTCGGATATGCGCTCAATGTCGGGGTTCTTGCCATGCGATTCCATTTGTTTCAGCATTACGGTCAGTTTCTCGTAGCCCTTGCCCTCGCTTTCGCACTGAAACGAAAGAAATCGTTTTTACCTGTTTAGAAGATGTTGCTGAGGGCACTTACCAGATCCTCCATCTGGGATTTTAAATGATGAACTTTCCAGCCGTTGATCTTGCCGAGGACGTTGGCTTGATTGGCCAGGTCCATCACAGTGGGACGGCGTTCTTCACGGGGCTTGACGTCGCTGTGGCGCTGAAAGTGATTGTTTGCTGCTTTCCAATTTTGCTTGTAGCTCTTAAAGGGGGAAGAGGCATTCAAATTGGTTTGCTAAGATGATGCTGTGCTCACTTACGTTCAAAAGAGTGCAGGTTCGGGGTTTCCTCAACACGAACTCGGTTGGTTTTGTGTTCTCCTTGTTTGAATTGATGTTGACGCTCTGATTGTTGTTGTTCACTTTTGGGGGCTCGCTGGAGGCAGTCACTCCGCTGCCACTAGCGCCGGGAACAGTTGCAGAATTGGAATTTGTCGTTCCGTTGACATTAGACGCTTGCGACGAGTTCGACGCTGGTGGATTGAGCGACGGGTGTGACGACGCGTGGCTATGTGCTGATTGCTGGCTGTCATTTCTGCAGAAGGAGAAAATCTAGAATCAAGCCAAACAGGTTAAGGTAGGTGCAACTCACGTTGATCGTCGCGATTTCTTTCTTGGTGGACAATCGATGACCCCGTTCAGGTGTGTACTGTTGGACTGTGCACCGCCATGATCTCGCGATGTGCTTGAAGAGGCATTTTGATGATTCGGATACATCTGTAAGGAGGCGAATTGGAATTACTGATGGAGAGGGAGGAGCACAGCGAACTTACATCATTGATAGGGTTGAAGTGCGAATCATTTGGCATTCGATTGACGGGAGTCAACTCCTCGTTTATCTGCTGGTCCACTCCGGGACTGGAATTGGCACTCACTGTTGTCGAACCATCTGAAGATGCGGGCGACACTGTTCGCGGTTCTTTTTTATTATCTGGAGCAGCAGCGCTGGCGGGAAGCAGCTGCTGGGAGGTCACCGATGTGTTCGATGAAGGAGCACCCATGGAGAGCAGTGTGGGGCCAAGATTCTTTGCAGCGCGTATGGGCGAGCCATCAGTGTCTCGCTTCCGGAGAAAGGCAGCTGAGCTTATAGCACTGACCGTGTTGTTGCCGGATGTCACCTTTAGAGAGGTAGGCAACGGAATAACCATATGTCCCTGTGATTGCTGGGACTGCGACTGCTGTGCGGCAACTGCTGCTGCAGCTTGACTGGGTATGATTATCTGATGATGAGACTGTTGACTCGCTTGCCCCTGTTGAATAGCCGACGTTGTGATGGTTTGGTCTGACGGTAGCTGAGCACTAAACCGCACTGGAACTGCTTGAATTTGAGCAGATGTGGAGGATACCGGTATCTGGATCTGGCCTATGGCTCGGTTTGAGGATGGAACCACTGTAAACGTGGCCGACGACGGCGTATTGAAGGGAAGCGAAGTCACTATGCCCGGTGCCATATTTGAAGATGTCACAATTTGGTTGTTGGACATTGTACTACTGGTAACGGTTGTTGTGGTGAGGGACAAGACCCCCGTGGATACTGTGACCGAACTAGCCGGAACAGACTCGTAGTAGAAAGTGCTTCCAGGAGGAAGAAAACTCGTCCCGGTACTGGGTATAACAGTTGCAGTTGATCCGGAATTTCCACCGCCCACTCCGGAGGCATTGCCTCCACTGTGCGGTCGAGCATGATGTATAAATACACTGGTCGGCTGTTGCTGCGAGTGATGTTGTTGTGCGGTTGCTATCATTTCAGTCACCTGGCCGCTTTGAACTCCAGCCTGCGACTGGTGCTGGTTGACGGACGATTGTTGGGCCATAATCTTGCCAACAGTCAGTCCTGCATTCTTAATCGGAGTGATGGTGCCAGTGAGCACATTGCTGCCACCACGCGATGTTATGGCAAGTGGGACAACAGTAGCACCAGACGACGATACATTCTGAGTTGTTAGCAGCTGTCCGGTGGCTCCGCCACCAAGGTTCTGACTGACGTTCACGATTTGTGTGATTGGCGACTGGGAGTTAACGGTTACCGTCTGTTGCTGCGACTGACCTTGTTGGGATAAATTGGTGGCCATGCCCACAGCCGAGGACGTAACAACGTTTGCGTTACTGACAACAGCGGAGGACACAGACTGAATGCTGGCCGAACTGCTGGCTTGCTGCTGGGCATTGGGTGGGAGTTTATTAATGCCAAGCTGGGTAATTGTAAGAGACGGTTGGACTTTTGCAGCCATTGTGGCTGGTGGACGAATGCCAATTTTTCCGCCGCCAGAATTGTTTAATATGATCGGCTGCAGCATCAAGTTATTTGCAATCCTTCCAGTCGAACCGATAATCTGTTGAGTCGCTCCGCCCGGCTGCTGCTGCAGTTGAATGATCCTCGTTGTGGAAATATTGGAGTTGCCAGCGTTGGCCCGTGATTGCATTGTGCCCCCACCTGCGGCAACACTTGCTCCAACTCCGCCCACGTTTCCGGAACCCCCAGCGCCAGAGACATTTGACGAGTTCAAAGTTGTATTCAGTAAGAGGGGGTTTGGTGCTCGAATACTGATGCTCGTCGTGTTCATGCCTACGCCAAGTTTGGCTGTGGAAAAGGATTTGTTCATCGGAATTGGTCTTATTTGACGCTGAGTGTTGGCCAGGGGAGCAACGGCAAAGCGCTGTGTTGTGTTGACAGTCGGATTGTACTGTTGCGCTTGCGAATTGGATACGTTTGTGTAAACCAAAGTTGCCGTCTGTTGCCGAGGAAGTACAGTGGCCAGTGTTGCGACGAAAGTTTGCTGAGCCTGCTGGCCGGACACTGTTTGTAAGGTGGCTGTAGGAAGACTTATTTTAAAACAGCTCTGTTTGTAAAGCGCTTGTACTTACTTTGATTCCCCGGCTGTTGGTTGGCCGATTGTGAACTAACAGAGACGACTCCCGATGTGCCTCCGCCTCCGGTTACCCCAGCTGCGGAGATATTTTGCGTGATTATTCGCTGTCTTGGTTGGTGGTTAATAGCCCGTATAAGCTGGACTTGTCCACCATTGTTAGCCATCCAAGTTGTCGGAGCTGGTGAGATGACCGTAGTCGCCGGAGACGCGTTACGAGTGACAGTGGTTCCTCGAACAAAACTTCCAGACAACCCGGTTACTGGAGTACCTTGAGCCCTGATGGGTGTGACCAAACGCTGGCCTTGCATACTTGTCGATGTGACGCCAGATCGAGGAATATATGTGGTTTGCGTGACTGGCCTGGTGACAGTAATAGACGTGTTTGAAACTGTCCGTGCCGGTATCGCTGTGATTTGGGTGCGTCCGGCTCCTTCGATCTGTTTTAACACGGACTGCGGCATTATGGTGCCTTGTGGCATTACTACACGCATTTGAGTCGACTGTCCGCCGCTGGATATAGCACGAAAGGCAGCCGTTGTCTGCTGCTGAGACTGTTGGCCAGCACTGCCCCCACCCTGAACACTGACGGGTGCCACTTTGAGGCAATCGATAGTGGTCGTTTTAACGTGCGTAATTTTCGCTGCAATTGACAAATTAGATTTTGATTGAATTTAATATACGTGGATAGATTTTCTATCGAGAGGGGGCGACTGTACCTGATTTATCGCCACCGATATTATCCGGGGCGCTCATCCTTTTTGGTTTTTGAGTTTCCTTCACTGTTCAACATAAATAATAATACAGAACCAAGTAGATTTTGTTGTTATTTAATACGCAAATTAGAAGAAAATTTGTTTGAAAATTTTTCCTTGCCAATTTTTACTGGGAAGTCCTCAGCTTTCCTTCGAAATTCTGTGAGGTGATAGTTACTATTTTTTGCCAAATTGCGGCAATGCAATTACCTGTTCTCAGTTTGTTTGATTAATATTAATAATAATCAAAGGATTATTTAGTTTTTATATATTTTTCCTTCACTTTGGCCACAATTTTCTCCACTTTCAACAAAAATGTCTACCGAAGCTGAAATTTCTTCGAATCGAAATGGCAATTGGAAATGGAAGTGGATTGCAGGGGAAGGGAATTTAATGGGAATGGGAAACCATTGTCAAAAATACTCACTTGGGTGGAAACGCAATAGGTACGTTCGTGTACTTTCAGCATAGAAAAATGAAAAACGCCAAATATCAAAAATCGAGAGAGAAATCTCTCAATTTCAAGAGAAGTACGTGACCGGTTTTCTTGCAAAAAGTTTAAGAAATGTCATTTGGACATTATCGTTAAATGCAGCATCTACAAAATAAGTTGGAATTGCATTTTCTATAAGCTAAATACCTATTAAACTTAGCATTTTGAATACGCTTATATATTCTAGGATAACATTTAATTACAACATCGTTGAAGGCGAAAATAAATAGAGTTTTACTTGTCAAACTTTTGAGTTGTCACTCAGTGGTCAGTTTTCATTTTTCATTTTCCAGTAAGTCGAAATTCGGCGGGTAGAAAATTACGAAAAAATTAAAAGAGGGGAAATGGATTTCTCTCTCATTTTTTTTTTAATTTCTTAGTACGTGGTCGCATTCGCACAGTTTCTTAGCAAATTTTTAATTATTTTACGTTTGCAAAAAAGTACCCGAACGAACCTAATAAGAAACAGATTGGTTAAGGCAGAAATATTGATTATAATATTTTGTCCACGAAAAAACGAGAATAGTAGGTTGCAGCTTGCAGCATATATAGATAAATAAATAATGTTCCTCTACTGATCGGAAAAATTAAGTCAAATTAATTACTAAGTCTCAGTTGACGTTCGTATTACAGCTTCGGCAAACGAACTTGTATAGGAACTTTAGTGGTTTTGAACGAATTTCGAAATTTCGCCACACCTGTGTCAACTAATTCCTTGATCTGGCATTAATTTCGATGCCAACAATAAAAAATTTAAAATCTGACGGACTTCTAGTCCGTACTCACCTTTTAATATTTCCATTTCCCCATATTTTATTCGAATTCGCGCATATGCTTTTATTTTCGTTGGGTATGTTGTAAAAAGGAACATATCAACAACTAAAAAACCATCGTTCAATCTGTCACTTTTTTAAATGCAAAAAAAAAGAAATATATAATTTTCCATCCGCGAGTTGAAATTTCGTGCGTCTGGAATTATATTTCTAATTTTTGAATGTAATATGCTGAATTTCTGCAAAAACTTGTGCGCGATTACATTAAATAAACTTAGTATACGATTTTCCGCGTAATTTTTGCTTCTAACATACATTTGTTTAGGTGTATATTTGCAATATAAAATTGCATGAATAGATTCATACTACGCCTCTATCGTAGACAAGTACATCATTTTTTTTTTTGTAAACTATTGGGCAACAAAGTCACCCAGTCAACATGCAGACGCCCAGTAAAGAAGGACACAAATTGCCCATGCTCACTCCAAAAAATCCAGACGGATCCCAGCGTGTCATTAAACAGATCATGGTTATTGATCCGAATAAACTTCGAGTTGCCGGATTGGATTTGAAAATGGCAGAAGCTCTAAAGAAGGCAAAGGGTAAAATGTCGAGCAGTTCAAGCTCAAAGGACACCAAATTAGCAATAGCAAAGAGTATTGTCAGCAAAAAGATCCGACAGGCTCAACTATCCAAAGAATCGAACAAGCAAACACAAAATGTCACATCACAACAGCTCTCGAATTCAATAACAATTCAGGACGCGATTCGAAACCTTTCGTTTACAAATCCAACAACTCCCAAGCCACAGATTAAAGTTGCAAATCTGAAAACTCTTATGCCACCACCTCCTGTCCCTGTATCGAGTCTTCCTCAAACAGTGTTGCTTAGCATTCTCAACTCGAATAAATCGGATGTCGTTAATACTTCGCATGATTCCAATACACCCGAACCGATTCCAAAGGCATCTACGAAAAAGCTAAGCGCACAACAAAAACGCACGCCCCCACCAAAGAACATAGAGAGCAAAGTTATATCATCGGGGATTAAATTTGAAATGAAAAAGCCCAAAGTAGTGGAAGCTGTTGCCCCGAAAATAATAGAAATTAAAGTGATATCACCCACTAAAGAAGCATATAGCGAGTCGTCGTCCCATAAACTTCGGCCTAAAGTTCTTGAGAGCAAAGTCTTGTCACCTGAGGAGAAAATCGATTTGAGTACTCTGCGTGTAAAGGCTGCACCCATAGTACATTCATTGGAACCATCATCAAGCTCACCAGTTCTAAACAATACTGCGGCAACAAAATGTTGTGTGAAAGAGATATCACCGATAGAAGTAGTGCCTTCCAAGCCGGTGGTTGAATCGGCGGTGGATTTTATCAACAACTTATCGTTCATGTTTGATGGAACAACTGAAGGAGACTCTGTTCTAAAAAATGCGTGCGGGGAAGACGCAACCAGCTTTTTAATGTCAGTTTTCAAACAGCTGCCTCCTAAAGTGCCAAATACCCCAATTGGTTCGTCCAGATTGGCAGGCACTCCTGAGCAGGCGACTTCATCTAATCCAATACCATTAAAAACGCCTGAGGCTGTGGCATCTTACGATGCAGTTCCTGCGCAAGCAACGAGTGAAAAACCGTCCTCTTTACAGAAACCAAAAGAACGGACTGTTGCAATAAAAAGCCCCGCAAAGGTTAGTGATCCGCCCAAAGAACAGCCTCTCAAAATCGTCGGAAATGTTAAAAGAAAACAAAGCTCAACCGGAACATCTGGAGCTCCTAAGGCGGATTGTTCTGTTGATATGGACAACAGTCCTGTAACACGAAATAGTGAAACAGTAGCCGAATCGAAAAAATCACCAGTTAAAGATGATCCCACGATTTTACATCTGAAGGACTCCTCTCCATCCCTGCCATATGAAACCAAACAAATTTCTTCTACAGAAAAGCCACGAGCGGAAGAAACGCCTTCTCCTACATCGTCTGCAGCGAGTGCCAGACGGAAGGCCAGAAAATCTGTGCCAGTTCTTATAGCAAAACGCAACCAAAACCGAAAGACACCTGTTTTACAAGAGAAACAACCTGAGCAAGTTGAAGAACCGTCCCCCACTGAAGACAAGTCATCTAAAAAATTGGAAGAACTCACAAAATTGCCAAGTGAACCACCTCCACAACAAGATGAAAGTCCGTTGGAAAACGTAACAGAGGGGGAGCCGCTGATTTCTGCTTCAACTCCCAAACCTAGCATACGTCGTCGAAGTACAAAGACTCTGCCGATTGTGATAGCAAAACTCAAACCAGAAATGCAAAGGAAACCACCGGAAAAAGATTCCCATCCAAAGTTATCCAAGAAAGTCGACGAGGACACAAATGAAGTTGACTCGGACAGTAAATCGGTCACAAAGGAAGTTATTCAGAAGCCCTTATTGTCGGCTTACTCACGCGAATCTCAAAACGAGGTTACTGTGGCGGAACCTGTGATTGTCAAAGAACCATTCTCTGAGTCAGAGAGACAACTTCAAGCCAAGGAAGTTCTGATCCCAAAAACATCAAAACCTTCACCCGAACCTGATAAGCTTGCAGAGGATCTGGTGATAAAATCTCGGAAAATCAGTGAGCGGTCTAAAACTGCCGAATCGGAGACGAAATTGGAGAATGCAAATAAATCAAAAGATGCCTCAGCGACTCGACAAAAGGACCATGAACCTGCAGAAGAAGAAGCTGTGGTAATGAATGAAATGGCTAGTAGATCCAGAAAGTCGAGTGAAGCATCTATAGCGCTAAAATCAGTAGATTCCTCACCCACTACTCGGAAGGACCGTGCAATTGTACAACCTGCAAAAGTAGCGGCTGCTGTGGAACGAGAAGAAGTTCCAAATTTATCAACAGAAACATCAGTACAGACTAAGGGGGAAAGTGCGATTGATTCAATAAATTTGCATATACAAAAACCAACTCAAACTCAAGACAAGAAGGAAGAGAATGCAGCTCTTTTTGAATCTATCACTGATACATCCCAAGGCTCTAAAACAATTGATAGTAGTAGTGAATCACAGGGTTCCACAGCAGAACTGCCCAAGCAAGACCTTGGCAGTTCTGCAGCAGATGCCACTTTGGAAAAGTCTGATGTGACCGCATTGAGATCTACCAAAGACAAAGTGTCACACGCTTTTTGTTCTACGGAAGACCTTCCTGCAAGTGTAGATCCGAATGAATCCTTGGCTGTTGAAGTTGCAGAAACTTCTACAAGATCTAGAAATAGCCCGGAGCGGCCTAGGACAGCAAAGGCCGCAGCGAGTTTGAAAAATGAAAGAAATTCATCCCACACATCACACACCAGAGTTGAATCTGCATCAACTGAAAGGGATCAAGCTCGCCAATCATCGGAAAAAGAAGAACAAATTAAGGCCACCGCGAAAACTCGACGATCAACGACAGCAAAAACATCCACAAAACCAGATTTGGATATAGAACCACTTGAAACAATTTCAAAGGGTGAGAGTGGGAACCTTGCTGAAATCGAACCACCCAGTGACACCTTTTCCCCTTCCATAACCAAAGGTGAGGGCCAACGTCCTGCAACAAAGAAAAGCGCTAAGAGTTCAGAACTTGCCGATGCACCCGTAGAGGCAAACGATGGTGGAAATGAAGTAACAAAGACACCCGCAAGCACAAGAAAAAGTCGCAGCAGATCAAAGTCAACAGCTGGCCTTTCTTCTGAAAAGACTACGAAGATAATAAATATTGTTACGGAAGTCTTTTTGAAAGAAAGTGCTTCTACAACAGAGTCCAATGAAAATTCAGTGCAAGCACAGCCACCAGTTAGGCCGCGATCTCAACGGTCAACAAGGGCCAAGGGTTCGAACACCTTGTCCGATGATAAAAACCCAGAAAAGGCCATTAAAGTTGACAGCTTGAAAGGAAAAGCCGATCCTGTCCTAACAACTAGTAAAACTCGTCGACGGACAAGGGCTGAACCGAGTGAAGAACTTCCCACTGCATCTGAGCCTCTTCGCAATCCAAACAACACTTCCAGTCCAGCAGTTCCTGATGTAGCAGCCGCTGAATCAAAATCAAACGAACTTCCAAAAGGTAAAACGTCAAGGACACGCACAGCGATCTCGGCAACTAAGGAGGTTCCACAAACTTTAATCGACAATTCGAAAAGCAAAAAAGCAGCCCCTCGCACGATCTCACAGTTAACGGAATCTCTTCAGACGGACTCTGTCACCAGTAGCACCCGCGGTATGAGAAAATCCAAAGTCCCGAAAGGCTCGCCGACTTTCGAAAATGAAAACCCACTGCCAACCGATGACAGCTCGTTCAATTCATTCGATGGCTGTGACCCGGATGTGAGGGCGTTGCTAGACATAGTTACTGCCCCTGACGACTCTTCAAAACAAGATGCACGTGAGCTCCTTAGTACGGTAGGAGGACTCAGGAAGACAAAGAACAAAGCCGAGGACAACCAACTGACTGAGAAAACGGAAGACAAGAGTTTCTTTGGCTTCAACGAACAAGAAATCGAAGAAGGACAACAGTCCACCTCTCTGCGCCTTTCACAGTCGGTAAGTTTTCAAATTTCTCTTGCGATTCGTTTCTCACTGAATCTTCCCCAGGCGGAGGTTGTACCGATGCAGTCACCCCCACAAAGTGGTGCCAAAAAGAAGCCATCCCCAACCCCAAAGGTCAAAAAACAAAATCCAGAAACAAATTGGAAGAAAAACTCGTCATCGTCGCTTAAAAATTGGCTGACGACTTCGGATAAAAGTACAGAACAAGGTGACGGCAAAGTGGTAAGCAATCATTCGAAGTTCCGTCAAGTGCCTTACGGCAAATCGTTATCTTTTGCAGCAACAAGAAATTAACTCGTCGATTCCTCTGAAGAAACGTCGGGCTAGGGACCAAGACTTGGACAACGTTAAGGACCTTGCTCAAGGTGACACTTCTGCCAACGAGGCATCCAGGGAAGTAGAAAGTACCCAGCCTTTAACGCCAGAATCAGATGACTCCAAACGTTCTGCCAAACGAAGGCAAGGAAAACGTAAGTCCCTCCCGGGCAAGAAGGATGAATGTGATGCGGAAGATCAGATTGACGAGTTAGAAACCCCTGTGAAAACAAACCGCCGAACAAAACGCAAAAGATCCTCGGAGGATGAAGATACCCCAAAGACTGAGCCAGCAGCTAAGAAATCCCATCTATTGCCCAAGGCGGGACAAATAGCCTTTGAACGACGTAAGCTTGGTCGTCCGTCAAAACAGGAATCGCCACGTGTCGCTCCAATTACTCCACGGGAGAGGAAGTACAAAAATGACACTGAATTTAATCCGCGACTCTTGCTCATCACGCAAAAGGAGGAGATCAAAAACGACGAACCACTTATCGATCCCGACATGCAAACTGCGCCAGCAAGTAAAGAAGATCTGCAGTGTGCGCTCTGCATGGGCTACGCGCCCAAGAAGAAATGGTTTCTGCACATCTCCAACCATTATGGGATTGGATGGGTGGTGGGCGACCCGCCGCCATTGAACATAAAGTCACGGCCTTCGGTACTCAACTACATGGTGGAGTTCTTTAAGAATTCTCGCGTGAAAGGTTTGAACTGTCGCATATGCAAGCGCCAACGCCGATCTGCGCTGGGCTTGCTCACACATCTGGAGCAGTGTTGCCTGACGGAGGATGAGCTGAAAGGGTCCAGAGTCTTGTGCGAACACTGTCACCACGAATATTCAAAGTCTTCAATACCTGTACACTTGCGGACATGTCCAGAGCTGTTGAAAAAAACCAAAGCCGCAGCGCGTGCTGAGCCCAAGGTGGTGAACAAAGTCGGAGGTGAGGATGATGTGCTCTCGAATACCGGACGTCTGAAAAGAAAATCAGTCATCAAGTAAGTTTTCACATTTTTTTTCCTCAATCCGGTCGTGTAAAGTGTGTTTCCAGGGCGGAGAGCAAATTGAAAAATCTGGACGATTCGGAATTCATCCCCGACGAGGTTCGAAAAGAAACTTACTCACGTTGAAACTGACTTATAACAAGCTCTCTGCTTTGCAGGTAATAAAACACATTCCACCGCCGCGCCTGGACCTTTATCCGTCGACATGGCGGTTGGAAATTGAATCGTTTGGCAAAGCGTTCTGTGTCCAAAAGAAATGTCCATTCACAGCGTCGACTGTGGATGAACTCGTGCAGCACTCGCAGATGGACGTGTGTCAGTTTATGCAAAAAGTTGGTTATAAATGCATGAAATGTAAGTTCCATTCGGTTGACATTGTTCCGGTCCGACTGCACGTCGTCGAGAAGCATAGCCCAGAACCGGCACGCGATTTCGAGTGCAGCGGCGATGAAGCTGAATTTGGCTCAGAGTCGTCATCAGATTCGATTTCTTCTGGGGTGGATGAAAACGACGAAGATGGGAGCACTGTTGAGGGTGAAGAACAAAAGCGCAAGCGAAAAAAGAGAACAAAAAAGATGAGGGTCAGAATTAAAACCCACCAGTCGCAGAAGGACTTTAAGAAACGTAAGAGAGCGCCCGCTTTTAAGGTTATTCACCTGTAATCTTGTTGTCTCTTACAGTTTTGCCAGATCGAGAGTTTGATATTGCGCCCAAAGTGAAGAGATGGTACGAAAAGTTGTAAGTATCCATGGCGGCTGGTCATTTGAATCGCTATTGAATAACACTTCCTTTTAGTATAAACGAGAATTACTCGACAGAGGCTCTGTTCGAATTTGCCACACCGAGTGTCGATTGTCAAACTGACAACGAGGGCTATGAGTCGTACCTGCCCAAATCCCCAATTTCTATGAAATTCGTTCTGCGAGGCTTCAAGGGATTCGTCAAAGAGTATGGGAAAACAGAAATTGCGCCCGAGAATTGGCAAACTTTGGAGAGGTTAAAAGGCACAGGACTAGAAAGTATGACAGGCATTTGAACAGAACGATTCCATACGTATATTTGTATTTATTTTCAGATGAGCACGCTGCGTACCTGGGAGGTCCGGTGAAGAGCTTTGCTTGGGCTCCGCTAGAGCCACATCTCGCATCCCAAACGCAGTACCTAGCAGTTGCTACGAGAAAAGAAATCGACAAGTTCAGCAAATTCAAACAGCCAAGGCAGAGCCGGGTGCTGGTCAACATTCTAAAATACGGCCTACACGACGCAAGTGTGATCTCTGGAGAAATCCATTTCGCCTTTCCAATAGACGCTGGCCCTGTGCATTGCGTGGAGTTCTTGCCAAGCGGTGGCTACGCGCCGAATTTGAATAGGTTGGGCTTGTTAGCTGTCGCGACAGTGGCGAGCGAGATCAAAATCTATTCGCTTCCTCTCGAGGTGGAAAACAGGGAATGTGACATTTTTCCGATTATACGACTGGAACCCTCAATTGAGCTGTGCCTCGAAATGGGAGACAGTCCAAGCAAATACCCAGAGCACTATCAATCGCAGTGCATGAGCGTTGCGTGGTCGCAGGTACACTACACCGAATTTATGCAAACAAAATTGGGTTCTCACTCAGCTCTTTCCAGACCGCGGGACACAACTACGTGATTGGAGGCTATCTGAATGGCTTCGTCGCTATTTGGGACATTGCCGAGGAGGATGACAACCTAAATCGGTTTCTAGTGAACGGACTGAGGAAGTTTGTGCCTGTAACGTACTTTTGGACAATGGACAATCGGATCAAGCGTAAGCGCATTGCTGCTGTGCAAGGGACTGAACTGATCTATTTTTTTTGTGTCTGCAGATGTGGTTCCGCACTATGATATGAATGGCCTTCGGTGGCTGGGGATTTGCAATCAGAACAGGAAGATTTTTCTGTATGATTTGCGAGAGTTAACGAATCCAATTCTTTTCTACGCGGAGACAACAAAGAATATCTGTAATAGCCTAGACTGGCCAATTGTTTGGGAAAACCCCTCCTGTGGCCATGGCGATGCCATGCCGTCACGTAAGTTCTAAAGTTTATTTTCTCGTTTTATTTTCAAGTAATAAATAAAACACTCCATACTTTAGATGGGAAGTGCATTAATACAATGAGTCCAATGAGCCTCGTCTTTGTCAATCGGAGGTTTGACAAGTTTTGCTGCGGCGTGAACGACATCAGCTACAATCCTTGGCGTAATCTGTACGCCGGTGGAGGGGACAATGGCGATATTCATGTCACGCCGCTGAGGGAGGCTATTCTGGATGTGGGCCTTCGTATGAAGATCGATGAGAAAGCGATGTCCTCGTTGGATATCGTATCGCTGGATGGCAGCGCAGTCAATAAAAACCTCTCCGATGGAGTTGGACTCTTGGAACCGGACTACAAACAAAAATACGGTCTAGTCTTTGGCGCGATACAACGAGTAAGTTGCAAAGTCACTTCAAACTGTAAACTCGTGTAAAACTGTCTCGATTACAGATTGTGGGATCAAAACATAGTGAATTGTACGCGGATATACGGATACCGCCACTCAATATGGCCCGTTTGATGAGAATCAATCAATTGGCATTCAATCCGAACCGAAGTGCAGACTGTCTGCTGGCAGTTGGCTATGAAAATGGTTTTGTCCGAGTGATACAGAGCGATTGGCATAAAACTCCTTAAAGAAAACCCAGTTGAAAGTTGTTAGGCATAATCGATTTTATTTATGTTAAAGCATGTTGCATACAGAATAAGATTAAAAATTACTCCAATGGAAAGTATTATTACGATTTAAGTATTTGATTTTCTGAATTTGTTGGGTGCTCAGAAGTCTCGATTATTTCGCCTGAATCTGTAATTAAAAGAGAATTTATACACAATGGTCGGTGGGTGTGAAATTTGTTTAATTACGTTCTTCGCCTGATTCTTCAGGGGAAAGGGCGCTGGCGTCTGGTGGCTGCTCCGCGTCTGACTGCACTGCAAGCTTGTTCTTTGACTGCAATTTAAGTGAAAATGAAAAAAATGTGGTGGATATGTCTTGTATGTTGAATTGATTAAGGTTTAAATGTTCCCTTTCATTTTTCTGAGCATTAGCTCAGCAGCTCTTTGGTTAGTGTGCTGTACTACTGCACGTAACTTGGATACAATCGAGCTCTGGCAGCACCTCAGTCATAATCGAGGATAATCGATTGAAACAAATTAGGTGCTGCCACAGATCGATTGTATCAACTGAACTTAATTGTATCAAGTCACGTGCTTACACCCCAGAGTACGTGTTCTCAGGTGCAACCCCCCAAAACCCTAACCTAACATTATTTCCACTCTCCCAAACGTCTGACAAACATCCGTGAGTATGTATTTTATTGTTTTTAATTCGACCTTTCAGATTGGGCATACGATTTTAGGTCCCTTCCATTCGTCCAAAAAATATAAACTTTACCCAACGAATGGCCGGCACTGTATGGAAATGGAACAGCCGACCAAACTATTTATTTTCATTCCCCACACCCCACAGCCAGTGAAATTTGCACACTAATGAACAAATGAACATCTCTGTTTTGTGATTTTTCAAAAAGACCCACCGACTAACCCTTATTATTTATATACTCATAATTTCTTCTGGGTTATCAGCAGCAAGCCGTGTAGAAAAAAAATCGTGAGCGAAGCCAAGTGCGACTGTGTACCTATTATATATAAAACAAAAACCTACTTTTTTCTTTTTCTTGGTGACCTCAACCTCAGCTTCTACCACATCTTCGGTAGTATAACCTTCGGGGAAGAATTTCAATGCCTCTTCCTTCCCAATAACTGTGTTCGTGCTAACGTACGATGGTCCATAAGTAGCGAATGCCAACATCGTGTGACTAGTTTTCTTCGCCACCTTCAGTACCAGTTTGTCAGTTCTGAAAAGAAAATCAACATTATTTGTCTTTGGCAAATATTTATTATTAAATAATTAACATCATAAGCAACATTTCTGCCGCTATTGCGGCAAGTAAACAAAATTATTCATGTATTCTAATGTAATAACTTTTCTCGATTAATTTTGGAACCTGTTTGCAAGTGCTGAATAGAAAAGTTCATCAACCTCTTATCTGGAAATTTGCGCAATGTTAAGCTGGTAATGTATTAAAATTCAGGTTCTTATCTCCTTCTAAAACGGCTACCAAATCTGAAGATATCCTCCTCCGTTTCGAGTGAAAATAAATAATTCCAATTGGAACGCCAACATCGTGTGAAACTTTTGTCGTTTTCCATTGGCTACACTCGGGGATCCACTCATTCTGAAATCCAATGGAACAGCAAAACTGCTTCTGAAAGAATTCACAAAAGTATTGGTGAAATGCCAAAAAATAATCCACGGCTGCTGTCAGCTCACTTATATAAAGTACATAAATTATACTTGTGTGAGTGCTTCCTGAGTGGATTCTGACTTCAAATCGAGAAGCGAAATTCTCTTCTCAGAATCACCAGAAGAGTATTTTTTGTGCCAATGGAACGGTTTCAGAAGTGATTTTCGATTCCAGACTCTCCCGGACGCTTCTTTTTGGCCAATGGAAAACGACATTACAATGGAAAATCATTACTTTTTAGATATCTGAAAATGCCTGCATTTTTAGTCAATTAGCTGTTCAGTGAGAAGCAATATATTAATTTCGGCACTCAGCATTCTTAACTTGGCCACTTTTAATAAAAATTCAATCGTCATAGTCATTCGGCGAAAATTTCGAAAGATAACGACATTTTACTCAGGCACCCACTTCCGTTTTCGAACCAAATTGCATTCAGCTGTCAAATCCGATCTCATTCAGCAAAAATAGGAGAACCATAACAGTATCACATATGGAAGTGGTTAAACAAACTTAATCGAATTAATAGAGATACATAACTTTCCAGTGGAAAGACGGCTTACAAGCTGTTTTCCGGAAAAATTCATGAAGTCATTGGCCGCATTCAAGAATTTAGTCATCTTAAGTCGACTAGATTGGTCTGGATGAGATGTAACCTGAACGCAAAAACTAGATTGGTCGGGAACGTCACGTTTTCTACGTCAGCCACATATGAGAACTGTCAACTTAGTACTCAGTCACGAATTTCTCGACTAGATTCGTCGGCTACCCCTCCATAAACGTCAACTGAAACATCTGCTCTCACGACCGATTTCCCCCAATCAGAGTCGAGTTTCATCTAGTGAGAGAGCTGTCAGACTTACTAAACTAGATACTTGAACGTCCCCATTGACAGAACTTAAGTGGCCTTTCGTCCATTTTGACACAAGCTGAAGCCCAATTATGGTTTCTCCAAAAAGACGATCGAAAGTGATATCATAAATATATTCTATTTGACACTAAATTGACATTCCGAAAGACATCTATCTGTCAATGGAACGCGACTAATACGTACAGTTACCCACTTACATTTGCGGTGATTTCGTCTCATAGTTAACTATTGAATTCGCTATTAACGTAGCCGTTTCTGGGTTGTCATTCGAAAAAAATCCGTACAATAAAACGTTTTCCTGATGTTTCTCGATCACTTCGAATATGTCCTTTTTCTTGTACGCATCGAAAGCCATTACAACATGCGGTGGATCGGGTACCGGATCTGGTGGTAGAAATGTCGCCGTCTGTGGTCGAAAAAACACATAAATAAG
Organism: Cheilosia variabilis; assembly: GCA_951230905.1. Classification (NCBI taxonomy): domain Eukaryota; kingdom Metazoa; phylum Arthropoda; class Insecta; order Diptera; family Syrphidae; genus Cheilosia; species Cheilosia variabilis. Next base: position 56,230,607 of record OX579678.1, on the reverse strand, counting down.
CGTTGCATGAGTTCGACGATCCGTTGGCACCCAAATCGGTGGAACTAAGATGCTCTGTGGTTCAGAGGGCGCTATAGAAGCGGTCTCATCTGATGGTGTCATCTCAACATCCGGCTCCTTTTCCTTGGCTTCTATTCCCTCCTCAATTTCCGTATTCTCACCGGGCAGCGGTTTGTCACCAACCAGCTCTGTCAATGGGTCATCTATGTGAGTGACGTCTTCAACTGGTGATTTTATTTTGTGCAACGCATTCATCAACTTCAGAGTTGCTCCCTTTATCTCAAGAGGTGTCAGAATTGGAGGTAAAACCTGATCTGCGTCACTTTCCACGCCGTCAGAGACAACAGTTCGCGGATGCGTTAGATCGTGGGCATACGCCAAGAAGATGTCTTGCAATTCCCTATGATCTTGATCGGATATTTTCCAAAAGCCAATCAGCAAGTCCTTGTTGTACATGTGTTCCAGAACAGCTGGCTCTATTGGGTTTTCGCAGGCAAAATTTATGATATCAAAATGCTCCGGCAGAAGTGGTGCTGTTCGACGATCTTTGCATTGGATCTTTTGAGTTTCGGCTACTTCCATTAGTTTCTTGTATGTATCCCGAACGACTTGCGGACCGAAGATTGTCACCCCAATATCGGGTAGATTTGTCATGATCTCATCCGTAACGTGAGTCAAATACTCCAACTTTTGCCGTTCGGCTTCTTCGACTTCTTTCCGGTGGGCTTCAGCTAATGCGTTTTCGATGACATCTCTGCGTGCGCGTTCTTCTGGTTGTAGCTCGGTAATCCCGTAGAAGGTTCGCTTTGTGTTGCCAAGCAATGTGAGCTCCTCAGCTATCAACTGCATCAGTTTTGGAACGTCCGTTCCGAACATGAGATTGACTAGTTTACCTTGCGTAGCGAATAGCCATGTGGGTTCACTCTTGTTGCGAAAACGCTTAAAGGCTTCGATTGTGTCGGTTTTGCACTGAAATGGAAAAGTGCACTCTCGCTACAAAATGGACTACATACTGAATGGTAGGGCGCTTCGCTTACGACTGCTAAATGAAGATTATCCCCACCGAGTTCGAGTTTTATCTTTCTCAAACTGCCAACCATGGCTAGGCAAGGTCCACACCATTCGGAGTAGACGTCCAAAACTATATACAAACGAGGGTAATGAGTGCAAAAAGGAATTAGCCGATATTTGGATACCTAAAAGTCCTGGTTTTTCTAGGAATTTCAATAGTTCCTCGTCGGTGTTTATGTCGGCCTGCAGTTGCTGAGCTCCACCCTTTTTGGACATACCTACCGAGAATTTTGACTCACAGACAATTTAAATGACTAGAACTTGATTTTTGAAGTATTATTTTCCTATTCTGGGAAAATATTGATCAAACAACCAATTGTGCGTAACCCAAGGTGTTCCTTAAATTCATTCAGTGTAAAAGGGAACAACGTTGTGCGGACTCATATCACACATATCAATTTCAAAGTACCAGAAGCGCGCACTCGTGTAGTGTATTTATCGTAGAATAAAGTACTTTTTATTCGATGCACTTTCGAGTGACGTTATCGCGAATTTTCGATAAGAAATGACTGAAGCTTTGCACATATTTTAGAATAATTGCAACTGCTCTGAGTTTTGATGGGCCTTTCGACGCGGTCTTATCGCGTTTGGAATGGTCTCGTTAGCTAACGTTATTTAGCACTTGCCTATAAATTGCAACTGCAAAAAGAGTGCATTCAAAAGCAAGAGGGTAGTTTCGAGACCACTCTAAGCCATTGCTGAATTTTCAGTCATATGCAAATTTAAATAAATATTCTTTTTTTATTTTTTCTTACAAATTGTTGCACTTATAGGCGAGAAATTGTTATATGTAAGTACTTGTTGGACATTCATAAGTTCAGAGTAAGCCTCAAGTGAGCTGCGCATTTTACTGTAGAATGATTGACTATCTGTCACATAAATTAGAAGCGCTTTATAAGCTACAAGAACGCCTTGTTTGATTTAGAAAGTTCAGTGCATCTCATGTGCTAATGCGCCCAATAATCTCCCGTATCAGTTGTGCTGCAATTAATCAAATGTGTCACGACAATAAATAAATTGTCAGTGCCAAAAACGTCATTTACCTAATAAAAAAAAAAAATAAAACAAAAAAAGAAAAGATAAAAATAATTTCGAGTATTGAACTTATTGGCTCGAATACCATTAGAATAAAAATCCATTTAATTTATACGGATCTCCCAATACCGGTACATTCGAAGCCAAGTAAGTTGCGATAAAACTTGCTTCAAACTCCCGTCAAAAGCAAAATGTAACCCATACACCTCATCCGCATAGTTTAAGCGATAAGAAGGCAAAACAATACATAAAACAAACATATATACAGACTTACGTATACACCATAATCTAACAACAATTAGAACACTAATTCTGATTGTGAAGCTGATTACCGCGAAACGCATTAAAGTTCGATTAGACGCATGGTCAATTATAATCATTAGATATTGTTGTGGCCATTATGACTCATGGAAACGCTTTTAGTTATTTTGTATATCCAGAAAAGCCGAACAAACCTTTTAAGGAAACACAGTCTGAAACGCATATGCTCCTTGCAGGATACATTTTAATCAGTTTGGGTAAGCCTGAAACGCTGAACGCCAATGTTATCGCTGAGTTCCCTTTGAGGAGGCTTGATATAACAACAATACACCAACAAAAAGAGGAGGACACCACCATGATAATCTATATCGATATAGCAACGAAACGAGCCTTTCGATGTACATATACACTTTTTTACGTTCGTTCACGTTGCGCGTAAAATCGATTGCGGCGCGCTCAACGTCACATTCATTTCAATATTCCATTGTGATAAGAATCTCCATTTGGACCTTGTGTTACTATGAAATTCTACACTCACACTTCACTCACACACCTAAATAATGCCACACTCAAGGGGAAATTGTCAAAACAACTTGGGGGTTGTTATGTTGCTATAAAGAGCAGCGTTGAGAGCAAAAATATCCTGGCGGTACTCGCCGCCGCCATCCCTTGGTTGATTTATTAGATAGGGGATGAGTGATGATGACCTTGTGTGTTGCTTTTCTGATTTGAACGAACACGTATTCGAAATTAGAGACATTTTCAAATTGTACTAAATGGGGAAGGATTTTGTACTAAATGGATGATGCATTATTTAAATTTGAAAGTTTTATTACAATCAATCTGACTTTATAACAACCTTAACTACCTAGATCTTATGTATGATTTTTGGGAAAAAATCTGACATTTGACACGAGTGAAATGGCGTTTAGTTGCAGTTTGGTACAATATACTTTCGTAATTCTGAGGGAACTGGGCCCATTTTAAAACCTTAGTCGTCTTATGTCGACTCGATGTGAGTGACTTCACAAGACTTCTTTTTTCTTTTCTTCCCATTTGACACTGACTTTGACGCGGAATACTCAATTCAGGGTTTCTTTGACAGCAACCCCAAAAATAAAACTTCCTCGTTTACGTTCTTTCGTGGTAAAATTTTATTTTTGTTTTGCATTAATAAAATTTAGGAAATGACTTACTGCCGAAAAAACTGTCATACTGAGTTCGATTTTGACATCAGCCCTGACAAGTCAGCTACACTTTTATGAACAACTACTCTACAAAGTTATCTAAATTTACTTTGCAAATCCGTAGCTGATTCGGAAAACTTGACAGCTTCGTCTTCGTATTTAGCAGGCGTATTTTTGTTTCGACTAAATCGGGAGAGATATACTGTTTGGTGGTCTGCTACTAGGTGTCGCTTTTTATGCTTTTGCGATTTACAATGCAAAAAATAAAAAACACATATATCTAAGCAAAGCAAACAAAGTAAACTATACCCCTGACACTGACTCCCGTATTAGTAAACACTGCTTAAGAGTTATCAGCAAATACGTCAAATTTGTGCATGCTATCTGACGTCTACTAGCTAACTTACTGCACATTGTTTATTAATACGCAGGTGGGAGTTCCCAAAGACTTCCCAGACTTGCTGAATGTTCTTCTTTCAAGTACTAGATTGCGCCTGCTATAAAATCAAATTAAAAACTTAAATATGACGGCTCAGTGTAGATTGTGGGTGACATGACGGGGCGTGAAAGAATTCACCCTCCTCACTATAGGATAAAGCGGCGCCGCGTAAGTGCATGCATGCATGATTCAGTCTGAATCCCCTCTGTGTTAGTTCTTCGAATAAGGGGACACAGAACAACCACCAAACAGGTATCTCAATTCTTTTCCCATGTCTAATCTAATACACAACCCCCTGCTCGCCGATGTAGCTATGGAAAGTTCTTTCCCAAAACTTTGGGGGATGAGATTTCTGAATGACCGAGTGTAAAAGAGATGACATAGTATGCATAACTGTCGTCCTCGTTCGGGAGAGTCGCCTTTTATATACCGCCAAGACTAGCAGGGAAGAAAGTTTAGAACAAAACGAGGAAAAATACACGAAAAGCGATAAACTCCTGGAAGTTTAGTGAGTACACACCGAGAACAAGACAAAAGTATGAGTTCCAAAGTGTATGTGTATGTCTCCATCTCTTTTCCCTGTATATGTGCTTGTCGTATTAGTTTTAAATTCTTTTTTAAGGGTAGTAGAAATGTGAAACGTTAAATTGAGTGTGGCGGCGATGAGCAAGACACTACGATTGTGAAAATGTTGCTGCGAATCGTTCAGATTCGGAAAAGTTGAGAAAAACACCAACGATTTCATTTGTGACAGAAAAATAAGAAAATTCTTTTCGGATTAATGTGACAAAAATACAAAACTGTGTTCAAAGAATTGGAAAAAGTGTGTTTTATTGCGTTAAGCCATGTTTTATTGACCCCCCCAGCCATTTTAAACAACACCGACCGAAGAGACAAACGAATTTGAAAAGATGGAAGCAACCTCAAGAAGAATATAATCAATATGGAGTCTATCCTTAGGAGATGATTGTGTTATTTCAGTGCATCGCGGTGACAAATGTGATTTTTTCAAGTGTTTTCGAAAATATTTTGTGAATTTTTGTTCGAGGAAAGCGAGTAAATCAATTAATATTCTGTTAAATCCCGTGATCGCATAGGTAGTTGGGCGACATTTCGCATAAAGGAACTTTGCCTGCATTTCCTGTGCTAGTTGGTTCGCCACTTCAAATTGTGCCAGATAAAATTGCATTTAGCTGAAAATGGAGGTAAGGATTTGCATATGCGGTTGAATTTGAAAACCAAATATATGAAATTAGTATGTAGTTTTTTTTTTCCGAAAATTAATGGAAAAATAATCCCAATTTTTTTTCGGGGGCGTGTGAGATGGGGGTGCAGTAATTTTTCGCTCCTTTTTACAGTGCTGCTCATTCTTTTATTCGTGCTCTCTCTTTCTTGGATATTGTGCTATAAAAACCCCAACTCTGGCAGAAAAGTTGGCATGTGGATCCAATGTGGAACGTATTACCCCTCAAGACGCAGTTCTTTCTTTTTTTAATTATATTTTATGGGTGAACTTAATATTTTAATTTGAAGATCTATTAGGTGATAACGTAGTGGCCGTGTGGTTTGTGCAAACAGTTAATTTTTTCTCGCTCTTCTTTTTTGGTTTAGAGGCCTTTCGATCAAAGTGTGTGTAGATGTAATTTTCACGATTTTGTTTTGGATATTTTGTTTTTTTTTTCCCCCCTTACATGCAAGGTACTTTACTTGTCTCGTAGACTCGTCGAAATGCATTACGATGGGGGCGAAGAGAAACCTTTTGACCGTCATCTGTAGGCCGTTTGCTTAAATAGGTTACGGCCTTATGAGCAGGTGAATGAATCGCGTGTACTGTTGGTTTTGCTTTCAATTTTTTTGCATTCCACGTCTTGGTAGTAATCGGCTATTTAAGGATGGCGGACGGCAATAATGCAATCAAAATTGTTTAAATAAGCTTTGGAAATTCAAGAATGTTGTTGGGGAAGCGTTATTGGTTGTGTGGCGCCCTAGTTTTTGGAGTATGTGGACAGTAGAATCATTTGACAGGTTTTTCCATCAAACCAGATGCCATTGTCGTAATTTAATCTAATTCTCGTAAGAATATTAGTTTTTTGACAGTGTCATAACAAAAAATTACAATGGAGAGAGCTATTGATGTTTGACGTTTCGTTCCATTTTTTAGTGATATTGGGCCTTACAAATAATCATTTTTAGCCTGCACACTAAATATTTTGTAGGTTAATATATGCAATTTTGTACGGAAAATTTGCCCATTGTGAGTTCGAAAAATTTAACCTGGACACTAAAAAAGGTTATTGGTATCGCAGATTAACTTTGCGGCGCTTTGGTTGGTGGCTTGTTACACAGGGTGTCCCTCAGTCAATTTACTGAAGTAAACGATGGATCTGTGAATTGGCCCTCAAGGCTGAGTGATTTACTACTTTTTGGATTATTCAAAGTACTAGTAATCATTTTCAGTATGTCCACACTCAATTTTAGGAACTCACAATGAGTTTCTTGTGAGCCACTATAATTATCTTTGCGTTTCTGAAAAGTATGTACTTAATAATGCAAATACTCGCTAACAAACACAGCGAACTACTGCGATGCTGTATTTGCTACCGAAAAATTTCAAAGTGACGTCAGCGTTTTGTAGATTATCTGTCAGCTACAGGTTATCGTCTAATGACATAATTCCGGTAGGGAATATTGAAAACAGCACAGTAAAGTTCAAGATTGTGAGTTATAAACTTAAGATTAAGTTCTATATTAATGCAAGCACCAATGTCTGTGATGATCTATCCAGAGGAGAACAGAGCTTTCTATATACAAGAATATGATCTGCAGTCACTCGACTTTTAAGGGGTCGGACGATACCAAAATCAGTTTAGCCTTTCAGTCTGCATGTATTGTAAAAATGTACAAATCGGCAGCTAGCATTTAAAAAACAAACGAAAGGACATTTTAGTGAAACACATCAGGCCTTGAAAATAATCATTTCTAACCTTCATCTTAAATACCTACTTTGTAGGTATCAGCGTATATTTTTATACAGATAACCTGGTACTAAACGGTGATTTTTTAGCTGGTTTGGTTTTGGCAACACTGGTTTTGACAGCTGACGTGTGCTTAGTACCTTGTGTCACTGTCAAACAGGTTCAGTTTGGTTTGCAATTTAACCATCGATCGTCTTACAAATGAACAACGCTTGCAAATTATTGAATTTTACTATCAAAATTCGTGCTCGGTTCGAAATGTTCATCGCGCGCTGCTTCCATTTTATGATCGGCATTCTCGACCTTCTGAGCAGTCTATTCGGAAGATTGTGACCAAATTTCGCACCAAATTTACTTTGTTGGACATTAAACCACCAACACGTTTACGTACTGTGCGTAGTGAAGAAAATATTGCGGCCGTATCAGCTAGTGTGACAGAAGACCGCGAAATGTCGATTCGGCGCCGTTCCCAGCAGTTAGGCCTTTGTTACAGCACTACGTGGAAAATTTTGCGGAAGGATTTGGGCGTAAAGCCTTTTAAGATACAGCTGGTGCAAGAACTAAAGCCAGCCGACCTACCACAACGCCGAATTTTTGGTGAATGGGCTCTTGGAAAGCTGGCCGAGGATCCGCTTTTTTATCGAAAAATTGTGTTCAGCGATGAGGCTCATTTTTGGTTGAATGGGTACGTAAATAAGCAAAATTGCCGCATTTGGAGTGAAGATCAGCCAGAAGCATTGCAACAGCTACCAATGCATTCCGAAAAAGCCACTGTTTGGTGCGGTTTATGGGCCGGCGGCATTATTGGGCCATATTTCTTCAAAGATGATGCGAATCGCAGCGTTACTGTCAATGGTGAACGCTACCGAGCGATGATAACAAACTTTTTTTTGCCCGAAATTGAAGTTCTTGACTTGCATGATATGTGGTTTCAACAAGACGGTGCCACATGCCACACAGAACGCGAAACAATGACGCAATTGCGAGGCGAGTTTGGTGAACAGTTAATTTCACGTTTCGGGCCGGTCAATTGGCCGCCTAGATCGTGCGATTTGACACCATTAGATTATTTTTTGTGGGGGTATGCCAAGGCTAATGTGTATAGGGACAAGCCCGCTTCGATTGACGCACTGGAAGCCAACATCCATGCATTCATTCGTGAGATACCGGCCGATATGTGTGAAAGAGTATGCCAAAATTGGACTCAGCGGATGGGCTACCTGAGACGCAGCCGCGGTCAACATTTGCATGAAATTATCTTTAAACATTAAATTGCAAGGTTCAAACTATCGATTCAAATAAATATTTCATTCATTTTTTCGAATTTTTTGTGTTTTTTTTTTAAAAAAAGTTCTAAACCTCTTAAAAAATCACCCTTTACAAGTGATTTTTAGTACAGCGGTTTTTGCGTTTGACACTTGGGACTAAAGCATTGCCAAAACCATTTACAAAATGTTTCAATGGCTTACGAGTACGTTTGATAAACTTCTTTAATATTGTACACAAAAGATATTGAGAACAAAATAAATGGATCGATTTATTTTTACAGTTTTTTTTTAAATTCCATTTCCAAAATTTCCATCCCCGACGTTTATAATAAAATAAAATGCCCCACATTAATTAAACTGATTTCTTAAAATTTTGTTTTCTTACTTTTTTTTCAGATGACATCTCGAAATGCATCCAGCAAGAGTCAATCAACATAACTGTAGAACATTTATCTAAACGAAAAAAGTTCAATTATTAGTATGAATAGTTATAGTGTAAAAATAAAATAGCATATTATATAAACTGTAATGTTACTTCCCACATCGTGTGGCCCTGGGCCACAGATATCTTCCATATCTAATCGCAATGATATGGATTTGGCGGATCAAAAAAGCGACAGATATCAATTCCCCGACCACATCATCACCGACCATCATCATAATCAGAAACATCAACAACGTCAATCAAGCCTACCATCTTGGATAATAACATTAATTGTGCTTTTATCACTGTTCAACTTGCATCAGGTCACAGCCGAAAAGAGCAAACATTGTGAGTATTTAAATTAATTTGTTTGTATGTTATTGTTTATTGTTTCAAGGAAGAATTGGTAGAAATGACCTTTGTCAAATTTTTCCTTTGAAAAATGAAATAATTTGCGGAAGAAATCTCTTCCAAAAATGAGTGCATAAAATGATGAGCCAATGAAACTGATTCATAGTTTATTTCTCGAGTCAATAATGAAAAAAGTTGGCTTCGGACTATCATTTTGTAGATTTTTGGGCGGATTTTCAAAACCTAACCTCAGACTTTCTATATTTGCATGACAAAACTGTGGTAATAAAAAGCAAGAATTCCCGCCAATTTTACCTTGCTTAACTTATAAAACTCTCGATATTCATATATTTCACTCAATAGGCCACATATTACTGATTGAAACAAAGCGGATGACAACCTCAATGATTTTTCTGTTTCTTACAAAGTTTTGATGATTTTTTGGGGGTTCTTTCTCTTTCGTCTCTTCTTTATATTTCCTTAAGTTTGACAGGTTGAATTGGCTGTTGCTATTTATTATGCAATAGCTTAAGCCTTTTGAAAATAACTGACAATGTCAGTTTATCTGGAAACGTGTAGATCATATAAGACACAGGCACCAATTGCACCTAGGCGTATACGTACTTTTTTGTATTGCTATTTCGAACTCAAACTATTTACTTTGTTTATCGAATATTTTCGGTAAGTGTACACTTTATTACTACAACGCAATATGCCCTTCTATTTTGACCACGTTTCATTTTTCGCTAGACGCCTAGCGCTCAATGTGCTCAGTTATAATGAACGCACCGCTCCGGATTTGTCAAAAACGGAAAGTGCTTACACGTTGGTTTGTGGGTCATTTCTAGGTCGGCTGCATAAATTGTTGGACATTTATCAGCCATTTTAAAATGAACGCGAAAAGCGCGACAAACGGTGTTTATTTTGTCAGCAAATTGCCTGAAGTCTTTATTAAGGTAGGTTCAGATTGGTTTGATGTGAGGGACTATTTTTAAAGTAGATATAGGCTCTACATAAATCACAGATTTTGAAAAGAAATCTTCTTTGAATAGTTATAACAAATTTAAGTTTCGGGGTTAATAAGTACAGACTACAGACCCGTTAATGCGGCCTGAATCATTTCATTTCATTTCATTTGTGAAATGCAACCCAATTTTTCTCATATTCTAGAATCACACTTCGCGTAATCTGATTACCGAATGTTTTTTTTTTTATGTTCGCCTACTCACCCGCACCATCGGCCAGAAATTGCTTGGGGACATTTATTTTTCTCATCCTTTCAGTGAAATATGAAACGAGGCATCTGGCATCTGGAAAAATAAAACTTTTGACAGAATCTTTGTACAATCAAAAGTTTTATGCGCCCCAAAAAATACGAAAGAAAATGGCAAGAATCATTTTTATAGACTGCTAATTACATCCTGTTAATAAAAATAAATTCTTTGAAAGTATTTTGTACTTTTTTTTAAGAAGTCTACAACTTGAAGGACTAGGCAACATTCCTCTAGGATGGCACTTGAGCGTTTTCCTTGAGATAATCCATTTTTATCGCCCAATGACTGTAGGGGGTTGTCAGAAATGACACAAATACACTTGTAGTTGTTTATTGAATCTTGTTCTGTCCATTTGTGCATGGGATATGACCTATTTTACTATAGAGGACATGCACAGAGCTGTCGTAAACTCAGACGGGTTAAATGTATATAGAAATAGATATACAGGGAATACTATTTGATTTGAATCATTGTATAAACGGATTGTGTTCTTTTTTTGTTGGTATAAAATTTTCAACAAATGGTTCATACTTGGGGGGGATTACAAAAAAAGACCGCATACATGTAGGGCGAAAACAGCAATCCTTACTAAGGCCCAACATAAACTCCTGCACCTATTTTCTGTAAAACCTACTTACGGTTAAAATTTTAGCTTCTTAAGAACCGACACGCTCTGAGTTATTATTCATCTGACAGATGATTGCTAACAGAGGACACGTGTTTCTTATACCAACTGGATGTTTGTCGTATTCAAAGATTTGTTACCCGCTTTAGTTCTGTTCCTTTTCCTTGTCTCATACATAGCATAATAAAGGAACCTTCGTCGCTCATTAGCAACCTATTTCGGTACATATAACATTCATTGAACCGGATTCAAGAAAGTTTTCCCTATACGCCCTACAAATTCACAAATAATTGATAATTATCCACGAGCAGTACATATACCTAACAACAACTAACTATACCCAAATGACAAATTGCTTTCCTTAGACATTACATGTCTTTGTTGTTTGAAAAATCATTCCATTCTAACAGCAAGCTATTTTCATCAACATCGGTTTGCTTTTTGTCTTGTGGATCAGCGGCTGTCATTGCGAGGAAAATTTGAAATTAGCGCGTGCGACGGGAAAGGGACTGACGGTCGAAGAAAGAAAGAGAAAAGAAAAAGAAAAAATCGAACAGACTTTGTACAAGGACACACATTGCCTGACATCCTAATCAAAGCACTCGTACGACATATACCTTGATGATAACTGCTCTCTTCTGCTGCGGTATATCACCGTCATCACAGTTCCTTAAATCCAAAAACCCATGTATAATAATACGGCCTCGTTCTCAATATCTTGGGATGGATTTTTATCCTCGTTTCTCTTCTTTTCCATTTTTCCTTTTATATATATGTATATGTATATTACGCCAGTTTTCCAGGGTTTTTAAGTTATCATCAATTCATCCTGTGCGATGCCATTTTGTCTGTCATTTGGTATAGTTATTGTTAGTTCGTTGTCGTTTTTTCTTCTTGTTGTGTGTACTTATGCATAGAGCTGCTTTATGTGAATAAAGTTTGCCAATGCGATATGAAGGAATTTAGCCAAAAGATTATCCTTCATCAAATGGGGATGATTGAAAGATTATATTTTCTCTGTTTGTATTGAAAAAAATACCATTTTACTATATCTGTAGGTAGTTGTAGTTTACGCCATATTTGGCCATTGAATCATTTAATTTTTTATTGAGCTTGAATGAAAGGAAAACGGAAATCTAACTTTAAAAAAAATCTCGATTTGAAGTTTGCAGCTGAGTCATTCATATAAGCAGCTCTGCATAGTTTTAGGGTTTCTACGTGCACATTTTGGTGCGTGTAGGTGTAGTTCTACTCAGCCCAGTGCGATACAGTTGTTAATATTCGATGTAGTACTCAGCGGTTCGGTTTTAGTGTTGGGGACTATCGAATAAAAACTGGCTCAAAATTCGTTCATTCGATAGTAGTTGAAATAGTAATGAACGAAAAGTATTGAACTACTACTTTCTTCACTCGATAGCAGGTTTGAACGATTCCATTCGTTCATTCAACTTTTCGTTCAACTACTATTTTCATTCGATAGTAGGTTTGAATGAATACTTATTATTTTCTTTCGATTGTGGGTGCGCCTGCTTAAAAGATTTACTTTTTACTGTCGATATGTAGCTTTTTATATATACATAGAAGTGCGTATTATTATAATATACCTGCGTTGTCTTAATTCTTCAGATGTTGCCTTATTATTCGATACTTGTGTGATTACTTTGTTTTGTGTGCATAATGGTTATATTCTCGAACTTTGAACGCGATTGTTATTGAATTGATTTTTAATGGGAGTGTTTATTCTTGGGTTATAAATGGATTGATGAATTACGTTTGAATTTGACTTTAAGTGGATGTCTGATTTTTTGTGCAAACTTTTCTAATTGAAATTTATTCGTTTTATTTTCTTTATTTGAAATATACTCGTTCCAAAGACATCCTAAAACAAAAGACGGTAAGTTGGCTTTACTCATTTTAACTGAATGACTGAATGAAACAAATCATTCGATAGTCGAAATCATTCAGTTACTAACTATCGATAGTCGCATTCATTCGATAAGGTCCATCACTATTCGGTTCCCTGACAGGAACTATTTGCCTCTCGGATGTAGCCTGAAACTACGAAACGAATAAGAAAGAGTGGGGTGTTCTTGTTTAGTAAGTCTGACAGCTGGCTGACTCGATGTGTCGCAGTTTTGATTGGCCTGGATCAGTCACGTAACCAGCTTTTATCATTTGCGTTTACGTTTATGGAGGAGTAGCCGACGACGAATGTGGTTAAGAAATTCGTGACTGAGTACTGACAGTTCGCAAATGTGACTGACGTAGGAAAAGTGAGGTTGCTGACCAATCTAGTTTTTGCGTTCACATTATCTACATATAGTCAACTCAACACAAATTAAGTCGACTAAATAACTAGTTTTTTTTAATGTCTAATTAACTTTTTAAAAATATATTCCTTGCTGTATGAGATGAAAGAACTGTCAAATAGCTGGTAGCTGACAGAAGTCTTTGCATCAAATTGGTAGATGAATCATATATTATTAATTATATTTCTATGCTTGTCTGTTTGTTGATTAGTAAACTCATCACGTTCAAGCTACCCACCCGATCCCGATGAATTTCTCAGACATAACCAAAAGCCTAATAGGGCAACATTTAGTTTTTATTTCATTCACTTATTCATTATGCGTGACACCCACCCTTGTTTCGTAAACTTTCCGCAAACTCGGGGAAACTTTCTTTTATCTACGTATCATGTTTTCAATTTGCAAGTAAGTTTTTCCAAGTTATCATTTCCCTGACAGTGAAATTCGTTTGATGTCATTCACTTTCATATTCTATATTCACATTCCAATTAAAATTTGTAATGACGAAGCAAATGGTAAGAAATCAACATACCTACCGCTATCTTCAAAAGAAACTAAAACTCATTGCAAACGCTTCAATATAAAACATCTGGGAAATAAATCTCACCTCGTGCAACTATTTGGAACTAAAAGAAATCACGGTTAAAAATTAACGCAATTTCAATCAAATAAATTCCAAACTACGTATCGCTACTACCCATATATATAGTTCAGCGAGCTCTTTCTGGTTTTGTTTGTCTGTCACCCAGTGTTCGCAGACCGTGGTGCAACAAACTTAACTCAAACAATTAGGCAAAAGTAGAAAAATGTAGATGCACATCTATATTCCATACACCTTAGAACTTTCTCCAGTGCCGCAGTCTTGTCCGGGCTCCTCTCAGTTTTACTGCCTCAAACTATATTTCATTCCGGGTTTTAAAATTATCAGTGAATAGGTTCAGGGCGGTAGGGTGGGCGGCATGGCATTTAAAACTGCCAAAGGATGTGAAAGGAAACTTCGAAAACTCGCTCTTCCACCATCATCATCGCGGGAAAACTCCAGTTCCTCGTTTTTTGGCTTTGAACTGTTCAACCTGCCGTCTGTCGATATGGTCCAATGGCTCTTTTCCTCAACCACCTATTCACTCACTCACGATTGCTTTTCTATCTTAATTAGTGGCAAACGTAAAATTACATCATTAAAAGTTCCGCCCCATGATTGCAAGCTTAAAAACGGCGCCACCAGATGGTATAGGGGTTCGGCAGTGTGGCGTGCACTAAGATATGTTCGAGGTGTTACATGAGGTAGAATTTACACCTGAAAACGATGAACGAACACCTGAAGGACGTTGTGCAGCGAGCAACTGAACGGAGATCCTTTCAATGCCGCCATGGGATGTTTGCCAATTAAATTTGTTGCAGGAAGTTCTCGCTCTCGCGTCGTAAAGTATTTTTTTTTTTTTTGTCTGTTTTCGGAGCGAGTGTAAAATTATCATTTAAATTACTACGGAAATTATGGTTGGTTGAATTGGTGTAGTCTGCTGCCGGCGCGTCGGTAATATTAGTGGCGGAAATGGTAAATGCCTAGCCCTAGTCTTGTTCGTTCGCCGAAAGGAACGTTTGTAGGCATTGCACAGGTACACCTTTTGTTTCTCGAATTGAATAGATCCAAGTTTCGCCGTCATTGTAATATAGTGGGCTTTCCAATAAGAGGTGTTATTTTGGTATTCAAAGAAAAATGCCATTTTTTGAGATAAATGATCGGATGTTTATTTTATAATAAAGAGGAATGTATGCCGTTAATAATGAAAAACAACATCAGCCAAATGGCCATATCCTTTTCATGAAATTTTCCATAGCCGAATCGGAAAGTGGCTGCCCTATGTCCTCGATAGCCTCACGAATTTTATCTTTGAGGTCTTGAATCGACGCTGGGCTGTTGGCGTAGACCTTATCTTTCACGTGGCCCCAAAGAAAGAAGTCGCAAGGTGTTAAATCACAAGATCGCGGTGGCCAATTGTGATCACCTCTTTGAGAGATAACACGGCCCGGAAACTTTTCCCGTAAAAGATCAATGGTTTCGTTGCTTGTGTGGCACGTAGTGCCGTCTTGTTGAAAGTAAACGTTGTCCAGATCAATGCCATCCAACTCAGACCATAAAAAATCATTAATCATCGACGACCAAAAAATGCTTTAGTTTTGCGAACTGTGACTGCAAGATTTTCACCATGTTTGTAGTGAATTTTAATAATTTCAATGCGTTGTTGAAGCGTGTATCGTTCCATTTTTAGTAATGGCGTAGTTTCTAATTGTCAAATGTCAAAGAATAAAAGCTTCAAAAGTGACAGCTACTGAAACAGCGGGTCATTCACGATAACACCTCTTATTGGAAAACCCTTTATATGGGAATAATTTGTTTTTCTCTCCTCTTTCCAGATTACATGCAGTCATTGTGCAAGAACCACTTTCTTCAGCAGCTCTACCGGAAGATAGATGGCGCGGTGCTCTGGTCGCAGAACGAACGTAACCTGGACTGCATCATCACATTCCAAACGCACTCGATATTGCAGCGATTTATGCTGAGGTTTGACATGCTCCAGCTGGATTGCAATGATCATTTGTATGTCTACGATGGAGCGCACGCTGTGTCTGTACCAAAGGTAAGCAGTAACTGATTTATTGATTTAATATTAAATATGATTTTCACAACAAGTGGTGGCCTAGTTAATTGGGTACCTGACCTGCTTATAGACGTAGCCCATTGCCAACCAAACAAGTTACTTCAACCCAAGTCTAAGTAGGTAATAAATGAAGTCGATACGCACATGTAGAAAAATTAAGGTTAAGATGGAATTTCCACGTAGTCTTCACTTTCGAATTCTTGAACAGTATTATAATTTAAGACCTAAGCTGAACAGAACCAAAGCAATCTACAGAAAAAAGCCCTCTTCACGATGTAAATGGGTTCACATGCTATATATCCTTCTAAATCCCTTCCATTTCTGTCCCACTGTTTGTACCTCTTTCCAAACGAAAAAAATATAATCACTCCTGACTACATCTATTATATTACATGTCATATACGCGGTTTTAACATCCAACTTCAACCCTATTCCATCCTCTTTTGTACAAGTTTATCCTTGAGAGAGTTGAGGAGGGGGCGACAAAGAGCAGAGAGAGAGAGAGTTTGAACTCTCACTAACGATTTTTTGCCTTAGGATGTGATACTTCTACCGCTTCTGTTGGGGTTTCTGCTGTTGCTGCTATGTGGTTTTCAGGGACGGCGATGAAACTTTTTGGGGAAATATTTTCCCTAAGTGTATCTAAAGGCGTATGTATTTTTTCTTTCCTTATATTTTGTTGCTACTCTTGCGAATGCGTTTCTTGGCTGCAAGGCATTTCGGAGAACGGAAGCAAGGCTCTTGTGAGTAGACAACTCGCTAAGCGCCGGCTTATAATGGGGATTTACCAAAAGGCATTTTTTCAACTGTTTTTTTTTTTTGTTTAGCTCACTACCACCGAATAGAATTTTCTTCGCAGGATGTGAAACAATGTGAAGTAAATGTTGTTCCAAGGTTCTTTCTTTAGTTTGTCTGTATAGTAGGGAATTTGTAACAATAGAACAATTTTTTTGAAGGGATAAAATCGAGAGGATGTGCAGGAATATTTTTGGGACAAATGCAACAGATATTTGGGTAATGGAGTTTTTTTTTTACTCGCCAAACAATAGTTTTGTCAGGACATAGTCAGGGGAATGAATAGACTTTATTTGGAGCGTTTGCTATGTTGGGAATTTAAAGATATCTACTGGAACAACATTGACTTAAAGTTTACTACGGACTGTTGTTGAATTGGAAGGGACTTGGAACGATTGACACAAGCTGCAGCAATTCACTAATGGGCCTTTCCTTTAGCCATTTTTAATCTGTTTATATTAGCTTTTGTAAATCGCAATAAATGATTGCATGGAAAATTTCACTGGTATTGTGTGTTTGAAAAGATTTTAGCCCGACTCTTTACAAAGATTAAACTAACGAGCCTTTGCGTGGGTGGGAGCATATCACATACGTTAACCTGAAGTTGACAGCGACCTGAGTATATTTTAAATATTAAGTCAGTATCGTGCATCCCCGTCGTAGACTGGTACAGACTCCTGCAACTGAGTTGAGATGTTAGTTCGTTTGATGGCCTAAACAGATTTGACGTAAAAGGTGTCTAACTGATTGAAAGATTCTCTTTCTCAATAATCCGCCTGATTTTTGGCACCTTTTTAACTTTCGAGAAGGCGTATTGAAGTATTGAATATGGCAGGGATGAGCCGTCATGCTCAATGGAAGGCAACTTTAGGTTTTTTTTTAGGTTAGAACCGTCCTAAGTAATGCATGGAGTATTAATCCTTAGTTGCCGCGTTCCTTTTTTAACTCTAGACACATCAGAGCTCTGAATTTGTATTTCTTTTTCATTCAGAGCGCACTTTTTGAACTCTAATTAAATTGGTTGAGCCGTCTGATTATGACAGTTAATTATATGAATGCTGATCGGTGCTGCCAGGCCGCTTTAACCACTCGGAGTCAAAAAACTAAACAAAAAGCGCTAGAAAGCGCAAAATTTAACTAAGAGCTAAATTAAGCGCTAAATCTGAAATTCTTATAAGGAGAGTAAAACCACAACATATTCAGGTTTTTTTTTGTTTATTGTTTTCATAAGCAATGAAGTATTTATTTAACAATACAAAATAATTAAAAAATCTGAGTTTTAGTCGAGTTTTTGCACTCTAAACGGGGATTCACATGAATTGAAACATGGAATCCATGTCAAAGTTTAATACCAATATTTCTCCGTGTGGAGTTTCCACATACAAGTTATAATAATAAACTATTAACCCATGCGAGTGCGAGAACTCTCGCCTGTGGATGTTATATGTACAAGTACATAGTATAAAATTTAACGTTTTTTAATTTTTTATATTTTCAAAAAGTAAAAATGTGTACACCAACTCACTTTCTTTTGACACTTTATTTGTTAAGATTGATTGAGTGTGAAAAGCGCAAAGCTACACAAATAATAGAGGGGATTTGCAAATAAAAAGCGCTAAAAATTCCGCTAGGTGCTAAAACTTTTTAAATCGCGCTAAACATACTAAAAAGCGCCAGATCTAGCGCCGAAAGCGCTAAAATGACAGCCCTTTCGGTACAGAAAAGAAGGGAATAGTTTTCACATTCCGACAATTATCTGACAATTGATTTGAGTAATCACATTGTAAAATGCCTTTGAAAAGTCATAGGAATTCTATGGAGTGACAGTTGCACTACAAAAAGTTAGACATATGCAAATATACACTTTAAATTTAGATAACGAATGGATAAATACAAAACTTTATATTTCCAGGTTGACATATCGTGTCGCAACACCAAACAAACGGTCAGCTCAATTCTGACACGAACGAATTTCGTTACTCTGAAATATGTAACCGATGGTTGGGGAACAGATGCGAATGGTTTCAAATTAGTGATTACATCTGTGAAAGATCCAAGTGAGTACGAACTCAATTCAATTTATGTTTTTTAGATATTTCCACTCGAAAGTTGAGTTAAAAATTTGTTTGTTTATTTTTGATAGAACACACGTGCAAAGATTTTACGTGTAAACAGAGAGAGTTTTGCATTCATCCGGATTTATTGTGTGATGGTATTAACCATTGTGGAGATAATTCCGATGAAGCCGTTAATCATTTATGTCAAAGTGAGTAGAACTGTCAATGTCAAATGTCTTTTAATAAGAAATAATATATTTAAAACTTGAAGAGTTTACACAAATCAACAATAAAAACTAAAAACCATCATTAACATTTATATTTAAAATTGTTGACAAAAATGTTTCTCATTTAGACCAAACGTCAAATACTATACTCGGCCTTGATCTGACGTGGTTTGTTTTAATCACGGTAAGCAGTTTGTTGATAATATGCACTTGTATAGCTGGATGGGTTATATGCATTTGCCGTCGCAACGGTTCAAATGGTAACCAAAACACCTCGATACAATGTAAGTATTTCAAATATATACAAACCATTTGTGGTCGAGATATTTTCTTACAACGGATTTTCATTAGTACATCATGCAGCTGAAACGAATGGCTCATCGAAACATCTGCACGGTACACTATCACGTGAACATACAACACTGCCGAATTCGGGAAACTGGCATCACCCTGCGGGACCATCAGGGTACCACCGCACTCAACACAAATTATTGAAGATGGCCACCAAAGTCCGTCCCATTTGGTGCTTGGTAAATTCCGGCAATTAGGTCAAGATATCTCCCAAACAACAACCACAACGTCCGCATCTGGCAATTCAAATGCACAAAAAGATGAATGGTTCGTTTGAATGTTGTACACAAACGGATGTGGAGATAACGATGACAAAACTGCAGAAGTTAACCTTGTTACTGACCAAAATAACCAACATAAATAGCAAATAGCTAAGGCGAACAATAACAACTACAAAAAAGTTCATTATAAACACAAACAAATGCACAATATATTTCAGTTCTAAACGACGAAAAGGTGTTTGGCACAATTCATTCCGTCAATTTATGAGCAGTATATTTATTTAGTTTTTTTCAAAAACAATGTAACCTACAAAAAAACAAACTGTCTCCATCTAACAGAAAGCATGCATATCCGGTTAATAATTCTATTTTTCCCTCCCCCGTGTGCCAATCAACATTTCGTAATTTTTTTTTACTGTGCCAGTTAAGGAAGACTAATTGAGTTTAGCCCTTCCATGTGTTTATACAATGAGCGAATAATTGCTATGCACTAAATGAAGTAAGTTGATACGACGATATGCATTAAAAAAACGCGTTTCTTATTAATGCGTCATTTCTTTTTCAGGACTGTATCAACAATTTGTGGACATCACCGCGCAGGGTGTGCTTTTTAAAAGAGATTTAAAGTACCCAAATCTCTTAGTCGATGGAATTACATTCGGATAACCGTCGCATCTGTAAATATATATAAATACATTTAAACAACTAAATGAATTATTAGTTTTAAAACAGAAATATGTAAAACAAAACAGAAATACAATTTAAGAAATTGTAGCCTAAGAAACTCTTTTTTACAAAGCAAACAAGTAAACCAAAGATAAATACGAAAAAGGAACTAAACCTATTTTAGTTTTCTTATTTGAATTTTTTTTTCCGGGCGTAAATAGTTTATTTCAATAGAAAACTTAGGAAATAGTTTCTTCCAAACCAAATCCCTTATCCTTACAGTACACAAACAAAAATAGTAATTTTTCTTAAAAGCTTAAGTATATACAATATACATACATGTAAAATTACTGAGTAAAATATATATTTAAAAAAAAAACAAGGGATGTAAATAGTTGACAATACAAAACATATTTTTAATTCAAAACCATTTTTTAATTATTTTTTCTTTTCGAACAACAAACTAAATGAAAACAAAAAAAAAACAAAAATACAATTTCTACATTAA
Source organism: Cheilosia variabilis (assembly GCA_951230905.1). Lineage (NCBI taxonomy): Eukaryota > Metazoa > Arthropoda > Insecta > Diptera > Syrphidae > Cheilosia > Cheilosia variabilis. The sequence goes on along the minus strand of OX579678.1, from coordinate 56,209,903 downwards.
CATAAGTTTATTTTATATCTAGAAACTTGTTTTGTAATATTTTGGCTACTAAACATAAAAGTTATAATAGAAGGCAAGTCGAAGAAAATAATTAATTCAAGAAAATGAGACATATAGGACGTATATGACAATACCAGCAGATTTTGATTTTAATTTTTATCAAATAACACAATTTTACTGAAAATGGAAAACAAAACACAAAAATCAATTACATTTAGGTATTTAGATATTAAAATAAAAGAAAAAAAAAAACAATTTTTTTACTTCTATATACATAGAACACGAAAATGTTTACATAAAACTAAATCTTACTTCAATCTTTCAATCGTCTTTAAAAAAAGGGATGAATAAACTAAAATGAAACCAAAAAAAAAAATTGCATCCGAAAGTTGTGTCCGCAAGGCTTTTTAACTGAATAGTAATCAATTTCATCAAACTTGTTGTTTTCTTTAAACATATTTGGCATACACATACATACTAGAAAAAAATACAAATAAGACTTCCCGCCGTTGACAAGCAAAGCATAATAAACGAAACATCAGTATATACACTAAAAAGATGAAATAAATTAACAATCTATAAGAAAACGAAAATCCAGTCTTCATAACGAAACACGACGATAATATCAGTTTTCCATATCAAGAAAAACAAACCCATACATACATACATTTCACAAAAACAAAACCGATATTAAACCATTTTTAGGAATAGCAAAACAATTACTTAAAACAAATTAGTTACATTTCAGTAAACGTATGTACGATCATAATAACTTGTTCCAAAATAACACAATTTGTTTTTTTGTTTTTGATAAGAGCAGATCGGATATTTAGTTCTTAAATTCAACTTGCATTTACCGTTGCACTAAATAATTACCTTCGGAGAGGAAGCTGTCAACTGTCCCTCTCCGAGAAATAGGTTAAGCCAATGAATTTTAGTGGTGATTAAGTTTTTGACACTTGCCTTTGCTTGGGATTTACTGGAGCAATTAATAGACAACAGAACGCTGAATTTGAAGTAGTTAACCTTCGGCGTGTGTCAATTGCTTGACAGATTTGTTTACATATATTTGAGCGTTGAAAAGAGAAACTCACCAAACTCTAATCTTAAAACAAACAACAAGATGACTCTAACTTCACGCTTTTAATCAGTTCAAATTCTGTGCTTTTATTCCTCCGAAACAGTCTAGAGAATCTCAATCAAAAGGAAACGTCAAAAATAAGCAAACAGGATAATTAATTTTTACCACAATAGTGTCAGAAAATTTTCTGAGGAAAATTGTCAAGCGCAATTGACACACGGTCGAAAGTATAAACTTGAATGACGTTTATTGGTTTCTATAGATGCATTTACGTCATAATGTTTTAATGCTGCTCACGGCAAAGATTTTACGGAAATAGTATACTCGAAACCTTCATAGAAAGAGAAGAAGTAGATCGAAATCTACTTTTAGCAATAGTTTTCGAAAACTGACAAGTGTTTGGGAAAAATTCGAGTGTTTTCGGGAAAACTCAGTTTTTGGTGCGACGTGACAAGGGTATTGCGATTAGTTTTGTATGGATAAAAAAACATATATACGAACGGCATCAACTTAAAAGTCTAAACAAAAATGTATCAATGTCACAGCTGATAAAGATGTCAATAAAAGCCTAGCTCCTATTCAGTATACTTAATTATGTCATTTTTCAAAATAAGTCGTTTGGAATTAAATAAAACATTTAGGAAACCGTTCTCTTGGGACTCAGGGAAAAGGATTTCCCTTCACGATTTCAAGTGAAATCTACTTAGATGTCAGAAAGAAGCACTCACCCAAGTGCAATTTATGTATTTAATGCAAGACAATTGCAGCCATAGGCAGCTTCATTTTGAGCAGTTAAATGATACGCGAGTCGATCAGAAGCAATTTTCTGTTCCATTGGGTTTCAGAAGGAGTGGATTTCCGAGCGAAACCTGTGGAAGACGTCAAATAATTTGGTGGTCACTAGTTGCCGACTTGTCATTTGCGAGCATTCTGACTGTGTGGTGTCATTAGTTAAAAGCTGAATGGAGATTTCAACTTTGGACAGGTTCGAATTTTATTTATATAGTTTAAAACTCAGATACAAATTTGAGTTAGGCCCGATAATTTGTTTTATAAAATAAGTCCCACTCTATCACAACTTTCACATTTCGCCACCGATCATTGCGGATTTTATGTGAATTGATTACCTTATTTAAAAGTTAAAAATATGAAAGTATTAATTTAATCAATTTGCACTTAGTGCATTTCCCTTTGCATATTATTTCTTCATATAATTAATCAGTGCTCTAAACTAAAGCAACGTAATAAAATCATTTAGTAACAAGCTCTAATAACATTGTTTGTTTACGTGTATGTCTGTATAGATTAAAATATGAACAAAATTGAAGTAAACTATTTAAATCCTCAAGACTTGTAAAAAATATGATAAACAAAACAAAAGAATTAAACTTTTTCTTAAGAACGACAAAAATAAAGATGACAAACATAAACTTTACATTACAATTAGCATAATTCGAATTTGATTTCAATTTCTTTTTGTTTTTCATAAATATATAGTTACAAAACTATTTTTCCAAACAAATAAAATATAGTAGGTAACTAGTAAATTTTTAGAAAAAAAAAATTTAATTTTTGGAAAAAGAGAATCAACAAAAAGAAAATATGAAATGAAAAACAGAATTGATTTGAAAGACTTTTTGGACGCGTTAAAAAAAAAACACTCAATTTAATAATGAGAATTTTAAACAAATGAAAATTATCTGTTAGACTACATTTACAGGAAAAAAGTAAACAAAAAAAGAAAAGAAATCATAATAACAGTAGTTATAAAAAAATATATTACAAGAAAACTAAAAAAATATATATATTATATAGTGGAAATAGTAATTGTCAATCTAAACTTTTGGACGGTATATATACGCATTTCTGAGTTTTAAACTTGGTTTAAAATTAAACGACTTTTGTTCAAATTGAAGTATTTCCTAGTAAAATATTAGTAAAATTTTCTTAATGAAAGTCATAAGCAAAAAAAAAACCAATTGACGCCATGGGTTGGCGATAAATTAAAGTGAGCAAATTTCACAATTCGATTTTATTTATGTGAAACTTTATTGTTTTGTTTGTTTTTCTAATGAAAGTGTTGATAAAAGAACAGCAAAAAAACTTATTTATTACATAATTAATGAAAGTGGATAGAAACAAAATTCAATTTATCAATAAGAAATACAATTAACTAATTAACTACCGAATTAAGTTAGTGAGAACCAAAATACAAAACTTGAGATAAGGAAATCTAAAAAGGCTATACAAAATGGAAGCGGAAAAAGAAGCGAAATTTAAATCAATTAAATGAAAACCAAGGAAATAAACATGAATAAAAAAAAATGCTTAGCTTTGTGTTAAATTGCTGTTAAATGTATAAGTACCATGATAATACTAATAAAATGAAAAATTATAAGAAGACTGTATTTTATTTAAAATCAAAGTCTTTGCCACATAAAAATATACATTGAGCAATCGGACTGTTTGGTGATTGCAGTAAAGGGTAAGTAAAATACAAGGAACTCGAAGGTGAATTGAACAATGATATTAGCCGTGTTTTTTTGAGCTTCGATCTCAGCAAAGCAAAGTAAAGTAGGATTTTCATCACGCAATTACAACAACTACGCTCTATTTGACACTTCGAGACTCAGTTGTAGTTGTTGTAATCGCGTGCTGAAAATCCTACTTTACTTTGCTTTGCTGAGATCGAAGCTCAAAAAAACACGCCTATTATCATCAGCACAAACGATTTCTGTGTGGAACTTTTGGTCCCCTATTTCTGCGTTGCTGTACATAGGCGATAGGCGACAACCAGAAGCAAGATAAATTTATAAATCCACTTTTAAATAACCTTTCACTGTGATATTTAGCAAACGAAGAAAAAGCGGGTGTTGGCAACCGACGAAACATATTTTATATTCTGGGATTCTCGGATGAGCTGTCAAGTGAATAAAGTTTGCGTAAAACTCTAAGCGAACGAAATACGAGTAAAAATCAAACTAAGCGAAATTGTGATAAATGGTTGCAGTAATCACTACGATGGGAATATCTTATCACAGCCATGGCAACGAACGGAAAACAATAGGGTTAGGTATTTTCATAGAAATTCCATATGGAATTTTAAATGTGTGTGAAGCAGGTACATTACGTCCTACGTTCAATGTTCTCAAAATATCAAAAGATATTTTCTATCGTGTTTGTGTGGCTAACGACATTTATTCCTCCGGCTACAAAGCAACAAATTCATTTCAGCAAGGCATTGTTACTCTCTCAATGTCTTCTACTGTATAGTGTGCATCCGCTGGCTGCGTGAACCCACCCATTCCCCGTTTAACACCTGTTCATCTGACATTTGATTTGACATTTATGTATAATCTGGGAACTAACCTCATGCACTTGGAGTCTGCAACAATCCAGAGAGAAAAGAATCACAAATATCTGCTTTGTGGTTCATTTCTAATTGCATTTAACAATAGTAAATCGTAATAAATTACAAACAATCTGTAGGGCTGTATTCCTGACCAACTGACAATTAATACATCATTCGTGTAATGGGAGATAAGGACTGGCGTTTTTTTGTTTACGGTGGCGTTGCGTCTATTACAGCGGAATTTGGTAAGTGAAGAGTTCACTGTCTCCATTGTTTTGTGCTAAAAGAATATAATATACCTATTAGCAACATTATGTGTGACGCATAATTGGGTTAAAAATGTTGCCCAAGTCAGCTGGAAGAAGTCAACAACATTGCATAATTCTTGTGAACAACAAACCGTATTGATAACAAACATACTTCTTTCAGGTACATTTCCTATTGATACAGCAAAAACCCGCCTTCAGATTCAAGGTCAAAAGATTGATGGCAAATTCACTCAGCTGAGGTATCGGGGGATGATAGATGCATTTATTAAAATCTCCCGGGAAGAGGGAATCAGTGCTCTATATTCTGGGTAAGCTCTCAACAGTGCAATTTAAAGCACACCATGAAATGTAAATATTTCTCAGCATATGGCCTGCGGTACTGCGACAGGCGACCTATGGCAGCATCAAGTTCGGAACATACTACTCACTGAAGAAGATGCTGGACGAAAGAGGCCTGCTCATCGACCCCGAAACTGGTACAGAACCAGTTTGGAAGAATGTATTGTGTGCCGGAACAGCTGGAGCAATTTCGAGTGCAATCGCAAACCCTACAGACGTCCTAAAAGTAAGAATGCAAGTGCACGGGAAAGGTGCACAGGACAAAGGACTAGTGGGAAGTTTTCACGATATATACAAGTACGAGGGATTTAGGGGTCTGTGGCGGGGTGTTGGGCCTACTGCTCAGCGAGCTGTAGTCATTGCTGTTGTTGAGCTTCCTGTATACGATTTCTGTAAATTGCATTTGATGAGTAACTTTGGGGATCACGTAGCTAATCATTTTATGTAAGTAAACAAAACCCAAGGCGTACACTTGCTGATTGTTTCAGTTTATTCCCGTTGCAGATCTAGTTTTGTTGCCGGTTTAGGTAGCGCTATTGCTTCCACGCCAATCGATGTGATACGGGTAAGTGTTATCTATAGGTAATGCTTACAAATATATTAATATTTGGCTCTAATCGCAGACGAGGCTGATGAACCAAAGGCGTATAGCTGTCGCGCATGGAGGGACAACGGCAGCAGCACTGTACACAGGGAGTTTCGATTGTGTGCTTCAGGTTAGTTCAACACAGTTTGGTGCCCTCTTTCTTCAATAATTTGTCAAATTCTACTACTTCAGACCGTTCGAAATGAAGGCATCCTTGCGCTCTACAAAGGCTTCATACCCACATGGATACGAATGGGGCCTTGGAACATTATCTTCTTCATAACATATGAACAACTCAAAAAACTCTAGTACAAAGAACCGAAAAGCTATCAAACAACCAAAAATGGCTGAGACAAGTTCAAACTATTTACTCTTTGAATACTTTTTCCAAAAATTTAGTTGCACTAAATTCGAAACTTTTAACTTTGAACGAATTTCTTTTCATTAGTGTGTATTGGGTTGTAGAAAGAATAGTATAAGTCTAAACATCTTAAACTTTATTGGACTAGAATTTTTGTTTCTTATTTTTATTGGCTAGCCAAACCTAGATTTTAATCGAAACTAGAACAACGCAGAGTTAAGTTTCTAAAGAAAAATTTATTAGTAAAGTGTATTTATTGAAAAACAAAGTATTTTCATAAAAACAAAACTACAAGTGTATGCTTTTAACGGTAGCATTTATAAATAATATGTACCTATGTAATTTATTCGGTTGCAGTTATACCTAGGAGTTAGGAAAATATAACGAGATCTTTCTCTTAACGAAATAAAGTTCATATATTTTAAGTTAGGATTTTCTGTTTCGTTTTCTTTTGATAACCTTCGAATGATTGATTGTTACGAAGTTAAGAGAATCTCAAATAAACTTTAAAAAAAACTTACGAAACCTGATCTCTATAAAATGTTTTCCTTTGGATAAAGCTATTCGACTTTTATTGCTGCATTTGAAAAGACATAAGCATGAGTGCCATTATGCATTTTTCTAGGTCTAGCACCCAAAGTTAAAACCAGAGACAATACTATGGTTATGGTCTATGGTTAAAACAACCCCTGCGCAAGGAAAGTAATGCCAGGCTTTGTTTATTTGTAGTGTGATGGATGAGAATTTTTAGAAAAAATGTGCATGGCATAGATGTTTGCGTTGGCATTTCCATTTAACATATATCAATGACAGAGATCGCCTCTTATGCAAGATTCCTTAGAATTAATGTATTGACAATTTTTGCACAGCTTTCAAAAAAACGGAGGTAAGTTTTTAAATCCTGTTACATTAATTAAGTTTATCTGTCCCATCTTACCAGAAACACTGTTTACAATAAAATAAATAAACAAATATTGCAAACTTTTTATTTCACATTTTCAAATCAAAGGTCTGGCAGCACCGCTGAACTGACGATTTTAAACAGCGCGCGCCAACAAAAACTGACCTGCAGTCTTGTCTCTGTTACACATCTGCAGATGTTCATCTATGTCGAGGGTGGTTTTTCCTCATGTTTTAAAAAGCCGCGTACACTGCAACTATTGTGCCGCAGTACCAGCCCTATGCCAAAGAAAAGGAAAGCGACAAAACAAACGCATTTTGGCTCTCATGAGCAAATGAGACAAATAGCGATCAGAAAACGTCAACAAGAGAGAGAAACTGCGATACTCGATCGATGTAATCGAGATGAAAGAGTAAAGTGAAAAGGAAAGCGCCTGCTCAACAACTAAACGAAGTTTCACTACGCAGGGACGCATACGCAACTCATCTTCACCAAATCATCTCCCATCATCGGACAAAGTTAAATTTATTACCGTTCTATATACAAAATTTTAATCTATCTAAAGATTTTTAAAATAAAAATGTGCAAAATGCTGAGGGAATAACTGCAAGCGAAATTCTTTTGTGTTTTCTTGTTCGTGGTTTGTGTGAGCTCACATCGCTTATTCGATTTTTGCAAGTGTGAGTGGTGAGTAGCAGCGCGTACAAATTGATCGCATTCCAACGCATTAGTTCGATTTTAATTTACTTGTGTTTTTTGCTGTCTCAAATCAAAGTGTCAAGCGTTTTACAAGTCGTCGGAAAGTCTATTTGTTTCCACAAACAATTATTGATATTTTGAGGACCTTCCAAACAAGGGAAATAAAATGGCGACATTCAAAATTCATCAAGACACCGAAAAGGAGAACGCTGCATATGCTGCTGTCAAAGAAGCCACCGCTCGAGGAAAAACAGTTCTCCAGCCAAATACTACTGCAGCGGGGGGCAAGGATAAGAGATCTACTTTCGCTGTGCTAAGCAGTGCAAATAATGCCCGAATTGGAGGCGTTGGACATGGAGGAGCCAATTCCAAGGCAACTGTAAGTCATTGGGTTTTGGTTTGGTACTTTCAACATAACCTGTATTCGCTTTGAAAATTTGAATCTGATTCCGTTATGGTCTAGTGCAACGGAATATGATAATTAACTGTTTGTTTTATATTTAAAGCGCGTAGATAGGATGTATGTAATGTGTATGATGTGTTCTAGAGTTATGACGAAAGAATTGTTGAGCACATTTTTTTACTTTTATATTATGTACATACTTTGCATGCATTATTTTTTTGTTTTCTTTGTTTTGTAATGTCATCGTTTTTGGCGACCTCTATTGTCCACACACCAAAATGAGTTGTGCAATTAAATAAGCATGTAACCCGCAAATAGTTAAATTTGCACAAGAAATAAAATTGCGTAAGATGTGGAGTCATGGAAATCAAAAGGAGGAACAGCAATATGTATTTTGTAGCCATTTGCGACAGAGTCGCCAATTCCAAGTTGGTTATGTTCTTGATCATAATCATTGGAAAAGTGGGTGGTACATAGGAGGGTGTGGCAAATAGTCACACGAAAAACAACAACATGTCATGATTATTCAATTAAAACGCCAAATTGTCTCATTCAATCGCCACAAATCGATCCGTACACGTAAAGACACATTTTTGTGAGACACATCAACAGACTAAGTTCGCCGTTCCGTATATGTATCTAGCATATTTATTTGGCATTTGTAGCAAATCTCTGATCTATGTAATGAACCCCATTTAATTCACAGGCACTTCGTGACATAAAAATCGGAGCAAAGAACAATGAAAACGCCGGAATTCCACGATTTCAACAGAAGAAATATGTTGGCACAACACCAGTGGAACAATTTAAAGCGTTCTCCGTGTACGAAGATGATACTGCGGCTATCGATGAAGTCGCTCAGGTCCACGCAAACCAGGAGCAAGGAATTAGGTAAGTACATATGAAAAGATGCCGATATTCATGTTGTAATAAAAAATTTCCTTTTTGCAGAGATCCACCTAAAGATGATTCCATGTTGGAGACACCAATGTCTGTCACGGATGTCCTCTCGCCAATGTCCATTGATAGATCGCAAATAATTGACGACGATACCCAACGGAAGAGAATAATCACATCACAGGTTCCGAAAAATAATCGTGAACGATTCTTCGAAGTAGTGGAATATCAGAGTTCTATTTTGGATTACTTTAGGGAGAGTGAGGTGAGTTGAAAAGTTCCTAAACTGTCGTTTAGAAAAAGAAACTAATTTATTTCTTTTCCCATACAAAATCCATTCCCTTTTGTTATCATCCGAAACATGTGCTGATTTTTGGGCGCGTAAAAGTTTAACAGGATCGACAGAACAAAAAAAAGAAAAGAAATAGAATTAGGGTAGCGATATGCACACGAACTGGAAATAGATAGTAGGGTAGGAATGTTCACAGTCGTCTACCTGTTGAAAACATGTCTGTGAATACAGTGGGTTGGTGAAACAACGAGGAAGCTCTGTCCCCTTCCTCATTCAGGTGCACGTGATTAGCGTGTGATTATTTTTAATTTTCATCTACGTGTTTGGAAAAAGAAACTAGCTTGTTAGACAAGTTTGTGAATTGGACTACTGGGTGAGGAGTTGCATGTCCAATCCCCGGAAATTTTCAAATTACACTGTTCCATCTCGTGCAATCGCCTTTTGCCTTCATTCCTACTGATGACAATACATATTCGGTAGGTATATTATGTACTTGTCAAGACGACAATATCTGAACTTTCCGTTCTTCGTTAGGAAATTTCCATGTTTCATAGAACAAAGCGAATGACCCAATCAAGGTCACTTCTGAGTTACTACAATATTTATTATTCCTTTAACAAATTTGTTTCCAAAAGAATTCCCTCATCATTTCCTTCTCCATCTCCATTTCCACTGTCTGAAAGTTCAAAAACAGATAGATTGCCAACGTTTTGCTCCTCAATGCATGGAAGAGGAAAATAAATTCAAAAATTCACATTCAAGTACTGCAAATATGTTTATAAATTGCAAGTATTGGATACTTGGCTCTCCTTATCATAAATTCGATTGACTGCAAAGCATCAGAGCAGCAGCAGCAGTAGTAGTATTGCTGTTTCTCCGGCAAGGATACTCTTGAGATTTACATTCTCAAGCATATATTTTGTGCCAACCCTCCTGTGCACTCTGCAGGAATTGCAATTCAAATAGAGAACGTAAAATCACCCTACCCTCCTTGTTGCAGTACAGTCGAGCGGATATGCCCTCATTCTATCGTTTTGCTCTTGGGTGATGCATTTGATATTCTTTTCACACGACTGCTTTGGATGCCCTTTTGTTTGAATTGGATTTTCTTTTTCGTTTTCAACGAGTTGGCGTGTGTACATCAAAGGCATCAAGCATCAGTATTAGATTAATTAGATTAGAGATTTGGGTGATTAATATACATTTACGCCAACTCTGTCTTTAGCTACGTTGACAAAGTTAAAATTTCAATAGATTTCCGGTGAATTTGTTGCCTTTATGCACATATTGCTGTATATACAAGCTCTCTGGCGAAGGGAACATCCTTTCCAAGAATGAAACCGTGCAGCGTGAACTTTAGCTATTGTGGAATGGTACTTCTGGGAAAAAAAGACTCTGACAAGAAAGCTCACAATTTTCCGTTCCATCGACTTGCGTCACAATTTTTCTATAGAGGTACGCAAAGTGGCTTGGTAATGTTTTGCTTTACCCAGTCGCAAGGGCATGTTTTTTTGTTTTGTTTTTTTGTAAGTACAATTCACTTAGGTTAGGTTATGTTGAGTGGGGTTGTGAGATCGTCGCAAAAGACGGACCCATCGCCATCCCCAGGAACTGAAATTCTCAGTTATTGGGGCAGGGAAATGGAAATATTGCCTGGTGAAGTCTGAAATTTAACCCGGATAGGTAGTTGCACACATTACAAATATTGCCCAGGTCTTGACCTACTTTGTAATTACTGCTCCTGTAGTAGCTCTTATTAATTTTTCATTTTTTTCGCAAACACGGCGGCTACTGAAAAAAAACATGAAAGAGCACTAGGAACCTCAGGGTGACGTTCTGTGAAAAAGTGAAACGAAAATGTTTTCACCCTTTCACCGCAATTTCGATTCTCGTTCTACGAAAATGTGAAACCAAACATCAAAAATTTTCATATGAATAATTTTTTTTCACGTACTCATTTTCAAATGAATGTTTTTAGCGAGAGATTGAAAATTGAAAACCGATGTCGTACAAAACCGTGTGCGATATTAAATTCACCACGATATTTTCACTTATTGAACGAGAATCGTTTTTAACCCCTGGGGGTCAATTCAATTCAACGATAGTAGGATTTTCATCATGCAATTACAACAACTACGCTCTACCTGACACTTCGAGACTCAGTTGTAATTTTTGTAATCGCGTGATGAAAATCCTACTTTACTTTGCTTTGCTAAGATCAAAGCTCAAAAAAACACGCCTAATTTCACATTCGCTTTCATACACTGCTTTCATTTTTTCGATTCACTCGGTACTAAAAATCGATTCTCGTTTCTCGCTCAATAAATGAAACTATCGTGGTGAATTCAATATCGCACACTTTGTTGTAGCTTGTAGGATATTAGGTTCTCAATTTTCAAACTCTCACTAAAAACATTCACTTGCAAATGAGAACGTGAAAAAAAATGATTAATATGAAATTTTTTTATGTATGGTTTCACATTTTCGTAGAACGAGAATCGAGATTGCGGTTAAAGGGTGAAAACATTTTCGTTTCACTTTTTCACAGAACAAGAATTATTTTATAAAAAAATATTAAAATGAAAGACTACGTCCCGGAGCTACATAAATGTTCTCGGAATCGTACCGACTTTGCGCACAAAACAAACAGTTGAATTGGAGCTGCTCTCATCTAGGCCGACATTCATACATTTAATGGCTCGTTTATTACCATAGGTCAGGGACCACAGTGGTCAAGGATCCAGCTGCTAAAATCTATAATATCCTATCCCATTCAATGGGTTGTGCTCCTTTATAAACTCGTCGGCATTATTGTCATTTTCCGACGATACATACAAATAATTTACTTATTGCCTTACGAAGATTAAAGCTTTCTATTATAAAAGACATCAGATGTCAATTTGAAGGCAGTAACGCATCCACCAAATGCCTTCTCTAAGAAGTAATTTCAAGCCAACATACTTCTTGTGGCGTTAAAACGCCACCCCACTCAACACAATCTCTGATAATAGAACAGAACAAAACAACACCACCAACTGTCAGGTACCGATAAAAACAACCTAACTTTTCTACAAATTGTCCCTTTCCAGCAGGTAGGTGAAGGAGTAACGTACCTACTGTCCTTGTCCCCCTGAAATCCCATTTCTATTCATCACTTCTCGTTGTCTTTCTTTATTTTCGCAGAAAAAACATCGACCAAAACCCAATTACATGAAACGCCAGCCGGATATAAATTACTCAATGCGTACAATTCTAGTCGATTGGCTGGTTGAAGTTGCCGAAGAATACAAACTAGATACGGAAACCCTCTACCTGAGTGTTTCCTACATAGATAGATTCTTAAGTCAAATGTCTGTGGTGCGAGGAAAGCTACAGCTTGTTGGCACAGCTGCAATGAGCATTGCATCGTAAGTACACATCTTTTCATACCGCCCAAATCATATTTGTTGCTGTTGTTGTTGTTTTTTTTTCCCTCCTCGGGCATCTTCATCATATTATACTCATTGTTACAATTTCGTATTGTACATATTGTCTTGTTCTCTTTGCGCACAGAAAATACGAAGAAATCTACCCACCAGATGTCAACGAATTTGTATTCATCACCGATGATACCTACACAAAAGCTCAGGTATTGCGTATGGAGCAGATCATTTTGAAGATTTTATCATTTGATTTGTGTGTACCGACATCGTATGTATTTTTGAATACCTATGCCGTACTCTATGATATGCCGGAACAGACAAAATTCCTAGCCCAGGTGGGATTTCTGAATGCAATTTGACTGAATTTAGTTTGTGTTTGATTTATATATTTTGGCATTTCTCTGTGTATAGTATATTTCGGAGCTTTCCCTGTTGGAAGGAGATCCCTACTTGCGTTTCGTACCATCACTGATATCATCGTCGTCCCTAGCACTTGCTCGGTACGTATTGGATTTTCCCATTTGGTGTCCAGAACTGGAGGAGATCACCACATACAAATTGGAAGACATGAAGGAGGTTATTTTGCATTTAAGCAAAACCCATTATGGAGCGCCCGAATTGGCACAACAAGCCATTCGAGATAAATACAAGGATGCCAAGTGAGTACATCTATAGAAAATTGTGTTTTATGATTTGTTTTGCTGGTAAAATGTCCGTTTATGGAAACCAAGCGAGTAGTTGTGTTTCTAGACGTACAAACGTACATTTTTAGGACGTAAACTACTAGGATATTTAATTCGCAGCACCCTTGTGAACAACCCTATTGTTTCACGACAATTTTTGGGGTGCATCACTCCGAGTGGAACCACAATGGTGGTAACTGGCCAAATGCTTTCCCTTCTAATCTATTAAATCCTTTTATTCGTTTAAAGGTACTGGGAAGTGTCTAAAATCAACGGAGTGCAACTGGATGACGAAAAGTTTGAATCCGTTCTCGTGGAATACAAGGAGATGCTTGAGTTGCAATCAGAAAACTCCCTTTCGGCTGCGTCAGCAACAGATCGGGCAAACACATCAACGAGTAACGAGAGTGTGCGGAAGATGATATCCTCGCTAATGTTTGTTTAAAAAATCGACCATCCACAGGGAGTAGAAGTAATATCAAGTAGGAGACTGAGTGGGGCCCAGTCTCCTCCAGTATTAGGAACCCCGTAAATAGTTTTAATTTTACTAGTACTATTCATTGTTTCTTATTGTATTTTCTTTGTATTATTATTTTTTTCTTTTTAAACGTTTTTATTTCAATGTTTATTATTTTCTAACATTTTTTTATGTATCTCTCGGGGTTCTCTTCAAGAATTTGTTTGTAAATTCTCTAAACGATGAACCAACAGCCACTCCCGTTCTCCTTTATATAATATTTACTATTTATTAATATCTTTTGTACACACCCACACAATCATTTAAGTATTTTGCAAGAGCAAGTAATCAGAAAAAAAATCTCGCACTTAAAGCACACATAGCATTACAGTTTTGGTGTATATGGTTGACATGACAATTTTATATTTTTATAAAAACAAATAGAACAACCAACCACACACTGCAACACCTAAGCACACAATTTTCACCCAACGATGAAGACGAGAGTGTAGCGTATTTTCGATTGAAGGAACAAAAATGCATTTAAATATTGTATCGTTTAATATATAAATATATACAAATAAGCTAGTAATGATATAATATATAAAAGTAAATTATTTGTAACTATGCGTTTGTTTAGGCTGACAGCAATTTTTTTTTAATACACGAAGGATGTCAAAATGAACAATATATGTTTGTAATTTTAAGTTCTGTGAACCGAAAATAATAAAAAAGAAACACTAAACACCCAAATACATTCTCAAAAACGCAAACAAAACCACAAGCAGACGAAAGACAGTTTTAACTTAACGTAAGGATTTTAAGAAGAAAACAGTTTAAAAAGAATGACGCTTTTAGCATTTACATTTTAAAATAGGATTTGTAACACTAGCCGATGCTAGAATATGAACAAAAATGAATTATTGTATTAAATAAGCTCTATGTCATTGAATGAAGGACGCATTTAAGCTTTGGCTCACAAAAGTAAACGACTTAAACAGAGACAGACGCAAAATCAAGCAGTTCGATGATTAAAAAGTAATGCTGCCGTTCTACGGTGACCATATTATTCAAGCATTTATCAATGTATTTTATTACTGATTGAAAATAAATATATATTTAGTGTTAGACAAATAAAATAAATGCCTTTGTTTTATAACAAATAATTCAAGGGGTAGTACTTGGATGTAGAAAAGAAAACTATTCTACTTCGTTTAGTCTATTTAATCCACAGGGCCTTATTATAGGACTATGGGCTCAGCTAATGAGCTAACTATTCTTTTGTGGTATTTATATTTTAAGGACGGCCCTATTGAGAAGCTTCTCATGGAGAATTTTGCTTTGGTATGTTTGTCAGACATTCGCCAAAGGTGCCGCAGTGCAGCTGTAAAGAAAAATGGAAAGGATTGGAGCTTATGTCAACGGAAACTTCGTTTTGGGGGAAACTATTTAAAAACTTCATGAGTAAACAACCAGCAGTCCAACAAATTCAACGTTTAAATTCTGTTTCTAAAAGCAAAATATGTCCCCGACATGAAAAATCGTACGTCCCGAGAAATATCCATTCCAAGGTTTGTGCATTATGGAGCAGGGCACTCATTCCGTAATTCTTCAGATGATAATCGTCGAAACGATAGACATCCAAAAGTAGCAACTAACTGCCAAGATTACGAGTTTGAGACCTTAATCCAGTTCATTTTCCGCAAATATAATGAAAGCGATAGTGACACATTTTCGGGCAGAATATAACTTCTTATGGTCATTAAAGTTTCAAAAACGATAACGTCCGGACGATTATTGTTATACGGAGTCTGCCCCCTGATAGGATGTGAGATGAGTTTCTAGGTAAGGTACAAAGTTTTAGTCAGCAAAATACACTTTTTACAGCAACGGGTTACATTTTTGTATACCAATCTTTATCTTTTGCAATCTTTTCAGAGGCAGAATGTGTTCTGTCGATCTTCTCGTCTGTATTCCGAGCAACATAACCTTACCCAGAATAACATCTCACATCCTAAAACCCTAAGAAGTACATTTATAGCACACACACAAGTTTCTCGGACGGAAAATTGCGCTGAAATGGACCATGTTTGTATTAATTTGGAATTTGAACGAGCGCACATGACAGCTAGCTAATCACTTTGACAGGAAGTCAAAACGGAAAAAGAAAATGCGCGCCTACCCCAAATTAATGCGGTTTTCGATTGGGCGCTCTCCGAGCACTTTTTATGTTCGTTTGATACAAAAAAAAAACAATCTTCAGATTTCAGAGCACTTTTGCGAATATGGATTTTTTTTCTGAGATTTGTTTCAGATTTACCAACACAAGTACGTTTGCGTTTGACAACTAATGGAGTTTGTTTACCACGTTTTTGTGAAATTTTTCAACTGCATAGAAACGCATTGCACCGGGTGGTTCTATTTTTTGTTAATTATTTGTGTACAAATGTTTAGAAATCAATCTGGGCGAGCATTTTGAATGTTTTCATACAAAATTTAATCAGTGAATAGAAAACGCTTAGAAAAGTGTCGAAGGCTACACATATTCCAATCGCACAAAAAAGAGCAAGTGACGTTTTTATGTTCGATTAGACACACAAAATCTGAAATCTGAGAGCGAATCTGAAGAAGCCCAATCGAAAACCACATAAAAGGAAGGTAAAAAATCAGAGAATTCCTTGAGCTTGAAAGATTTTTCGTAAGTACATAGACTCTTAAACTTTCAGAGCTGCAATTCAAAGAAAATCGTCTCGAAATATGACTACGATGACAGTTTTTATAAAAGTCCGAGATGTTTTTACAACTCCCTGGTCTTTGCCAGATTCAATTTAATAAGTTTTCATGTTTGCGTCTATTCGAGACTCGAGAGCATTGATCCCTTTCCAAGGCGAGTCCACATGCTAGTGGATATATTGACCTTGCAGGTGTGACCCATCACCTTAATTGATAACAAATAACAACACACACAGCTATTTAAAAAAAAAAACCCAGACATTTATAACCCTATAATTGTATTTATAGTGGCTTGCATCAGGGCAGGGCAATATCGTGCGAATATTACTCCCTAATGATTCCCCGGAGAACCGTTTTACATGTCTTAATACGACGATAAATTCACTTCATTCAGAAGTAGGAGTCGCACAGCAAAAGAAAAACTCTTGCTTCATTAAATAACCAATCGTAACCATAGACTAAAGGATTCGAATAGAAACCCCTCTATATAATGAAGCATAGATCGAGAGCATCTACAACATCTACAAATGCACGCCTCAATATTTCCATAGCAACATTGAATCTCCCACGAAGTAGACGGCAAAGTACAATAAAAGGAAAAGAAAGCAAGCAGTGTGATTAAATGCGATGCTAAGCACTCCAATTAATTTCCACTAAACCACTTTTTCCTTACCCCAACCGAATAGCTGCAGATTCCAGCAAGCCGCATAAAATCCCCTTTCACACTCGCCCACCGCTCTTAACCATCTTCAAGGATGCTTTGAGTATTCCATTTCGATTCTGTCTTCGATACGACGCGACGCTGTGCTGCTGGTATATTGCAAGTACTTTTGCGGGTGTACACTGTAAGCATCAATATTCTATTTAAGTTGTAAATGGACTTAGTTGCGGAAGGAAACTATTTCACTCGATGCGCACCCTTTTAAATCCTATGCAAACCCTTTTGCAGACAAATAGCTAGCTCTTGATGTCAATACGAGTGGAAAGTGACAGTGCGCCGCCGGCCTCTCACCCCGAAACATCTAACGAGCTGCTCAACTCTATCTCGGTATCTTGGGGGTAGGGATAACAGTTTTCCAACTCTGGTCACGAATCTTCGTCTTAGTGTCATTAATTTAAAATAAGGATACCAGCTAACGCCATTCCAATACTTGGTCCTCGCCGCATTGATGGAACGTTGCGACCGATCTAATTTAACTTTAGCGCTACACACATCGGAATGAAGGCAAGCAAGAGCAAGTCGGACTGCAAAGACGGCAAATAAACGACAAGAAGGATTATGCATATATACGAACGACTTTGTACGGAATGTACCTACTACTAATCACCATTATACGAAGTAGTCACGTAAATTGAAACCACTGATGGCGGCGGTAGCTTCTTCCCCAACACATACTCCGACTCCTGTTGGACCCGTCAGCTTGTGATGCGTAAGAATTGAAAAAGTGATTGTTGGCGCTCGTTTTTTTTTTTTTGCAAATACAACGCTCCGCATTCGTCTCCGTCTTCTCTGCGGAAGGAGATTCTTAATTTTCATTTTGTGTGCTGATGCACTGTTGGCAGAGCAGCATCACTTGAATAGAAATAAGTTGCTCTTAACCTAAATATCGAGTTTCTCACGTGCGCTATGCGGGCGCAGTAAGTAGAAGAGTGATGCCTTTGCTGCTGCTGTGCGGAAACAACAACGAATTCCGTTTTGAAACCTTCCACAATGCTGCGAACCTATATCTACAACATTCGAATTTCTTGAGCTTGAGTACTGCCAACTACCTGATGAAATGGGGTATAGAGGTCGCATACTGTGTGGTGCTGGCGGTGTTCCAGATTCGTAATTTCACCGCATACGAGTAACGAGTATACTCGTACTCGTCGTACCTATACGCAGTGAGTGTGATGTGTCTGGAAAATAAATGGATTGGCTGTGAGTTGTATGTTTACTTTGTTTGATAAATGGGCGGCTATCGGCCCCCATTTTATGCCTAAACAGCGGAAGGAAACTCCTGCAAACGCCTAAACTATCATCCGTGGACAAGTTGGCAGGTTTTAAAGAGAAAGATTGGACCTAAATCGTGCAGGGCATACTTTTACGACTCAAATTTTTGTTTTGCCAGAAAAGGTCTTACCATAACCTCGTAAAGTTCATCGCGATCTGTAACTTATTCAAATAATTGCACATTGATGGAAGCGTCCGGATCTACTACTTAAAATATCCGCAAAGCCTCGTCCGATGATTTTACCGCAACACTATAATGCCGAACACAAGCTGCCATAAAAGCAACTCAACTTATGTATTGAAATTTAAAAGTATTTATGGATTTCCCATTTTGTGTGCTGTAATATAAGTAGTCAAGCGGTTCCATTTGCCGTTTACTCTTCCCGCTCACAACATGAACAACGACTCCACAGCATCGACCTTTTCCCATGTTTCCGTTTCCGGTTGGCCTTGTTGCCACTCCCCCCACCCACACCCGTATAGCTGTTTAGTACAGATCTTTCTACTCATATAATACCAAACTTGTGCAACTGCCTTCTCCAGTGATTTTCTTTAAGTGAAACGACTGCACGAACCGAACAGAACGTTATGAAGATGACTTGCTCCTTTGCGGGACAACAGACAGCCCGAATACGAATGCGGGTGCTAAAGGCGGCATTCACTATGCTTGTTCGTTGTGTATTTAGAAAGTCGTATCCTCTCAAATATCTCATTCGAATATGGCATGGGTAAAGTTTTTATCTCCTGTGGGAAGTGAAATATGTTACCATTCCCTGCCAATGTGTGTTTGAATTGCACATGTATATTTGGGGTTGTGGCTTCTGTATATACGCTCTACCAACAATGGCTGTGTAACATTTTAGCAATAATAATGCAGATAAAGAGGAGTTCCAGCTCCAAATAGTTGCGGATAAAATTTCCGATGAGTGAATTTGCATTTATATTACATCCCACAGCACACCCAATAAATTTGTTCCACAAATGGAGGAAAACAAAAAAATAAACTCACATTGCAAAAGGATACTGAAAAGTTTGTCGGGAATATACAGCGCATCGGGATTAACCAACCTATTTGCTTTTACCGCAGGTGGATGAAGATTTAAGCATTAGCAAAGTATGGAGGATGTGCAACAAATTATTATCGCAGTGTAAAATGTATGAGACGCAGTTTATGCCTCATCATCGTTGTGGCGTCCGACTATCGAAGGCAGATTATTGTTTCCTCCAGTGATTTATTTAGCTCACGTGGGTTCTGTTATAGATGGATGATTTTAAGCTTATCGCAGCCATTAGTGCTATTGATGCGACCATTAATCATACGATTGGCGCAGTATGTTTGTGCGGTTATGTTGAATTGATTGTTTTGTGTGTCAGAATAAAGTTGTTTTTCCAACAGAACATTTAGTTTGGATATTCCATTGATCGACGGAAAAGTTGTTGAACAGATTACATCTTTAAGAAAGCTGTATTTGATTGGAAAGGCAACACCTGCCGGGTGGATACATATGGGGGAAAAAGATAGCAATATGTATACTTGGAAATGGCCTTTGTTTTAAGGATGGTCGGATACCTACCTAATTTATGTAAAACGTCACCTAGATTTGTCTGGACTAGGTATACGAACGCGGTGGCTAGTCGACTTGGATTATATACTCGAGTCTTATTTTGAATTTTTACACTTTGAAATGTCAACTGAGTATGCAGGCGGAGGGATTTACTTGAATAGATTTGTCGGCCTCCATAAACGTCAACTGAAAAAAGTGTTTTCGTGACCACTCTAAAAGCTGAAATACATCTAGTCAGTCAGCTGTCAGATTTACTAAACCAGGTACCCGAACGTCCCATTTTCTTCATTAGATTTGTCGACTACTCTCCATAAACATCAATTGAGATAACTATTCACGTAACCAATCTGTGACAATCAAAACTGATAATCAGCCAGCTGTCATAGACTTACTAAACTGGGCATATTCAAGACTAGATTGGTCTGGACTAGATGTAATCTAAACGCAAAAACTATATTGGTCGGGAACGTCACTTTTCCTACGTCAGACACAAATGCGAACTGTCACTTAGTACTCAATCACGAACTTCTTGATTAGATTCGTCGGCTACTATCCTCCATAACCGTCAACTGAAAAAGCTCTTCATGTGGCTGATCTAGGCCAATCAAAACTGAAACACATCATGTCAGACAGCCGTCAGACTTACTTAACTAGATACTTGAACGTCCCCACTATAGTAGAAGCATAAAGATTTGGATCTAGTTGCCAAATTGTTTTTTTAAGCGCTCGCTACACCCTTAGCTACCTGTCGATTTTTCGTTTCATCAGAGTTTGGATTTACTGATTCCCGAGATCAATATTTTTGTCGATTAGGAATCGTTCGTTCTTCAACAACAATCTTTGTTTACAAATAAAGTCTTAAAAATTAAATGGAAGCCCATGTTTTTTTAACAACAATTAATGCAACAGTCTGAAATATGCAGACGAAAAAATACTGCTTAAATTGAAACAATTGTATGAATAGGAAGGCAATTGTCAGTAACTCTTCGATTTTGTTATGTGTAAAGTACTAAATCATAAATCAATCCACATAATTGACAGTTATCGAGCCGACTGTCAATCCATGTTGGGAGCTTTAATTTCGCGCTTCGAAGACTTCAATTGGCGGTCTAGATCACGCCATTTTAGGAATGGTGCACGGAAAAAGCAGATTCCTAAAAAAGACAACCAAACGAATTTGCTAAAACCATTCTCTCGAAATAAGTATAGCTAAACAAATATATACCTATATATTTTAAATTAAAAGCGAGCATTTGCAACGACGTTTATTCGAATTCGAAACCCAGACAATGATTCGAACTTGTTACACAAATTATATTGGCAAATTATACCTACTGATCGGTAAAAGATAATTCCTACGACAATGCAAACGTGCCTAATTTAACTGTAGCTCTTTGCTGTCATGAAAGAAATATGTGTAGGATGTTGTATACAATACTTGATAGCCGTCTGACAGATTCGGATAAGACACACACATCACATCCATTCTTCAAAACTTTTGTGAATTTGGTTTCTCAACTCATAAGAGTTCAGTTTCTTTCGTGTTTGTGGTGGTTATGTTAAACCGTAAACCCGCAAGCCGCAACCTATTTGCGTTCCCCCAATTTATGTGCAGAATTCGTATTTTTCTTTTTCTTTTTATAATTTATGCGAGTTCACGCAAACTTATTCTCAGAAATCGTTCGCCTACTTTTTTAGCAAGCCGGCTTTTTTTTGTGGCTTCGTTCTTGGAATTCCTGCTGAGGAAGACAAACATGTTTCATTATAATAACGTTATTGAAAAATCAAAGTTTTCCGAGTGCAGATTGCTTCTCCAGTTTATGGATTATTCTTCCCTTACTGTCAATGATGGGACGACGCCGCCGGAGGAAAAAGTGTGTAAGAGTGCCTCCAAAGTTGGCTGAAAACGTCTTTACGTTGGCCAAATGTCCGCCCGATGGAAGGCGTCCAATTTAATATTCTTACTCCTCTCGCCGAGGTGCCAGGATAAAAGAAAGTTGCTGCGCTCACTGTTTTTTTTTTCTCTGCCGCCTCAACCGAATCCGTGTTGTGATCTGGTGTTCCGGCAGCGCTTACAATGTCTCCATATACCCATAAGCCTATAACGGCAAAAAATCTCAAACTTATTGGGTGAAAGCCAGAGAGAGAATATTTTTTTTAAATTTTCGGTAGCGCGAAAGGGAATGAGTGAGGAAAGACATTAGGGGGTGGTTGAGGTTGGGGTTGATGTTGAGGTATTGCAATTGATTGTCGCTTTGGGTGTGCTTGTGCTGTTTTCTATCACTTTTGGTTGATAAAAAAAAACTAAAAAAAATTCAAAGGAAAATTGTCCTCACAGTCTGCGTGTTTATCTGTCTGGCTGTCGTTTGTCCTTATCCTGATCTGAGTGGCGGAGCTAATCGTCGAATGAACTTTGGTCTGCAATGTATTTTGAAAGTGCCCGGTTCTCTTTTTTATTCGGTTGTCAATAGTTCTTGTCGTTTCCGGAGGAAGACTCTTCTGTGTGCGGGTTAGGAACAGAGATTAAAAACCGACGCTTTCCCGTAGGGGATGAGGAGGGGCGATATACTGACATGCTGCAATATAAGGATGTTTGTATCCCATCGCATTTGCCAGCCCAGATGAGTCAAGAAGCATGTGTAACGGCAATTTACATATTCATTGAATTTTTCCCATTTTCCCCGGGATGTTTTCTATTCGACGAAGAGGGTTCATTCAATTGTCAGACTGTGTGAGTGCTTCTTATCATTTCCGAAATTGATTTGATTTTTTTAGATTTTTATTGTTTATATTTTAAAAATTAGTTCATTTTCTTCTTCTTGAGTAGGTATTTCCTTGAGAAGGAATATTGTCCTTTGGTTGATATAGGATTTGATTGCCTATTGGAAGTCTGCAAAAACTTCAGATATAGTTGTCGACCCTTGTCATAATTTTACAGCTAATTCCACAGTTAATCTTGAATTGAATTAGGTACCGAGACATATTCTTTTAAATGGGTTCTGTAATTGATTGAAAGTTTTGACGTTTCTTGTGGTTAAAAAAGTTGGCTGATGTTTCGAGTTTATATGAGTCCGATAGCTTTTTGAAAAGTCCGACAGTTGGATTGGGAAGTATTTGTTGAAATGGGTTCATCATAGTCAAAGGGTAAACATGAATGCATTTGTATTCGATGCCGAAAGGGGTTTGACATTTGGTATTGTGCACTGACAGGAAGTGGGAGAAGTCGCAGGTCACACCTTTATTCGGAATACCGGCGATGAAAAACTTTTACGAAGTGTATAAAGTTTAAATATACAAACAAATATGAAATAGCGCAGCGCTATTACCTATACCGAAAAAAATACAGTAAAGTAAACCACATTTAACTGAAGTTTGGCAGCACTTTTCAACGAATGACTTCTTAAATTTTCAATGTAAAAAGACATCATAAATTAAGTACCATTGTCGACGAAACCCGTCGCCTTGTATTTTGCAAGTCTAACTTTAATAAAACAAATGCCTTTGGTCGATTATTTATAAGGTTTATTCTTGGGTTTTGCCGGCGTAATGATTTTTGGTTCTACTTCTTAGCTGTCACAAAGCGCAAAATGCCTGTGTTCTTATACAGTATTTTGGCGCGTGTTTGTCGTTCAGGTTACAAGTGTGAATTTTTGACAAGGTGTTTCCGTTTTTAAAAAAAAAACCCGAATCATCGCCCCGAACTACCATCGACAATTTTATAACCATCATCATTGATAACGTCTTCGAAAAAAGCAATGTTAACGTATATGGGTCCTTACTTCCCACCGAATCCCATACAACATATTCACCCACTCGCATCAACGTTCACGTCTTAATAAGACTCACCCAACGACTTCAATGCCACTTGAAAGCTAAACGAATCATCAGCGTTGTCTTTCATAAATAAATTAATCCTCTCGCGGGCTCGCCCGTCTGTTGTGTATTAACATTTCATTCGCACACTAAACTGGCTATTTAAACCTTTCATCCGAAATTGTCAGCTCCTTTTGTGCAAGTGTCAAAACGTAGCAAGAATCTTCAGCCATCTCCCTCGGGTGAACACAGAATGGCTGCTCGCAATCTGGTTCCACATATAAACCTCGTAGGAATCCCCTACTCCGACAATATTTGTCTTTCATCCTTTGTCCCTCTGTGTATGTGCTGTATGGTGCGTTTGTGCTCCAAATGAAAACGCTTTTGATATCATTTAATAAATAAATTTCCCCGACCGTTCTTTGCTCCCTGGTTTGGCCGGGTCTACCTGATGTGCTTCATAAATCTGTTGCATAATTGGAATGTGAACATTTTCTAATTTGACGTGAGTGCGGGCATTTCGTGATTAAGGTGATATAATTACTGGATACGTGACGCAGAGTGCTTAACTTTGTGCTGTGGGTAGAGGTGTGGCTGCTCTTACTTATGACATGCTCGTGCTTCGCTGTTGCTTCAAAGCGAATAACGCATAGCATAGACGCTGTCTTGTAAGTACACCGAGAATGATGAGTAGCACTCCGCCCGCATCGCTCATATCCTTCAGCTATATATAACTCAACCAACTTGAGGAATGGTGAACTTGAATCCTCCAAAGAGTACTTTTTCTTTCAGCATTGCAATCCTTCTTTACCACCCCGCTCGTTTCTCTTTTCCATTCGCGCACAACGTGTAACGAGTATGCTCGTGCAACCTTGATGACGTGTTCGAATCCTTTGGGTTGACGATGACGATACACCCGAGTAGGTGGCCGTGGCGGGCTTATATCTCTGTTTGCCCTCTTTATGGAGTTGTACTTGAAAGGGCTTGGACCAAAAAACGAACAGCTTTTAATATTTTCTCCTTGCATTGTCAGCGAAACTGCCTTTTTGCAGTTTTTGTCGGTCGAAGTGTTTGTGTTCAGCTTTCAGATTTTCTCCCTAGCAATTAAAATGATGAATAGCTTAGAGGTTATGCAGTGTTTCGTTTTTTTTTTGCAGACGCTTCTTAGCTTGTTGCAGGCAGATTGAGATTGCTTTTTGTCAGGAGAATAACAGCAGTGCCGTTGAACGGTTCGGTGTTTTAATTGGCGCTAGGAGTTGCTCTCTTGGCTTGTTTGTTGGATAGGTATGATTTAGCGCTTAACGAGGCGGTTCTCGAGAGGGTTGTTTTATGTGAGGTATACGTTTTCAAGATTAATGGGATAAAGTTGCTTATTTGCCAAATGGCACATTTGCGAACATAGGGCGTTCGGTTTTTGTTGCATTTACCAGAAATGTTGGGAGCGAACAAACTTTGTGTGTAAAAAACTTAGTTTTGCTTCAATTATTATTATAATCTTGCTCTGCTACAACGGATGTACGGTACAAATCCAGGACGAAAATACCTTACTTTAAACTGTGCTGACAAATCATGTTTTAATGCCGGAAGTGATGCAAAATTTGGTGGCAATCTTTACAAATATTTGATGACACTTCACCCAGCTCTTTTGCAGAACCTAAAGCTGATTTTAAAGCTCCCACGTCTCCAGTGCCATTTATTTTGTCGGTACACTCCCCTGCAAAGGTCTAGAGATTATTTTATTCAATATTCAAAACAGAATGTCATGCTCAAGTACCTACCTACACATCATATTCCCCCCTCAGTCAAGGTAAGACCTGGCTCCGTCAATTTCTGATGATTTCCATATACTCCTGCTCAGCATATTCCATGGAATACAAATTAAGGAAACCCTTTCTGACAGCCTCCCAGCGCACATTCCATCCAGATCCATTGTGTGTTGCAGCAACATTTCAGTCATAAAAATGTCACCTCCTCGAATCCACTTCTGGCCTACATACAATGAAATCGTTCGTGCGGAATCGCTATTGTCACCTCAAATCACATAGATTCATCATCATCCACACATAATTGAATTTCCTGTCCCCTAGAATAATTTTATCCAATCAGTCGTTAAATTTAATTTTTCCGTTAGCACAACACGTACCTACACTTCCGGTACACTCTTGATGATGATATTCACCAAATTCAAACGACTGAAATTCAAAATCATGCTCCAGAGGTTTTTAAATAAAACTTTGCCGTTTGCGTCAAGAGAGTAAATACAAAATAAACGAAGTGTATGTGTTACACCTACAGTCAGCTGTACACAGAGTTTACCATTCTCAGTGCAGATATGCCACCTCCGTGTCCGTCTGCTGTAGTAACTGTTTCATCCAAAATCCGTATTTGAATTGCAAAATGTCGACAACGCAATGAAAAGCGACAATAAAACAGAAACGACGAAGACAAAATAAAAGAAAGATAACAATATGGAAAAAAAGCACACACACAGATTTACGCAGGGGTTGTTGGTGGATTATTAAATTGAAATTACCTAACGTGAACGGCGCACCTGGAAAATAAAACGAAAAGGAATGCGAAAAAAAAGCGAAAAATTGAAATGAAAAATCTGAGCAGCAAGCTGAAGGAGAGAGCGAAAATTTAAATTGCATAAAAAAAATGGAACGGTAGTGAAAATTACAAGAGGCGAATAAAAGACTGAATGACGAAGGCGAAGAGAAGCACCCTTGGCATTAAAGTGATTAAATGGAAACATAACGAAGTACAGGCACACAGCGGATGACGAAACGCCTGAACGGTTCCATAAATCATTACAAATGATTTTAAAATGAATGAAATCCCTTAAAATGGACTTCAAAGTATGGATTATCTTTATTTGAGTTGTATCCTTCATGTGGCACGTACCAGGGCGGCGAAAAAAAAACTGTTTACTCCTGCGGTAGTAGTGACAATAGGCGGCGCAGGTTGAAAACATTGGGTGTGGGCGAAGAGTGGGAGTGGGGTATGAGCACTGAGAAGTCTTAAGTTGTCTTAAAGTTGTACAACAGATATTTTAATTTAACCGTAGGGATATCGCCGAAGGGGACTCTGTTTAGATTAAGTGGGTATTTACGTACGCGTGGTTCAGTAGCAGGTGTTCATTAAAACTCTACGCACAGGACGGTTTTATGCAACTTTTTTAAGAAATATTTATCTGCACAGTTAAATTTTCAATTTTAAAGTGACACTTTATAGTTTGTTGTTTTAGCAACGAAAGACTGACGGAGAAAGGGTATACACTTATGAAATCCCAACTTACTTAAAGGGTTTTCTACCCACAGAGAGTCTCTGCCTTCAAAACTGTAGCCAAGCGTATGATTTCCGTCTTTGGAGCTAAGGTTCGGTGCTGTCTTGGTCCTTTGTGGATGCTAGGGTTGAAAAGAAAATTGGTGGGAAAGCATTGTTATTCGGAGCCAAAGCAGTAGAAGTGTTTTGGCTTTCTTATGACTACATCCACTCCTTTGTTGATCACATGTATTCGAAGAGAAAGTTAAAAATTATTTAGTATAAGTAGACCCCAACGAAAATGAGTTACGCTCGACTGAAACTTAGTCCCTTTTTATAGATGCGGAATTTGGAGGCGATAGACAAGTCCTCGGGTATGTTTTCTGTCAATCATATATCTACCTTCGAAATCATCTCCTCTGTATTTTGTGAGCTCCCCTTAAGTAGCTCCCTTTTTATGGATAAGGTCGATACATCTTTTGCTTAAACTGGTGAACGTCAGATCACGGAGAAAAATCGGTCATTTCAAAATAAGATGATGGTCAGCTAAACACCAACCTACTTAAAACAACAAGATTTCCTACGAAAATAAATTGATTCCGTTTAAACAATGTTAAATTCAAAATTAACTTCATTTCATTTTTATATGAAATTTCTTTTTAATTTAACCCATCTTAAACTGTATAAAATGAACTGAATTCTCAATAATTCGAAATGTTGACTTATTAAAATAAGACGATTCTCTTAGACAGTTAGAATCATTTTAAATAAAGGTGAATATCCGCTTAAACCAAAAAGCAGAGTTTTAGCTGACCTTTTATATTAAGCAGATGTCCACATTTTTTATATGATTCTGTTAGTTTATACGTGTTTCTGCATGCATTTTCGCATGGTAGACTCATTGTTCTTCGATACTTTCATCGGTTGAGTGTGTTCAGTGTCAGTCTCTTGCGTGATTTTTATGTGAGTGATTTTTGATTCAAGAATGAACGGTGACTTAGAGAATATTGTTTATGAAGTAGTATATTCACACGCGAGTAATGAAATTGAAGGACTCCTTCTCGAGTTTAAAATTTATGAAGCGAACTGGACCCAGCGGCAGCACATCCCACTCCCACAGTGAAGGCCAAACTTTATTCTTGAAAAAAATCAGTTGTAATGAAGAGGGTATTTTTTAATTCCAAGTATTAGAGCAATAGTGTAATGTAGTTTTTTTTTAATAGACGAATTAAACCAATACGTTATTTGGTTATCAAATCACACGGATAAGCCACCTTCGTCTAAACCAATCAGGAGAAAACATTAAGCGAGTTGTTAAAGGATTGGCCTTATGGTTGGTAATGTATATATTCTAATGCATGTAATACATTATAAGTTGTTGTTTTTTATACCTACAGATTGATATTGATTTTGAAAATATTTTCCCAAACAAAACTAATTGTTTATTATCACAATATGCACTTTTCTCTGAGAACATTTCTAAATATTACGAATTGGAGATTCAAGACAAGCACAGCAAACAACTTTTTGATAAAATTAGAAACGATAGTGTTAGTGGCTTAGTGGTTAGTACGTGTTGGACTACTAAGCGAAAGGTTCGAATCCCGAAAAAACCCAAATTCCAACTTATGGTTTTTTCCGCTGCGCCACCTCTCGCGAACGTGTGACAAACAACCGAGAGTATAACTGTCATGAAGGAGCTTCTCAATTAGTCGCTTGGACCCGGCATAAAATTGTAGATCCCTTCCATTCGTCCCAAAAATGAAAAACGCACACAAACGAATGGTTGTGAGAAGCTAGGCCTTGGGTCCCTACAGACCTGTTGCGCCAACTATTTATTTATTTATTTTTAGTGTTAGCAAAGGTAGTATTAATCTGGAAAAACACATTTTAAATCTTTTATTCATTTATGTTATTTAACAGATTCAAAAGACTGCATAATTGCGCTTTTAATGCACGCTGTTATTAAACCACATAGATTAAAATCTGGCTTTTGAAGTAGGTGATCTAGACTCAAACTACTGTGCAATGAATATAAGGTATGTGGATGGACCACTATTCACTTTTATTTTTTGAATAACGGGCTCAAAGTTATTCGCCCAAAAAGTTATTTTTAAAAAAATTTAAAAATTAATTCAAAATAAACGTTCTTCTAATAAAAAAAATTATATTATATTTAATATATTTAAGATTTTACAGCTTTTGTTAAAAGACATATCACATTCTTCTTAAAGTAAACTAAAAGGTTAATTTGTCATTGTATTTCCATTAAAATGAGATATGAAAAACTTAAAGGTTAGAGCGGAAATAGCATGTCAAATTAACCTTTTACATTTCTGAAAAGATATACATTTTCTGCTAAAATTTACAGGTAAACGTGTGATATTAAAGTGCCGAACATCGTGTTTTTATAGGAATGCACATGAAATTAACATGGGCTTTACTCATAATTAACATGAATTGTCTCAAAAGAAAATGATTTTCTTATCAAATTAAAGGGATTCTCTTAAAAACGAACTGCAATACACATACAAAGAAATAAGGTGATTTGTACACTTATTTTAAGCAGGCTTAGCAAAAAACCATTCAGAAATCCGCTTAATTTAATACAGATTCTATTTGTTTTCACCATGCCTTTTTTCTCCATGTATTGACTCCAACCTAACCTAAATCTAAATCCATAAATCGATGTTCCCAAAGAAAAAAATACACAACACACAAAAGAGAGTTATGTGGAAAAGCAACTCTGTTCGTTTCGCCCTTGTAACGGCGGTATACAGGAAACGACATAGTACAATCAACAGAAGCGACTGTCATTTAGGTAACGGGTAACCCATAGGTTAGGTTAGGTTGAAGTGGCTGTCGGCTAGCCGACACACTTAGACCATTATACGGTCCCTTGTGATACCACATGAATCTATCTTCTAAATTCTTCCTACTCGTTGAACCAGTTGGAGCTTCTAATGAAGCGCAAGAGACAGCGAATGGCCGTGTCTTTTAGATCGTTAAGATCATTATAGTAGAACTCTCCCAAATGGAGTTTCCTTCTTTGTGAGAGCGCCGGACAAGTGCAGAGGAGATGAAGAATAGTTTCCTCTTCTTCCTCGTCGAGACAGCTTCTGCAAAAATCATTACGTATTACGCCAAGTCTTTTTGCATGTCTGCCTATGAGACAGTGTCCTGTGATGACACCTATTGTAGCACTGATGTGCTTCCTATCGAGGGAGATCAGATGCCTAGAACGTTTTAGATCCAGCTTTGGCCAGATCTGTTTTGTCGCTAGACATGTCGAGCCGGTTGTCCATCTAAGATTTGCTCTTTCGATAGCATCCAGCTTTATTTTTAGTTTGCAGGTAGCGATTGGGATACCTAAAGAGTCCTTGTCTGGAAGCAAAGGTAGTGTTGTTCCGTGTTTGGCGAGTTCATCAGCCTTACAGTTACCTGGGATGTCCCTATGCCCCGGCACCCAACAGAGGTGAATATTAAACTGCTCCGCCATCTCTCTGAGAGACGAACGACAGTCTTGGGCTGTTATTGAATTTGTAGAAACTGATTCCAGGCACTTTATAGCCGCCTGGCTGTCCGAGAAGATACGGATATCTTTAGCAGATATCACGTTCTCTTTCAGCCAGGATAAGACTTCTTTAATCGCCATTATTTCCGCCTGAAAAACGCTACAGTGATCAGGTAGACGGAAGGAGAGACTAAGATCTAGTCTGTCGGAGAAGACACCGCCACCAACACCGTCCACAGTTTTCGAACCATCTGTGAAGAAGTGGATCGATTCATCATCCAGGAAAGCTTTCTCCTCCCAGAATGATCTAGAAGGGATGGAGACCTGGAAGTTATTATCAAATTGTAGTTCCGGTGTAGTGTAATCGATGTTTCCTGGGATGTTTTTAAAATTGTTCAAAATAGCGGCATGGCCAGTTGTTTTCCTGGTCCATTGTGAGGTAGCTTTAAGGCGAACGGCTGCAGAAGCTGCCATTTGTCTGCTGAAGATGTCAATTGGTGTCAGATGAAGCAGGATGTCGAGGGCAGCGGAAGGGGTAGTACGAAGAGCCCCGCCGATGCACAAGCAAGCTGTTCTTTGGACTTTGCTTAACTTATCGCGATAAGTCGCTTTATCCAAAGCAGTCCACCAGACAACAACACCGTACGTGAGTATCGGTCTTATGACAGAGATGTATAGCCAGTAAGTGATACGAGGCTGTAAACCCCACTTGTTTCCTATGGCTTTTTTGCAAGAGAAAAGTGCCACAGTGGCCTTTTTAATTCTTTCTTGGATGTTAGGTTTCCATGTTAACTTCCTATCAAAAATGAGACCCAAGTATTTAGCTTCGTTTGTGAATTTCAAACTAGTGCCATTTATAGATGGAGGGTCAATGTGTGGAATCTTGTATTTCCTAGAGAAGAGGACAAGTTCAGTTTTGTGAGGGTTTACTCCCAGCCCACATTTATTTGCCCATTTTGTTAGCTTATTAAGAGCGTGTTGTAGGAGTTCTTTTAAAGTATTTAGGTACTTTCCTGACACAGCAATGGCAACGTCATCCGCATAGGCAATCACATTGTAACCTCCCGCTTCCAGGCATATCAGCAGTTCATTCACCACTAAGTTCCAAAGAAGGGGAGATAGGACGCCACCTTGTGGGGTTCCTCTACTGACAGATCTTCTGATAGATTTCTCACCCAGACTTGAGTTGATAATTCGGCTATTGAGCATCAAATTGATCAGCTCGCCAAGTGAGGCATCCACGTTCAGAGCTGTCAGAGCACCAGCGATCGCAGATGAGTCGACGTTGTTGAAAGCGCCTTCTATGTCTAGGAATGCAACCATTGTATACTCCTTATGACGAAGCGAATCTTCTATGGAACGCGTTAGCGTGTGTAGGGCCGTTTCTACTGATTTACCCTTAGAGTAAGCGTGTTGCGCCGTTGACAGAAGTCTTTTGTCAATGCTTATGCGTAAATGGATTTCAATCAGTCGTTCTAAAGTTTTTAGGAGGAATGATGAAAGACTAATAGGTCTGAGATCTTTTGGACTCACGTGAGAGCATTTTCCTGCTTTGGGTATGAAAACCACTTTAACTTCTCTCCATAACAATGGGATGTATACCAGATCTAAACAACTTCTTAGGATTATCATCAGCACTGGCAGGATGATATCCGAGGTGTTTTGTAGCTCGGCTGGTATTATGCCATCTGGTCCCGGGGATTTGTATGGTTTGAAGCTATGTAGCGCCCAAAGCACTTTGTCTTTAGTGATCAGACCTTGTAGGTTGGTAGATTGTAAAGTTGATCTGTTTCGATCTGTATGGGCAATACCATTTGAGCTGCCTGGGAAGTGGGTATCGAGCAGCAGATTAAGCGATTCTTCGCTAGAAGTCGTCCAAGAGCCATCTGTCTTTTTCAGACAACTTGGCATTATTGGGTTGGTCGAGAGTATCTTTCTTAGCCTTGATGCTTCGGAGGTTTCTTCTATCTTACCACAGAAGAGTCTCCAAGATGCTCGTTTGGCTTTTCTTAGTTCTTTTTTGTACATTTTTAGGGCTTCCTTGTAGAAATCCCAGTCAGTCGCTTTTCTTGTGTCTTTAGCACGATTGAAAAGTTTTCTGCACTTTGACTTCCTCAGGCCCAAGTCCGAAGTCCACCAAAGTGGCTTCTTCTTTCCCCTTGGTATAATAAGAGGACAGGCGGAGGACATCGCATTGTTTAAAGCCAACGTAAGATTCTTGACTTTCAGATCAAGCTCGTTGGCGTTACAGGGGGGACTGAAAAGCTCTGAGTTAATTGATTGTTTCAGAGTGTCCCTGTATTTGAGCCAATTTGTCTTCCTAGTATTCCTGAACGGAAGTTGGCAAGGAGGGTCATCGGCTACGTTGAATTGAATATACCGATGATCTGAAAAGGAATGCTCGGTTGATACCTTCCAATTGGTAATCAACTGACTGATAGTATCGGAGACAAGAGTTATATCTAAAACTTCCTGTCGGTTTTTTGTTATAAAGGTAGGTTCGTTTCCTACATTACTTATTATGAGGTTTGTACTTAAAATGTAATCAAAAAGTGACTCACCTCTATCATTAATGTCCGTGCTTCCCCATACCGAGTGGTGAGCATTTGCATCACACCCGATTATGAGGTTGGTTTTGGTCCTTTGCCCCTCAGCGATCACTCTCTCTAGTTTGACCCCAGGGAGAGGGCCCGTGTAGTCATGGGCCAGATATGCCGATGCTATCCAGTACGTGCCTTTCGCAGTCACTAGTCTAGCTACAGTTACGTCTTGATCGCTGAAAATAGGGAGTAAAAGTAATTTAAGGCTACGTTTTGCTAGTATACATGATCTGGGTCTACCTTTATCAGTAACATACAGCTTTTCGTATCCAGGAGTCTCGAGTCCACGAACCACGCTGTTGTCAAACCATGGCTCCTGAATCAAGACTATGTCTTCTCCACCCTTTGAGAGGCGGAGGATAAGTGCGGCCGAAGCCTCTATCGAGTGATGGAGATTAATCTGCACTAATTGCAGCATTCTTGCTACAATCAGGCGGATGAACCTCCACCACGGTGTTGTTTAGATCCTCCGCTTCCGAAGATGAACCCAGAAGTTCATCCTCGCTGAGAAGGATCTTATTGAAGTCCTCCATGTCCATGTCCGACAAGGTGTGGTCAATGGTGGGAGTGATTGTGCTGGAGGCATCGTCATCTAGCGATGGGAAGGAAACCGATGCTCCAGGGTCTGGGGTCTCAGGTTCTGAACCTGTGGGGAAAGGAGGCATTTGGCCTGAATCCAGCTCGTCTTTTTTATAGACTTTTAGGGTGATAGATTCGAAACCAAATCTAATCACCCCTTTGGTCAGCGACAAGGGAGCGAGCGACTCTTTGTTGATCACTATAAGAGCGCACCTGTAGAGACCTCTTTTTTCTTCCAACTTGACAACCTTCCAGTTGTGAGTCGGGAGTGACGGATTGCTCAGTCTCATGACTTCGAGGATCTCTTCGCTAGAGGAGGGTTCGGCTGGGATCCAGGTGCGAGTTCTAGGTCGGCTTGGGATATCCTCCCTTGCAACGACGTCGAGTTTCGCACCCGGCCAAACTTCTCCCAGTTTGCTTATAGCAAACTTGTACAGATCACTAGATCTTTGATCGTCGCAGGCGATAAGCTTCACATGGCCCTGATGCCATCCACCATCGCAAGTGATAGGAGGTGGTCCCGGGTTGTCCCTCATGACGCTCAAGAAGCTGCCTGAAAGCTTCGTCTTGACCACCTGCCACCGTTCAGGGGAGATCGTGCCGTCATCGTCGCTACGATCGATCACAGCGATCACAATTTTATCCTTAAGGACGTCACTAAACGACTTTTGAGATGTGACGTTGGATGACCTATTGGGGGCGACGGTGCTATGCACCTTAGGTCTTTTGGGAGCCGGGGCGGTCCCCTCCAACGATCTCTGGCGCTTGGACGTGAAGTCCTTGCTAGTCGCTAGTGCGTCCTCCTTAAGAAAGTCTTCTGCCCATTTCGCTTTGCTAATAAGCTCAGCGGTCCTATCAGCCTTCAAAGTTTCTCCGAAGACCTTTAGGACATTGACAGCATAGCGGCGCTTACTATACGCTCTTTTTGACGGAGTGCGATGCCGCCCTGTCCCACTGGGAGACGGTTGAGCGATCTTGCAACCTTTAGTACTGGTAGCAGTGGTAGGATTATGTATGTGCACAATCCCACCACTGCTAGGATGTGCACCTTCTTTTTTGTGCCCGCTACAGCTGCTCACAGTGGAAGAATCATGAATGGTCACGATTTTTCCACCGCTCACTGCCGCAGGAGCTGAACCAGTAGTCAGCGAAGTCGCCGTACTACTGCCCGGTTTTGAAGGAGAACCGGTCTCATTCTTTTTTGTTTTTTTTAAATTTTTTTCTTTGTTTTTGTGCATATGTACCCACGAGTAGCGGAGAATTGAGGTCCGTCTGTGCAGAGATCCGCATTACACAGATAGGGCTAGCTAATCCGGAGGTCGCCAGGTATCCGGATACTCCGTATTCGGCTCGAGCTATTTTTGAAACTGGGCCCTCAGCCAGGTTGATAATCGGCACGGGTCGTATGACACCTTTATCCAGCCCAGGCGGAAATGGATGGGATAAGAGAGGAAATGTTGGAAGGAGCGGGATAAGAAAGGAAGGAAGGGGAGGGGAGGGGAGGGGAGAGCACCCTTTGGTTTCATGGTTCATCTGGAGAGACTCTCGAGAATCTTTACCATTACTCAGCCCCCACAACTCGTCAAGTTTGGCGCTCGGTGATGGGGGAACGGGTAACCCATAGGCATAGCTAATCTGTTCATGGTGAATCGCAGCAACCATTAGCAAATTAGCAAAGTACTTCCAACCGTTACATTCTGTCAATTGAAGTAATTTCTCATCATTGTCACAACTTTACGCTGTTACGTACGGTTACGAGTAGAATAATGTTGCCCTAACCAACAAATTCAATCCCAATATAGTTGATGCAACTGCTCTGACCCACATCGGGAATTTCGAAAATCGCTGTAAAAAAAATAAAGAAAGTTCTGCGATCGAACACACCTTTTTAACACAGCGGACTGATGGGTTTCTTTCGCTCTCTTCACGCTCCTTTCTTATGTATAAAATAACATGAATAAATTTGTGGACACTCAAGAATTCGTATGTTTTTATTTTAATACAATAAAAAAAAAACTCTCAACAGATATATTTCGTATTGTACCAAAACATACACAAAAATGCTCAAATTTTCTCCTGTCAGCCAAAGCCGCAAAATGTACCAGTTGCGTGGCTTCCCCATGCACTTACTCACAGCTGTCTCTTTTGACAAACAAAAGAAAACAATTTTAAAAGGCATCGCAAGCTCATCACTTTAATAATATTATGAAATATTAAAGAGATCAGAGTGTATTAGTAACAGCGAAAGCAGCACGTCCGCCCACTTTGGCTCAGCCGTTTCATGCCTGACAGTATCAGCAGCAATTAATAAAAGCCCTAATTGAACTGCTTCGAGTTGAAAAATTAAGGAAAAGTTTGCGATAAATAACAAACTGTGTACAATACGAGTATACTGT
Source organism: Cheilosia variabilis (assembly GCA_951230905.1). NCBI lineage: Eukaryota > Metazoa > Arthropoda > Insecta > Diptera > Syrphidae > Cheilosia > Cheilosia variabilis. Next base: position 56,173,704 of record OX579678.1, on the reverse strand, counting down.
GTAAACCAACATCTGGGAATGAATGTTGGTGCACAACTTCTTTGGCCATTATCAGGAGCTGGCAAATTTTAATCACAATTAATTACACCAATGACAGGACTACTATAATGCTTTAGAGTTTGTGTAAATATGACGTCCATTTGGTCAGCAAATCTTTGGTCGAGCTATTAGTACTGTTATAATGATAGCGATTTGTCTATACGAATACGGTGTAGGTGTGCCTGTGTATTACCTGCTATCCTCCGCAGTTATAAGGTGCGGGTGACATCTCTGATCTGTATGTATGAAAAGTGATTTATAGGGTTGTATTTCATCATCATTACTTTAATCCTTTAACACCAGACCCAGGACATCCTGTCAGGGTAGTGGCAGAATATAAATTCTGTGTGGAGAAGGTGGTAAGTACAAACTGCCTGGAAACCTATTCATATCTTCGGCTTGATACTACCACATTGATTTAGTGGCATTGAGGTTGAGATATTATGAATGTGTCAGCCCTTCTTTGTGTCTGATGAGTAAGCTTTGTTCCCCATTCTCAACATTTTGTTTGTTTTTATTTGATGGCGCTTTTATTTCGTCGATATCCTCTTTCACTTAAGGAGCACTTAACATGAATGTTTCCCTGTTCTGAATTCGGAAATAAGTTCAACAAAAACTTTGGACAACGGTCGTCCTTCAAAGTCGAAAAGGGGATTTGTCAAAAAAGTGGTCATTCATTTAAAAATTGTTTGTCTGTAAGTATTGCCTTAAGGGCAATAAATCTTTAAGGAATAAGAAATACATTCAATTTGTAATCTTCTGCGCTTGACTTTTCCTACACAATTTAAAGGCATGCTCTCTTGGATCCTTTTGATCTGAAAATACACAGCGACAACATATTGAACACAACAAAGAGTCCCCTTCGATGACATAGGAATAAAAGAAGAGAATCCGGTCGACCTCACATCAACCTGTCACCTTGACATTTGTGCATAACCACATTTAATTTCTCCAACGGCCGCCAGGCGAAAATACAGCAACACCCATCCCACCCCAGTGCCAGCACTCAGCTCAGCAGTGCTCTTGCCACACAGTGTTACTTTGCTAAAGGGATGAACATACGAAGTCGCTTCAACATAATCATTTTCACAATGAGCAAAAAAAATAAAATTGAAGAATAAAAATGAGAAGAAAATCTGCAAAAAAAAGAACACGCACACATAAAGAAAACAGAAATATTTCTCCAACAATTTTATGAAAACGACCGAGAGCTATCCGGGGGGGTATTGGGTCGTTGCTTGTATACATTTATCCTGAATTGAACTTTTGACAAAAGGACGAACGAAGAATAGCGAAGAATGAATGGAAAAAAAATATATAAAAGGAGGGAGAGAGCACAGAAAAAAGAAAAAAAGGCAACAGTAGTGGCAGCGATAAAATGGAAGAAAAAGTTGATTTATATAAATCCTTGTGTCAGCGATGCACCCTGTCGGATAGAGATGCTATCTTTGTTGTTTAGAACAGACTTTATACGCATTCAACAACATGAAGAGATTGAAAAAAAAGAGCACTTGAAGGTCTGAGTGGCGGTTGCTGACTGACTTTCGTTTTATTATTTATTTTTTTTCGGTGAAATCTCTTTCCGTTTCCGGTTTAATTTCCCGGCAAAGTGACTTACGGGCACTGTAACATTTCAACAAGGTAAACGTGGTCCTGCGAATATTTTTTTGCGAATTAGCTTGGGTTGACATTCGTTTTAATTAAAGTTGGAATGAGATCAGTGTCCCATTACTGGCGGGACTATGGTCAACATTTTATAATTGTACATTTCTGCGAGAGACAGACACTTAACTCACGTGGGCGGCACAAATTGGGTTTCTGATTAGATTATGCTTTGGACGAAAGGTCAAAGAAATTTTCAAATGTCAGTTATGGCGTTTTCGATTGAAGATCCGAGAAAATTGCCCCGAAATTCAGAATTGCTCTTTTCAATGAAATTCGTTGGAGCACTTTTGTAATAGTGGTAGACACCATATGAAGGATTTGGTTTTCTGCTTTCTGCAGTAATAAATACAGCCAAATCAATATATTTCAATTTATGTTTACATTTTGCACGCATAATTGAATATTTTCGGATCACATAGCGAAAAATTTGTTTCTAATAACACAACAAACACTTCAATCAGACATTTTGTTAGTATTAGGGAAATTCTGTAAAAATATTCCGGACACTTCTGTCGTGTTAAGAATTGACCTGGAAGTGCACTTTTTTTTTCAACGAAACATAGAATACATCGAAAGAGCACTTCTAGATTTGCTCTTTTCATAGAAAGGGCAATTCTTTTCTTCAATCGAAAACGCCATTAGATGATACTAAAAGATGTCTCAAGGATCTCTCCAGTGAAGGCAGAATAGGCCCCTTTAAGAGAGACCGCAGTGCCATGGCCCCTTGAAAGCTCCCATCATACAATCAATCTGTCTATCTTTCTAGATAATAGTTTAAGACGAGCGTGTGCTCTGCAAAACTTCTGATCAGTAGGTTTTAGATGGCTGGAGGTACTGTTGAAGTGCTATCTTATTTGTAGAGTCTTTTGCGTCGGTTTTGACTTATTCAGATTTAGAAAAAGGCAAGTCCTGTCCATATCGATCCTTCAGTGAGTAATTGTCAAAGAATTCAGTTTCTTTTATATGTTTTAAAGACTGTCTTCTAAGGAGGATGAATGTCCGATTCTGTTTTTCTGCTTTAGAAACCATGCAATTTAGAAACCATCATCTTTAAGAGCTCCCTTCACCTCCTGGGTTTTGCAGATGATATCGAGTAATTCTACGATGGATTTTCAGTTCTGTGTGGCGGCGAAGGAGAACAGAACTCTAAGAGCTCCACAAAAATGTACAACGGGGCCAAGTGCTCTCGAAGATCGTCCATGGATAAAACTATATAACCAACTCGGGCAGTTCTTCGTAGGCCACTCATTCCCTCGATTAACCGCCACCCATTCAAATATATCACAGCTACGAACCACAGTTTGGTAAAACTACTGATATATGTACTTCCATTAACACCGCTGACATCTGGTTAGCAAATTATTTCGCCTATCCGACAAGCCTTTAACCCAATGTTAAACGCTGCAACATGTGGCCATTTGTCAAACATTCAGTTTTGTTTATTTTACTAGCCAGTAGTTCTTGAAAGCCGTTGACAAACGGCAAGAAAACATGTAAATAATCCGGGCACAATTCAACAATCGTCCCATTTCGAAAGGAAACACATCTGTGTATAGGCACACCCGACTCTCTGACAGATTATGCACACCAAGACGTGGGTCTGATTATAGAGATAGTCCCTTTTCTAAAAAAAAGAAAGAAAAATAAATTTCAGTGACGAATTTATGTAAATGAACTCGGTTCATCAGTAGATACCTGTTTATTTTTTTTAGGTTAAGTTAAATCCCTTTGAGAAGACCCCGAAAGAAGATGTTTCCCTTTCCCGCCCCAGGAGCCTGATAAGAGCTGCATCACCATTATGCTAAATTAAGAAATGATCCCCCTTTAATCCAATTTAACCGAAAATGAATTCGCCTGCAATAACTCATGTGAAATCGCCACAGCCACACCCATATTCGCATTCACAAATGTTGTTGGCTCTTTCGTGTTCTTCTTGATTTCGTTTCATTATATCTGTGGCTTATCGCTGCCAGCACCAAAGTGTGCAAATCCGAATTAATTTTCTCCAACACTGACTCGAACACAACTTGTAGGAATCCTTTCACCTTACGAACATAATCCTGCCAGGCCACGACATCAGTTACTCATAATAATATCTCGCCTCCATTACTCAACAGGTAAATCCTCTTTCTTCTACTTTCGCTTCGCTTCTCCCCATCCGCCTGAGGACTGAGGACCTGCTGAGGAGTCCTGGTAATACCGATAAAGCAAGGAACAAAAAAAAAAAAAACAAAAAACACAATCACCACACAATGTTCAAAATTTCACCCACCTTTCCAATAATTTCGGCTGGTGGTTGAAAATCCCCACAAGTGGAAACCGCCAACCGAAAAGGTTTAAGCACAAAAAGGAATTCTCACCCTAACGGCCATTAAAGAGACAAAAGAAGAATAAATTCAGGAAAAATAAAAAATTCGCCAGTTCAATGTAACTGTGTGAAGTGTGACGCTGAATCTCACCTGTACAGCGCGTTCTCTATGTGTGTGAGTATAATCAAGTTCCGTGTTTATGGTAATTCAAAGCAGCTGCATCGTCCTACATGAGCGCTTCGAGCTCTGATCCTCTTACAACTGCCAGTTCTCGGCATCAAGCTTGTACAGTTCATCGAACGGACCGAGTATCATTATTTTAATTTTATGTACAAGTGCAGAATCAATATACGAGTGCGAGTGTGCAGCATCCATTAACAAGTGGAAGGCACAAGGAATGCCATGTGTGCGAGTGTATTCTTTGACCCAATGAACTCGTGTCTGCCGCAGGCATTCTAATGCTTTAGACACGTTATCGTCGTAATTCGATTGAACACTTTGTGCTTGTGGATAATTGCAAATGGGCGCCACAAATCGAAATGCTTTTCCGAATCGGAGCGCGGGTACTAAAAGGCATACCTAACCTACTTTATGAATTTTCAAATACACATCCGATTTATGGCTATCCACACTTTATTCAAGGAGTCCGAGTCGTTTGTGCAAGAATGGGCATAATTACGAGCCACCCAGGGGGCCACAATGACGAGCAGGCAAACTTCTAGATGGAGCTAGTTGAGTGTCCGTTGTTTAAGGGGTGCGTTTGCAAAGTAGGTAGGGTTTTTTTTTCGCTTTTCCGGGGAAAGAACAATCACTATTGTGGTTGCCGTTCACGTACAAAAAAGTTTCATCGGGAAAAAAGCGCTTTCAACAGAGTTGTTGTTAAAAAGTTTTAACTATACTCATGAGAACACGATCCCAATTTGTTTATACGTATTGATTGCTTTAAATAATGCCACAGTGTACGTAGTGTAGGAACTCATCCAACTTGGTCTGAGAAATTTATACCGAAACTGTTTCTGAACAAAAAGAAATTAATTTTAATACATTGGACGTGGCCATGGACACGGGCGCTTCGCTGAGGTTAAGTTGAGCGCTTTGTATGCCGAACTGGACCCAATGGCTAATTAAATGCACATGACTGAGTCAAGTTTCATATTCGAACAAGGGAATTATGAAAACAGCATAACCCGTGATTGAATATTCTAAAACGAATATTTGCACGACTCCCTAACTGTATCCCCCGTTCGATAAGTTTCCAGTGTGAAGAATTATACGTAGCGAGCTGGAAGACACAGCAACAAGAAGAAGCATTCGTCAACGCTATCTACTTTTAGCGGATGAACAAAATGCAGTAAACACCTGTGCAAAGGTTATCTGAGACGAGTTGCGAGCGACGCCTGAATAAAATATCGCGGTGGAGATAATAGGGGGAAGTCAAGAAACAACATGGCGTCGGTGTGGAGGTGCTTTCCCTATGTACGATGGTGTTTATGGAGGTGTCTACATGACGATTTGCGTTTTTTACGACTTCGCCTCCGGACTTTTGATGGGGAACAGACGATTTTTCTTGATCCAGTCTAAAATGTTGATAGGACAGAAATAAACATGCTTACGTCTCTTTATTTAAGAGGGAATAGTTTTGACTCCCGTTTCAAAGATTGTTTTTCCGCTCAACTTGTTTCCCAAAGAAATTCAAAAATTATTTCGCTGCTTTTTCACTTGTAAGTAAGCAAATGGTGTCCGGAAATGCACCAACATTTCAATTTTGTGCCATTTGTGCGGAAAAGTGCTGCCAACGCAACCAGAAAAACAGACTGCCGGTTGACAGGGCTGTTTAAAATTAAAACTAAACGAAAGACGACGCTTATGGAACACCAAAAAGTGGACGCCGATTTTCCAAACCTTCTAGGCTTTGTTAATCATCAAAATCAACAAAAAGTATCACCCAAACGGAAAATTGCAAGCCGGAACCACAATTGTGCAGCGAATTGTACTGTAATAGAGAGTTTTTTTTCCAAATATCTTTTGGTTTTTGCGCTAACTTACCGAAAAGATGTCTCTTCGCAAATTCTATGTGACTCCTGTCAAATAGAACTGCACAACTAATTGCGTTTTCGATTGAAGAAAAGAATTGCCCTTTCTATGAAAAGAGCAAATCTAGAAGTGCTCTTTCGATGTATTCTATGTTTCGTTGAAAAAAAAAGTGCACTTCCAGGTCAATTCTTAACACGACAGAAGTGTCCGGAATATTTTTAGAGAATTTCCCTAATACTAACAAAATGTCTGATTGAAGTGTTTGTTGTGTTATTAGAAACAAATTTTTCGCTATGTGATCCGAAAATATACAATTATGCGTGCAAAATGTAAACTTAAATTGAAATATATTGATTTGGCTGTATTTGTTACTGCAGAAAGCAGAAAACCAAATCCTTCATATGGTGTCTACCACTATTACAAAAGTGCTCCAACGAATTTCATTGAAAAGAGCAATTCTCTCGGATCTTCAATCGAAAACGCCATAAGTCGAAGTGGTGCTACGAAAAGAAGTTATCGAAGCCAGAATCTATCGAAAACGATACCTGATTTAGGTGCCAAACCTTCATAACCATCACAAGAGCATTGCCAATCAATGTTGCCGCAGTTTTTTTTTATAAGTGTAACAATTTTTTTCAAAAATTACCTATAACAAATGGAAAAAAAATGTAACAAATTGAAAGAAAATTAAAAAAAAAACAAACCTATTGACCATCGAAGTAGATTTCAATTTCTATTCTACAAACTTTATTTATCACGAGATGTAGAACATTGTCAACGGCGACGCGGCGAGACAGAAAAATATTGTTGTATTTTCTCGTTCCCTCCTATTCACGGTTGACACTTGCAAAAAAAATTAGCTACCCCCATTTAAAAAAAAAAGTTACCAAACCAAGATAAAATTAACCAAATATCTGGAGACGTTGATAAAACATTTTTAAAACATAAAAAAAACATATGTCTTTTAAAGTATTCAATTTGGTACATTAGGCTTGTAGGAACTTAGTCAGTCTTTAAGTAGTTACACAGCGACTACTTTATAAAATAAAATAAATAAGACTTAACTTACCTACTAATTTTTAAACTCTAATTATTTAAGTTGATCTTTAAAATTACTTGTTTAAAAACAAACATTTATAAAAGCATAAGACTCAGTTAAGCAATTAAACAACGTCAACAACGTTGTGTAAAAAATTACCAGCTGCTAGAAGGCATGGGATCATCTACCATTTCCGAGCATTTTTTCTTATAACAAACCTTTAACAAATTAGAGTCTTATGTCTGCAAATAAATAATATGATTAACTAACCCATCCATATCTGAATGTAGTTATAAAGAGAAAATATTTCGAAGTTCACCATCTGTCAAAAGAAGAAAATAAGTGCATTCAGTAATTTTTTTAACAAAATTTTTTAATTTTTTTAACAAATTGCAAATGCAATGCTCTCACTCAGAAACAGTAAGGCAGCATTTAAATAAATTCATATCGAGTTCGTATTTTTGGTGCTCCTGCTCAAAAAGTTACCAAAACCAGATAGAAATGACCAAATTACCAAAACTCAAAAAGCAAAAAAAAAAATTACCAAAGTGGCAGCCGTGCTTGTGCTCTGTGTAAACAAACAAATACATTAGGCGTGTTTTTTTGAGCTTCGATCTCAGCAAAGCAAAGTAAAGTACGATTTTCAGCACGCGATTACAACAACTACAACCGAGTCTCGAAGTGTCAAGTAGAGCGTAGTTGTTGTAATTGCATGATGAAAATCCTACTTTACTTTGCTTTGCTGAGATCGAAGCTCAAAAAAACACGGCTATTGACAGAAGTTTGTTCGAAAGAAAAAAGTGCTGCCAGTTCAACTTTTCAATATTTCTTAACGAGAAAAACAAAAAAAGATTTTATTGGGAAAAAGTTTAACAAAGCGAAAAAAGTAGCATTGTAACAAAATTATAAAATAATTAAAAAGTGTAACACTTTTGTTACACTTGTATTATTGTGGCAACGCTGATTTTGCTGATTGACATACTTACTCATTTTGTAAGCGCTCCAGTCTAAATGCCTAACGTAGTTTAGTAGGTCTCCTTCCTTGTAGATCAGGCAACAAAATTGTCTGTACTTGCCTTCCTTTTTGCCTCTCGGAGCAGTTATTTACGATTCAGTTTCGTCTTTTCATAAAAAGCAGCCATAATTCACTCTCCTTATTCAATTACACGATCTTAACCCTGTCTGGTGGGGTTTTTCTTCGAGTCAAATACATAATCTCTCACTCACTCAGCAATGAGCACCATTAATTGTCACTACCCAGCAACAGAAACACACAAAAACTTCCCCAGTCTTAACTAACTGGAAAACACAATCATCAGCTTAATTTGTACAGGAGCACCTGTTCTACAATTCGCTCAAACGGTTGCATTCTATGCAAGTTGAGCTAACAAATCGACGATAGCATATTCATTCACTGAGCTAACCCATCGCACACACATACAGAAAGAGATACACCCCCGTCGACGTCGCTTCTGCAGTCTCGGTTGCTTTAGCAGGATATAAATCACCATAGCAAGATAAACACTGGAGTGTGGAATTTCAAGCAAAGCAGCAAACGAAGCAACTTGTGTCTCTGCAATCACCTCGCCCACCCATTCATCCATCCAGCCAACGGTCGGCATTTGTCAAGCATTTTATTCTCAATATATCCCGGAAATGATATCTCCTAAGCATTGCTGTTGGCCAGTGTACATATAATGCCTTTGGGGACGAACTGTTTTCGTTTTGTGTGACCGTTTGGTGTTCGTCTACGCTCGTGTCCTGCGTTTGACTTCATCGGAAATTCGGACCAACGGATGGCAGCTTTTTACACATACGAGTACACCAAACGCAAAGATGTGTTGTAACGGAGGCGACTCAACGTCCCATGCCTTAAAACTTCAGATAGTGCTCGTTAACTAGTCTGGAAAAGATTAACATGGGTTAAATTAAGTTTATCGCAAAAAGGAATAAAGTGCTTGGCAACATAAAAAAAAAACAAAAAAAAATTAAGAAAAAATCCAAAGTACGTCTTCCATGGCGACAAATAGTTAATCTAAGGGAATGGGCGGCGTTGGCTTGGTGTGCCGGCGTATTTACATTACAAAGGACACATCCCTGGCAAAACAACAGTGTTAAATGTTTCGGAATTAAAAAGAAATATTTGATGAGCGCACAAGAAGCGACAGCATAGCTTGTAGTACATGTTTTTTTAATCAAGAGAATGGGGGGCGATAAAACACAGTGGTCTTCATTGTTTGCCGTTGCCCTTGTTTAACAATTAATTGCCGACCTTTGCATTATGATGGAGTTTTTTTCAGGCCAAGGTCGTAATGCTAATGTTCTGTGTAATTATGAGAATGCTTCAGGAAAAAAAAACACTACCTGAACATTGTAGCAAGTTGCATTGCCAAAACGGGCGTCGTTAAGGTAAGGATTTGAGGGGCTTACTTTTTAATTAGGACTAACAGTAGGTAGTCGTTTATGGACACTTTGCAGGTGGAGTTAGTGAAAAGGGCGCAAAGTGGCAAATAATGAGCCATGTGTGGATCAGCAGGATTCGGCGAAGGTACAGAAAAGTGGTTTCAACACATTAGGGAAGAATTTAAGTAGACGCGTGATCGCCTTTTCCAAAGAGCCTTCTCGGTTGCTGGTCTTTTTCGTACTTCCAGGTGTCGAATCTTAACATATAAGGAAATTGTTGGTCTCTTTGTTTGTGGATTTCTATTGACGAGTGGAAAAGTTTTCCTGCGACACCTGGTGGATAAAAAAGGAATATGTAGAGACCTATAGAATTTTCACGTCTGATTGTTTTGCAAAGGACTTGGATAAGGAATACGTGTGTTTTCGTCCAAGAAAATTAATTGTTTATCTATTAAAAAGTTAACCAACTAATTGCAAACAAACTTAATTTGCAAGTCTAAATACTACTTGTCCGAAATTTGTATAGTGTGAGTCAATTCATCTTGTAAAACTGGCACAAAAGTCTGTTCAAAGTACTGTTGAATGTTTATATATTTTGGTTGCTTTTTATCTTATGAAAAGCGTGCTAATTATGATTTTTGTGATGATGGCGATGCAGCCAGCTTAGAAGTTTCTAAGGTTGTCACAATATCGCTCTGTGAAACAATTGACTATTTTAGTGGGACTATTATGCAACCCAGTAAGGATTTTTAATTTTTTGTCAGCATGCCTGCACCCCTATGCTACGAACACTCTCAGCACAGTGGTTGGATGGTTCTTGGGTATCAGTAGGATTCTCCGCCAAACTTGTGGGTTGATGTGTCATATATTCTTGAGTAGATGTAAAGTATGTCATTTAATAAAAGTGGAAACGAAATGTAGCAACTTGTACTACCTTCTTCTCATTAAAGAAGCTGAACGCCATAGTAACCGCCTTGAACGTATAATGCCTGGTTTCTTTGAAGGAATTGGTGAATTCGGAAGGCTTAGGCTGGGAAAGGCTCCTTTCACAAGTTTGGTTCTATACTGAAAACCATCCCGTGTACTCGGTCGCAAAATGTTGTTATCTCTAAAGTGAAGACTGCAAATGGAAAAATATTGGGGAAATTTGTTCCCCATCCTAAGCACAATACCTTATTTAATCAAAAGAACTTTAGAACTTCTTTTGCAAGATGGTACAATGTAATTCCCTCCTTACGATATGAATTGCATTGAATAACGCCACAATGCTGAGCTCCGATTATTTTCTGCATTTTCTACAAACATAAAAACTAAAATATAAGTAATTATATACTTTTATATCAACACATATTGCACTTACTTTTAAGATATTATTTTTCTGTTATAAAATGAGTTGATTTCTTATATTAAATGTATATTTTGAATTAAATATACAATTTCTCACAATAACTTCTTGATTTTTCATAGAAGTAGCTGTCAAAATCTATAGCAACCTACCGATGCGAAAATTTACCGCCAGAGGTTAGCCTCCATTCGTCAATTCTTATGCCGAATTCACAATGTCGCGTTGAACGCGTGCGTGTGTCGGAACGCTTTGACACGCTTTATCGAAACTTTACGATTTAAATTCCAAGGCGCGCGAGCAACAGTTTTGTAAAACGAAATGCTGCTTTCAAGCGAATGCGCGTTGAGAGAGTAGAGTATGACAGTGATGCCAGATCGTGGGTAATTACCCATTGCGTGGGCGAAAAACGGCATTTTTTATCTCGCAGAACAAGAAAAAATAGTGTATTTGGGCAAAACGGGCATTTTTGGGTGCTTTGACGTGTATCGTGGGCAATTCAGTCCGAAAAGTCTGGCATCACTGATGTACACAAATAGAGAGCAGAATTCAAATTTCAAGTTTACTCTCTTTTTTCTTGTAGCTTTAATTTTTGTACAAGAAACAAAAAAAGGATTCGATCGATGAAAAGTCATATACCTCCCTATAACAGTGTAATAATGCAAAGAACAACCTTAGCAGAAATACAGACCAATGATTAATATTTTTGTTTTGTCCAAGAAAATCTAAAGAAATAAATATTAGCTAAACAAAGAAAACGGTATTCGTCATTTTTAGACAATAATTAATTAATTTGCATTAAAAAAACATCATATTTCTTTTTAAAACTTGTGTGTGATAAACTTTATGGCTCTGTGCCACTCCAACTAAGAACGGCACACCCCCTGACATCAAATCGAACAATTCAAACTTCTTAAGTTGTCAAACACGCGTGAGAGTAGAGAGTAGAGAGTAGGTCTACTCAGGCGTCGCGTTGAACTTTACGATATTTACGACCTAAAGTCGATCCAACGCCTGAAGTTGTATTTTGTGTGGCAGTATATGAACGGTTTGTTTCTACATAAGCTGTCAACGCACGCACGCGGCATTGTGCATTATTTGTATTTCATTAACTATGTGATGTGGACGAACGTAAATTGTTCAGAAAACGCTTAAATTCGAATACCTTCTGAATCAGTTTGAGGCTTGCAATGAATTGGGCCCGGTAAGTCAATAACCGACCAAATATTCACCCTACTGCAGATCTTGGAAAAAAGCACGATACTCACCATGTTTTTATCGATTTTAAGTCCGCATATGACAGCTTTTATAGAGGCGAGCTATACAGAAATGTGTCTAATTTTGGCATCCCGCATTCCTGTCAATCTTGACAGATTTTGCGGAATAATGATGCAGAATAACGCTCGTCGATGCTCCATAATACTGCATTTACAACATCACACATTCCTTAGGCTACAAATGAAATCGTGTGGCGGTGGCGTATTTGCCGTATTTGTGATTAGCGATTTTGTTATAGGCACTGAGTGGCAGCTCTCAAAAACGGAAGATTAAAGGGATGCCCAATACTAAATACCCGCGTGCCTGAAGGGACAGAAAAATACTTGACACATATTTTGGTCGGCCATCTTGTTAACGTGGTAGCAATTATGGGAAAGTTCTTTTTATAGCGATGGCTTACGAAATTTCGCTTTCCTCTAAAACAAAATGGCTTCCGGAAGTGATGAACGCACAACTATTTTTGAACTTTCTCCATTACGTAGTAAGAGTCTGTCTGTCTGTCTGTCTGTATGTCCCGAGGCCTACAGCGTAAGCGGCTGAACGGACTTCGTTCAAACTTCGGATTGAAAATTTGGGGGCTTACAGTTCGGGGCCGTTTTCTTTTTTGCATGGTAACCTCAATATTAATGCTGTGGCCAAGCAAAAACCGCTTAAGTCTAAATATATAATTATCGGGAAATGTACTTTCAAACTTCATTATTAAATATGCTGTTAGTTATGAGAATGAGTTAAGCGGTTTTTTCTTTTTGGTTTATTTCAACGAAAATTGAAGTATAAATGCCAGGATTTTTTTCTATGGTAGAACAGAGCACGCGTATTATAATGAAGCGAAAATCTAGTTTTTGTCTAGTGAAGTCGACTTAAGCGGTTATCACTTGTGGCCACAGAATGGTACTTCCCAAACAAAATTTTCATACCAGTTTGATTTTTTCGAAAACGGCTCTAACGATTTCAACAAAAATTGATATTTAAGCTTAAGTAGATGAGGTAAACATAACTGCATACTCAGTTTAGTTTTCCCTAGTTTTATTTTTCAACCATATCGAGTATGCAGCCTAAAAATATGTGTCCAACAACTCGGAGCTTACACACTACTCCCACTCCATTTACATTAATACTTTTGATGAACGAGAAAGTTACGTTCGACCCAGTCGTGCACTTTATTTTACTTTGTATAACTGAATAATGAATTGTTGGTTTAATTTACTGACACAATAGTCTTGGCAATTGTGAGCTTCCTTCGATTTCAAGTCAAGACTAGAGGCTGAATTCCAAAACGCAGATTACTATGATGCAATGCATTCTTTTCCAAAACGCATCAACTGCGCAAACAAAAGCAAACAGAGCATCATGAATGATTATTATGCAAATGATGTTTGACATTTCAGTTTGAACCGCCAAATAAAATGAATTCATCGCCGGAGTCGATAGTAAAATAATATATTTTGTAATAATTTGTCAACTTTACTTTGATTTGCAGTAAAAAAAGCATAAGAAATGCAAAGCAGCGCGAAAGCATTCATAACTTGACATCAGGAAAACAGTGTGCATTCACAATGCGCATTTTTTTTTTGACGTTTCGCAATTATTCAACCAGAGTTTCTGCGTAGTAGGGTTGCACTAGAGGTAATTACCCAAAAATCTTAAACGTCTACGAGATTGAATTAAAAATACTGTTGAGTTGGGAGCCAAGCGCATTAACTTGTTCACCAAAAATGTTGAAGCGTGATCCAAGCACTTGAACTTGTTCACCGAAAAATTATTAAACACGAAGAGTTTTGATGGATCAATAATGATTGATTTTATTATTGGGCCGAACGCCTCTTATATACTTATTATTAATTACATAAATGCTAACATAGATAATATATTTCTTAAAGCTATAATAACCTAAATTGCTTAATTGTACTGCCAACAATTTTCGTTGGTTAAAATGAACCCAAATATCAAAATATTTGATTTAAGAATGAAATTGTTGTCAATGATGTAATAAAATACTTATGGAGAGTATATTATTCTTACGCTGAATAACTGATTCTTGAAAACTTAAAAATGAGTTCTTGTTAACAAAAATAATATTTGAACCAAAATAATATTTTAACTTACAATTTTTTACAAATGTTTTGTTGTTATTAGTAACTGAGTGGGTCACTAGGTGCGGTGTTCTTGCACTTAATGTCTTGCTTAACAAATACAATGCCAGTTAATTAACCCTGAAAGTCTAACTCAAAACACCTATAACTCAAGATCAAACGTGGGGAGATATCAAAGGTTTCACCGGGCGATTTTAAGTCGGTCTTAAAAAGATTTTCGCGTTTAAAAGTAGGACGTAGATGATTTCCGTAAGTCGGCTCCGAATAGTGTTGACTTACGTCCGAAATTTATATTTATTTACAAAAACTTGAGGCAAGCCACCTACCCCAAGCTATATTTTAAAATCCAATCGTTTGTCTTGAGTATTTTTAGCGCTGTTTGAAAATTGGTGGAACTTATGTTTCACTGTGCACATACAGGGTGCGCCATCTTTTCTGTGGCTACCCATTACCAACGCAAATAACTCTCAGGGTTTTAAGGCCTCCATTTATTTAATGGCAAGGGAGTTTCAAGAAAACTGTTCCAATTTTTGCAGTCTCTTTGGCAACATTTTGGAGCCTTTAAGCAATCTTTAAATTAATTTCAAATCGCTTGACCAAAATTCGAAAAGGAAAACCAAATGCAGCCCGCATTGCGTAATAGGAAAACCTAAAGTCTCCAAATCCTTGTTAATGCAGAACACCTGCGTAGAAACCGTAAATCGACAGTCAGTTCATCTCCCCATTTTGTCACTATTTTCGAAGAGCCATTGAATAATCTAATTAAGATTTCTCTTTTTTTTTTTACAGCATTTCGAAGCAGCGGGCAGGGAGAGTTTTCTCCCCGAAGTACAAAAATTGAATCTATTTCGAGCTAAATAACTTAACCGGACCGGTACCAGTAACAATACCAGAAAAAAAGTTCTCCTTTATCTTCTGTGGCTGTTGGAAAGGAATTTTGTACAAGATCTAAACGCAAAGTTCCGACTCCCCCAATGTTTACTTTAACTTATTTTTCAAAGTGAAATCTCTCCATCTTTGGTTATATTTTCCATGAAAATAGGTTAGCTACCTCTATAGCTGCCGCTTTTGAGGATCAAAGTTTTCATAATTATTGTTTTTACTACTCCCTGCAAAGGTTCTGCCCGAATGTCTGTTGTACAGCCCTAGGAAGTTCGCACAGTAGATACGAGTTCCATACCAGCATGACGACCATACCTCTCCCACTCTGGTTACACTCACCCAGCGAACAGGAAAAAAAAACTAAAACATTTCAAAACAGGTGGAAATGGGAATGAAGCTTGCCATACCGCCGTTCATTTAGCCATTCTGGCAAGTCAAAACCAGCAAACCCCCACCCCGCGCCACCAGAATACCAAACAAAAAAGCTCTTTCACAGTTTGTGGAACCTAAGCTCGCTGGCTCTGGATTTCAGTACTTGGGGGTAGCAATAGCAAGGTGATAAGGCCACTGCCATCTACCACTACCACGGACACAATTCATCCGGCTCTTTGGAAGTCGGTTTCAGTTTCAGGGAACCGAACACAAAACAAGAAGTTCCTGTGTGCAATATAATGGATAACGATTGTTGTTACCACTTCAGTTGTGAATCAGACGACGAGGCGTGATAAACGCGACAAGACACCGCGCCGCGTACGAGTGAGTGTTGGCCAATTTAAAACAGTAAAGTGCGCGATGATATTTGGCGGAATAAATTATTTTCGAAATTCCATTTAAATTTTTCTCGCGTTCCGTTGCAATTAAAGTGAAATAAGAAACAAGAATGAAGTGAAGGTGAAAGAGAAGAGGAGAACAATTTTCATTGTGTGCAGATAGAAAAGTTTTGAAAGACACGGTTAATGACATCCGGGGAATGGGATCTACGTGCTCTCAAGGCACTCGAAGAGGAGGAACAAGCTCAGTTTCGTGCGATAAGTGAATCGAATTTATTTAAAAGCCCCCCTCCAGCCGCCAGTGCATCCTCCTCTTCCGCGTCGTCACAGCAGCCACAGATAATCCTACCCACAATCAATGAGCACTGTGGTGATTTAGACGATGGCCTGGACGTTCCACCGATACCTCTAACACTTTTGCGCTCCGATGTGGCCGCCTCGACCCTATCGCTGAAGAAGAAGAAGAAAAAATCCCCTGCCGCGCAGCCATTCCCGTCGCTGCTACTGTCATCGTCTGCCAAGCCAAGCGGAACTTTCTCGCCGCCACAATTTACTGCTTCCCCCATTTTCACACCACCTCCGATCCGAAGGTGTGCGACTTTATCGCATTCCGGTGGTCCTGCTGTGCGGCGTCACTTTAGGAGTCTCCATCAGCAGATATTGGGCAAGAAGGGTGGCGGCGGTCCCGCCGCATCGGGCTCTCTTGAAAGACGTCGCAGCCGGAGCAACTATAATTGCAATTACACCAGTTGTGCGGGTGGTAGTGGTTTTGGTTTCGGACAATCGGGCAGTCTGAGTGATAGCAACGATTACGACTCCACCGACAGTGGCTCGTGCACAGTGCCGCTGACCAAGGACTCTATAGATATGATGCGACTGATGCTGTTCTCGGCCACTTCTACCAAATCCAATTCACCGGAAGTCCCACCATCAATTGCTTCGGCATCGTCCTCCCTATCAGCAACTGGTGGTGGGGGTGCGGCTGCGGCCGGTGTTGGTGCATCCCGACCCTTGAAGATTTCCTCTTTAATTCACGACGACAGTGGCGGCGGCGAGCCCATCGATGACGGCATCCTAACCAATGGCAATTTCAGCAGTTCACATGTCGGTGGCGCAAAAAGACAACAGCCACCGAAGCATCGACACAAGAGCTTTCTAAGTTTGACCGGTTGTGACAGTATTGGTGGACGGAGCGGCGGCAGCAGCAGCAACAGCAGTGCCACCGGAGGCAGCATTATGGGAATAACATGCACAATCCGAAAGAGCCCGACAAAAAGTCTCCTGATGTCCGGTTGCTCGATTGATGCCAGCGCACTGGATGCTCGCTGCGAGGACGACTCTGACATGGAAGCAGCGCCTAAGGGGCCCTTGGATGATGACAGTTGCAGGTCGACAAATCCTTTCAATGATTTAGTCAAATCAATACAATCAACAAAGTCAACACCATCAACAGGAAATGCAGCACCGACAGCAGCTGCTGGCAGGGCACAACACCACCATCCGAGCGCCTGCACAAATGTGTTTGACGACGAACTGGAGCATCATATCAAGCATTGTTCGTGCTCATGTAATCACATGGGATATGGCAACTCCATGGACTACCAGGTATGTTGGTATTATGTGTGATCTCCCTCCCCCTTGTGGCGGGGGGGTGCTCTTCTTTCCCACACTCTAATTATGTGCTGTTCCAATTTTTGCAAAATTTAATTCATTTCCCTTCTCTCAATCCATCTGCGTCATTCATTTGCATTTTTTAGTTGTCCCCTGGATGACAGAAGAGGGTTGACACATGCACAGCACAGCACAGAGCGGAGAGGGAATTATCCCTTCGTTAAGGGACAGACGAAAAAGTCTCGAGTGAAAAGCGCTTTGACTTCGAAGAAAAATCACACAGAAAGCGAGCGAGAATTTGTCCGAAGAATGTTACAATGGGGTGGGGTATACAGAACAATGCTCTGCCGGATTTCGTGAGTGTGCACGTCGAGAAATAACTTGTTGAATTTGAATTCGGCACGTCGCGTCGGTCGGTGTTGAATATTTAATCCTGGACTACAGTGTGAGGTTTTCACCATGAGGGAACATTTTTTTGGTTGGTGGTGTTTTTTTTTTTTGTCTTTTCTATAGGTGGCAAGTCTCATTGGTCATTCGAGTAGTTTGAAATGGTAATCCGAGAAAATTACCTGAGCAAGTTTGGAATGCACTGGGGGTGGGAAATTAGAGGAATCCCGTGCGGATTTAATTTGGAACGTAGTACAAAAATCGGGGAATGCTTTTAATGGCGAATGTGCAAAATGTGTGGTCTTTGAGTGGGACTTTGGTTGTCGGTTCTATGTGGAGCAGGGTGCCGAGGTTGTGGGGAAAGCCCTTTATGCAATGCAAGTCAATGAAGAATTTTTCTTGTGATATGTCATCGAGAACAGAACAAGTTATCCTTTGCTTTCATACCGTTAAAACATTTTTCCTTGAGAATTATATCGAGCCAGAGCTATTTTGAAGGAAACCGACCTTGAAATTGCGTACTTGAAGCAGTACCTGTGGTCACGGTTGAGTGGAGTGCTTGTAGCTATGAAGTCTGCCTGCCCACCCACGGTTGGTACTTCAAGTAGGGCTCACTAGTGGTTGGTCTTTTCAAAATAATTTCCCTTAAAGTGGCGGGAAGTGGGCACCCCATGGGGTATTCTGATTTATGAATAAGGTCTTTTTTGCACGGCCAACAACATGAATCCATTTTATTTTCCTTTTTACAACTCACGTGGTGCATAACAACAAGGAAGTGGGTCTGCTTTTGCGAGAGCACAATGGTCTATGCATCAACCTTATGAGGCATGGGGGCGAGCAGTAATTTTAGCTAGCGCCTAGAAACAGTCCACGGCGGATTTATGAAATACTAAAATAAGAACAAATCGCTTTTTTGGATTTTAGAGGCTTCTTGTATCCGCGTGGAATGAAAAAAAAAACGCCATTTGCTCATCTAATGGGTCGTATGAATAAAAACTAGCATTTGCTTTGAGTAAAAGGTTTTAGCAAAGTAAAAGCCCTTAGCAAATGCTTCGAATCGGTATTCGTACCTAGTTTGCTAAAGTAAGTTCGAAAATTCGAACATAGCATTTACTTCGCTGTACATGTCCTTGCCTTGCAATTTCTGTCAAACTTGACAAGTGACAACTGTCCGGTGGTTTGTTTACTTTGAATTTATTTTCAAATTTTTGTGCGAAAATGATAAAAAGCAATCTATAGCTCCAATTGCACCTGGAAACATAAATTTTATTTGCCAAATCGCTTGGTGAAGTTTGATTTCTTCCTCAGTTGTCGGAAAATGTATCCAATCATCGGCTTGTTGAACTATTTTTTTTTACCACACATAGCAATTAGTTAACGAAACGGTTGACTGATGAACACCAAGATCTTCTCCAACACCAACCTAAACGCATAAATTTTTCACTGTTTAAAATGTTTACCTGAAAGCCCGGATCTCCTAAATACCACCTTAGGAAAGATTTAATGTTCTGGATATTTGAAAGAGCACACCACGCGTCTCAAAATTATCATTTAAAAAAGTATTAACCAAAATGTCCATATTTTGACGCGTGAAACGAAAGTTATTATCGTCACCAATTCTTCTTTGTTTATACTGTTTTTTATTAGCACGAACGTTAACAACAAGACAGAGGTAAAACAGGTATGATGTGAAAACTTATCGCATCCATGTTTTGTTTGGTTTTCCTGCACGAACAACACTTAATTTAACTATTTATAAACAAAACATCGAAAATTCACAATGCTTAGATAGTTTTATGGAAAAAGGTCTGTACAAAATATTTTGCAAAAGGTTTGAGTTAACTAAATAGCAGACTCAGAATTTGCATAGCATTTGCTTTGTCTGATAAGTTTTATTCATACCGATCTGGGTAAAAGGTCAGTGCCGCCACTTTTCGAACATGTCAAAAGTTTGAACTAACTCAAATTGGTTTTTATTCATACAAAATGCAGCAAATGCTTCGATTTTGACATTTCTCTTGAGTAAAAGCAATTGCTACGTTTTATTCATACGACCCGTTCTGTTACTCGCTGATAGTTTTCAACACGAGGCGGACATTTTAGGTTCTTGTAAGCGATTAACAGAGTAGATGAACAAATCGAGCCACTTATTTAAATTGCAAGCCTCGCGCTGAAAATCACATCAGCGAGTAACAGCATAGCTGAACAAACCGCGCGATTTTTAACGCGAGGCTGACATTTTGCATTAATGTAAGCGAGTACTAGAACAACTGAAAATAAAGTGCACGACTGGGTCGAACGTAACTTTCTCGTTCATCAAAAGTATTAATTTAAATGAAGTGGGAGTTGGTGATTGTGTAAGCTCCAAGTTGTTGGAAATATTTTTAGGGTGCATATTCAAAGTGGTTGAAAAAAATTAGAAGTTAGTAATATTTGCTGAAAATAAGTTTAACGTAGCAGCTATTATTTCATTGGAAGTTAGGGCATTGTTATTATTTCAAAATTATACCGAAAATATGTGAATACAGATCGGAATTTGGGTAGTCATTTTTGAGAAATATTTAATAAATTGATGTGTTCGATTTTTTTCAGAAAAACTAAGTACGGTATTTAATATGTATTTTGGTCATAATCGTTAGAGCAGTTTTTGTAAAATTCGGCAGACAAACCAGTACCCAATATTGCAATGTTTAGTTTGAAAAATACTATTGCTTAACTTATTATTAAGCTGAAAACCGAGTACAAGTTATTGTTCGGGATGTAAGCATTACTTGGTTTTTAAAGTTTAATCGAAATCGAAATTGGGGTTTTCGAGATATGAGCAGTTTTTAAAATTAGCGCTTTTGGTGATTCTAATTAAAAATTAAGTACGCAATCATTTTGAAAACATCAATTTTACTCTAAGTTTGCATGCTGGTCAAAATCATGCTGTTTTGAGGTAAACTAGGGAAAATTATATTTTTCAAAAATGACTTTTTTCAAAAATCTATTTTACGATAACACAGAGAAAAACCGAGTTTTACATTAAGTTAGAAATGACCATATTACCTTAGAAATGAATTTTGTTACAATCGTATGGACCGTTTTCGAGATACGTCCAAATTCCAAAAGTACTGTTACTCGATTTTTTAGCGGAAAACTGAGTATGCAGTTATGTTTACCTCACCTACTTAAGCTTAAATATCAATTTTTGTTGAAATCGTTAGAGCCGTTTTCGAACAAATCAAACTGGTATGAACATTTTGTATGGGAAGTACCATTAATATTGAGGTAACCATGCAAAAACGTATCCCAATTTCGGGCCCTTATTTCATTTGTCCTTTATTTGGCCTTTTTTAAAGGGGTCTCATTTCGAAGAGCCGATTGAAACTACCTTTGTAGTTCTGCCAAAAATTTAATAAGCATTAAAAGTACTTTTGGGCTTCACCTTGGCACTATAAATATAATCGCAACTTCAAAACCTTCTGTGTCCCATGTCAAAAGCCAAATTTCCATTCAATGTATTGCGCAACCTCTTTGCTCCTTTCCAGTGTCAATTCTCTATTGACTCACAAATTTGACACGAAATTTAATTATATTTGAACTAAATGACATAATAAGGCCAGTGAAGCGAGTTCACATTGTTTTTTTCATCGTATTGAAACCGAAATTCTCCGTCTCATTTCTACCGAATGAACATTCTGCCCGGACACACACAGCAGTAGAGGTTGGATAGGGAAGAAATAATCACCCGAATTAGGGAGCAAGAACACGAAAACAACACTTCACAGAGATTTTCGTCTCGTTCGATTTGGGAAACTGTTCAGGCATGTAAGACGTATGAAGAAGAAGAAGACAGGAAAAAAAACATAATAAAAAGAGAGAGAAAGAAAAAATTAACAGGAGTCACATAAAGAAGAAAAGATTTGGAGTGTGAGGGAATGAAAGAAGTGCAGAAATCATCACTTATTATGTGGAATTCGACAAGAAAGGAAGAAAACGATTTACTCCTTTAATAGGGACGAGGCACGTGTATAGAACTTTTGTTTTGGGATGCAAATGGAGTTTTTAAAATTATTTGGCTGAGAAGATTTTTCCTTGAATAAGTTCGATGTCAGTTTGTCGTGGTCAGAATTTCATTGAGATGGAAAATGGGATAGACACCTAAACACAGAGGTGGGGATTTTTGAATCGCTTCTTAATACTGGGGTCAGATTCTGTAAGGTGAAACGATCAAACGTTTTCGTGCGCACGAATGATTTGTCCTATGTTACACAAATTTCTTCGTGCACACGAAAACGTTCTAACGTTTCGCCTTACAGAATGCCGACCCTGCATTTACAACATCACGCACGCGAGTTTTCGCACGAGATGGGACAGAGAGATCCGTTTTTGCCCCCATTCAATGCTAATTAAGAATGAGATCACAAATAAGACGCCTAAAGTTTCATGGATTTAAACGGAAATAAAAAAAACACTTGAAAACATTTCTATTTCTGATTTAAAACATTTCAAATGAATGTGGTAATTAGTGTTAGAAAATTAAATCAACAATTTATCGATAAGTTATCCGAAATAAAGAAATAATTGTCCGTTGATCACTTCCGGAAACCATTTTGTTTTTAATATCGTAAGCAATCGCTATAAAAATATCAACATGCTGAACTTTCGCATAATTTCTACCACGTATACAAGATGGCCGACAAAAATACATTTCACATATTTTTCCGTGTTGGGTAATGCTGTCCCTTTCAGTCACACGCTTATTTACTATTGGACATCCATTTAATCTTCCGTGTTAGGAATGCGTGATGTTTCAAATGCAGTATAACTCAGAAACCGATATTCCGCAAGTTCAGACTCTTATTAATTAAATCAACAGCTTCCGGCATTTCATATTCCGAATTCTTTATCTCTTTTTATTTTTAAACTTACCCAATGTGATTATAATCTGAAGATGTGCAGTGACGCAGGGCATTTTGAGGTTATGAGGTTTTAAAAATCCTCATTGAAAATTATAGCTGTGAAAATTATTTTATACAGAATAAAAAATATTTACAAAACGAAACGATGAGGAATTTACCATATTTACGTCTGTTGGTTAAGGTGAGTGTTTGCAAAGTTTATTACGTCTTTGTTTTCAGTTTGTTGGTAGATTTTTCTCCTAATTGGAGTAGGGTTTCAGTTCGTTAAATTCAATGAACTATTTCATGGTAGCAGCTTAATTTCTCAACCATCGACTGACGTTTACAATTTATGGCACAAATTGCCAGTGGAAGAGTTTTTCTCCAAGAACTTTACACCAATTTTATTCTCGAAAATTCTCTTTTTAATAGTGACGAACGAAATTATCTTCTCAGAATCAGCAAGAGATTTGTTTTCGTGTCAATGGAACGGTTTGCAAGGTAATTTTTCCGATTCCTGCCGCATCTTTTTGCCAAATGGAAGACGACATCAAATTTTGTACAACAATTCCGGCGGTTTTCGGGATTCGGGACCCAATATGAGCGTCCGTACCTCTGGTTGTTTCGTTTATAATCAAACAAAACCTTATTTTGGCACGAAGTGCTATAAAAACTTTATTAGAGATAAAAAATAATTATAATACATATTAGTTACAAAAAAAGGGGAGCAACTCACTTTTGGTTTCCCGCCTGGTTGTACCTCAAATGTCAAAAAAATAAAATCTCTTGCTAAGAAAGGTGTAGCCAAAAAACATTTAATAATTCAATTTGGATAATGAGTGCGTTCAGAAAGTACTTGACAAAAGAGTTTTGTGGTTGTACTTTTAACACGCAGAATTGCATTTAAAGTTGCCATAGTGTTCCAGGACTACTACTCCTGAGTATAATTGTCTGCAGCTCCCTTAAAATGTTCACCATAAAAAATCTGTTTCTTCCTTTACCTTGTAAACCGACTCACACCACAACTAACTTCGGCTTAGGACTGCCAAAAAGAAACAAAAAGCTATAATTTGGGTATTAAAAAGATGAAAGTAAGTAGAGATGAGCTTAGTCGTGATCTCGCAATCACAGGTAAAACTGTGACTGTGATTTACAAATCACTGTGAATTTAACCTGTGATTGCGATTTTTACTCGCGAACTCACTGTAGGTACTTCCATGCTATGTTTTATGTATTTTCCAGGCAAAAACATTGTGATCCTACCAATTTTTTATTAAATATATACCTAACCATTTATTTTTAATAAATAGTAAACACCAACATAAATGCACTCGAAAATTCGCGAATAATACTCATTTGTTCCTTCAACCTCGCATTGAAATTACAAAATTCAAGAAGCAACAACAATCCAGCGCAGCATACGCAAAAAGAAGATTAAAAAATCAAAACAACCCCAATTAGGTACCTACCTTAGCAATAACAAAGATATATGCAACCAATGTATATAAATATATATTTACACAAAACACAATCACTCCAACTCCGACTCTCCAGTTCATCATAATTCTTTTTTCAGTTTTGTTTTGCAAAATTATCCTACCACCTATGACCTAAACTACCACTGCTCCCTTACCTGCTGCGCGAGTGGCTACTTTCTTATTGCTACTTTGAGTCGCAGTCTCGCTATTTCCCATTTGCCTTGTGATTGTGATTCTTCTGTGTATGCCTTATTTCACTCTTATGCTGTTTGCCCTGTGATTGCGATTTGTGTCGCGACTGTGCTACTGTGGGTGCTTTCCGTTTGTCGTGATTTTCCAACTGTGACTGCGATTGTGAACGAGTGCGAAAGAAAAGAGTGAAAAATCGCAGTCACGCTTTAATTGAAAGTCGCTCACAGGTAGTGATTTTGTGCTCATCTCTAAAAGTAAGACAGCATTTTCACTTTTAAGCAGTAATCGCGTTTCGGTATTTTTTTTTTTAACCTATACCACAAAATAATATAAAGGGTTCATTGTATATGCATAAATATTCAAATTCCAGGTAAAAAACAATTAACGCACAACCATCCGTTTGAAAATAGGGAATACCTCTGCCACTGCATCTAAATATAAAAAAAGCTTGGGTAATGAAATTCCCTTTTATTGTGCATACCCTTCTGCTCACAACTTATTCGAGAATTGTCAGCTGGAAAATACTTTTGAATATTTTAGCCACCCCCCTGCTGCTGCTTGTGTACATCGTCCGCTTTGCGAAAAATCCGCTTCGATAAAAGTTTGTAATTATTTTCATATTCCCCCATCGTGGTGGCAGAAATACATTTTTAATGAAGCAATATGCAGACAGCGCCATCATTTTGCAGGCCACCGGCACCTATTACGCCAAATGGCTTCGGATGCTGCAACAATGCTGATTACAATGGCCCCAACTGGGTAAGACAAACATTAAAGAGTAACTTTCTACAGGTGCACAAAGGGTACACAAGCAAAAAAAAATATAGGAAGAACGAAAAACTTTATTCGGAAAATGAATTCACCTTCCCTCCGATTACTTCGTTTACAAGGACGATAATGATGATGGGAGCCACCTGCAGAATTACTTTGAACTCTTGTAAAACTTTGCCAAGGGGGTAAAAATGCCAGTCGAATTTTATACCAACTACAATTTGCGACAAACTTTCAAAATCAAACATGAACTGCAAACTGTCAGGAGGGTACATAATAATGAGGCCTGTTCGTTTACACACGTAATCGCCTGAACAACGGCAAAAGGGGCCAAGGGTGTGTACTCAAATCGTCAGACGCCAGACACAAAACAGAGAGTTAGTAGCTCATTAAAATTCCCAACTCAACAGGAACAAATTAAGACAAACACAACTTTTCATTAAGTTGACGAAAGTCCTTTATTCAAATAAAACAAGGCGGATAATATAAAAAAAAAAAACAAATAAATAAACTGTTCAGCAACAAATCAAAAATAACAAAGGATTCGTTCCGTCTCGCTGGGAAACAGTCTACGGTCTACGGTCCAAGGTCCACGGTCCATTCCACTTAACCTTACTATATAATAACTTCCGCCGATAAGTCATCTTCATCTGAGCAAATGAAGGTTTTCCATTATTTTTTCTTATGAATAGAAGTTCCCCTTTTTTAGTTAGTCCTTTTTTGTAGAATTTGTTTCTTTTTTTATTTTTTGAGTTCCCTAGAAATGTGAAAATGTCCCTTTGTGTCATTTTTCACTGCAAATAGACACGCACACTGCTCACTCGCTCTCTCCTTCTCAGCAGCCGTTCATGCATAAAAGCGATGCAGGAGCGGGAGCTCCGGAAGTCTGCAAAACGGGGCGAAAGTATTTTTTTTTTTAGAACTCGAGGGGGAGTCAGCATGGCCAAACGAAATGGCAAGGACAGGATATGAAAATGGTATATTTACTCACTCACCATGACCTTTCGTGTAATACCCAGGGTACAGCTACTCCTTTGAAAAAACGGCAGAGTTGTCATCACCATCATCATCATCATCATCAAAAAAAAGAGAGTAGAAGTACGAGGAACCACTGCCCACCCACCGGTTGTAGGCATATAATAAAAGCTCATTTATGAAGTTTGCGGGGAGGAAACGCTCTACCCTCTACAGGAAGAATAAGTGCAAACATAATAAATGTATTGTATTATGCCACCACCAACCTGGTTATTATGACACATACAAAAGAGAGACATGGCCGTTGGCCAGAGGCCATAGCCGGCCCGTAATACAATTTAATGGTAAACTCTGGCCTGTGCAAATGGCATTAGGATAATGCTTGAAGACGATTATGTAGGGACCGGTGGGCCCATTTTTATTCATCCTCTTAATTTTTTTTGCAACCAAAGTGGTAGTGGTCCCAACGGGTGGATAATAATTCTTTAGTGTTTTTTGATGGAAACGAATAGCTTCAGCATAAAAAAAAATATACTAATAATGCACAGAAACATGCCGCAAACACATGGAACCTTTTCTTTAAGGTCTGTTAGCGGGCTAGAAGTGGGGGAAAAGTGGTTGGAACTGGGATAGATGGCAAACTCGGTGGGTTGCTTTCTATTCACTTTGTAACGCATATCCTCTGCGAATCGTTTTGGCATCCTACCGAGACAATGTTTTCGCATTTATGAGACTGACAGTTGTGTGCCTAATGGTGGTTTCAAATGTTCCAATGATAATACTCGAAATAGCCTACGAAAACAAAAAACGAGACAAAAACACAACAAAACTTTTCAAAAGTACCCTGCTGCTTGAGAGTCTTTTGTTTATTTTGTGCGGATGAAAATAAATTAATAGGACGGTTGGATTTAAGGATTTAATGTGGAATCTTAAGCAGTGATGTGGCATCACAAGTGTATTTATTTTCAAGAGGTTGTCCTGCTTTAGGAAGTCCCAACCAACGGATTTTTGTCGAAGACAAGAAGGTTTGGCTTGAAATATTTCAGTAACCATTGATGCAGAGGAGAACTCTGACAGGAACTTATGTAAATTCATTGGCAATAGGAGGGTGACACTTGAATTTATATGCTGGAAAACCGATGTGACCCAAGCACACAGCTTTTTTCACTCAAGATGGAATTTAACTTTTAACGTGGTTAAGTACCTACATTTCTTTTCAAAAATTCTCGATAAATACTTTCATGAACTTGGAAATATAATCTGGTCCAATTGTGCTGTTTCTGACAGATTTGACATTTCTATTCAAAATCCTCCAAGTGTCTGCAAAATAAAGGTTGTTTTACAAAGGCTAACAGGGGAAACGATTTTTAAAAATTTGAAACTAGTACATTTTTAGCCACACTAACAAGCTCGTTCCTACCATAAAATGTTGACGTTGTCTTCAGTCATTGGGGCCGCTTGTGATCAGTTTTTTAATTGTTGACCGTGTCCTGCCAATCTTTACATATAAAAGCCATAAAATAGCTTCTTTGTAAGCGGAGAGACGTAACATCACCTGCCTGACGGGACGCCTAGCGCGGTGATCTTCCTTTCCCCCTTTACTGATGAAAACGAAGAAATCTGCCTAGCGGAACGCTTAGCGAGATGTGAAGGTTTCCTGCGGAAATGGAATTTAATTACAAAAACTCTGGTATACCCAGTAACTTGTCTTTACAAAAATGACAAATAATAAAATGAAAGATGACACTACAAATAATTATTTCAACATTTGCCTTATGTGAATCTTAGCACTCGAAGAGTGTGAATTGTACGAAAATGCAAATGCGTTACTTGCTTATGCTTACACAAAATGTTCGTTAATTTGAATTTAAGTGTAGTAGGAAATTACATTATTTCATAGTATACTCTAAGGCGACTTTAATATAAAGAATAATATACATTATAGCCTAGGGTGCAATGAATTTATGTTGGTTGGTTGTCACATCTTTGAATTTTATTTTCGTTGATTATGTTGTTTCGTTCAGTACCATTTTCAGTCAACTTTTTTTAGAAGCAGCTCATGAACCTCCTCTATGAAAAATAAG
The DNA here is from genome assembly GCA_951230905.1 of Cheilosia variabilis. Classification (NCBI taxonomy): domain Eukaryota; kingdom Metazoa; phylum Arthropoda; class Insecta; order Diptera; family Syrphidae; genus Cheilosia; species Cheilosia variabilis. The sequence goes on along the minus strand of OX579678.1, from coordinate 56,145,469 downwards.
GGCTTACCAGACTTACTCCAAAGCTCTACTTTAAACAGCATACGTGAACGCCATTGTTAGTTAGACAAGTTGACCGAGTCTTAAGTTTGTGGCGGTTATCTTTAGGGAGCTGCCACGCAGTGAGCGACGTCGCTCTGCCTATAACAAAATCGCTAATCGCTCAGGGCTTACGTGGCCATAGGATTTCATAAATGTTTTAAATTTTTAGAGCGTCGCTCAATCGCTCTGTAGCTAGTCACCCACTGCGTGGCTGGTGGCTACATCCTTAGCCAGAAGCAAGAATTTCTACTTAAAAAATTCCGAACGTAACCCTGGAGATGATCGGCAGAATATCCCCTTTGGTTGGAAGCTAGGTTATGTTTTGCATCATTCATTCATTAATTTTAGTACATGCCAGGACATGGAACTTCCAAAACCATTCGGACTGTTGATGAATCTTCTAAAATCTGGTAGAGCTATCGTTTCTTCAAAGCTGTGTCGAAGAACCCTGCTCCCATACAAGATTAGCGGCGTTCTTGGACGACTGGGCAGTGACACAAGAGATTTTTTAAGGATTTTACCCAGCCTTTTGGCGACGTTTCTTATAACAGGGTGTCCGGGTATTACTCCGACGAGCACTCGGGCTTGATTTCGAGCAAAAGATGTTAGGATCTTGAGTCATAGAAGTGGCTTATGACACTAAAGGTCTGAATTGTTTCATTGGAACCCGGTAAACTGCTTTTACTTTCAGTCAGTTAAATCAATTGAGGACATGATCCTGCTTCTCATCGAGATCACGAATCATGATCTGAAAATTATTTCTAATATTTCCCACTAGGTGGCTTGTTTTATTTTTAAATGTTGGTGTGCCTGTAAACGATAGCCACGCAATTACGTTGCAAGACTACAAAATGGAACACAAGAAATCAATTGATTTTTTCGCATTCGAATGAGTTATTTTGTTTTTTCTCGTTCTATAAAGGTATGTCCAGACCAGCCAAACATTTGATAAACAATTAAATACCTACATGTTTCATAAATACTTCTAAAACATTTATTAAACAATACAGTTTTTATGAAATGTTTTGCTGGTTTGGAACTGGACACCAAAAAAAACATTTATGAAATGTTCCACAGTTACCCAATCGTGATGGGAAATAATTTTTGTTTTACAAGTTTCCCTGCAGAAAGTGAGCGCTGTTTTTCGATTATTATTTGTTTTTTAATTAAATAAAAATGTCCAGAAAAACTTTGAATACCTAATGAGAAAGTGATTCATTTAAAACGATTATTTGTATTAAATCGTGTGTCGCGGGATTCCCAAGACCAAAACTACAAAAATGAAAACTTTACTCGCTGCTAATAATCACACTATTTTCTTCTAGTCCAAAACAGGATAAAGTTGAAACATTTCATAAATAACCGTATTAATTAACAAATATGCAAGTGCAAGTTACCTAGACGTCAGATAGCATACAAGAATTTGACGTAACTGCTGAGTAACGAGTTGATAACTTTTACGCAGTGCTTATTAATACGGGCGTTAATAAATAAATTTTAGAAATCTTTTATGAATATTGTTCATGTTTTGCATATTTGAACATAAAATACTAAATTTGTTTCACAAAAATATATTTGAAAAGAAAAATTATGCAAATTTGAAATGACATCTGCCTTGTGTGACGTCACGTTGAGCAGAATATTTGCAATATGGCTGGTGGCAATATGAAGTTTGAAATACCCTGTATTATCTGTTTTGTTTTTGAAAGCAACTGTTGCCACAATTCCAAAATTAAACTTTGCAATGATTCGTTTTGTTCGTTTTCGTGATCTGATTCGGATCAGACAACGCTGATAATAAAAAAACAGCTAATGGGTCGTATGAATAAAAACTAGCATTTGCTTTGAGTAAAAGCTTTTAGCAAAGTAAAAGCCCTTAGCAAATGCTTCGAATCGGAATGAATAAAAGCCTAGTTTGCTAAAGTAAGTTCGAAAATTCGAACATAGCATTTACTTCGCTGTACATGTCCTTGGCTTGGAATTTCTGTCAAACTTGACAAGTGACAACTGTCCGGTGGTTTGTTTACTTTGAATTTATTTTCAAATTTTTCTGGGAAAATGATCAAAAGCAATCTATAGCTCCAATTGCACCTGGAAACATAAATTTTATTTGCCAAATCGCTTGGTGAAGTTTGATTTCTTCCTCAGTTGTCGGAAAATGTATCCAATCATCGGCTTGTTGAACTATTTTTTTACCACACATAGCAATTAGTTAACGAAACGGTTGACTGATGAACACCAAGATCTTCTCCAACACCAACCTAAACGCGTAAATTTTTCACTTGTTAAGCCATGAATTTTAAAATGTTTACCTGAAAGCCCGGATCTCCTAAATACCACCTTAGGAAAGATTTAATGTTCTGGATATTTGAAAGAGCACACCACGCATCTCAAAATTATCATTTAAAAAAGTATTAACCAAAATGTCCACATTTTCACGAAACAATTGCTTGAAGTTATTCTTCTTCTTCTATACTGTTTTTTATTAACACGAACGTTAACAACAAGAGTTAAAACAGGTAGGTATAATGTGAAAACTTATCGCATCCATGTTTTGTTTGGTTTTCCTGCACGAACAACACTTAATTTAACTATTTATAAACAAAACATCGAAAATTCACAATGCTTAGATAGTTTTATGGAAAAAGGTCTGTACAAAATATTTTGCAAAAGGTTTGAGTTAACTAAATAGCAGACTCAGAATTTGCATAGCATTTGCTTTGTCTGATAAGTTTTATTCATACCGATCTGGGTAAAAGGTTAGTGCCGCCACTTTTCGAACATGTCAAAAGTTTGAACTAACTCAAATTGGTTTTTATTCATACGAAATGCAGCAAATGCTTCGATTTTGACATTTCTCTTGAGTAAAAGCAATTGCTACGTTTTATTCATACGAGCATTTTTCTCTTCTTTCTCTAAATTGTTCGTATAAAAGAAGCCTGTTGTCGGTTATAACGTATGAAGTGACATTTTATAAGTTTACGCATAGTCAGAACTGTTTTGACAAGTTTCCATTTTTTGGGCGTCTGTTATTTGCAGTGCAGAGTGCTGTTCTACCTATAACATGTTCGTAGTTTTGGAAACAGCAACGGAACTTAAATAAAGTTGAATCGAACGAGAATACACCTAGGTAGGTATCTCCTATCGCAGGAATTTATGTACCTAGTTAAAAAAATAAATTCCTATTAAAAGCGGCTGAGGAAATAATTCCGTTGCATCCAATCCCAGTCTTTGCCAGCTCAATATATTGGAGTAGACCTGCTTAATATCCAATTAACTGAACCCATTTTAAGCATTCCACGTGTAATGAGGGACGTTCCCCAATTCAGAATAAAAGTCGTCCCGAATGCGTGTCCAGTAAATGGCGCTTCTGAGTAATTACCTCTGTTTCTTCTCAGAACTTATTTCCCCCCAAAGCCCAATAAATATCTTGAAAAGAACCTTTGGTAACGAGACAATCATCTTAATTTGACGTGTAGATAATACCAAAACATAAGTCGTGAAAACGAACGTTCCTGCTGCGACTTCTTGCGAACAAACGAAGCCATTTAATACAAAATGATAGCGAGAGGCGCCTCCCCCAACAATAATTTCGCATTTTTACTTACATCTACATACATTCTGACACAATAATTTCGCTTTCGCAAAGTGCAAAGAACTCGAGATGTAATAAATAAAAGGACATTAAATGGAATAACACAACTCCGTGTAACAGCGCAAGCATCATCATCAACATCAAACACAGTAACATCCCTTTCCCTTTCACATTTACTCTTAAGGATGTCTTCATATACGAACAAGGGGGTAACATGACAACAAAATCCCTGGCCATATTCGTTTGCTTTTATCAAAAAGGAATAAAAAGAAAAAAAGAAAGTAATAAGAACATTGCAAGCAAATAATAATAAGGAACGACACGATAAGTGGGCTTTTGGCAGCAACTATGCGAGAAGGAAACAAATCAACACACACACACAGTAGTCATCGCACAACGCTCACAGTATGACGAAAAGATACCCCCACCCACTTCGCTAAAGGTACTTGCATTAGCAGAAAAAAGAAACAAAAAATAAAACGCAATATAAAGGAGCGGAAAAACAAAAATGTAGGTTAGGTACCCTGGCTCCATAGCACACCAATACGAAAACGAATACCAAACCCGTGTTCTTTTGCATTAAAGCTGCTCCTACATGTCCTATCTCTCTGTACGTACTACATACCTATCAGTTTATGTTGTCGGTACACTTAACTGACGCGAGACAAGCATCTTAAGCCGGCAACAAAAAAATAAAATCGCAGCAACTACACCAGCGGAAAAAACATAATGAAAATATACATACTTGGATATATGTGTGTGGGTGGGGGGGGCGAGTATCTCCAAAACAGGACACAAAACTTTCCCATCATTCCTGCCCTCCTCCCGTGTGTTAACTTTGCGAAAGAAAGCAGGAAGCACCCGAACCAAGTCAGGCAAAGCGAAAAACGAATGGTCGCGCCATAACAAAACAACGTCGACATAAAAGTTAGGTGCACAGGCAGACTGTTTTAGCTTTGTACCTCTATACTCGTACCTCCGCAACGACTTGAAGCATTTTGAAGCACCAAATTTTTGATGAAGAACAATTGCTGTACGACGAGTACGTTCCCTGGGTTGCTGCTGCCGCTGCCACTGCGAAGGGGAGCTGCTGTGATTCACGGTTATGATACAGTTTCGAATATAATACACTTGGTGGAAAAGTTTTGCCTCGTTTTCCCTTTTAATGCGAGTGCTGGGAGTTTAAATTACACAGCACAGAACATCCCTGGCAATGGTCAGGCGAAGTCATGAAAGAGTTTCGGTGTGGTCGACTGAATGCATTCACTGGGATAACAATAGAAACCAACTATCATCACGGAGTAATACCGGCAGATTAGTTTTAATCCTCCAACGACCTTTTCACTAGACGACTATGGGCACATTCATTTGCAGCGGAAAGTGTTGCGTGGCGGTTTCATTAGAAGATTGACCATGGTGCTAAGAAAATAATACACTCATAAAAAAAAATTACATTTCAATGCAATTTATTTGGTATAAGGTGCAAGTATTTGCAAGCTAAAAATCAAGGCAACTGTCTGTTCGGTGCCCCAAAAAGGGGTTTTTTGGCATAAAACAAAAAGTTCTTTCGTTTTTCAGCTTAATACGCTGCTCTAGCGAAATTTTCGCTCCCATACAAAATTCTCTCCAAAATGTAGCTGAGCTAAATTTAAGCGAACCCATTTGGCTGAGTACGCAGCTCGATCAAACTTTTGCTTCAGAATGTACTTCATGTGTCTGTCACAATTTAGCGTGCCCATTTAATGGGTCGGCACATTTTCCCAAGCTAAATTGTGACAGATCGATGTGTATTTGTTGTTCTGTTGCGGAAAAGTATGCGAGGATGACCTTTTTTAATTTTTACATGGACGAGAAGTACCTAGAATCAGAAATATCTGAAATAAGGGAGAATTAAATTGTTGAAGGAATTTTTTTCAAAGAACAGCTCTTTACTCTGACTTTTATCCACGGCTTACTCTATGTCAAAATTTAGCTAGGACTTTAGCTGATGTTTGGAGAGAAAAGTCGGAGACCAGATAAAATTTAGTTTACAAACAGCCAGATGACAGATGCAGAAAAATGCAAACAAAAAAAACCTCACCCCCACTATAAATTGGCATTTCTGTTGCTGGCAGCAATAAAAACAATCAATGTAGACTTGTATACGTTCTGTGGTCAAACAGCCATTTTTCTGTCGCTAAATTCTGTTGCCGAACAAATTATGTTCTGTTCCTAATTCTGTTTCTGTTGTTAATGTGTGGGATTCTGTTTCTGTTCTTTTTCACTTGGTGCCTTTAGGCGTAGTCCGGATAAGTGAAAACAAAATGTCACCTAAGCGGGCTTAAAAATTTCATTAAGCGTAAATTTAAAGCTAGAAAAATTTGTATTTATTTTTTGGAGTGGCCTGGAAAATAAACGCTTGTGACATATCAGAAACTCAAATGTCATTTTCGAAAAAAAAGAAAGAAAAGCGTTCAGCAAATTTTTGGTTCTGTTCGATTCAACATTTATTTTTTCACTTAAGAGAGTTTTTTTCAATAAAAAATATAAAATATAACTGAAAATATGTTTCGGGTAACCGGGTTTTTCACTTAAGCGGAGTGTTTTATAGGTACTTGGTCGACAAATACTCGGGTATGAAAAAAGTGTTTCAGATAAGCGGGTTTTTGTCTCTAACGGGTTGGATTTGATAACGCATCACGTTAAAACTACTAAATCAATTCATGTACACTTTTCAGACATTACAGATGGATTAATGGAGTTTTTGTTTCATCGCAATCGGTATACTCTACGGATGTAACATTTTCCGAAAGAGGGCAGCACATATCTTCATAATTTCCATCCTCTATCAATATGTTGAATTGCACCTCGCTATGTTGAACAGTTAGCATCATAAGGCCCTTTTGAAGACCGCATAGTTTCAGCATTTTACCCCCCCAAAAAGGAGTTTGAACCCTGTTCTAATTTAAAACTAAAAGACATGTGTTTCGGCATTTTTCAAACTGCATAGTACATAGTTTAAGACCAGTGGCCCCCTTTTGGGATGGGTAAAATGATGACGCTATGTTCTATGCAGCTTGAAAAGCCCTTTTGAAAGCTAAATAATTTCAGCATTTAAAAATTAAGTATAAAACAACAGGTTTGAAAGGACCGTGGCCTGTTTTCTTAAAACCATTCGTATTTTTGTGTGAGTTTTTAATTTTTGGGACGAATAAAAGGGATCTACAATTTTATGCGAAACGCCAATTGAAAAGCTCTTTCATGACATTTTTACTCTCGGATGCTTGTCAGACTTTCGCGAGAGGTGGCGCTGTGGACAAAACCGCAAGATATAATTTGTGTTTTTATCCGGGGATCGAACGTCGGACCCCTCGCTTAGTAGTCAAATATAGTTTCAGCATTTTAGCCTTCTGACCCCCTTTTTGGGGGGGTAAGATGAAAACATTTGTCTTTTAATTTCCCTTCTCTACCCATAAACAACATCTTTATTTAAAAAAAAAAATTGTTTTAGTGTTTTAAAAAAAATTAGAAAGAGGGCGCTGGGGACATGAAAATTCGGAAAATTCGCGTCTTTATCCTGCCAGCAGTTAATAAAAACATACCTACATCTAAAATTTAAATTTGCATGCGATTTAGTGGTAGAAACGCAATCCACTTCCCAATTAGTAATTATTTGGAACAGTAAACTAAACTAAAACTACTTTACCAGCAAATACGATGCTAAAAATGGTTTTCGGAAGACCTACACTTGGCTTTAGTAAAATACCCGAAAATAAACTTTATTCCCCGTGGTTACTTATTTTCCCCACCCACTGTCTGCCATCGTACAGAGACAGAGACAGAGACAGAGACAGAGACAGAGACAAAGAGAGAGTCACAGCCAGAGACAATTTATTTGGGAAACCATTTGCAAATGCATTACTTTCATGCATAATGACGTTCATTAAAATATATGCACTTTTCCGGCTGCAACGCCATAATGAGGTTGACTTGCCATCTTAGGGGGCACATGCAATTAAATTATTTCCCATAAACATCCAGCTCAATGAGACATGGAACGACAAGATATTTTTGTGAATTAGAGATAAAGTTTTTTTTTTTGCCATAATTAGATAAATAAAACACAAAAAAATATTACAAAAAAAAAAAACTTCCCATTCCTGTTCAGGTTATTCATTTCATTTGGCTTCAGCATTGTATGGATGATGTGAGAGGGAGCGCGCGCTGGGGCAGGAGCAATATGAATACCAATCGAAGAATAGCAAAGGGAATCCCTGTGTATATATTGTGAAGCTCGCTTCAATTAATTTTGTACGGTATTCCTTTGCTGAGGCCAAGCTAAGTCGTTTAATTTGAAATAGAAATACATTTGCGTTGGCTGTTATTTTTATTCAAAGAACAGGGAAGAGAAAGCTGTTCTAACGATTATTTTCCTTCTTTTTTGCTGTCTTTTTGGGGGAGCGCCCACCTATACCTGTAGTCGAAAGGGAATTTTACGGTACTTTTGATATTTGATTTTCATTCCGAAGTCCATTGGGAAAAGTATATAAATTCTGTTTAATTAAGAAGTTTTGCGGGGCAGTTCATGTTGCGGTGATATTAATTACTCCAGCTAGCTGCCAGCACTAAGACTGAATTTGAATTTAATCCATTTCGGGCTTTACAAATCAATGGGTGCGTACAGCAAAGGGATTGCACTGCTGGAAAAGCTTCGGTCGTCTAACGAGGGTCATGTCAAAAGATCTAGGCCAGTGTAATGGGATTATTCTTTCCCGTTTGAACTTTACTTGCGCTTTTTATAGGAAACTAAACCGCTATTGGTTTGGTTGGCAATTGAAAAACTAAAGGCCGTGCATTCTCTATGGGCAACAGGAGCAGTAATGAGCTTAGGTCCCCTGACTCCTGTATAAATCGCCCAAAGCCTTTAGCTCAAAGCGAGTCCCATTTCATTTGCTACCACCACCGGCAGAAATTGTCTGTTGTGTATTTAGTTTTCCCCAGGCTAGGGGAGTGCTATTACTTCCACTCCCCTTGAGAGTACGTACCTGTAGCGTAGCTGCGCCGAAATTAGGTATTGATTGCGGTTATGTGATTGCGATAGTGATGGTTGGTTTGGATTTTGTGACAAACATTTTTCTGATTGTTGATTTTTATAAATAGCATTGGCTGTCCTTGGATTAAGGCAGGCTTACTAAAGGGTGATTTTTTAGCTGGTTTGGTTTTGGCAACACTGGTTTTGACAGCTGACGTGTGTTTAGTACCTTGTGTCACTGTCGTGCTCGGTTCGAAATGTTCATCGCGCGCTGCTTCCATTTTATGATCCGCATTCTCGACCTTCTGAGCAGTCTATTCGGAAGATTGTGACCAAATTTCGCACCAAATTTACTTTGTTGGACATTAAACCACCAACACGTTTACGTACTGTGCGTAGTGAAGAAAATATTGCGGCCGTATCAGCTAGTGTGACAGAAGACCGCGAAATGTCGATTCGGCGCCGTTCCCAGCAGTTAGGCCTTTGTTACAGCACTACGTGGAAAATCTTGCGGAAGGATTTGGGTGTAAAGCCTTTTAAGATACAGCTGGTGCAAGAACTAAAGCCAGCCGACCTACCACAACGCCGAATTTTTGGTGAATGGGCTCTTGGAAAGCTGGCCGAGGATCCGCTTTTTTATCGAAAAATTGTGTTCAGCGATGAGGCTCATTTTTGGTTGAATGGGTACGTAAATAAGCAAAATTGCCGCATTTGGAGTGAAGATCAGCCAGAAGCATTGCAACAGCTACCAATGCATCCCGAAAAAGCCACTGTTTGGTGCGGTTTATGGGCCGGCGGCATTATTGGGCCATATTTCTTCAAAGATGATGCGAATCGCAGCGTTACTGTCAATGGTAAACGCTACTGAGCGATGATAACAAACTTTTTTTTGCCCGAAATGGAAGTTCTTGACTTGCATGATATGTGGTTTCAACAAGACGGTGCCACATGCCACACAGCACGCGAAACAATGGCGCAATTGCGAGGCGAGTTTGGTGAACAGTTAATTTCACGTTTCGGGCCGGTCAATTGGCCGCCTAGATCGTGCGATTTGACACCATTAGATTATTTTTTGTGGGGGTATGCCAAGGCTAATGTGTATAGGGACAAGCCCGCTTCGATTGACGCACTGGAAGCCAACATCCATGCATTCATTCGTGAGATACCGGCCGATATGTGTGAAAGAGTATGCCAAAATTGGACTCAGCGGATGGGCTACCTGAGACGCAGCCGCGGTCAACATTTGCATGAAATGATCTTTAAACATTAAATTGCAAGGTTCAAACTATCGATTCAAATAAATATTTCATTCATTTTTTCGAATTTTTTGTGTTTTTTTTTTAAAAAAAGTTCTAAACCTCTTAAAAAATCACCCTTTACTTGGTTTCATGGGCTTTATTTTGTAGCAATTCAAAAAGGAATATAAAATAACCACCGATTCGAGTCATCCTCGCGTACCATCCCTCAAATTCTATTAGAGAGAGAATGGAATTGAAATAAACTATGCATTTTTAAGGTTATGGTATTTTAGGTGGCAAATCTGTTTGCGTTCGATGCGTGCCGCAGGGAATGGTTGCTAATTGTGTTATTCATTAGCATAATACCGGCGGAAATGATGGTCATATTTACAGACTCAAATCGACATGAAAATGAGGGCTGTTTTGTTGAAGTAGAAAGTAGTGGCGCAGTGGCTCAGTGGTTAGTGTGCTGGACTAATGTGCGACTCGTCCTAAGTTCGATTCCCGGAAAAAGCACCATTTACATCTAAAGGTTTTTTCCACTGCGCCACCTTCCTCGAACGTATGAAAACTATACGAAAGTAAAGGGTGGGCCATCTAGTGGTTTATTTTTAAATCATAGGTTATTTTGACACTGACAGCTGTTTCCCGCTCGAAATCTTGACAGAAAGTCAGTGTTCCTTTACTTTTGTGAAGAAAAACGACAGATATATAATTAAAAAATTCAAAAAAGTTGTTCGAAAAGTCGTCAAAATATAGTATAAACTCGAAGAATTTGCTAATTTACGAACAAAGTTAGTTGATGACGTTAGTTGACCTAGCGATGAAAGTGATTCGCAATTTATCGAACTTCTTCTTCATCAATCCGAGTATTTGGAAGAGTTTGTACTAATTGAACTACAAGCATTCGAGAAGAGGAAAAAACGACACGGCATTAAAATTTACGTGGAGTAGATTGTCCTTTATCCTACTTCTTACAGCGAGGAAGAATTTCGTCGCCACTTTCGAAAAGAATCTAAGGAGAATATTCAATTTTATTTTTTCGCCTGTTGATACCCTTTTAACATACAAGAAATCAAAACAAATGACAAATAGGACAACGAATTTCGAATCAGCTGTTAATTGGCAGCTTTTTCAATGCTTACACCAAGAAATTTGTTGAGTAAAAATTCGTAAGATTCTCAGTGGAGGGGTAATATGATTCTCTCTCGATGCCACTCTCTTTTAAGAATTTTTCGAGTTAAGGAATGGCATTGAGTAAAAATTCCTAAAAAATCGTAAGAATTAGTAAAAATTTGTAAGATTTTAAAGTAAAGGAACAGACCTAGTATCATACCTCCGCAGGACGAAATGACTCGGTTTACGCTTGAATAATATTGAAAATTTATTTCCAAAGTGAGTGCTGTGTAGCCAGCGGTGCCAGATTCCACGATTTAACGTATTTTTACGATTTTAGGGCTTAAAACTTATTCCACGATTTTTTTAAATAAAAAAGGATAAAATTCCAAGATTTTTCAAATTTATCGAATACAAAAATTCATTTGCAATTTTCCAAATATCTTCTAAAAATGTGAAGGTGAAGTAAAACCCGCCCGTCTGTAGTTCTTCTCAATGCTTATGCATACTGCTTTTTTAGTAAATGTACGTGTACAGTGGAACAAACTGTGCCATTTTGAACAGTAACGCATTCGCCCATATTGCCTGATGTTCTGTTTTGCTTTTGATTGAGTAATAATTTTGTGGAAGTGTGTTATTATTTTGATGCTATTTGTTAAATAAATGAATTCAAAGGAGTTTGCTGCAAGAAGAGGTATGTCATTTATGGTGTTATAAATTGAAGTATAATAACGTTCTGTGTTTTTGTTTTGTTTTTTTTATTTCCAACAAAATCGTATTTCCACGATTTTCAAAGCTAGTAATTACAATTTCTGGTAAAAATATTTGGCAGCACTGTGTGTAGCCCAAACAGTGCGTTTTTTGAAAAGAAGTTTTAGCCGAAATAAAGCACCCGTGGCGCCTTTTGTAAGCAATTTTGTGCAAAAAGTTCAAGAGCATCATGAGTCGAATTCTGCACAAAGATCTCGGATTATTCGCTTACAAGGTTCAATTGACTCAGCAATTATGAAGGCGTAGGACCATCCGAAGAGATGAAAAATGAATGGTGTGGACTGTAAGCAAATCTTAGTTCCGATTGTATTTTTTCGGGCTCAATTGTATTTTTTTATTTCCGTATACGAGAAATGACTTCGAGATGTTCATTCATTTTATGTACTATTGCGCAATTCCGTCCGTCAGCTTCTGAGACCTACAGCTAGGCGAATTTGTTCGTTTTTAGAGTTTGTGGGCTTAAAGTTCGGAGCCATTTTTTATTTTGCACAGAAATTTCAAAACTTGGACTTTTCTCGAAAACGATATGTGCGATATGTGAACAAAAATGTATTTTAATGGAACATGGTCAACTTAATTCAATTTTATACATTCGTTTTCTAAAGGTTATGTACATAAAAACGGGTAAAACAATTTTATCCAAAATGCATGAGAAATTAAATTTTTTTTAAATGATACCGTCATTCGTTTTAAACACGAATTTAACAATAACAATAGGTAAGTACTTAAAGAAGTCTCGAACACGAAATTTTGCGTTTTGATAACAATTTTTGCATGCTCAACAATACGTTGCACTTACTCAATTTTTAGCTTAACAGTTGAAGAAGTGTACTTTGTCAAACCAATTAAGTTCTCCCACTTTATTCGCGATCACATACTTTAATTTTTAAAGAAATCAAATCGTAAGTTCACTAAAAGCCCTCAATTTGACTTTTGAACTTCTTTACCTGCATAATAATGAACTTTCATGATCACCATTCAATTCCAATTATGTACTTTAAAAACATTTCCGAAAGGATCAAAAATTTCATTCAAAAATCTTATAAAGAAATTTATCGTTTTCGTTATCATTATACAGAGTACCTGTAAAACATTCTAACCGAAACTTCCGAATATTGGATAAAAGCACTAATTGTTCTCGATTGCGGGAATAAAAAGGCGCACGCTCAAACTGCTGAATTGGTGGTTTATTTCTAAAAGGGAAATCTTTTACAATACGATGAAATATTTTAAGGTTACACTTACCGCGGTTTGCACCTCTTCCCTTGACTTTCGAGAATAAAGTAAAGCGGAAATAAATGGCTGGCCATTGGAAGAAGTGTCAAACCACGATCGAAAAGGTAGTGCCAACTCGTCGTTGTTTATCGGGTACTAGATGGCGCTATTAGGTTAGTGGGTTTTCCACACTAATTAAGGATAAACATGTAAAAAAAAAAGTGTATTAAATATGCATTTGCCCTTAGGAATAGAAGAACAAAATCGAATCTAAAGTCCTCTTTTGGTAGGCAGTATTTCATAGAAATGAAATAAATTCAACAAAAGACAACTTCTGCTAAGTATTGTGACTCAATTTTGTTGTTCCACCAGAGGCGAGCTTCAACCTTTAAGTTGTCGTTGATGTGAACCATATGAACAAAAATTATTATAATTTCAATTTCAATTTCAATTTCAATTTATTAACATCTTTCTTGGTCTTTTATAGTACAAACATAAATTGCATCTATGTAAATGGAATAAATATTAATAAAAAAAAAGAAAAAAAGTAACAAATGAGATAAAAAATGATTATCATCAAAAACTCAAAAATTCAGGGTGAACATTAAGCATGGATAAAATTATAATTATCTAGAAATATATATATTACTATTATTATCATCATTGCTGCGCTGAAAGGTATTTAAAAATATTATATTTGAAGTTCTTGGAATTGCGAATCAGTTTAATATGTATAGGCAAAGAGTTCCAAAGCCTTGCAGAGTGGACGAAAAACATACGGGAGGAACTTAAATATTTGAAGGACCGAATGTTGATATTAAGTGTTCTCTGAGATCGTGAAAAAGTTAATCTATTGTAAAGATATCTCGGAGTTTTGCTATGAAGGAGTTTGTGAAAAAATATGAGATTACGAGCATTTAAGAATTGGTATAGAGTACAACCTAAGACATTTCTAGATAGTCCATAAATGTATCTAACGGAATCATTAAAAGCAGCTCGTAGTTTATGCTGAGATAGAGAGTCCCAGTCACTATACATATACTACCTCGGCATACGTGATGATAGGTAAAATCAGAGCAATGACAAGTTTGCGCCGAGTTTCTTTAGGAGTAAAACTAGCAGACAGCCAAAGTTTTCTAAGAAAACCATTAATACGGCCAACAACAGAACTAACGTGATCATAAGAAGACAAGGTAGGTTCAGTTTGAAACCTAAGCAAGTATTGGCGTAACTAATTATTACGTTAGATAGATATAAATTCGACAAGATGTTTGGATCTATTAGCTTATTCGCAATTGCAATAATCTGAGATTTTGCCGGATTTAAAACAAGTCCATCTAAAAATCGCAGACAAGTGAAGGACATCACAAAGCGGAAGAGATAAGCATAATTGAAAATCATCAGCAGCGAGGTAGGTAGCCACGTACTTACAGACAGTTGGTAGATCATTAATAAACATACAAAACAAAATTGGATCGAAAATTGAACCTTGAGGAACGCCCTTAGTAATAGATTTAAACGAGGAAGACTTACCACCAACTATCACATTTTGTTGCCTGTTACTTAAAAAACTCTCGATTAGCTTTGTAGCACTAGGGCTAAAATTGAAAAACTGTCGCAACTTCCAGCACAAGAGTTTCTGATTAACAGAATCAAATGCCTTGGAAAAGTCAAGCAGACAAAGAAAAGTATATTTAACCTGATATCATCCATAATTTTAACCATTGCTGTCCAACAGCTATGACCTTCTCTAAAACCAGACTGGAGTTTATGAAGTAAGGTGTTACTTTGAAGGTGTTGGGAAATTTGCCTCGCGATTACCTTTTCAAGTACCTTTGATAGGCTAGGTAGTATGCTAATTGGCCTGAAATCCTCAAGCGATTTGGCGTTACGCTTTTTAGCAACAGGTAATACCCTAGCAGATTTCCAAACTTCAGGAAATGTTCCTGACATTAAACAGAAATTTATTAGTTGTGTGAGATGGCCAATTATGTGTGGTAAAATCAATTTAACGAATTTAAGCGGTATCCCATCCTCACCAATTGCATTAGACTTAATCATCGCCATGATGCCAAGGACATCAGACTCAGATAGAGAAATGAACTGTAGCTCTGGCGAGTGGTTCCTTGAACCGATATGAGGGGTATTAATATGACACACTTGATCATCACCAAAGAGAAAGTGGTCATTTAACACATCAGGTTCAATCTCACAAAGAGCACAGTTGCCATTATTAATACCAAGCTCACGTAGATTTTTCCATAGAATTTTAGATGGAAGCGAAGCATTAAGCCTAGCGCTTAAGTAGCTACGTTTAGGAGCTCGCGTAACGCTTGTAGCATGATTACGGGCAGACTTAAACAAATTCCAAGTATATGTGTTCGGCAACCTCTTCCATCTGCTATAGGACCTATTTCTGAGCTTAATCGCATTAATAACATCGCCTGTAAACCATGGACAGTTCTTGTCACTTATTTTATAGTTTTAGTAGGCACAAAGTTTTCATACAAGTGTGCCACTATGGACTGGAAACAGTTAATTTTTAAGAAATATGAAAAATTAAAAACGTATGGTATTTGTATAACTTTTAGTTGTTACCCTACCGCTATTCGAGAGCCCTAATAAATGAACGCACCACACTGTAGACATTCAGAGAATTCATATATGCAAAGAGTGGCAAGGCCTAACATCCCAAAGTAAATATCCCTTTACTTTACTAATTTGGAACTCGTTCCAGAGTGAATTTCAACTATATAATTCGGTTTGACAGATGTCACTTTGGATTTGACTTACGTGGTTTTCGATTTGGTATTTCTGATTTTAATCTGATATTTCAGATTTCTGCTGCCAAATCAAACATTAAGTCTTAATTTTATTGGTCCTTGTGTGTATTGAGTTGGCCGCAAAAAACACTTTTTCTTTACTTACACTCATATAATTGAAACTCTTTTTCATACGCGTAATTGTTATTACTGAAAGTAGTTCATGTTACATGCAAATTTTGGAAAATGTTGAGATTTGTTAAAGCCAAATTGAATGCTTTATCTATATATATAAAAGAAAGTGTCCGAAGCGATGTAATCCCATAACTCGAGATTGGCCGAACCGATTTTGATGATTTATACTTTGTTGGAAAGGTATTTTCTCAGTACGGGTCAAAAAATCAAAATTTCAAAATGTCTTATTTTGAGCACCCAGCGTGTTACGACAGGTTTTTTTTCGATTTTTTTCAATTTTTTGTATTTTTTTATTTTAATTTTGTATTCATTTATTTTGGCAACAACCAAAAAAAGAATCAAATTTGAATGTTACATATCGTATCACAATTGAACTGTCAGATGGACACACAACGTAACGCCATCTACAAGGTGGCGCAAAAGTAATCCTCCTATCAGAAAATGCTATAAATTTTGCGACCCCTAATGTCAGTTCTGTTTTGACATTTGTGTAGTAAACACATGCGAAATACACGTTAATAAACAACGTTACGCTACACTGCTCCAGAACGCGGAATATTGGTGACTATTTATTTGAGCAATAATCGGTCGGTGACTTTGGAACAACGTGAATTTTGTCGCAGATTTCCTAGCCGTCCAACGGCTACTGGTGAAACACTGCGACGTTTAGCTTTTGGGGCACTGAAAATCCGCTCCAGACTTCTGTTTGTGGGGCTTTTTGAAGTCGCGGGTTTATGTCAACAAGCCTCAGACTCTTGCAGCTCTTAAAGACAATATCCGTCAAGAATGTGAGGACCTATCGCCGGAAGTTTTGGCCAAAGTGATGGAAAATGCCATAAAAAGGGCTCAAATGACAATCAACTGTGGCGGCGGCCATTTACATGACATCATATTCTCGACTTGATGTAAAAAAAATTAAAAGACCAAATAAAAATAATCCACAAGAAGAATCAAAGTTTTTAATTTTTTTTTTTAAATTACAGCCAAAAAACATCGGAAGGTTATTTTTGCGCCACCTTGTATTTACTATCGATCAATGGAGAAGTCAATTTTGTTTCATGTGTGGTGGCGCTGTACACGTTGACTGTGTCATTTGATTCAGTTGCGCAGTTTCTTCATTCGTTGCTGTTTCAGCGTCCATATTGCACTTTGAGAATTCGAGTTTTGTTCGATCGAATAACGTTTGCCGGCCATTGCGCATTACAGATTCGGATTTCTTCATTGCGATTTTGTGAGTTTTTGTGAATTAAAATTGATAATGAAAGAAGAATAGAAATTGGACAATTTTCATTTCATTTGAACAGTAGCGATTGAGCGATTGAGACATTTTGCGAATTTGTCCTGTGTTGCATTGTTGGTTGGCTATTGGGATTTGTCTGTAAGAAGTGGTACGTTTCTATTGGTGTTTCATTGATTTCAAATTTTCTATTGGGGATTTCATTGTATTGCAGTTGTTCTTCATAATGCCACCAACGAAAAGATCTTATTTAGGCCGACGTTCAGCTGGTGCAAGAGCAGTGTGGACTCATTGTGCGACGTATTAGTGAGACGCATCGGTCGTATGGTGCACTTCAGTATCCGCTCATGTTTTGGAAAGGTGATGACGGCTACCATTTTGTGGTGGGACGAAGTCCGCCGGGGCCGCTAGTTTCTTGTAATTTAGACTTGGAGTTGATTTTAATTTAGAAATGTCCTACCTATCTAAAATATTTTATTGCTAATGGCCAATGAGTATAAATAAAAATTCAAAATAAAAAATACTATAAAACACATTTGTCAACCCTGCATCCGACATCTCGGCGGCTACGTTAATAAACAAACTTGCCGCATCTGGGGCACGTTATTGTCGAGAAGACAATACATCCACAGAGAGATACAGTTTGGCGTGGATTGTGGAGTGGTGGCATCATTGCACCACCTTTCTTCGAAAATTAAGCTGGAAACAACGTTTCGGTCAACGCTGGCCGTTACAGAGCCAACCGACTTCTTTTTTTTCTGAAATTGAATAAGACATGGATTTGGACGACCTCTGGTTAATGCAGGATGGTGCGCTATGCCACACAGCCCATTCCACAATAGATCTTATGCGCACCAAATTCCCAAATTATTAGACGTTTTATCAGCCGTCTTGGCGATGTCAATTGGCCGCCTCGGAGATGCGATTTGACCACCATTGTTCTGCTGTCATTCAGTTATTTTTTCAAATTTGTTGGCATAAAAAGTGTAGTTTCCTTCCAGTTACAATCGTCCGAATAAAGAAACGAAGAAGGTCGACCTGGGATATAATATCTCCTTTCATGAACCTTGTAAAAGTCCTCTAAAAAACAAAACCAATCCAACTGTACATGCAACGTCTCTCTGCGTGTAGTTATAGAAAACACTTCACTCATCTTGCAAAATAAAAGAACCAAAAGAATGCTGACATTCTTCCTAATGATCTCGCCAAAAACAAAAAAAAAAACCTCACAATTATTAATCAAGTGACAAACACAAAAACAGAAAGGAAAATCCAAGACGACAACATCTCGCGAATATAAATCTTTTCAGAAAATTAGCAAAATAATCTCTCCCAATGCGACACACTTCCGACTTTCAGGCTCCCCGGGAAGTACACCACCTCTAAGCGAACAATATGTGAAATGGAATCCAACAATGGATCCATATGGGTATAGGGGATGAAGAACAGGCTCAAAAACGAAAATCTGTCCGCCATTAACCGTGTTTTATGATCATAATGTGGTAATTAATTTTTCCTAATGGTACAGCAGCTTTGTGTACGTGTACTCCATGCACATTCCGGAGGACGGTTTTCACTTTCTCCCTCGCCCACTCTCTCTCTCGCTCTTTCTTTCTTTGGCTATATTCAGTAGGGTATTATCCTGATTGATGATTGTGCCTTTGAAGATTCCGCCGCGTTGCGTCGCTTCCTTATTTCACACGCACAAGAGAAAAAATGACAAAACAAAAATGCCAAGCGGGGGGAGAATATCCTTATATATAGTGCGGAGCGTATCCCTTTTTTAGGAAAATGCAAAATTACCTACACACTCACTTACACGTCACAATAATCCCCATATGCTCGCTTTGATCGAGTTGAGGAAAAAAGGACGCCCCACTGAATGCGAGCTTGAAGGATAAATAATCGCTCAAATTTGTCAAAGTGGCGCGCGAATTATCTGCATTACTCCGCCTGTCATTGTTATTATTTTTGGTTTTTTTCTTTGGCTGAAATTTGAATGCGGCTAAAATAATGATTTGCGATTTTCCTGCCTGCCAGCATGATTTACCTACTTCCTTTTGAAGTGCCACAAAAAAAGAAATCTTCTGCGTAGGTGTCTCTTTTTTATGCCATTTTTTCGTCCTTCGTGCTCATTATCGTCACCATTGCTCTGCCGTCATTCAGTTATTCAAATTTTAGGAACTGTCATATTTCATGTAGTTGCCAGTCGGCAGAATTCATCCGACAATCGTTTTGCTTTGACAGTTTTACTTGGTTCTTTCTGGCGGCAAAACAGCCAAAAAATACTCGAACATATTTAAAACACAAAAACAAGTTCAAGAGAGGTAATTTTGATAAAAGGAACAAGACCTCACCGAAAGTTGGTAGGTATTCGGGAAATAGCTTTGATTATGATAATGCTTGCATATCTTAAGTTTTCGTCGGTTGTTGCTGTATTTTTTTGTGCTGTTTAAGGAAAAACTTTCCACGGTGCGAATTATTTTCTTTGTTGGCTTTGACGTTGAATGGGAAAACAATTTTTGTTTATTTGCTCCGTGGAATGGGCGGGGAAAATCCATTAACAAAATAGCTTAGCTGCGGGGATAGGGTTCTTTGAATAGAATGGGTTTCTGTTTTCTGACTGCTACTTGACTAACGTTTCATTTTTTACCCAATCGGATATTTTTCAACGAGCCTCTCTGCAAACTTGACGGCAGGGTCGACGATGGGGTTGTTCCGACTATCACAGGCAGATGCTTCGGCCTGGAGTGTTTGTTTAGTATTTTCCATCAAATTCAACTTTTTTTTTCGAATCCCTTTTGGAAATATTTATAGAACGATTCACGATTTGATTTTTAAAGTGGATTATTGTTTAGCTTTAGTAGAATGGCAAACATAGGTACATGTGGTGCAAATTAATTCGGTTGCACTGTCAGTAGTTGTCGTGTCATTTGCAAATTTATCATGCGGTGATGATGGGATTAGTTTATTGTGGTAGCAGCTTTTGGAATTTGTTAAGCGATTTAAAAGGGACATATTTGTGAAATGCACGTTTTATTAATTTAAATTGAAAATGTTCATGTGAAAGATTAACTTCCTCTTTGTTTAGTTGGCTTAGGTATGTGACTGTTCTCCCGGGTTCCTGTCAAGGGAAAACACATTGGGCGTTACCAGCAACCAAACCGTATACTCGAGTTTAACTAATTTCGAAACTAACTATAGTTTCGACTTTTAATTTGTAGGTACCAACCATTGACTTATTATATATGGACTGCTAGTGAAATGTCACTTCCATACAATCTCTGCCCAGAAAATGACGCCAACATAACTAGCGCTCGTGGTTCTATGCGAAAAATAAGTGAAGCAGAATGACAACCATCTTGGATTTCTCCATAGAATGCTAGAGCCACCTATTGGGCGTGAGTGGATTTGCCAAGCGAAACGGTTGAAATTCAAATTGTTGCGGCATTGTTTACAATGGATGTCATCTCGATGTTGTGCTAGTTTAAGTAATTAAAAATAGATGGAACCAACAAAATTTGAATAAAAAATCGTTTTTCATTGTCCAGTAAATTGCACAATTTTCGTTTATTTATTGCGAATTAGTTTTTTATGTTGTTTATCATTTTTAATTTTAGAAATATGATGTAATAACACTTTTGCGTATATTTCAATCACATTTCTGATCAATAAATACTTATGATTGTCAAGAATATCACATTCAAGTACATGAGAATTTAATTCATCATATAAATTGCTAACATCTCTAATTCTTAAAGTACTTATATCTGCAACGAAATGGAAACGTCAGATGTGAGTTTCTCATTTATTCCGCTCCGAACCACGAGAGCTAGCGCTTATGTTGGAACCAACCGGAAGTTGTCTACTAGCAGTCCATATATAATAAGTCAATGGTACCAACAATCAAAGTAATTGGAATTTTAACTACATCTGACTTCATAGCAAAATTATAACAGTATTAATCAAAAGCGTTATAATTTGTTTTATTTTGAGTGAAATATAACAGCAACTGTAGCCCATGCTTAGTTTTTTGACTGTATCATTGCAGTGCAGCTTTCAATGATATCGGCCAATGATATAGCAGGACTTAAAAGATGCGCGTTTTAGATATCTAAAAACTGGAATTAATTCCATTCAAATAGACGAAGGAGAAGTTCACGTTTTTGGGTTCAAAGTCTAATTATCGAATTTCTTGGACTTCCACAATCAAAACCAAATATTTTTAAATGCACGAACTTGCTCCCCATAAAAACTTAATAAATAAAAAAAATTCAAAGTCCGTTCATCCGTTTGTTGTGTAGCTTCTTGCAAAAAAAAAAATGCACTTTGTTTTATATTTATTATTAGGGATTAGGGATTAGGTACTGAACGAATGGGTTAAATCGAGAAGTAACTACGTTTCTACCCTGCAAGTGATAATTTCTCATGGAAAATGTTGATAAAATTTTCTACAAACTGGCGTACAAGTGCGGAAAATTCCCAAAAGCGATTGGTATAGAATATTTTGATCAGACTATTCTTCGTAGTTTTCACTTGCCAATACCAAATACTAAGGAGTCATCCTTGACCCGGCCGTAAGAACATAGACTGGAACGAGAAAACCGATGAATTTGGCAGATCTGGAGCCAATCGGCCTTACTAACAACCAAATTTAGACTCGAATTTAGGGCAATAGTCGAAATTCAAATAAACTGTGTACCAATAATCAAGTTATATTCGACTTTAGGATAATCGAGACTGTAACTTTCGATCCGGAGAAAGTCGAGTCTAACCGATTTTTTAAGTTTAAACGTCAGTCTGAAGAAAAGTCAATTGGCCGTTTTGAATTAAATAAGGTAAAATGAATTGGTAAGTTATTTTAATATGTTACAAATATAAACCTTTTTTGTTTTTCAAACAAAAAAACATTTCATTAATAGTTTTCTTCAATGCTGTTTCTCACTCCATTTTAATGTTATGAATATTTTCAGGACCGTATGTGCAATGGAATTGTTGCATGTTATTGTTACTGTTATGGTTATTAATCCGTTTTACTTATGTGCGTATCCAACTAAATAACATGTAATCAGTCCTCACCAGTTCATAATGTTAAATTTGCTTTTGAGCCCTAAATCGTTGTACAGCCTTCAAAACTTATAAGATGTAATCTTACTGTGAAAGCGTTCTTTGTAATAAATAAATATGAAATGGACAGGCAATGCGAGAACTATTAGTTGACTGTGATTGATCAAGATTTTCAAATCGATCTCAGTGGTGGTTTCTTTTTTTAGTTTTCTTTCACGGTATATTCGTATTTCAGTCGCCACAAGCCATAACCGCTTAACTCGAGTTAGGACAAAATGAAGTTATAGTCACTATCGTGTTCAGCATTTAAATCTACTTCCACTTAATTTTTTATGACCATAATCTTTTTTTTAACAAAAGTTTTTCCAACGAAAAAAATAAGCTTAGAAACAAATATCCCTGATTTGAAGTGATGGTTTGACACTTTAATCTGCTCTCCTGTATGAAAAAAAAAACTTAGGCGGTTATGGCTTGTGGCTACAGATTTTTTGAGAGAGAGAGGAGGGTTTTTTTTTCATGTAAATACTCGGAACTGGAGCTGGAGTCGAATGAAATTGGTCTGCTCAAGCTCAAGTGCTCAGTGGAAATCTGTGCGGACCAACTCTATTCAATCAGTAGCCGGGAAAAAAGCAGACCCGGAAATCTACGAATTCGTTTCTATGCATTGAACTCAATTTCATTCCAAGGGAGTTTCGTTCGTTCAATAGAGAGGTTCAACTATCAAAAGGGATGTTAATAATTTAATAAATTTTAGGCGGTACGAAGTTCGCCGGGTCAGCTAGTAGCTTATAAACAGATCAATAATAAATGTCAATAATTCCATCGCACTCGTAAGTGAGTTCGCACCAAATTTATATCCCGCACGAGTCTTCAATCATCACCTGGAATACTCAAAGAACTCTACTCGATGTTTGGGTTATGTCCATCATTCCCCGTCAAGAACTTAAAACGTTCATCCTTTGACTTTTCAATAACCACGCTGAAAACCCACCTTGACTGGAAGTAAATTGAAGAATATCACACAATAAGAGCGCAAATTAAAAATGCCATTGGTCGCTTTATGTTTTTTTCTGACCGTACAAAATCAATTGGCCAAAACATTAATTTCAAGCGAACTGTTGTCGATGCAATGAATCAGGACACAGACGCTGGCTGGCATTTCTGTTTGCGCCTGTGTCCTGAAACACGGTTAGCTACAAAGGATCTAATATCAAATACCAAATTGAATCCACATCAAAGGCTGTCCGTCGCAGAACTCAATTTTCTATTGAAAATAAATTAATTTAAATTTTTTCCATTTCATTCTCAACTTGTGAAAATTAAACAAAAAAAAAAAAAATAAATCTGCTGACAGCCAGATTGATGTCAATAATAAATTAAATAAATTAAATTCGAATTTCGGCAATAGATTTCACAAAAATGCAAATCAAACCAGCAGCACAGTAGCACCATCCCTGTCCTGATTAATGGCCAACATCCCTCTAACCGAGGGGGCTATCCTCTGTTTGATTTACTACCACAACTTTATTAAGTACTCAAATCACGCTATAAAGCATCGAGTTACAGTAATTATCTCATCAGTTTCACGCCGAAAACTACACCCAATTCAAGGTGGTCGAAGTAAAAATTAAAAAAAAAAGTTACGTATAGTCCACTTCGGTCCACCGATTCAAACAGGTTCCCCTTTGTCTACTTGTTACTTGGTAAGTTTCTAAATCCTGACAAAGGAAGCGCGAACATATGCACAGTGCAAACTCCCCACCAAATCGGAGGATTTTGGTTTCCAAGGTGCCAGCAACGGGGCTGCATGCAGCCCTGCTCGTTGCCAAGCACTCATTGCGAATGCGATTCGAATTAGAATGCGAGGGACATTCAGCAATAGAGGATTCACATCCTGATGCACATGACTGTTATTTTTATTAAACGGCACCCAGAATATACACATATTCCCAGACCGGACCGTATAAAGCAACAAACAAAGTAAGAAAACACCAGCAGCAACGCCAGCCATCCGTTTTATGTTCAATGTTCATTAATGAGAAAAGCATCTTTTTCTTCAATGGGTATGTCCTCCGGCTACAAAAGCATCTACGATTGTAGGCAACCTATATGTGTATTTATTAGGAGCAGGGAAAGCATTTTATCGGGAGGGCACCAGCACCATCGTTCCTGCTGTCGTAAGACCCAACAACTGCCGGGAAAGCAACAGAGCATGGAGTACGAGTAGTCTTGGCGATAGGAATCGATCGATGGATTGAAAATGTTCGTATCCATAATCGAAAAAGGAAAACAACATCTTAAATGTGCATAATGTGTAGATGTTATCGCACATTGCGCTACCCCACCACTTTAGGGGATGACGAGGACGACATTGGCCCATTTGCAGGTTGGAATAGAGTACAAGAGTATGGGGGCGGTGTATTTTAAAGGCAGTTAAACTTTGTAATATATTTTCAGAAATATTTGCGGATCCTGTTGCGGAAGGGTGCACTTGTGCGAAGTACTTGTTTCAGCACAGTCCATCGAAACTAACTTTTATTATTATGTGTGTAGGGAAACTAATAAAAGTGAAACGAGTATTACGGTTTTACACCTAGTTTGCCGAGGACTTAAAACCTCTTGAAATACAGTAAAGCACGTCATTAGAGCTGGTGTACTTAGCTCAATTAAATATTCAGTTGCGTCACTTCCCGACCTCATTAAACTCGATGTTTACTTTCCTGTTTTGTGTCTGTGGCGGGTTTCCATCCGCAACATTCAAGTATTTGGCTGCCTAGAGTCAAACTTCATGACGGTTTCGGATTAGAAACGATTTTTTTTTTCCGCCAGTCACGCTGATAAAATCGAAGCAAACTCCTGCGAGTCAATTCCGATGGGGGAGAATTAATCGCGTCGTTAACTTAATCGCAGTATTTCGAACGCCATCATTCCAACCGTTTGTTTCAACTATTCCTAGTTGGAGGCTAGGTTAATTTCCAAACAAACCTTATGACAAATCACTTGCTTTTATCCGTACAATCGCGCTCACGATGTAGCTATTTTGCATTTGAATCAATTGTAATAAATTCAAACAGAAAACAGTACTGACAGCTGGTTTTGTAGATTCCTGTGATTCGGCAAGATTTATTCACTTGCTACTTTTGACGGGAAACTTTTACTTTGACATTATAATCGGATTGTTTGATATTCATTAACCCGATTGTGAAGAGTCAGCAGTGCTGCCGCTGTGGAAGCGAACCAATATTGTAACAATGGCGTTTAATTTGCACGGACATATTTTACAAGGAGACTCTGACAAGCATTTTGTGCGAGAACATAATTCAATGGAAATGGAAAGTCTTCTTGAACTTTAGCTCCGTGAGAACACTGAATTACGTACAACCTGCTTGACTGAGGTGATGACAAATGGAACATCATTAAGGTTCAAATGTATGCAATCAAACTGGAATGAATGGGGGCAATGGTCGGGGGACTTTGGGACCTTAGGCACGTATCAGCACTTACAATAAAGGAGTTTATTAAATTCGATTAAGTTGGGAAGTATTTGTGTACCTTCATTTGTCATTTGCTGTTTATGATTTGGCAATGTCTATGAATATGACACAATATTCGAGCTGAGCAGCTGCTTTGTGAATTTCTTGCTTGCCATAATTGTGTTCTATAAATTCTTAAATTGGTGCCCCCTGTACCACTTCACAACCAGCCGGCGGCTTATTTATTTCACCGCGACTTAGACGGAGGTACGTGATCCAATTACACGTCAAAACTGTTTTAATGGCCGCATTTAGGTGACGCAAAAAATATTCCCGCATGAAAACATAGAAAAGCTTTAAAAGAACAATAATGCTGCAACATCACACACGGAAGATTAAAGGGATAACCAGTACTAAATAGCCGTGTGACTGAAAGGGACAGTATTACCTAAAGGCCGTATGACACTACATTTTTTTTTTGCATTTTTTCTTCTTTTAAAATGAAACTAGAGCAGTACGAAATATTAGAACGAAAATTCCCGATAGGAGTGAGTGCGTAGACACCAACTTTATTAATGTAGACACGTCAAAAAAAAAAAATGCATTAAAAATGTATTCAAATTACATTTTTCAGCTCCTAGCAACTTTTCTTGGACATTTCAAGATTATTTGAAAATAAATTCGATTGAAATTTTGTGGTTGCTTTGCAAACAATTGCTTCCCCTTTCGCAATACACTTTTAGTCTCTTTTACACACCGCTGACTTTTCAACATTATAAAAATGAGGAAAAAATGTAGTGTATCACGGGCTTAACACTCGTGACACGTATTTTGGTCGGCCATCTTGTTTTTGTGGTCGGAATTATGGAAAACTTCTGCATGTTGATATTTTTATAGCGATGCGGCTTACGCAAATTAACTTTTCTATAACGGAAGTAATGAACGGACAACTATTTTTTTATTTCGTGTAACTGATTGATGAATAATTATTGTTCTCAAGTGATTGCAGAAATGTTGGACGTTGGAACTTGTGTTTATTTCCGTTGTACGTATCTATAATTATGGGTAGAACCTCCGTGACAATTTCGGCGTCTGATTTGTTATCTCATTCTTACCCGATTATAAGCATTGACTGGGGATCTCTCTGTCCTGTCTCGTACAAAAATGCGCGTGAGTGATGTTGTAAATACAGTATAAGGAGACAAATAGCTAGCCCCAGAGAAAATAATCGAGTGGTGTCTAAGTTGCATGATTAATTAGGGGAAAAGTGACAGTTTGGGTGCTTTCATAATGAAAAAGGAAAAAAAAACGAAGAAGAAGGTAAAAAAAATGGGAAAACAGTTCTAAATATCTGGGAAAAAAAAATTCTTTCATAGTAAAATTAAAACGCATTTTCGTTACAAATAAATTCCAAAGTTTACTCAGAATAAAATGTTCATAGGTACTAAATATGAAAGAAAACATTGAAACATCGAAATTCTGCGAAGTAGTTTTTGTGTATCTGAATGCATTCACTTGTTTTGACATTTTGTCTAAGAGAAAAGGAAATCATTGCAAATAAAATTTTTTTTTTAGGTGATCCAGTCAACTGATCGTGCATAAAACTTGTTAATAGAAATTGAATACATTTTTTTAATTTTTTTCAAATGAAATGCAAATATGACTATGGGGAACAAATGGGGAACTTTTTACTTTTTACTTATGGGGACGTTCACGTAAAACGCCAACTAGATTTGTCTGGACTAGGTATACGAACGCGTTGACTAAGCAATTTAAATTGTTCTTGTCCTTATCATGGTTTATTTTGAATTTTGACACTTCGAAATGTCAACTGAGTGTGTAGGCAGGATTGGGGCCGTTCAAGTATCTAGTTTAGCAAGTCTGACAGCTTTCTCACTACTCTTCCATAAACGTCAACAATGAAAAAACAATTCAAGCCACCACTGTACGTCAATAGACACTAAAATAAATCTTGTCAGTCTTACTAAAATAGACGTCCGAACGTCCTCATTGCCTTTGCTGATGAAAAAAGGGGGAAAACAGTCTTCAATATCTGGGAACACTCCACTGAAGCCATGATGAGGAACGACTTCACAGCGAAATTTAAGTTGCTGTTTCGATAATACATTTTAATAATTTCATCACGTTCGGCAGCAGTAAAACGAATCACGATGAAATGGCAAAACCTTACAGAGTATTTGACACCTGGATGTCATTGGTAACTTTGACAGCTGCTGAAACATAACAAATCGAAAAAGTATCATTTCTATCTGGCCAGTGGTCACCCTTTACCTGAATAGCTTTCAACCCGAAACAGCCTCATAATTTATGTAGATTTGTATATCCGTTGCCTCACTTTTAAATTCATTAATCAAATACAAAAAAAACAAAAAATAAAAACACACAACCTGCCATTTAACAATCATAATTCGATAAACTGCGACCGCCTGCCACTTATTTTCCACCACTACCCGCGTAAATGCGAGTGTGTTTGGCGACTTTGTGCATAAATAATTATCTGTGTTTCTGTGTCCACTGTCCACCAGGTGCGTGTGGTAGAAATATTCGATAAGTCCAATGATCTGTGTGTGTGTTGTTGATGCGAGCATGGCGTTATTTTTTTGCTGTCAGTCGTTAAAACTGGCCGCACTGCTCACTTTGCAGCATTTAACAGCACTTAACCGCAGCAGCGGCAGCACGGTCCGGCGAATATCGATTGCGTTGTGTGGCGGCCGACTCGATGTGAAACGCTCCAAATAGCTTGCGAACTGCTTAAAATTCGCATATAAAATTTATGGAGACAGATTGTGTGCTGCGCGCTGCAGCGCACACTTGTCATGATGCGCAGTTATTTGCTGTTATTTGTAATAATTAGTCACTACCATGCATACTAAAGTGTTCGCTTTTATTGTGTGTTTTTTCCTCTTTCCTCTGCTTTAAATTCCACTTTATCTCAGTTTTTTTTTGTTTTGCCTCTTTGTCCTTGCTGCGTTATGGCCTGATTGCAAGGGGTCATGTTGACATTTTTATCCCACATGTTTCGCTAGGTTTTTGTTTCGCTGTGCTTTGCAAAGATGAACATGTCCAGCAAGGGATAATAATTGGTATGGCTGTATGTCCTGCGACTCTTTTCCCATGCAGATTTCCACGCAGTGATAAGTTGATTTAAGGCGCATTTTCGCTGCAGTACATATAACTATAAAAATTACTCACAGTTGCTGAAAAAAAAAAAAGGATTTGTGTTACCGCCTCATATTTATTCATTAACAACGGTCATAATTTTAATTTCCGCTCATTTTATTATTTCATTATCTGAGTGCGTGTTTTTTTTTTTGCTCGCTGATTTTTTAATTTATTCTTTGGCACAGTTGGCTTCTCATTCTCAGAGGAGGATTGGATGAGGAGCAGAGTACGCGGTGTGTATTGTTATGGAAAATATTGAAGCGCCAACGTTTGATGCGATTTCGCTAACAATTTAAATATACGCGAATAATTTGCAGGAAATTGTTGCACGCCACTTGAAGGGTGAGTGTAAACAATGCCGCGAAAGTGCGGGCTGTATGCAGGGAGGTATAGATATTTGCATCCAAATTGGTTTTTCAGTTAAAGTTGAAAGGATGTGGATTGTGGGAGGCGCGCTGCTTTTGTTTAATATTCGTGATTGCATTCGGCAAACAGAAAGGCGCATTTTTATCGAGTTGCTGAACGGGAAAAAATCAAACATGTGTGGGTGTGGGCAGGTTTTTTTCTTTCGGAGGAGAATCACATACTTATCGCTTTGTTTGCGAGGGTAATTGAAATTAATCACAAGGTAGGAGATATTCCTCGTTTCTAATTGATTAAAATTTGGTTCGGTTCTTCAAAATTGCATTGTAGTTGAAGCTGCTGGCATTGAATTGACCACTACCACCTTTAAACTTCCGACTGTATAGATGGCTCTTAACTGGAGCGAAGATGCAGTTGCTTGCGTTCTTTTAATTTACTATTACCCTTCTCTTATAAGGGTTGGTGGTGGTGTTTATTTGCTCATAATGAAGGGTCATCACTTTGGTCATTACAGCTTATGTCTGGTGGTGACATATATTTGTAGTTAATAGTCGGGACTGATAATCGGATCACTGTGAACTAGACCACATATGTGGCACCTGATGTGCAGGAACTACGTGCTTAGGGACACTTGAAGGAAGCTGATTCCGTGATTTAAGTCTTAAAGCACTTTATGCAAGAGACGGACATTTTCTTAACTAACCTTGGAGTACCTACACAGATTGAAAATTTTTTTTTCAACAGTTTAGTGATGTTCATAGCTGTCAAATTTTACCAGCACGTTGGATGGGTCAACAATTAAAGCGACAATTGTTCGCCCGTGAGAATAACGATTAATTTTACTTATTATCATATATTTAATGCAAACCGACCGGATACTAGTGACAGGCCGGGTACTGGTGCACCTACCCTATCTGTGGAAGGTGCAGTTTCGAATCAAAGTGGTAAGTTAACCTATCAACGGGACCAGTAGTTTTGATGGTAAATGGTGAATTAACCTTTTTACGGGAGGGGCTGTATTGAAACTAAAACTTAAAGGACTGAGCCGCAGGTTTCTTTCCCTTTTCAAGTATAAACGTTTGAAAGGTGCTGAAAAATTAAGAGCAAACTTAAAAAATTCAATTTGGACTCAAGGTGTAAACCTGAGGTTGCCAGATACGAAGTTTGATGCTATTCAAATCAACCTTCAGCAGAGTGTAAAGAAAGAGTTCAAATTTAGCAACCCAAAAATAAACGTAAAATCCTTGTATGGGAAGTACCTACCGTGAATTTGGAAGATAACATACAAATTTTGCCTTTAGACATAGCTCCACAAATCCCAATCAGACGTACAAAATTGTACGTATATCCAATAAGCCGTTTAGGCTGTAGCTGAGTGTATAGAAAGGAAGGGCGATGAATGGAATCGCCGAACCCGCTTCTTTTTGGTGCCGCTTTCATCGTATTGTCATTACACTAGGTCCATTCGCGTACTTTCACGAGCCAAGCACTAAAAATCTGTCAAACTCGAAAAATTGAGCGAAACTCTCTCAGAAAGTTGAAAATATACTCCAAAGTACGTGGATACTCTTCGAGCTACTTTGAGCCACAAACATATTTGAAATCTATCTAATCCATATCACGAATAAATTTATAACATAACTTTTTGCAACATTTGAAACGTTCTAAAAGAACATTCGACCACCACCGAATTTTCTTTATTCTCAGATATTTTATTTTTGTGTACAATTGATTTTTAAAACGGATTTTGAATTTGTTTCCTGGCAAATTTGCGCATTTTACATTTTTATCAGTACCTGCCGGTTGAAACTCTCTGAGCTGTTTCGGGCCAAGAGAGGAACTGCTCGTTACTCGTTATTTTGTAAAATTTTTCTTTTTCTGTCATTTTTGACGAGTACGGGTATAGACTTTGTGCGATTGCGATCGATTCAAACCGCGTAAGCGAATGATGATGAAAGCCGCTGCAATCGGCATTGTTTGTCCCTTTGGGATGTAGTAAAAATAGCAATTGCCTTAGAAAATATTTTTTTTAATACATCCCTCACTAGAAGTAGGTAACCTTCTAAAGCTTTGCCATGCCCTATATAAAATCGGTTATTTACCGATAGGCGTACAAACCGCTCAACTGATCGATACAACATTTTGGGAAATTGATATCTAAGTGACGGACGGTAATTTCAAAAATTTGCAATAGATGGCGCGCGGGTAACATCGAAGAATATGATTTAAAGGTTACACGGCACACAATTGACCATTTAAGATCCCATATCTTGACACTTGTAACAGTTGTGGTCGCGAAATTTGATTCATCGATGCATGTTGCGTTTCCCAAATAGGTGGGCAATGGGGCGTGGCACCCGCCCACACTACGAAGTCATTGATAACGCTGTATATTGGCGTTTATGGCAGCTCTGGCTTCAAAAGTTGCTAAGTCAATGTATTTTGGAAGTTGAACGTAGTTTTTCATAAAAATGGGCGTGGCACATCCTATTTAAAGCATTTAAAATGCCTGCTTATGAAATTCAGAACATGAAAGTGTACTAATCCATTGACAAACTATGTACACACTTTCTCGGTGACGGAAACATTTCTGAAATGTAGTAAAAGCTCTAAAACTATAACCAACAATTAGCCGTAAGCCTTAGCAGCTTACTGTTATTAATTTGGTAGCCTATTTACTAGTTAATAAAATTATAATAATTATAATAACCGATAATTTCCACTCGGGTTCACATAATTTCCAAGTACTTCGCAAAATACCTATGGACCGGATTGAAGCGGCTTTCCGTCAGCAAAAAGCTTTTAGAGATGAAAAATTACTTCTTCTAAACTTATAGCTTGCAGATATTTGAATAAGCGGAAGGTCTTCTCTTACATACCATCTGGGATAACCCCCACGCTTACAGAAGGGAGAAAGAACAGCTTTTTCGGCCAGATGAATCTTACAGCTCCGGATTATCCCGTCTTCCAAATAAGTGAGAGTTATAGCTCTGGCAATGCCCATAAAATCAGTTGCATTCAGAATGAGCTGCTTAATAATAAATCGCACGACAGCGTAAAAGAACAGGTAGGCAAATATTCAACAGCTCCCTCAAACGTTTTTATTTAACTGAATCAATCATCCCGCTTGCGCCATTAATGAGCTTATCAACATTCAACTATCAAACAACCATTTAAAAAAGAGCAACAACAAAGCACAAGACCTAGCAATAGTTGACAAGATACTGAAGATCCATCACAACAAATCAAAAGTTACAAAACTCGCCGACCAACAAACAAACAGCCATCATTCATCTGCACATTTGCTCGCCTCCTAATCCCATTTAGATCAATGTACAGACAGTGACATTCGACACCCGCAATGGCCAATAAAACGTCGTCGTCTCAATGTTTCACCATCAATTGTCATCATCACATACAGAGTCGATTGCTACGAACTTCACGCACACATTATTCCATTTTTTCTTCGCCGGCTTCTGCTTCGATATTCACCGCTCCCTTGGGACATTTATTTCTCTCAACTGTCATCGGAAGCTAAGCTCCTTAAACTTTCCTTATTGAATTATTAGCCAAGTGCAACGAAAAGTATGGTGTCAAGCGAATGGCTTCATTTATTTCTTTCTTCGAGAGCATTTTACTTTTTGAAACTGTCAAAACTTTGGATAGAATATTTTGGTTGTTTTTTCGCCCCCTGCCAATATAGCAAGCACTTCCACCAAGAACAGCAATGACCTTTCGACAAATTCGTTGGTGTCCTCTATCTTACCCCCTCTTCCTCTCGATGTCCTTCTGCTGATGCTCAACATGTTACATACAATTTATGACCTAACATTTCTGGCTTTGCACTTTACACTTCTTCTGTCGGTCGCGTGGATTTTCTGGGTCCGATGTTTGAGGGGGTTAATTGCTTGTATCTGCTCATACTCCTTTAAATATATGTATATACGTGTGCAGGGAAAATATAAAATTATTTCTGCAAAGGGGACATTTATGTATGCTGTATGCATGAGCCGGGGTTTATGTTGCTTGCGGAATTTGGGTTACGAGATAATTAAACATCACATCGCAGTGGAGCTGGAAGGTAGTGACACATATGGCATCCCAGTTGAATGGAATTAAGCTCTGCGTTATTACGGCAGGACATATGGCGCTAAGGGTGCGACTTGGATTTTATATTTTTAGGGACCATTTCTAAAAAATGAGACCGAAGGGAAAATTGTGAGCAGTCGTTGACTTGGGTCGGGTATAATAAACCAAAGAACAGGCGAATGTGTGTTAGGGTTTTTTGTTGTTTTTTTTTTTTTTTTTTTTTTTAATTTTTGGATGTGTGTGGTAGACATTTGAATGTTAGACCTTTGGAGGAAATTACATTTCTAGTTTAGACTGTCAGAGAAGCAATTAGTTCAAGTAGGATTTACTTTCAGAACGTTTTTCTGAATCTGAACAGCCATGCAAAATGGTAATGATTTCAATGATTTCAGGGGATTTGTATTAGTGGCCGTAATCTATGGAACTAAGGACGAAGGTTTAACAAAAACGGACCTCATCGCAAAACGAATTTCCAAACTCCATAGGCAGACAATATTCCATGACATTTTGACTTCAGATAGATATTAAACTTGGCCCTGCCTAGACTGAAGCGGGTAGAAGGTATTTTCAAACTCTTCTCCTTAACGAAGACTGTAAAATTGTTCAAAGCTTTAAATGAGAAACGCCGACTTAAACAACCACTGCTAAGAAAGCTTACTGAGGCATATGCAACTAGGCATATACAACAAGGGAGTTTTTTTTTTAGAGGCATAGAACTTTAAGTTGGCAACACTATTTTAACTGGCGCCCATTTTGTCAGCTGTCAAGTGATTTATTTTTAGTTTGGTTTGGCATTTCGATATGAATAGACTGACGCCTGAACAACGCTTCCAAATTATGCAAATTTATTTTGAAAATCATGGTTCTGTTCGAAATACGTATCGCGCGTATATCTACGTCCATTTTACGGTCAACATAATCGTCCATCAGAGCAATTAATTCGATTAGCTATGGAACGTATTCGCACCAAGTTTACTCTAAATGATAATACGCAACCACAGAGGCGTCGTACAGTGCGTGCAGAAGAAGTCATTGCTGCTGTAGAGCGTAGCGTAGAGGAAGACCCGAATCAGTCTATCCGCTATCGTGCACAGGAATTGGACTGCTATAGAGCCATGATTACTGACTTTTTCGATCACCAATTGAACAACCATGATGTGCAGGAGGTGTGGTTTGAACAAGACGGCACAACATGTCACACAGCTCGTGCCACAATTGATTTATTGAAGGAAACGTTTGGTAACCGTTGCGGATTTGTGTAAATTTAGTTTGTTTTATTTCTTCACAAAACTACAAAAAAGAAATATTTTCGAACAAACCCGCAATTTTAAAACTTGGCAGCACTTTTGCAGTCAAGTGACATCGAACATTCGTTGAACTTGCAGGCACACAAATTTATTTTGCAGGCCTTTTGATTTGACACAAGCACACAAGCCACAAAGGCCAGTTGCATAAGGTAGTGGGAAATATACAAATAAAAAAGTACTTTAGGAATTGGGAACATTTTCAACGATTTTTGGACATTTTCCTGGGCAACGACTTTGGGATACATTTTTTTAAGGTTTTAACGCTTAAAGCAAACAAAATTGTGGCAACCCTGCGTACTCATCAAAAATGACAGAAAAAGAGAAAATTAGCAAAATAACGAGTAACGAGCAGTTGCTCTCTTGGCTCGAAACAGCTCAGAGAATTTCAACCGGCAAGTACTGATAAAAATGTAAAATGCGCAAAATTGACAGGAAACAAATTCAAAATCCGTTTTAAAAATCAATTGTACACAAAAATAAAATATCTGAGAATAAAGAAAATTCGGTGGTGGTCGAATGTTCTCCTATAACGTTTCATATGTTGCAAAAAGTTAAGTTACAAATTTATTCGTGATATGGATTAGATAGATTTCAAATATGTTTGTGGCTCAAAGTAGCTCGAAGAGTATCGGCGTACTTTGGAGTATATTTTCAACTTTCTGAGAGAGTTTCGCTCAATTTTTCGAGTTTGACAGATTGTTAGTGCTTGACTCGTGAAAGTACGCAAATGGACCTATCACTAGCGGAGAGTGGTTTGTATTTCCTCTGTCAATTGTGAATCATTTTCGGCTTTCAAGTGGACGACTCTTTTCAGTACTGTTACATTCAAGCTGGGATTCGAAAAGATAAAACACTATTCTGTTAGACTTTTCTAATAAAATCACTTTTATGACACTTTTACGGATTATTCTAATAGTTCACTTTTAAGTACCAAAGCAATATTACTTCAAATAGCCAGCCGTAAGCCTTGGAGCGAGTGCTGTTAGCTCTTAAGATTAACCTGTACATTTATGTTTATTGGTTAATAAATACTTCAAACAATTCTTAAACATTTTAAACCAATCACTTAATTCGCTGTGTTACTTTACACCTATTTATCTTCACAACCGATTATTATGAACCTTACCAATCACTGTTTGAAAATCAACTCAACTGTTCTCAAATCGACTTAATATCCGCTCCGCCATCTATCGGGAAATTTCTAGTTAATTCCGATGGTTCTAGAATGGAAAACTTTACTCTCCACTTAACTCTCCAGATTTGAGTCTCCAATTGGAAGTGGAACTTGTTTGGTGACTAATGGGTTGTTTACACTTCGCCATTTTAGGTTCCATGCTACATTCCACACCACGGCATATTCCCGCAAACTATCACCACTTGTCAGAGATATTTGCTTAAGTGATTCCCACCAATAAATTATGACTTCGACCTCAGGCAACATCGAAGTGAAAACCTACTTCCTTCGGGCAGGATTCAAACTCGCATCAACAGCAATATGTCAACTAGAATAATCCACAAAACCCATTCAATCTTCTTTTGACAATTATTTATGAAAAATGGCCAACAGAGAGCTGTCAACACAGCGATCATGAAAATACCCATTTGAAGCTGATAAATCAGCTCAAGCTCAAGCGCCCCACTTCTGTAAAACAAAAAAGAAGCAGATTCGTGCGCTCCCTCTCCCTGAATAAGCATTAATCTTCGGACCAATAACATTAATTTAAAGAGCCAACGGCAAAAGTCATAAAACATTCCAATTAACTGTCAAATTGACAAATCGAAATCCCTTTCTCTTTCACTATGCGCTATATTTATGGGTCCACAAATCCCAATTAAGCTCCAAAGCACGCGCCAAAATATCTATCGAACGCCTCCACAATCATCATCATCATCGTCCTCGTCCTCGTCGTCGTCATCAAAACATTTGGAACCGTACAAACTTTTGAGAACGTTAATCATTCGGTTGTTATTAATACCGTTGCTATATGCGTGCGGCTTGTGTGTTTGTATTGGCTGTCATCCGCATTATATGAGGAACCCCCTCGGTCAGGAGCACTCTTTCAACTGTAATTTATTTCCCACAGCTACTGGTTGATTGAGCCCGATTTGTGTGCGCAAACTGCAACAGAAAAAGTTCAACTCCCCGTTTCGATGTGAGTTTGGCGAAAGTTTTCAATCACATTAAGCTCCTTCCGTGTGTGACTTAAGGTATTTAATTAGCAATCTTACAATTGAGTCTTAATTAGGACTGGGAGTGCAGTGTGGAATTCTTTAATCAAGCACAGGCTTGCTTTTCAATTGAAATCCTCATAACTTGTTGGATTCGCATTGCTGTATCCTTGTGGTGGGAGTTGGTTGATTGGCGGGAGTACCTAGCAATAGTTTTCGAGTGGATGCGGGTGATTGCTATGTTGTTAGTGTGTGTATTCGCGCTCAAAAGTGTTTGGATAAATCAAATGTTTTTTTTTCTAAATAAATGCTGGTGGGGATGCAAACATTTTTTTTTAACGACTCTGCTAATCTGCTACAGTTAGTTGTGCTATTTTAAGGACTTTTTCCACCCCCCGTATCCTCTTTATACATCGTGCCTGTTGAAACACGTAAGTGGCACTTTTTGCTAGATTAGTGGAAGTGCGGCGCCAGAGCTCTCCGCATGTTGTACAATGTACAGCTTTGAAGTTTTAATCGAGAACAATTTTCAATTATGCGTTTTTCTGGCGAACTTTTTCGAGTGCGCTGTTGTGGGGGTAACTGTGAAATATATGGGGATGAAGGTTTTTTTATGTTTTCATTTTGTTGTTGTTGGTTAACTAGTGCGCACAGCATTGCACGATAATTACAATAAAGTTCGGGATAAGCACCTCAAGTGAAAGGCTGAATACAGTTTAATGGAAGTTGATTTAGTCTTAAGATGAAAATTTGTTGGTGGCTTTGCAAGACTCTCAGACTGTCACAGGTGGTAGATTCTTATTTTTTTACCAGATGCACATGCCTTACTATTCGTCATTGAATCTTCTGTTCCAAAGTGCATTAGCGAACAAAAGGAAACGGAGAAATTTTATACCTTTTTTAGTCTTTTACAAAAAAGAGAGGGACTTGGTCAATGAGGATCGCCCGTAGAATGTTCTTAGTGTTTTTTTGACCAGGCTTCACTTCGAAATTGCTTGGGCCAAAGAAACAACTGTTGGAAAGTGTTATTTTTGGCTCGATTTCTGTGAAAATGCCATCTTTAAAGTATATAGCCGATTCGAGGTCGACAAAGTCCATAGAATCCTCCAAGTATAAGCTTGTGGTTGTGGCTTTTGGTACGTTTCATTTCAATGTTATTCGATGTGCAGTCTCGTTAAGTGCTGAGCCCACTTAAGCCGCTTCTGTCCAAAAACTAGTGGATGCAGCATTGACAAGCCGCTGATACCATTACAGTCCATGTAATAAATGGACTGCTAGTGAAATGTCACTTCCATACAATCTCTGCCCAGAAAATGTTGCCAACATAACTAGCGCTCGTGGTTCTATGCGAAAAATAAGTGAAGCAGAATGACAACCATCTTGGATTTCTCCATAGAATGCTAGAGCCACCTATTGGGCGTGAGTGGATTTGCCAAGTGAAAAGGTTGAAATTCAAATTGTTGCGGCATTGTTTACAATAGATGTCATCTCGAAATTGTGCTAGTTTAAATAATTAATAATAAATGGAACCAACAAAATTTGAATAAGAAATCGTTTTTCGTTGTCCCAAAAATTGCACAATTTTCGTATTATTAGTTTTTATGTTGTTTTTCATTATTAATTTTAGAAATGTGATGTAGGTACCTAAAAACACTTCAAGCCTAGTATGCTGCTCGCGCTTAAATTAAGCCCCCATACAAAAATGTCTCCAAAGATAAAATTAAGCAAAGCAGTACGCAGTTCAAGCTAAATTTGTTAGCCGCTGTACGAAAAATCTCTACAGAATTTAAGTAGGCGTATTAATGCAAAATACATTTTTCCAGAGCTAAATTTTGACAGATCAGGAAAAATATCGGTATTTCAAACGAAAGCACAAAAAGAATGGTATAAGTTGAACACAAAAAATTCGTTGTTGTTAATTTAATTTCTTTTAGAAATGGAATATTTTGACGAGGAGTACCTGGAAGAGGTTTTTGAGGAAGTACAAATAAAAAAACCAAACAAAATACCAAGAAAACCATTTTTACCTCCGAAGAAAAAACAATTGTTGGCGGACCTAGTTAAAGAACTACACTGTCAAAATTAAGCGAACATTAAGCGAAGTGGTGGAGAGAAACATTGGCGAGGCGCTTAATTTTAGCTTTCCTGGAACAGCATACTAGGCATTAGCATTTATTTCAATCACATTTCTGATCAATAAATACTTATGATTGTCAAGAATATCACATTCAAGTACATGAGAACTTAATTCATCATATAAATTGCTAACATCTCTATTTCTTAAAGTACTTATATCTGCAACGAAATGGAAACGTCAGATGTGAGTTTCCAATTTATTCCGCTCCGAACCACGAGAGCTAGCGCTTATGTTGGAACCAACGCGAAGTTGTCTACTAGCAGTCCATATAATAAGTCAATGGCTGATACGTTCCTTCAATTAAGTTGCTGTCATCGGTCAGTTTCTGATGCATGGTTTAATAAAAATGCTGTCAAAGGTGGCTTCAAAATTAATAAAAAGACAGTGGGAATGAATAAGAACGTCTCGTGTAAATATTTCGTCAAACTTACCAAATCTGAAGGCGCTAGAGACAAATTAAGCTGTTGGAAAAATCTTCTATAAATACATAATAAAAAGGACGATTTCTGTAAAAACCACACCACAACTTGGAGGTGCAATATCAAGCAAGTCGAGTTGGAATACCCTTCAAGCCAACTGCATACAAATATAAATGCATTGATTAATACAAGTACAGTCGTACCCTCTTTTCTGAACTAAGGTTCACTGAACAAATCGGTTAACTGCAACAAAAAAATCGTTACGAACATTTTTTTTTCAATTATCCGAAGTTTGCTTAAGGGAAAATTACTGCGAGGTGAAAAAATATTTTTGGAAAATTGGCGGAGTCGACTGTAGCAGCAAAATCAATTTTCTGTGCTGTCATATGTCGAAAGGGCTACGGTCCGAAAAACGTATGCGCCCCCCCAGCCAAGTTCGTCCTGCATTTGTGAAACTGCCCCGTTTAATCTTCTTAAATTCATTTTAAGCTTCGCCCCGACAAGCGGATAAGTGAATTCAATTAAATTACTGCACATAACTTTCAAAATAAACACCACCAATAGTCCTTTTCGGAAAATAGTGTATTCATTTTAATCAGCGTAAGGTTTTGATGGGAAATCTGCGCACAGGACCACGAATGAGATTCATATCTCCCGTTTCGCATCAACCTCTGTTTTGTATAATAAAAGTCCTGTGAAACAACAGTAACAAAAAATTATTTCCCTGGTTGACCTTCGTTTCCGTGTTGATTCAGTGGTTTTGATAATTATGAAACCGACCTCTTGCCGAGGGCGGAGCGGCGGCCCGCTTACGATAGAAGGTTAAACCGCAATTCATTATATAGATGGTGCCCACCCACGTACCCCAAATGAAGCCGTGCAAGAGGGAATTGTGAAATATCCTTACTAGAAATCCATAGAAAAGACAATGCGATATGCGGTGTTCGGTGTGAGCATACCATCCTCAACCATCCTGTAAACGCGGTGTGCTGGTTTACGATGAGCAGCTCGGCATCTCGCAACTTGCGGTGGATTTAATTAATTATTAAATATTATTTGTGTGGCTGTAAGCCGCAGTTTTTTAATTTGATTTTCTTCTCTTTTTCGAATGAAAAATGGCTAGATTGAGGACATTGTGGAGGGCGGCGCATTCGCGGTTTACTTTCTAAAGACTTTTGTAATAGAAACCATTACTTTTGTAGCAAATGGTGGGATTTTGTTTATGTGGCTTATTTATTACCGTCATTGTGAAGGCGCAGACATAATTCGAATTAATTTTAAATGACGGAACGAAAAATCATTGTCGCCAACAGTCAACGATTTATTATGAGCCGCGGGCGCGTTACGTGCTAGAGGTTCATGAGGTTGGTCACGGCAATAATCGGCTTTTAAGTTCTTAAGGTTTAGGTGTCTTTAATTAAGAGTTTTTTTTTTTTAAGTTGAGGCGTGGATAGTTTTATAGCGCGTTCCTGGTTCATTATTTGAAGGGAATACTTTTGTTGGTTAAATTCGAGCATCTAAACCAAATTTTGGATCATGTTTTAATCATTAATTTTTTCCTTTTTGAAATATACATATATGTACTATTTTAAGAAATTATTCTCGATGTAGGTACAGCGATCAAATTAAATAAATAAATAAATAGATGACAGTTCGAAAATAAAGAGCGCAGGGAAAAAGCGACAATAAATATGGGAGAACCATATAACAAACGAACTGTCAACTTGGTAGTCAGTAACGAAATTCTTGAACAGAAATAAATTATGCAGTACGGAAATAAAAAGTCAACTTGATTAAAACGAGAACAGCGAAGAAGTAGTTTAATATTTGTGGAAAAAAAGGTTTTTACAGTGGAATAAAACAGAGAAAAAATATAGAAAGAGAAAATACATGTTTCATTTCATTCGTGTTAAATTAAGATGTTGATAAAGAGATGGCGCGCAATGCGTATGGTGAGTTTCTAAAGGTTATGTTACATCTCAGGGTAGTAAATTGTTAATGTCCAACAAACGTCAACTGAAACAACTGTTCATGTGACCGATCAAAACTGAGTCACATCAAATCAGCCAGCTGTCATATTTACCAAACTGGGTACTGAACGTCGACACTGTGAACTTGAAATCCGACCGTCGCCACTGAACGTACCCTTTGGCTTTTCGCCTGTCAAGAAGTGAACCTTCACAGTGAATTGGCCAAGCGCCTTCCACCAGCACCAACCGAGGGTTGATTATTCGAAAGCCCGTTTTTGATTGTTGTTTCTTACAAAATTGTTCCATTCCTTAGGGCTTGTTCTGCTTTCTCTCCTTCTTTTTCGCAAGCTTTCATCCTTCTGCAGTTTCATACCAGAGGAACTTACAAAAAACTCACTATTCTTGTAGTAGAAATTGTTTTTAATAAGAGCGAGGAATACCGAATTTAATTGCTTAAATTTCAACGTTTTGTTCTATTTGATTATTCGCCATCTTGCTGATTTGACCCTCTTCCGACAGTTGTAAGCATTAACCTCAATTACTCCTCAACCATTTGGCGATACATTTGTCAAAAGCAACAAACTTTTCCGCCCATTCGAGTGAGTGAATTCCATTCCATATCATATTTCGAAACGAATTTGTCTCCCTGGTAGTGTTCGTTGCTACCTGACCCACTCTTATATAGGGAGTCTTCGTTTCAAAAGCAATTACTCCCTCCACCATCGAAAGAAAACGATGCCAAACTTCTTACAAAAGTATCGGCTTTTTTGATCTCCTTCAGTGGTTTGGTTGTGGTTTGTACAATTTATGACTCTTGCTTTGGCGGTGTTTATTTGTAGCCTTCTTTCGATTGCCTTTGCCGTAGAATTGTAAGCGATTTCTCTGAATTGAGAAGGTTTCTTACCAGTGTAGGAGCAGAAAATTTCACCACATGCTTTAAATAATATGTCACTGTCATTGCTGAACGGATTTTATCAGCTTACGACCTCAAAAGTTGAATAGATAATTTCGAAAAGGTCCCTGATACGTGTACATTACCAGCCTTATTTGTAAACGTATTATAAAGAGTGGATAAAGTTATGCACCCTTTAAAATGTCTCTAAACGCATAAACCTTATTTATAAAAAGGAGCTTATATAAGCGAAACGCACTTGGACGTTGCTTAGAGCTTGTATTGACGAGTGAAAAAGTTTTCCTGTGACACCTGGTGGATAAAAAAGGAATATGTAGAGACCTATAGAATTTTGACGTCTGTTTGTTTTGCAAAGGACTTGGATAAGGAATACGTGTGTTTCCGTGTAAGAAAATTTATTGTTTATCTATTAAAAAGTTAACCAACTAATTGCAAACAAACTTAATTTGCAAGTCTAAGTACTACTTGTCCGAAATTTGTATAGTGTGAGTCAATTCATCTTGTAAAACTGTCACAAAAGTCTGTTCAAAGTACTGTTGAATGTTTATATATTTTGGTTGCTTTTTATCTTATGAAAAGCGTACTAATTATGATTTTTACAGATTTGGTTGCTGTGATGATGGAGGATCCAGCCAGCTAAGAAGTTTCTAAGGTTGTCACAATATCGCTCTGTGAAACAATTGACTATTTTAGTGGGACTATTATGCAACCCAGTAATGATTTTTAATTTTTTGTCAGCATGCCTGCACCCCTATGCTACGAACACTCTCAGCACAGTGGTTGGATGGTTCTTGGGTATCAGTAGGATTCTCCGCCAAACTTGTGGGTTGATGTGTCATATATTCTTGAGTAGATGTAAAGTATGTCATTTAATAAAAGTGGAAACGAAATGTAGCAACTTGTACTACCTTCTTCTCATTAAAGAAGCTGAACGCCATAGTAACCGCCTTGAACGTATACTGCCTGGTGTCTTTGAAGGAATTGGTGAATTCGGAAGGCTTAGGCTGGGAAAGGCTCCTTTCACAAGTTTGGTTCTATACTGAAAACCATCCCGTTTATTCGGTCGCAAAATGTCTTTATCTCTAAAGTGAAGACTGCAAATGGAAAAACATTTGGGAAATTCTTTCCCCATTTAATCAAAAGATCTTTAGAGTTATGAACTTCTTTTGGAAGATGGTACAATGTAATCTTTACGATATGAATTGCTTTGAGGAATGCCACAATGCTGAGCTCCGATTGTTTTCAGCATCTTCTACAAAAATAACAACTTATGCCTAGTATGCTGTTCCAGGAAAGCTAAAATTAAGCGCCTCGCCAATGTTTCTCTCCACCACTTCGCTTAATGTTCGCTTAATTTTGACAGTGTAGTTCTTTTTTAACCAATAATTTTTGTTCTCCATAGGTAAAAATGGTTTTCTTGGTATTTTTTTTTTTTCCTTTTTTTATTTGTACTTTTTTTGTGTTGAACTTACCCTCCGTACTGTATTTTTTCCCTGATCTGTCAAAATTTAGCTCTGGAAAAATGTATTTTGCATTAATACGCCTACTTAAATTCTGTAGAGATTTTTCGTACAGCGGCTAACAAATTTAGCGTGAACTGCGTACTGCTTTGCTTAAATTTATCTTTGGAGACTTCATTAAAGTGCGAGCAGCATACTATGCTTTAGTATTCACTTTTATATCAACACTTATCGCACTCACTATTAAGATATTATTTTTCTGTTATAAAATGAGTTTTTTTCTTAAATTAAAGATATTTTGAATTAAATACACAATTTCTCACAATAACTTCTTGATTTTTCATAGAAATACATACCAGCTGTCGAAATCTATAGCAACCTACCGATGCGAAAATTTACCGCCAGGGGTTAGCCATAGACTAAACAAACTAGACAGCCAACTTCCCGTGCACCTACCCGATTTTCCCCGCAAAGTTTGAATGACAGCCCTCTCTCGCGCGCTCTTTTTCACCTGTCTGTGAATACGTGTATTATTGGTCGCCGGGTGGCACTATTTCTCAATTACAAACAATTGCAAATGGATTTATAACAATAAATGTACAAAAAGTAAATGTTGATTATGGTTTCTTTGTTCTCTATTCATATTCGGCACCAAAAACTATTCATCCATTCACATTTCAGTTGTTTTTAGTTTTATTTGTATGAATTCTATTTTTGACAGCAAAATTCATGCAGCTGCATAAATGAAATCCGTAGGGGGTTGTTCCAAAAACGAATTAGCAACATGGAAGTTAACCCCAGCTTCCACTAGGGCATAAGTGAATTTTAGAAAATTTTCTTGAACATTGAATAAATTTCTATTAGGCTTGGTGAATGTTTCCAATTTCGTTTCATATTTGCAGAAAATCAAAATATGATTGCAAATTCTGTCGTTTAATAACACTGACCAGTATTGAATAATGTTACTTAGGAACAGTAAAAATGCAAATGCTATTCATATAAAAAAAAAGTATTAGTATCGAAAAGCAAAAAAAAAGTGATTAAACTCCTAACAAAAAGACAATATAAATTATTAATTGACAAAAACAAGTGCACTCATT
The DNA here is from genome assembly GCA_951230905.1 of Cheilosia variabilis. Classification (NCBI taxonomy): domain Eukaryota; kingdom Metazoa; phylum Arthropoda; class Insecta; order Diptera; family Syrphidae; genus Cheilosia; species Cheilosia variabilis. The sequence continues at coordinate 56,100,640 of OX579678.1, read as the reverse complement.
GTGCTTTTGGGATACAAAAAGTGATCAAAGCATTTTTTTATTGCTCCGAGTATTTCACATAAATATAATGCGATCTACGAGGATTTTTGTATTATGGCCTTTACCAGAAAAAGCCAAATGAATACAAATTTGACAGCAATATTATAAGCAATAAAAATATCAAATTCATTTTTAGAATTAAACAAATGCATACTTGATATGTTATTGTTCATTTTACGTACTAGTTACAGATTATAATTTAAAGTAAAACTAAAAAATATTTTTCGCCACGACATAAAAAAAAATGTTTTCCCTAAACGGCGTTAAAACATGTTGTTTCAGTATGATTTCGAAACTTAAAGCATTAAAATCAACAAGAAAAAGTGTATTTCCTATAAAATATAAAGGGTGTTTTTTTTTAGAGGTATAGAACTTCGAATTGAAATAAAACACAAAAAAATCGTTTTAATGTTAATTAATTTGGATTTTATTGGAAGGATAATTTTATGCCAATAATGTTTAAATATGATTTCGGGCATGTGGCCGCCGCGGCTGCTTCGAATAAAGCCAAGTCTAGAGGTCCAATTTTCAACCACTTTTTCGAGCGTTTGGGGCTGTATGTCGGCAATAACGCCACGAATGTTGGCTTCCAAGTCCCCTAACGTTTCTGGTTTGTTGGCGTAGGCGAGCGACTTCACATATCCCCAAAGAAAATAATCCAATGGTGTCAAATCACACGATCTTGGTGGCCAATCGACAGGTCCATTCCGCGAAATTATGCGCTCATCGAATGTTTCCTTCAATAAATCGATTGTGACGTGCGCTGTGTGGCATGTAGCGCCGTCTTGTTGGAACCACATCTCATCCACATTCATGCCATCCTATTTGAGAACAAAATTTTCGGTTATCATGGTTCTATACCGGTCTCCATTAACGGTAACTGACTCTCCAGCATCATTTCGGAAGAAGTATGGCCCAATGACTCTACCAGCCCCTAGAGCACACCAAACAGTCAGTTTTTGTGGATGTAAAGGCGACAATAGTATACCTTCCCGGCGGACACCCTGTATTTGAATTTGCATTTCACATAGCTGCTTAGTTTTCTTTATCTTTTCGGACAGATAAATGTAATAGATTTCTCATTTTCAGTACCTTTTTTGACGCAAGCCCTGTATAACTAGTATGCCTGGAAAAATGTTTTATAAATAAGAATTTTTGGAAGGGTGTATAAAGGATGTTTAAATACTTATACACTGTATAACTGTACAGGCGCGTTTAGATAATTCTAATAAATAAATTAATAAAGGCTGTCCATGTTTAAAAATGATTCCCAAAAATCTACCGATTAATGAACAAAACAGAAAAGTAATAGATTTTCCGACTTCCAACCATTGCAGTTCTACTACTTACTCGCTTTAAATGTTTCAACTTCAAGCCACAATCTTCCATTGGACAGCCAACGATGAGTCCCACTCACCCATCCAATCCAATTAAAACGAATAGAAGAGCAACGCACCTGAAATTGTTAGCAACTCCAAATAAGCAGCTAATCTGGCTTCATGAATCTCGATAAATAAGAAAACAAAAAGACTCCAGCAATTGTTTTCATCTACTTAAACTCGAGTTGATTATAATTGGGATAATGCTGAACTTCTAAAGTACGCGCTGACGTTTAGAGATAGCTCAACGTCATCCATTAAAGAGTTAAAAGGGGGTCTACTTCGACCCCGTTTGCTTGGATATTACACGAGCGACGAGACACATTAAAACTCCCTGTAAAACTAAAACACAAAGTTCAGATAAGTTCAGCAAGTTGCTAGTTCTGCATTCCGACGTTTAAAACTTTAAATTTCTGCTTCCTTACATTCAAAATTAAATAACAAGCCACCGCCTACCTTTATTGAAATTCAACGGCAAACATTACCCAACCGGAAATTTGCCAGAATAAACAAAAAAAAAAAAGGAAAAAAACCCTGCAAGTCGAAGAAAATCTTTCTCTAATATGGAGGCGAATTGAATTTTGATTTATTTACCGTTAAAAACTCCCTTTACGTGAAGCCTTTATTTGATTTGGTGCCGAGGAGACGTGCAGGCGCCGAGCTCTCCCAGCCAACAGTGCACTCTTCGAGCTCTCGTTCGTTCTACATACACTCATAAGTCGTATAAAGGTCTATTATTTGACATTCACCACCAATAGACACAGGGATAATACAATATTTGATTTCCTGTGGCTTCTATACACAGTCCGGAGTCCGGACACGTTACTGTTCATGTTCAGGCCCCTTTGTCGTCGTAAAGTGTGCTGTTGCTAAGGTATGTGAAGTGAAGTCCTCTCCGATTTTAAACGGTTTATTTTCACAGTTTTCCTTTTCTTCCTTATTTAGGGGGTGTAAATTCGATTTAATTTGTGTGCTGTTCGGAGATTAAATTGATTTCCCTGGCCGGGGTAGGTCTAGGCCTAGGAACTAGGAAGCTCATTTTGTACTAGAGTGCTTTCCTAGATTATCTCTTATAATTTGTTGTTTGATTTTTTGTTATTGTTGCCTTATTGATTTAGGATTCGTTTACATTGTTGGCCTTCTGGTGAAGTGAGTTCCTTCGAGTTGTCATTGGCAAATATTCGGAATACTTATTGCTTCATTGGAGCGGTTTTTGTTTACTTTTCTCAAAAGGTATACAGTTTTGAAAGGAGATGAAGGATATGACTGTTTCAAGCTTCGCGTCTGTGTAGAAAGGTTAGACGGGGTTTTGACTTTTTTTCTCTTTCGATGATGACAGGCTGTGGGGGGTTTGAGGACGCAAAAAAATGCGTAACCGCTTTTACCCTGTTGAAGTTTTATTGTGTACTTTTGCGGCCGCTTACCTGGGATGTTATGGAATGGCTTTTGCTCTTAACCTAATGGAGGGTGACGCATAAAACTGAATGGGATAAGAACTGTGAGATTAGATTTTATTTTTATCTATGGGGCATAAAAGGTGCGTAGCTCCATGCGGAAGATTATGTACTTTCGGGTCATGTGGACGGCCAAATTGTTCTACGTTTGCAGCGGTGGGTAGTGATACCTTTTTGTGATGCTGTTTTCAACGAATCGGTTCATCAATGTTCCTTGGTTTTTATAATTTTATCCTTGCTTTATACGGCTGTACAAGTTCAGATAGAATGAGAAAGTCCATTCCATTTATTCTAAAACCATCCAAAGCAGTTTCTCCGTCTCATTTCAACAGAGAGATGTCTGGACTAGATGTAACCTGAACGCAAAAACTAGATTGGTCGGAAACGTCACTTTCCTACGTCAGCCACAAATGCGAACTGTCAACTAAGTAACCAATCACTGGCTTCTTGACTAAATTCGTCGGTAACTATCCTTCATAATCGTTAATTGAGAAAGCTGCTCATATGACAGATTTCAGCCAGTCAAAACTTAGATATATCTAGTCAGACAGCTGTCAGACTTACTAAACTAGATACTTGAACGTCCCCACTGTTTTTATTACACAATAGTTACCAAGGCAGTTTCTCCGTCTCATTTACAACAGAGAGACTGTTTTCATTGCACAATATTTACCTGGAATCTGTCAAAATGTAACGAAACTTCACATCAAACGGCCACATATCAAAGCGGCTATTCTATGTCGTTGACATCTGTGATGCCATTGATGCTGACATTAGAGAGAATTATCATTGTTCTAAGATAATAACCTGAAGGTTGATGCCGGTGAACTGTCATCCCTCTGTTCTCCTTTGTCTGCTCTAAATTACTCCCATCTCTACCATCTTTGCGTCGCACATTTTTCTCACAACCCGATGTGTCAATTTCGCATTTCAATTTCCGACTTGCCATTATTTTAAACCTCTCAATCGATCACGTCGTTACTTGCAATTTCTCAATCATAACTGCATAAAAAGGGTAATCGTAGCAAAAATTGCTTCCAATAAACCTGTATCTATGGGTACTACCATTTACCACCCCGCATTCTACAAACTTACAGCAGAATGTTAACAAGTACCCGATCGATAAATGCTGAAAGTGTGCACTCACACGTATGACAGGTAATGATTGATATGCAGATGTGTGCATTAAATGAGAATGCATTCATTCCCCCCTATTGAAATGTCAAAGTAGCATTCAGGGCAATGAATACAAAACAACAAACGCACATTTGCAGATAAAAAACAAAATTCGTATGAATGGAAATACGACAAATCAAACTTCATTGACAGTAAGGGAAATTACAGAGAGAGAGAGAGAGAGAGAGAGAGACAAACTCTGACAGTAGTTTTCGAAATTAATAAAGTCAAATGGCATTTATTCCAAAGTGATGCACGAGTGGTTTTACATTAATGTGATTGCGTGCTAGCGGAGGAAAATGTCTTCGGAGTGTGATGCCACCACAGCAATATTGTTCCTTGTGGTGTGCTACGCTTGTCACGTATTTTGTTTGTACCCAGTATATGTACCCGTTGGATTGTGATATTTGCATGCCAGTTCCGGAAGTCTTGATAAATATTGGAATTAGGTTTTGTCAGGAGTCTTTCTTTTATTGTGCTGCCGCACACCACGTCACACTATAGTTCAGGCGGTTCATTCGATTTCATCTGTTCGATGGCATTTTGTTCGCACAATGGGAAGGGTCCTATGTGTGAGCCGTGTAATTATTATTAAGTAGCTGGTTTTGTTTTCTGTTTTGGGATTCTGTCACGCGCATGGGTTATCCGCAAGGAAATGGGAAAGCATATGCTATCTTCAATCCGAAAGTCATTAAAAAATCCATGCGATATTAATATTCAATGTTCTGTGTTACGATGTAACCAAACGATGTTGGTGACGTATCAATAGATAGATATATGTAGGTTTTCTTTGCCAGAGTCAAGGGTAATCGGTAAAAAAACAACTCCTTTTTAATAAATTCACTCCTTCTTCCTTTATTTAGAGAGAAAATACATATTACGCGGATCACGTTTTTTTCCTTCTTCTTTTCGTCGTCGTCGTGTTCTTCTTCTTTCTTTTCTTTTCATCTCCTGGTGTTGGCGGCCCTGAATGAATATGGGGTGTGTTCCATATCCCACATATATGTGTCATTAAAATCTCATCTTGAAAGTAGAACTAATCGATAACAAAATAATACCGAATGTAAAAGTTTAAGGAATTATGAAATATTAAATACAAGAATTCCATTTCAAAATACAAGCAAGAGATCAAGATCAATAAGCTTTAAAAAAAAACCTAAAGAGTTGGTATACACAGAGCGAAATTTGGGTTGATATTTTTGAGAAATCTTTTTAAAAGTCTTTCTTTTACAATTTTAGAGAAATAAAAAATAAGTATGACACCTTACTAAGAACACTTCTGTCAAATCACTTCAATCAAACTCGTTACAGCGGTTGTTGTAAGACTATGCAAGCAGAATGGTAATGCTTGGCTTGAAAAATACTGTTTTTGAACTGCGTAGCTGGAATATTAGTGCAAGGTGCTTTTGAAAATGTTAGCGCTGTCTATTCATTAAATTTTGTCTCAAAATCGAGAGTAGGATTTGCGACGCACTATCGTTTGCAGAAAACTAAGGTCGCAATTATTTTGAGAACAATTTACACCAAGTATACACTTTGGTCGAAATTTTTGACCTCGGAAACCGGATTTTTGTAAAAAAAAAAAAATAACGTTTGCAATTGAAAGTCCTTCATACAATAATGTTCAGGGGTAGATTCCGTATATCAACGATCGTCTAAACGATATCGTTTTTGAAACTTTGATCACCGAAATAAGTCATATTCTTCTCGAATTTTTTTGACAGACGTCAGCTTTCATTATATTTGTGTAAAATGAACTGGATGAAATTTGTAATTTTAGCACTTAATCATAGTACGCTGCTCGCGCTTAAATTAAGCCCCCGTACAAAAATGTCTCCAAAGATAAAATTAAGCAAAGCAGTACGCAGTTCAAGCTAAATTTGTTAGCCGCTGTACGACAAATCTCTACAGAATTTAAGTAATGCAAAATACATTTTTCCACAGCTAAATTTTGACAGATCAGGAAAAATATCGGTATTTCAAACGAAAGCAAAAAAAGAATGGTATAAGTCGAACACAAAAAAATTCGTTGTTGTTAATTTAATTTCTTTTAGAAATGGAATATTTTGACGAGGAGTACCTGAAAGAGGTTTTTGAGGAAGTACAAATAAAAAAATGAAAAAAAAAATACCAAGAAAACCATTTTTACCTATGGGGAAAAAAAAGTGTTGGCTAAAAAAGAACTACACTGTCAAAATTAAGCGAACATTAAGCGAAGTGGTGGAGAGAAACATTGGCGAGGCGCTTAATTTTAGCTTTCCTGGAACATCATACTAGGCTGCTAGTTTTGGAGGTCTATCATTTCGACGACAATCGTTTGAAAGGTTACGGAATGAGTGCCCAGGTTTTAACTGGGCTTGCTATCAAGTTAAACAAATAAAATGACAACGAAACTCTAGAAAAGAATTTTCGTAAAAGTCGTATATTCGAAAAATGCAATTCTCCAAATAACAATTAATATAATTTTTAGCGAAATACCTGGAACGCAACCATGTTAGTGGACAAGCCATCTGAACTCCGCTGTCAATTTTGGTAAAAATCCACAAACTCGAAATACGAAGTTCGAAACAAATCCGTTCAGCCGTTTAAGCCCGTATGACAGTACATTTTTTCCTCAAATTAACACTAAAAGTTGTTTGCAAAGCCACCACAAATTTTCAAACGAATTTCTTATCAAATAATCTTGAAATGTCAAAAAAAAGCTGCCAACAGCTGAAAAATGTAATTTGAATACATTTTTAATGCATTTTTTTGACGTGTCTACATTAATAAAGTTGGTGTGTACGCACTCACTCCTATCGGGAATTTTCGTACTAATTTTTCGTACTGCTCTAGTTTCATTTTAAAAGCAGAAAAAATGCAAAAAAAAATTAGTGTCATACTGAGGGGCTTTAGGAGCAGGTAGACAGATGGACGGATTTTCGTTGCCCTTATTTTTGAATTCCCCATCATCGTACTGTCAGAATTGATTTAGATTTCGAGGCCGAAATACTGTCTAAACTGATTTAATTTTCGAAGCCAAACATTTTAAGTACTACGAATGAAGCGATCTCTTGAGCTGAAGTTCACACTACAGCACTGAAAATATTCCAAAGTTCATATTGAAGGACTGTCATAATCAATTAGATCAACGAGGAAGTAGTTTCCTAGATAAGCCTTTCTTAAGGGTAGAGAGCAGCTGCTGAGAAAGTGGGTGACGATTCTTTCTTCTCCTCTTCTCGACAGCTCATTGTATGGTATCCCAAGTCTTTGCCAGAATACAATGACTTTGACGACTTTCACGATACAAGATCTTTTGAGTTGCAGAAAAACCTTAGATTTGTATCCAGGGTTGGCAATATGTGAGCCTAGCAACATCGCAGTAAACTAGGCCTGTCCTACCATTGACTTGCATGTTGCATCCACATGGATGATGTGTTTAGCGTAGGACAGTGGCGCATGCCTACCTTGTTAATCGACTGTCACGCTGAAGCTTTATAAAGAACATGCTGTCCGTCGCCCTTACCCAGTACCGCATTCCAATTACAACTTTACAAAGAAATCCTCAACAACTTCACTCAAGTTTCGCCGCTTCAAATGATCCACTACCAGTCGCATTGAAACTTGGAAATTCAGTTTTCTTCTAAATAAAAATTCGATCAACCCGAATAATATCGTCACCTCATCCATCATTTTGTTCACAGCGCAAAAACTTACACACATAGAGGCGCCCAACCCAACATCCAAAATGCTATGCCAAATGTTGGCCTTCTCCGTGCGGAACGACAAACCGTGGAACAACTAAGCCGGCAAACTTTCACGGTCCAAATCCTCAAGTCCACAGCCAAAAGCGGAAATGAGAAAATCTGGCCGACATTGTACCGGAATTTCCTATTGCAAAATGCACTCTCAAACTTTCTCGCATCGCCCTACCTGGCTGTTGGCCAAATTTCGAATTCTCCGAATTGTTATTTCTCACTCGCCTTTGCACCAACCAAATTCACAAAATCTATGTGCATGTGTGCATGGGCGAACGTCAGTCAATTAAAGTCTTCTTCACTCACAAAACTCAAAGCAATTTGCAACAATTATCTCGAGCTGTATGCAGCTTTCGATTAGTACATCGAGAGCGACTGCAAAGGAAAATGAAAATGAAAGCCAAATATACCAAGAAATGTTCACTCGTCGAAGCCAAAAACAATGAAAAATGATTCGAAAACTTTCTCCATACCAATCGATGGTGCACAATAAATAAACTTCATAAAAACCAATCTGTCGGAAACGGCCCCATTATCGAGAAAGTTTTTTTTCGTTCTATTTGTTCTCTTTTACTCGTTCCCCTCTCGGTGCGTATAACCAACAGTCGATGGAACAGAACAAAAGGAACGAGAAATATGTCAAAAAATGGGTGAGTGCTGTGGGCGGGCGATCAAGGAAACAATAAATTCATATTTCAATTTAAATTCATGTGCGAAATTTTATTTATCATAGGAATTTGGAATATCCCTGATGCAAGTGAATTTCGTTTCATCTTGCACTTGGTGCGAAACTATTTTCGCCGAAGCAGTGAACTTTTTAATACGATTTTGGCAACCAGCAGAGTTTTCAAGTTTCATCGTTTCTGGGTTTCTGTTTGAAGTCTGAAGTCCTTTGAATGAGAGGAGACGGCGAAAAACCAATTATCTCTGGTCGATCACCGTTTGCACACCTAATGTTGGGGCTAGAACGGGCCACACTTGTACGAAAGAGAGACATATTACGCAGGCAGGTAAAGGATAAGTCACAAACTTTGTCCTATACAGCATTCAAGGAGTAAAATTAAAACAAACAAAAGGAATTCGACGAAAGAGACCCAAACTTAGCCATGAAAAGTTTGCGGCATGGAGGAGTCCCAGTCCCACAAACGTAGGTTGTGCAGGATGTACTTAATTTGAAAACTTATTCCACGTGATGCGCGCAGTGTGTCGAGAAAGTTAACAAACTGCGGGTAGGGTTATAAAAACCACTCGGCAGAGTCATTCGCAGCGAGACTAGTGAACTTTGAGGCAGTTGGCGGATCAGCCGCAGAATGGCGGTTCGTAAGAGTTCGAGGTGTTTCCGTTTGCAAATGTTTTAACTAGCTTGGCAATTATTTTCATGGCTGCATAAGTAACGAGTGCGTGTCATTAAAAGGAGAGATGTTGTCCCACTGAAGCATAACTTTAAATTGGCAAGTCATAAGCCTGGAGGAACAAGGCTCCTTAAACTGACTGTCAATAGATTCGGGTGTGTGGTATGCATTTTCGGCAAAAGTTATATGATGCTTAAAAAGTGACTGTGACCTATGCAGTGAAAGTGCGCCAGATTACAAATCTGAAAATCTTTTTTTTGCGACATAAGCATTCTTTTTTCAAGATTTTGTTCAAAATATAAAAAGAGCGCAATATAAAATACAATTTTCAAGTACTCTACTACTAATACATAGATAACCTGAATATCTATAAAAAAATAAAGTGCACGACTGGGTCGAACGTAACTTTCTCGTTTATCAAAAGTTTGGTTGGTTGTTTTCTTATTTTATTAAGTAGGTAGGTAAAGATCTGAGAACCGATGCTAGATAAAAGAAATGGGTGCAAATGAAGTGGGAGTTTCTAATTGTGAATGGAAGTGGCTGCGATTATTTTAAGGTGCATATTCAACAAGTTTGAAAACAGGGTAATATTTGCGTAAATTAAGTTTTGCGTAGCTGTTGTTGCATTTTATATCGGAAGTGGGGGAGATTAGAATATATAAATTTAGCATAGATATGTGAAAATAGATTGGGAAGTATAAAAATGATTTTTTTTGAGAAAAACTAAGTACGTTTATTATCTTTAATATGTATTTCAATCCAAGTCGTTAGAGTGGTTTTTGTAAAATTTCGCATACAAATAAGTACAAAATTTTAAATGTTTAGTTTGAAAAATACTAATGCTTAACTATTTAGCTGAAAACCGAGTACAATTTATTGTTCGGAATGTAAGCATTACTTGGTTTTTAAAGTTTTATCGAAATCGAATATGGGCTTTTCGAGATATGACCAGTTTTTAAAGTGAGCGTTTCCAGTGATTAGAATTGAAAATTAAGGACGTAATAATTTTGAAAACATCAATTTTACTCTAAGTTTGCATTTTGGTGAAAATCGTTAACGCCGTTTTGTAGTAAATTGAAGGAAACAACATTTTTCAAAAATTACTTTTTTCAAAAATTAATTTTACGATAATACAGAGAAAAACTGAGTTGTCCATTAAGTTATAAATGACCCTATTACCTTAGAAATGAATTTTTATTATAATCGTATGGACCGTTTTCGAGATATGTCCAAATTTCAAAAGTACCATTACTCGATCTTTTAGCGGAAAACTGAGTATGCAGTTATATTTACCTCACATACTTAAGCTTAAATTTCAATTTTTGTTGAAATCGTTAGAGCCGTTTTCGAACAAATCAAACTGTTATGAAAATTTTGTGTGGGAAGTACCATTAATATTGAGGCTACCATGCAAAAATAAAAACCGCCCCGAACTGTAAGACCTCAAACTTTAAATCCGAAGTTTGAACGAAATCCGTTCAGCCGCTTAGGCTGTAGGCCTCGGGACATACAGACAGACAGACGGATTGAATTTTGCGACCCACTTTTTTGAGTTCGCCTATCATCGTAATATCAGAATTGATTAACATCTCGAGTTCGAAATTTTTGTACGAATACAATGGGCCTTAGCAATAAACATTTTTAGTGTCGATTCTAAATTTTAGTAGTTCACAAATCACGCAATTGTGAGCTTCCGTAGATTTAAAGTCGAGACTAAAATTTGTTATTAGTACGGCGCAATATCTTTCTCTTACTACGTAATGGAGAAAGTTAAAAACGTTGGTCATATTAATGGTTTTTGAAATATTGGATATGTAAATTAAAAAATTATCCTAGAATTTCGGTTCATTAAAGCGCAACAAATCCTTTGTAAAGTCTAAAGTTTTAACAACTCTTTCAATACCTGCTCAAACGATTGCGAATTTTTGTTTCATTTAAATTCACACCAGAAAATATTATTTCAATATTTGCAGAGGAATGTGGAAGAGATAAAATATTGAAAATAAAATCTTCTTTTAAGGCGAAGTTTTTACTCCTAAACATTTTTCTAAAATCAGTTATTTTATCAAATTCGTTAAAATGCATGTTTCTTTAGAGTTGATATTGAAATTTGATGAATTTGATGTAAAAAGTCTTGTACATATTTTGGAGCTGAAAAATCTTGAAAAAAAAGATATTTCTTGTAATCTGGCACCACTGCCAGTGATAGACAGAGTTTAAGCGAAAATATTCCAGAGTGATAACCTCTTAGCGTAAATCCTGTCCACTACCCTTACAATTTGCTCAATGGATGCATAAATTGACTAAGAAGATCCATGGATTGATGTCCTTACATCTACTTCCTTCTTTGTCAAGGAGAAACCACTTCCGAAACTTGTAAACGGCTCCGTTTCGCGAGATTACGATCGCCCGAATCGATACTCCGCTCAAGTGCATATCGAAAACTGTTTTACAACAAGTCAACTACGTTTACGCTCCGACGACAAAGCCCTGCCTGTTCCACATTCCTTTTTGGCAGGTAAAAAAAAAAAAAAAAACACAACTCAACGCAATCCCTCTGGCGTTCGCTCATGATGAAAATTATTTTTTTAGCACACTGTGCCCCGAACACACACACACTCCTGTCGCACCATCTCCGTGCACCCGATGCAATGCACGTGTGCTGTTGTGCATTCTTTTATGTGGATAACTTTTAATCTCTTTTACCGTTCGCCAATATAGATTTCGTGTCTGTACGTACGTAACGCTTACTCACAGTTGAAAAAACTTTATCGAGAGAAACTTCCAAGGACGATCAAGATTGAATATCCCCGCACAAAGGCGACACAGAATTCAATATTGGCTTCTGCCAAAAGCCTTCACAGCATGCACCGTTCCTTTTGCCAGCACCGAAAATTATAACCACAGTGCAGCACAGCGATGGGCATAATGAGTATGGCGAGGAATACCATCGGCGCCCACACGCAAAAAAACTCGAAAATCCTTCCGCTGAGTTATTATTATGCTGGCGTTTATGGGATCAAAAAAAAAAAAAATAACTGAAGCAGTGGTTTTTATAGGCGCCAACCAAATCGGCGTTACTGCAACGAAAACAAGAAAATCCTGATTTCTGAATTTCGCCACCATCGGCCGCACAACAGCAGCAACAACAATAACAAATCTCAATCCAGAAATTGGCGTAGTTTGCTGTCAAAATCCGCATTGTACATATTTTACCCTTAACTATAGTACAGCCAATTGCACACTAGAGAGACTGCGATGTTCGTAGGCATTAAGCTGTTCGGCCGCTCTCGCTGTGTGCTAGTACTCGTACGTCCTACGTCGTACTCTGTTACGATAATTAAGGACGCCACAACACAGCAAAACAGAGTAACCCGCACACTCTGATGCCATGCGAAATAAATATAAATTGGTTTGTGCCCGAGCGGAGGTGGTGTGGGCTACTAGAACTCGTGAGTGCAATCAATGGTTGCAACTGTAATTTATAGTGTGCATCGGATGTAGCTTTGTCTGGTGCGTTAGTTGCAATAATGTCCCGACACATACACACGCAGACTGTGCGTGTGTATGTGTCCAATGCATCTGGACAATAGGTGGGATTGTAAAAAAACTTCTGACAGCAGCAGGTGTTTTATTTAAAATAAAATCAAACTACAAAATATTTTCTGTTCCATTTTTGTTTGTTATACAAAAATAAATCAATTTCTCGCTTGCAGAACAAAAGACTGAGTCCAATTTGGTTGAATGCGGATTTACGCTTCAATAAATTGCGCCTGCAATTTTCCCCGAGTATGTACAAAAGTAATCGGCAATTTGTCAGCATAATTAATTAAAACAATTCAATATTGCCCGCAAAATGTGGGGGTGAAACAAAAAGTTGCGTATACGCCCGAGTGATTTTTTTTGTGTTTTTTTTTTTTTCTGCTTCAATCATTGGAGACTGGGAGACTATGTCTGATATTGTAATGATGTGGAAGGAGGTGTCTTCCATTAGGACGCATAATGGCGAACTGCCCAGTTGGTGGATGTGGTTTTTTTAAACACGGTTTATGAAAGGCTGTTGAGTGCTTTGACGGCGTAATTTGTTCGTTCAGCTGTTGAATGGTTTTCGCTGTTTCGAATATGGAGGCATACATCGGCATGGAGTTCTTTTATACCATCAAAGTCATTGTAAGAGGTAATATTTCCGATTTGTGATGATAGACGTTGCCAAAGAGCTCTGTTTTGAAGAAAACAATTTTAGCTATTAGAAGAAACTTTACTACAGAAAGATGGTCCTTTTTTGTTGATGGATATGGCTGTGACCATGAGATAGCCACTGGTTGTAGGTTGTACTTCGGCGGAAGTTCAGTTCCACCCTGCTTATTCTTGAGAGAATTGGTGACAAATTGTGTAATGGAAGTAAAAAATTGCATTCGATGCGAAAGTTGTTAGAATCTCGCCTACATCCTCCTCTATGTCTCGTCTGTTCATAAAAATAGTTACGGGCGGAGGTGATTGAGTGGACCATCTCTTTCTCTTGATTTTCAGGCAAAAACTTTTGGCAATCGCTATATACGAGTAGGAGGAAGATATAAAACTTGGTTCAACGAACTCTTCCGGGACTTACCTAGGGGATGCATCGTTGATGTGATAGAGTGAATTCCAGGGCACGTCTTGAGGACACCTGATTGACATGGCAAAGCTATACCTATTCACCCGAACAAATATTCAGTTTATGACACATAACCTAGCTTTGACAAAATCGACAACAAAACGAAAGCAGCCTCAACAATCCCTCAGTAGCGATTTGACGAAAAGCGACCCGACAAAGATGGTCTCATTCGAAAATCTCCCGAAATCTATATTGACAAACTAGCTGGTCTTCTTCCATAACAGTTGTAACTTCTTGGCACTTGTAGCATACCTACACGTCGTCTGGTATTCCGGTCGTGATCGATTGGTTTGGTAAAGCGGTTGTCATCCGAGAACTCCAAAACTATCGCCATCTTGAATAGCTGCTTTACATTAGCACATTGAAATCTTGTTCGCCTTGATGTAGATTGTTGCCGTTGCAGCATTTTGTAGTCTTTGCAGCTTTTGAATATGAGTGTTCGCTGCATCTTCCCAGGCAAGTACACCATATCGAAGCTTGGATTCAATGAGAGCGTATAGTACACCTGTTTCGAAACCGGTGCTGATGCGTGGTACTTTAAATGAATTAGTGCGTATAAAGCCTTCCTCAGATCCATACGTAACTTATTGATGTGCTTGTCCCAGAGAAAATGGCTGTCAATTACAACTCCAAGATATTTGTAGCTCTCTACTAGTTCGAGGACCTCACTTGTAGTACTAGGGTAGAATTGAAATTGGTCTATAATTACTGATTTCGTTTCTTATTCCTCCTTTGTAGATTGGCCTTACTACTGCAGTCTTAAGGGCTATTGGAATTTTTGATTGTGTCAAGCTGAGGTTAATAAACTTGCAGAGGATAGGAGCAAATATATTAGCATGTTTTTTTATGTCAGCTGCTCGAATTTCATCTACACCTGGCGATTTATTTTCTCCCAGTTTGGTTATGATTTTATTTACCTCATCAATGGTAGTAGCCTTGGCGAATATTGAATTCGCTATGGTTTTATTTGTATGGGTTGACGTTATCGCATTGCAGTGATGGATAGATAGTTAATAAAGGGTGATTTTTTAGCTGGTTTGGTTTTGGCAACACTGGTTTTGACAGCTGACGTGTGTTTAGTACCTTGTGTCACTGTCAAACAGCTTCAGTTTGGTTTGCAATTTAACCATGGATCGTCTTACAAATGAACAACGCTTGCAAATTATTGAATTTTACTATCAAAATTCGTGCTCGGTTCGAAATGTTCATCGCGCGCTGCTTCCATTTTATGATCGGCATTCTCGACCTTCTGAGCAGTCTATTCGGAAGATTGTGACCAAATTTCGCACCAAATTTACTTTGTTGGACATTAAACCACCAACACGTCTACGTACTGTGCGTAGTGAAGAAAATATTGCGGCCGTATCAGCTAGTGTGACAGAAGACCGCGAAATGTCGATTCGGCGCCGTTCCCAGCAGTTAGGCCTTTGTTACAGCACTACGTGGAAAATTTTGCGGAAGGATTTGGGCGTAAAGCCTTTTAAGATACAGCTGGTGCAAGAACTAAAGCCAGCCGACCTACCACAGCGCCGAATTTTTGGTGAATGGGCTCTTGGAAAGCTGGCCGAGGATCCGCTTTTTTATCGAAAAATTGTGTTCAGCGATGAGGCTCATTTTTGGTTGAATGGGTACGTAAATAAGCAAAATTGCCGCATTTGGAGTGAAGATCAGCCAGAAGCATTGCAACAGCTACCAATGCATCCCGAAAAAGCCACTGTTTGGTGCGGTTTATGGGCCGGCGGCATTATTGGGCCATATTTCTTCAAAGATGATGCGAATCGCAGCGTTACTGTCAATGGTGAACGCTACTGAGCGATGATAACAAACTTTTTTTTGCCCGAAATGGAAGTTCTTGACTTGCATGATATGTGGTTTCAACAAGACGGTGCCACATGCCACACAGCACGCGAAACAATGGCGCAATTGCGAGGCGAGTTTGGTGAACAGTTAATTTCACGTTTCGGGCCGGTCAATTGGCCGCCTAGATCGTGCGATTTGACACCATTAGATTATTTTTTGTGGGGGTATGCCAAGGCTAATGTGTATAGGGACAAGCCCGCTTCGATTGACGCACTGGAAGCCAACATCCATGCATTCATTCGTGAGATACCGGCCGATATGTGTGAAAGAGTATGCCAAAATTGGACTCAGCGGATGGGCTACCTGAGACGCAGCCGCGGTCAACATTTGCATGAAATTATCTTTAAACATTAAATTGCAAGGTTCAAACTATCGATTCAAATAAATATTTCATTCATTTTTTCGAATTTTTTGTGTTTAAAAAAAGTTCTAAACCTCTTAAAAAATCACCCTTTATTTTAACTTCCGTTGGAAAATTGGCTATCATGGTCTCATCGATATTTGACTTTTTTTAATTTTTCAACAGGGACGCTACAAAAGTAGAGCGATAGGGACAGCAAACGACGCAGAATTTCTTGCCGCTCTTTTGACATTTCTCTTCATTAAGGTTTGCCATTTCATGATGGAAAGATAGACGAGCCATCAACGAGTCGAAATTATTAAAATTTACTACCGAAATTCGGAGTCAGTGGCCTCAACGTTAAGAGCGCTACGTCCAATTTATGGTCGTCATAATCGTCCTAGCAGATCAACAATTGAGCGTCTAGTGGAAAAATTTGAATCCACAGGCACAGTACAAAATGTTCCAGTGCCAGTGAGACAAAGAAGTGCCCGTAGTGTCGAGAATATTGCTGCCGCTGAGGCTTCAGTTGAAGAAAGCCCAAATGTGTCTCTCACACGTCGTTCTCAAGCGTTGGGCATCTCTGTGACGTCGTTGTGGCGAATTTTGCGAAAAGATCTTGGCCTACATCCTTACGAGATTAAATTGACGCAAGAATTGAAGCCGCTTGACCACCAGTAGCGTCGTATGTTCGTGAATTGGGCTGAGCAACAACTTGAAAATGATTCGGATTTTCATCGAAAAATCATCTTCAGCGATGAGGCTCTTTTCTGGCTGAATGGCTTCGTCAATAAACAAAATATGCGGTATTGGTCAGGCAGCAATCCACACGTACTCCATGAGTCATCATTGCATCCCGAAAAAATTACGGTTTGGTGTGGTTTATGGGCCGGCGGCGTCATTGGGCCGTACTTCTTCCGTGATGATCAGGACCGGCACGTTACTGTGAATGGAAATCGCTACCGTTCAATGATAACCGAATATTTTTGGCCCCAATTGGATGGTATGGACTTGGAGGACATGTGGTTCCAACAGGACGGCGCCACAAGCCACACAGCGAATGTCACAATCAATTTATTGGAAACCAAGTTTGGAGAACGTGTTATCTCACGAAATGGTGCAGTCGCATGGCCGCCTCGGTCGTGCGATTTGACGCCGTTAGACTATTTCCTGTGGGGCTACGTCAAGTGTATGGTCTATGTCAACAAGCCAGCGACGATTGATGAACTTCGTACGAATATCGAACGTGAAATTGCAGCAGTATCGGCCGATTTATGCTTGAAAACCGTCGAAAATTGGGTTCAGCGTCTGGACTTCTGCAAGAGTGCCCGTGGTGGCCATGCAAAAGAAATCGAGAAATAGCATCGAACGTACTTTCACAGGAATAAAGAATTTCATTGATATCCAAAACCGTTTTTGTTTTATTTAATTTATTTATTTGTTTATTATTTTGTAGCGCTTTTATTGAAAAACCCATGTTGCACTCGGCATCATCCTCCGTCAGAACATCTTCCCAATTTTTTTTCACGAATGAGCTGGTTTACTTTCGCATTACATATCGTATACTTAGCACTGTTGGTTTTCTTAACTAGGGTTGTTGTTTCACCAGTATAGTATAAAATTAGGTAATGATCAGTTAGTCCACTTTCTATTACTGCAGAGCTTATTTGGCCATCTGTTCTGCTGACGAGGATATGATCTATTGCTGTTTTAGTTCCATTTTCTGAATCTATTCGTGTAAATTCGGTGATGCTGTTCATGAGTCCTAATGTTGCTAACATTTCCAAATAGTCTTTCACGTAGTTAGATCCTACATCGCGGACATTTATATTTATATCACCCATCACTATAATTTCCTCATTTTTCCTCCGCCGACACAAATTGTTTTTTAATTTCCGTAATAAATGCGTTTTTACTAAAACCGGGTGGCCTATAAATTCCCATGATGTATATCGTTTTATTTCCCTCTTTGAAACTGACTTTTAAACTTTCATACGAAATCGTCTCTGATAAATGTGACGTATGGTCTAATTCTTTCCGAATAAACATTAGGTTCGTTCGGGTACTTTTTTGCAAACGTCAAATTATTAAAAATTTGCTAAGAAACTGTGCGAATGCGACCACGTACTGAGAAAATAGAAAAAAATTAGAGAGAAATCCATTTCCCCTCTTTTCATTTTTTCGTAATTTTCTACTCGCCGAATTTCGACTTACTGAAAAATAAAAAAATGAAAACTGACAACTAAGTGACAGCTCGAACGTTTGACAAATAAAACTCTATTTACTTTCGTCTTTAACGATATTTGAGGAAGAAGTTGTAATTGAATGTTCGCCTAGAACATATCACCGCATTTAAAATAGTAAATTTAAAAGGTTATAAAAATTTAGCTTATAAAAAATTGAATTCCAACTTATTTTGTGAATGCTGCATTTTACGATAATTTCAAAATGACATTTCTCAAACTTTTTGTAAGAAAACCGGTCACGTACTTCTCTTGAAATTGAGAGATTTCTCTCTCGATTTTTTATATTTGACATTTTTCATTTTTCTATGCTGAAAGTACACGAACGAACCTATTAAGACCACCTCTGCGATTATTCGTGTTTAAGAATTCTGCTACAAAGCCTTTTATGTTATACAGATTCTTTTCTTCATTTTTAATATTTGTTTCCACGAGGACTATTATTTTTAAATCATTAATAATATGACTTACACTTAAGCAGAAATTATTCCAGTTCTTGCGCCCTACACATTTAAATTCATTGGTAAAATACGCAGCAAATATATTTAGTTCTTACCAAATATAGATACCTATGATGAATTTTGCTATCCCCAACTTGAGAAATAATTGGGTTGTCATTTAAACTTGGATCCCGTACTTAATCCCCTTCACGTTTTGTTTTCCCTACAAAAGGTAGCCTATGTCATTCTCAGAGGTCCCATCTATACCTATACCAAAATTCATGGAAATTGGTTTTGCGGTCGTTAAAATAATCTTACTTTCGCATTTATTATATTCGTGGCGTCGTTTGTATGGTCTACGGCAGCGTTGCCAACTAATTTTGACGAAAAAATGCCTAACTTGAGAAAAAAAGATGTCTTTTCCAACAAAATAATGCCCAAAATAATTTTTTTAGCTAAACTGGAACAATAAATCAAAAATTAAACATAAATATAAAAAAAAAATAACATAATAAAATTGAATTCCAAAAAAAAGACTTAAATAATAAATCACAGAAGAAATTCTTAAAAGGAACAAAATTCATGACATTTTAGTTTCATAAGTAGATGAACAAAACAAACGTAATTTTAGTCCATCAGATCGTCTTGGTAATTAATCATACATTAAAAAATTAAGAAGTCAATATGTTGAGTCAAAAAAATAAAGAAAAAAGATGCCTTTTTGAAAAAAAAACAAGCCTTGGCTAATGAAATAATGCCTAAAAGGCATGAAAAAGCCTTGGTTGGCATCAGTGGTCTACGGGCATGATGAATGAAAGAAAAGTATTTCCCTGACTCATAGTTGTACTTGTAAACAAAATTTAAAATTTAGTGTATAGTTAAATTCAACTTTTTCAATTGTAAATATTGAAGAAAAAAAAGTAAAAATGCAAAAATAAGCACCCCACTTCATTTTTTAAGATTGGTTGAGCATGTGAACCATAGAGTAACCAAACTAGAGAGCCAACTTCCCGTGCACCTACCCGATTTCCCCGCAAATTTTGAATGACAGCCCTCTCTCGCGCGCTCTTATTTTGTTTCAGTATGATTTCGAAACTTAAACCATTCAAATCAACTAGAAAAAGTGTATTTTCTTTAAAATATACAAAAAAAAAAGCTTCAAGTTACAAAATCTCTTTTAACGAAAGTAAAAAAAAACGTGTTAGTTCATTTTATTAAGTTCATAAACTTTATAAACTCTTATGTCGTTTTCGATTTGGCAAAAAGATCAATTTTTTTTTGATCGAGATTGCTTTTTATGTTCGATTTGCCAAAAATCTGACACTCTGGGAAATCTCGATTTTTTCTCAGATTTCACACATACTTTCACTAATACCAATGTATATGACACACAGCTATCGGTTACGAGTTGTTTATCGTTGAAAGGATTGCTTTTTTAATTAAATTATTCATTTTTCGAGTATGGAAACGATTTTTGATATTAAATGATTTCGAATGTAAATGTGTAAAAACCAATTGGAATGGATTTACAGTGCAAGTGACAAAAAAATATTTTTGCGGCCAACTCAATACACACAAGAACCAATAAAATTCGAATTTAATGTTCGATTTGGCAGAAAAAATCTGAAATCTCAGATCAAAATCTGAAAAGTCAAATCGAAAACGACATTAAATTCAACTGTGATGTGAACGCCGTGTAACTAATGGGCACAAAATATGCCGAACACAGTCGCCCCCACTTGAAATCCCACCAGAAAATGGCCGCCCGATGGCATGAAGTGCCATGCATTATATATTGTATAAGTATTCGTGCGGCAGCAATGGCGCTCCTTTGATTTGTGCAGGTACGAATACTTATGCAATATAATGTATGGCAGACAGCTTGTAGGCAAATATACCGTTTCTGCTCTCAGTTGGCCCTCTAGTTTGGTTACTCTATGATGTGAACCGCAAGAGGTAAATATGCTACTACAGTAGCTACAGAAATAATATATTGGATATTAACAGCTCCATACGCCCAACATCGGACGACATCAGCCATCTGAGCATTTCCTCAGAAAAACATTGTCGCTGTTTCATACGTCATTCACCTCGCATACTTCTCTCTCGTTTCACTTCATCGGAGAAAACTACACGCAGTTTTTGTTGGAATGTATGTGCTTGTGCGATGGGCGGCAGCCAACCACCACAAAGCGGAACAACGATCAAGAACAACGGTTGCTGATAACTTTCGATTTGAGAAAATAAATTTAGTTTTTTCATGTTAGATCTTGGGTTGTAGATCAGCATCTGAATGACACAGAAAGCTGATTGATGGCTTAAAATAATTGTGAAAGTGTTGGCTCTGCTAAGTATTTTTTTTTTTGTTTGTATTGATTAAGAATTGTTGGAGTAATGGCGATTAAAAGGCCGTAAAGTCAGAAAAAAACACACTTTTTGGTCAAAAACGCTTCCAAAAAACGGCATTGCAATAAAAGGAATATTCTATGTCCTTCTCAGGATCTTAAGGAACATTTCAAAGAAGGTTTCATTGAAATCTGGGCAGTAGTTTTCACGCCAACCGTTAACACATGAAAACGGCTACAGTTTTATTATATGTATAGGAGATGTTGTCTTTATTGTTGCTATCGAGCTCCCAAAGCTGAACAGACTTGACTTTGATGGAACAAAAACCAAATGCTACTCCACAAAGTCTTTTGTTTTGTCTGAGAAATACACACGGATTAGGTGAGTAGTTTTGAAGTGTCCACACACAAACAACTTTTTATTTTGCGCAGATAATGTAATTGTGATGTCTCTTTTCAACCAACAAACCAAGAGCTGTCCCCTCAGTTACATTTTTCTGTATTTTCAAAGGCTACTTCCTACACATTTAATATTTGAATTTCCAGGACTAAGGTACCATTCCCCTCACTGGTGTTTTAGGTTGCTACTTCTCCACGGTTGCCATTAGCAAAATATAACATTTCTGTGAGAGTCTCACAAGCCGGAGGCGACTCCTTCGCAAAAATGCTTGGAGTATTAGACACATGTTAAAAATTGCGTTATTTCTGTGAATTTCCTCAAAAGGGAAAAGCTTTATCTCATCCAATCCCCTTAGGTTTTCAAGTAATTTTAAAAGGAAAAGGAAACAAAATATCACAAGAGGTCCCTAGTTCGTCACTGTTGCGAGAATCCCCCCATAAATGACTGAACTAAGCCGCAGTAAGCCACACTCCAATTAGGCATAAAATGTTTGTGCACATTTTAAGGGATGCTTAAAAGTTGATAGCAATCAGGCAGGATATAAAAATATTTTTCGCTTGGCACCGTCTCACATGAGCTGACGCATCGCCCCCGGGTTAAGTGAACGCAATTTTCTGCTTATTAAATTTATATTTAATCAACGCATAAATTCCAAAAATCAATTCCAAATCAAGCAGAAAAGCGTAATCATGTGTAAGCAATACCGTTAGGGAAATTTCTAATATTTGGCCTAAGCAGTGAGGAGCAACACTTATTAAACTGAACAAATCCGACTTTAAGGGTATAACCGTTTTATGGCCCCCAAATCGGTCAGTCTCGCATGCCTTTCTCCGGCTTCTTGCACTGATTATAATTTATTTGGCAGCCCCGTTCGATTCTCCTGCTGGAAAAATGTTTCCAAAATTTATATCAAAACACATTGATCCCCAGGCGGTGATTATAAGCTCCGCAAATACAAAACACAGCGCCCCTTATATTCCCAATGCGGCCCGGCTATTTGTATCCCATTTTACGGACATAAACTACCATACCGAAAGTCGAGACAAAAAAAGGGTTAACTTTAATGGATTAAACGCATCATAAATTCGGCTGAAATTCAAAGTATCTGACAATTAATGGGTTACCCCCATAGAGGCATAAACTGCGCCTTTGATTACAATAAACACGACCCATCCGAATGGACGACTGGAGCTCCATGTCACAGATAGAAAACGTTTCCCATTCATCATGCTTCGGATAGAATTTCGTATTGATACAAATTAATCGTTCATCTTGCCGCGAGCACACACACACACGCATTGTTTGTCGCAATAAATGGGTTCGACAGCAGTCCCTCTGAACTCCTACCACTGTTTCAGGATGCAATCAAAAATCTGTTTAAAAAAAAAATGATATGAAAGAATGGAAACGGAAAATAATTCACTAGGATTTTTTTTTTGGATTCCAGTCATACAGAAAGCAATCTTCCGCTCAATCAAACCCTTCCAGTTAATAAATATGAATGACATCCCTCTGTCCCAGGGACTCGGTTCATATTCCACAGCAATAGGGACCACGTTAAAGTGTGTTCCTCCTGTTTAAAGGGGGGGACAAGCTCCCTTTCCGGGTTTTTTTTAATCCACTTCATGGTAGATCGAGGACTCCTAAAACCCTTGTATGCTACCCACCTCTAAAGAATTATTTCGTTAACCCCGCACTGTGCAAGGTCGCTGGGCATAGTCGGAGAGAGGACCACTTCAAAGTTTGGGAAGTTCGTTAGGCAAGTTTTGAGGGTATGGGCCTACATTTTCATAACCCAGATACTTATCACTTGGTTGTCCCACATTCATATATGTAATGTATGGCGCATCCGCAGCGGGATGCTAAAGTGGAAAATTTGAATTAATAATCGTTAAGGTTTTAACTGTTTGTGTGTGCACCAAGGTAATAAAGTTCACCTTTTTCGGAAGGTGGCAAGAGTATGTACTTGGGAATACTTAGAGGTGTGTTTTCTTGAGAGCAAGGGTTTTTTCTGCATCATCGTTTCCATCTTTATTGCACCATCAACACCGTAGCCGTCGTTGAGGACGTTGCTTTAAATTCTGGGGGAGGATATGCCCTGTCGCTTCTAATGAACGTGTGGAATGGTTAGGATGTTAGTGTGTAAATATATAACGACGCCACAATGAAGAAGCCATTCTAAGAGTTTCCGTATGCCAGTTCGCGGTGACAGTGAGGGAGAATAGTGAAAGAGGAGTGTCCTTAAACTGCTTAGGCAGTTCTATTACAAATCTGAAGGCTGATGTGCATAAAGTTAATCGAAAAGGCGAACGTCATTGTAACTGCCAACAGTGGGAAAGTGCATTCGAAAATGCCGACAGCTTCGACTGTAGAAAGCGAGTTTTTCTGATCGATTGGAATACGGGACTGATTGGAATTTGACGAAAAGACTGAAAAATCACATTTTTAAAGAGTTGTGGATAGAAATTCTTGAGCAACGGTTCGTTTATTCCAATGTTACAAGACCGCGCAGCTTAAAAAATCAAAGCAGATCGAGTTGTATTAGAAATGACAAGTAGAGACAGTATAGGTGAAAGAATGTCGCCTTGTGGGACCCCACTTTCGATGTCGAATTTTTAAGTTCAAAGCTCCCTTACGCTGAATGTGCAAATTAGAAGTAAAATAAATAAAATGATTGCGCACAGATTGGGGAAAGAATGTCGAACTTTCGATGTCGAATTTTTAAGTACAAGTCTCCCTTAAGCTGAATGTGAAAATTAGAAGTAAAATAAATAAAATGACTGCGCACAGATTGGGGAAAGAATGTCGCCTTGTGGGACCCCACTTTCGATGTCGAATTTTTAGGTACAAAGCTCCCTTACGCTGAATGTGCAAATTAGAAGTAAAATAAATAAAATGATTGCGCACAGACTGGGGAAAGAATGTCGCTATGTGGAACCCCAGTTTCGATGTCGAATTTTTAAGTACAAAGCTCCCTTACGCTGAATGTGCAAATTAGAAGTAAAATAAATAAAATGATTGCGCACAGATTGAGGAAAGAATGTCGCCTTATGGGACCCCACTTTCAATGTCGAATTTTTAGGTACAAGTCTCCCTTACGCTGAATGTGAAAATTAGTAGTAAAATAAATAAAATGACTGCGCACAGATTGGGGAAAGAAGGTCGCCTTGTGGGACCGCACTTTCGATGTCGAATTTTTAGATGGCAACGCTCCCTTACGCAGAATGTGATTGCAGGCCAAATAAATAAAACAGATCAGCATAGGTCCCTAGACCTGTCTTTTCCAAACCATGAAAGGGAGCTATAATTTTGTTATGCCAACCAACTGAATTAAAAGGTCTTTTCAGGACAGTATCCCTCATGGATGTTTCTCAGACGTTTGGAAGAAGCGGCGCAGTTAAAAAAAAAAACAATTTATGTTGCGTTTTCCTGGGGGTCGGACCTGAGACCCCATCCATCACACCAACTACTGCACCCACGAGAGTTCAAAGTGCCTAATTGTACTCGCACCTTCGATGCATAAATTTCACCCTTGATCGATTGTTGTCGCTCTCCTTTAAGACTGTGAAGTTCGTTTCGTTCCAAAATAAATTTCCCCATAGCAAGTTCGGTGGGTAAATCTGTTCGCCTTACTCCATTAGAAATAGGGTACCAATATCAATTACTCAGGAAGACTTAGCATACACAATCAAAGCCACCTATTCCCGCCATATCCACCCCTTAACGACCACACTGAAAAAGCGCGTTTTTAGGACCTGCTCGGTGGATTTTACTTCATTCGAACGAGCAAAACTTGAAAACTCGCATTAACTCCGATCCCAGAGACAGATTTCGGCGCACTTATCACAAGATCTCAATCAAATTTTAGTTTATTTCCCTGTTTACGGGCGCGTCTAAGAAGCTGGATATATGTTGCTGCAGATCTACTCTGGAATTACCTCCTTCGGCGTGGACCGGAGGCGCGCATAAACATAATGACTTCTTCTCCATTTGATTTATTCATGTATTAAGCACTTTCTCGAGCACACAGCCCACTCTCAGAGGAACCTCCTTTATTGACTAATCAAATTTATTGGCATATCTCTTCCGAACAATAAAACAAAAATAATTCCATCAGTTAAGTTGGCAACTCTATTTGTGAGCGCATTTTTATGCGCTTTGACTGAACGACCCTTGTGGCTGCGAGTGTGTTCCAGTGCTCACTCATACCCACGGTGGGGTTGTTTTACATTCCACCTTCTACCCAAACCAACGAGCATTTCATGTTTCCGTTGGCTGTGTCACTTCTTACTCCATCATAAATTGGAGCGTTGCTCTTTTTATGTCACGAGTCCTACACAACGACGATGTTGTTGGAGCAGGCTAAGGAAATTTAATGTTGATGCTTGTTAATATTCTTTCAGATGGATGGATGTTGGAGGAAACGCAAAAAAAAATGCGCTCACGAATGAGAGCACGGGTACACATACGAAGGGGACATGCTGGAGATATGTAGTACAACGCTGAGTCTCCTTTTCATTTCTTTTGTACATCCCTTTGTGAATGTAATGCCGAATCTAATTAAAACACGTACTAGAAGGAGTGTATTGCAGGCAGCTTCCCACAGGCAATGACGACTGGAACGAGATG
Organism: Cheilosia variabilis; assembly: GCA_951230905.1. NCBI lineage: Eukaryota > Metazoa > Arthropoda > Insecta > Diptera > Syrphidae > Cheilosia > Cheilosia variabilis. Next base: position 56,074,592 of record OX579678.1, on the reverse strand, counting down.
ATAGTTATCCTTATCATTACTATAACGCTAATTAAATGCGATATTTTTTTTTCTACTACGATGAAATGTAATTTCCTTTAATTCTGTTTTGTCGTTTGGCGAACTAGAAACCGAATGTCTTTCATTTTTGATAGACTTTGTCGCAGCTGTGACACCTCTAGCGGTGTGTCAGAGAAGTCGCAACCGTACTTTGATCGTCATCTTTCGTTTAATTTGAGTACACACAATTAGGTAAGGAGTTTGAGTGTAGCTTGACTTTGCCCGGAAATGAGTTCTCCCCTCGGTCTGTTCCGGTGATTGTTGGATTGGGTTTTAATTTTCCTTTTCCATTTCATTAAATATGCATGGGTAAGAAGTCGTCCATAGATGGCGCGCTATATTTTATTCTGTCAGTGGACAGGAATACTGTCGCACTTGTCTTCTGGCCGTTGTGTGTTGTGTTTGTTTGGATAGTCAATTGAAAAGGGTTCTTCGCCGGTTGTAAAGGTTATGTTCTATTAATTTCCCATACGGCACATGTACTATTGTTCGTGGTTGGTCATTTTGGACTCTGTTGGGAGTATACATTTGTCCGCTTCATCGACTGTATTTCTATTTCTAATTTATGTGTCCACATGTCGTGGGGGTAGGGTGTAGCATGTGGAGGGAGTTCGACCAGTTGGGAGTTGAATGTCAATGAAATGCGTTCCCATTCTGACAAATGGGATCACGCAAAAAAAGCAAGGAAGCCTGACGATTATTGCCACTCTAACAGATGTTTTGACATTCTCCATTGTTCCTCGGGAGTACGCCTGCACCTACAAGGCTGACATAAGGAACCGTTTCTGTTATGTGTAGTGGGGTTTTTTAAAAAGACAAACACCAATGTTAAGTAGACGCTATAATTTATTTAATTCAATGAGATATTTAATATAAGTAAAGAAATTAATGGTAAGCTTGAAAAAACATGGCACAATTGGGAACGAAAAACCGCTCGTTGTTGAATATGACAACTGTCAGTCGTGGGTGCGTTTGTTCGCTGGTTAAGGTGAACGATTGTAAGAGCTGTTCGTATCAGTTTCATTGTGTTGGGTAGGGTCGGCTACACATTTTAAGCATAAGAATATATTTGAGAGTACTTTCAATATTTCATATTGAATTGATCAGGCTTGTTGGATGTAAATTATAATTTCATCTGCGAGGTAATGTCGACTGTCAGTTAGAAGGCAGATCCAGTGTTAAGGCTGGTACGGACCTTTTCCGGAACGAAAAATCCCATACAAAAATGACACAACGAAATCATGAACGAAAAATTTCGCGCTCCTTTTCGTTTTGCAGTACGCAGCTGCTGCGAAATGATGGCGGAAAAGTGGGTAATTGTAGTAGATTGCGTGGTACAATTCTTTACTCTATTTTCGCACACGTTTATGCCGCATTTACACGGTCACACATTCCTATCACGGAAGATAAAAGGGATGCTAAATACTAAATAGCCGTGTGATTGAAAGGGACGGCATTACCTAACACGCAAAAAAACACGTTTTTTGGTCGGCCATCTTGTTTACGTGGTAGGAATTATGGAAAAGCTATGCATGTTTATATTTTTATAGCCATGGCTTACGAAATTTCGCTATCCTATAAAACAAAAGTGATGAACGTAAATACAACATTATTGTCCGGGACATTATTTGCTTACGAAAATTTGGCATTTGTAGTGCAGTGTTACCAGATTCTATAAGGTTACCAAAGTTTAAAAATATTCGAGCCAATAAAAGATTAAAAGTGCGCATTTTTCTTTGCAATTCTTTAGGGCCACTTATTCTGATTACATTATTTTTAAAGACGACAATATTAAATTCAAAATAAAAGCAACACAACACATACTCATAATTGAGAGACTTTTCTAGTTTCCATTTCTATACCCTCCACAGGAAGGTATATTCATTTTGTCATTACATTTGTAACGCCAAGAAGGAGTCACCGGGGACTTCATAAAGTATATATGTATATACTGAATCAGGATCACATTCTGAATCGATTAAGCCATGTCAGTCTGTCAGTCTGTCTGTCTGTCTGTCTGTCCGCCTGTCTGTCTGAAAGCATGATAGCGTCCAAAGGAATTGATATAGGCGAATGAAATTTGGTGATAGGACTTATTTTTATCGTCGTCAGGTTGGTATTGAAAATGGGCTATGTCGATCAAGTAGATCTGGTACCTCCCATACTTAACCAATATTAGACCCATGTGTCTCTTTGTCTGTTGAAAACAGGAAAGCGTCGAAAAGAATCTACCTAGGCAAGTGAAATTTTGTGGAAGGACTTACTTTTATCGTCGTCAGGTATTGAATATGGGCTATGTCGGACGAGTAGTTCTGGTACCTCCCAGTGAAAAGTTCGAATAGCCAAATCAGATATAAATAGCCAGTGCTGGTAGCACTGCTACTTGGGTATCAGCTGATGGACCTCTTCACAAATTATTTTCCGCTGCATTTTCGCAGACGTTTCGCTGTCCATTTGGAGACCACCGGAAAATTTCGTTCCGGAACAGATCCGTTCCAGCCTTTACTTGTTAAGGCTCGTTTTTTTTTTCAAAATGTCGATCTGTTTCGTCTTCTGCGCAGTGTTTTTCTACACAAAATTGTGCCCTTGTGCCTCGCAGTCCTCGTAAACTCCATAAGTGACATTAGCGATGAGAACGAAGGACTTTTATTGTCAATAGTTCTTTAAATCTTTGTTTATACGGACTTGAAACTTTATAGAAAGATTATAGCCTTTTTGTTGTAGGCGAGCTCATTTTATTGGGACACTTAGTACTTGTCAGAGTAAAACTTAATTTGCAGCAGATCAATATTTAGTACAGTGGGGCAATTTTTTCTAAGGTTTATTGCTCCAATAAAACTTGCGAAAAACAAAAGAAGTAGCTTCTCAACTCGGACTTTCCGGTGCGGGATTCCGCGTGTCAAACAGATGATTGGAAAAGCCTACACCTCTTTTATTACTCCCGCATCTTCATTTATTCAAAGCCAGCTGACCTTCAAAGTTTCCATCGACATCTCAATACCCTTCAATGAGATTTTGTCTACAATATAAATACGCAACAAATCGGCTTTTCCCTTGCAGAACCCTATTACTTCCAACATGTGAAGGTTTTTTTTATTTTTCTCTCGACTTTTTCGGCTCCTTGCACTATGCGAACAAATTTCTTTAAATTGATTTATATCCCATACTCGGAGGGAGCGTGTTTTTCTCTATATATCAACTCTTGACGTTAATCCCTTTGCGAGATAAAAGCCAACTTGCCTTGAGGGCTAAAACGATTCCAAAAGTTTCCAACCCATATATATCATCTCGTTTGTTGTGTTCTCCTTTTTTCTACGCTCCTAGCAATATCATCGACATTTTTCTATTCCCTGCCATCATCGACTCAATTAAGCCTTGACTGCGGTCGCTTTGTTATGCAAAAACCCTTATGTTGTATGTTCTGACACACACCCACGCACACTGATATCGTACTGCTATAGATAACGGCACTTGTTCAAATTACATTTCAATATGTTACAATGTTACAAAGGCATTCCATGGAATCGTCCTTCCCGATTCAAATTTTATTGGGTTGTACTTTGAAATAGAATAGGCCTTCTCAGTTCTGGAATAGGAAAACATTTTGAGAAACATCTGGTATCGCCGAGAGGAGCATGAAAGTACTTTGTGTTACACAAAATCATTTTGTGTCAGCATTGACCCAAAAAGTTAGCGAAAACCGTTTTATCCTTCCCCCCCCCCCCCAGAAATATCTGTACTAAAAAAAATAAAAAAAGTTGCTCATGTCTCTATTCATGTTGCCTTTGTACGTGAATCTTTAAATTAACTAGTAAATTGAATTTCGGAGCTTGCAGGATTTTCTTTATTTTATTATTTTTTTTTTTTTCTTTCGTTGGCCCGTAATTGGTAATCAGGAATTCCATTCACTTGCTGATTGATTTATTTTAAGCTGTTTATCCGGTGATGTCGGGCCGAACTGGCGATTCAAATTGAATTCGGAAGCGTGGCGGATATTTCACCTAGGGGCGTATGAAATGAAAGCAAATACCGCTTGCTTTCGAGGAGCGAGGATTGTTTTTATTTATTATTATATTTTTTTTTTTTTGCTTAGTGACAGTAAATTTATCGATTGAGTTGTGCAAAGAGTAGGCGTTGTTGGGTTTATATGTCTTCTATTTGACAGCAGTTGGTTTGTTTTTTACGACAATTTTATTTCAAAAACTCGTCACTTCATCTTGTGTTTCAGGGGAATCACTATTCAATGTTTGATAGTATCATTTACATCCAGGGATGTCTGTTTTTTTTATTGGAGTTGTCATAAACCCTTTTCCACTTTTCATGTCACAACCGGCTACAATTACGTTTCAATAGTTCAGGCGATAGGAAACAATTTCGTTGGAATTTTCCGTCAAAGCATTCAGATTTGCTGTGCAAAGTGTAAATGCCACAAAAAGTTGTTATTCAATTTCATGGAACTGTGAATAAAATTGCATGCTGTTTGCAATCCCAAAATGAGGTTGAAAAATTCCATGTCTGGTTTGTTATCGATGAGTGTTGAAACTGATGATAATTAATTGTGAAAAATTTAATTAAATAACAACTCTGGGCCAAATTGTAAGCTGGCATCTCTCTCCCCTTGGGTGCCTCGTACCTCTTTACAAAAGTAGTGGGAGTCGTAGGTAACTGAAACTAATTAAATTTATTGATTCGCCGTTTTAACGTATTTACATCAAAGTGCGGGAGAATGAAATATATACAATTAAGGCACACGCTGTGTAATTTATTTGTGCACTTTTCAAACCTTCTGTCACCACGTTACAACCTTGAAAGTTATAAATGCTGTTCCACCCAGTCGTCAGCCGTCGAAATGTTGTTTCATGTTTCCACATATTGCAGGCACTAATTGGAAATGCAGTTGTTGTCACCTTTGCCTACACCTTTCCTCATTCCACTTTCCACTTGGATCAAACAACGCTTTCATTGCAATCTTACATTGCACGAGTTTTTGTTTTTACTTGTCCTTCACTTAAAGTAGCGCCTCTCACCTTCGTCACGTAATTGCCAATTTGTTTTCTTTGTGCTGCCTTTCAATGTTCTATAGTTTCTTCATTACTTCGGTTACATTTTCATTTTACATTCTCTCACTCCCAGTAATGTTTTTGTTTTCTCCGCAAAAATACTTCTCGTTGATTTCATTTCGTTTAGAAATCGTGAGCACTGAAACATTACGTGTTCTACATTCCCGATGCAATTTGAGCAACGTGAGCAATGAGGTACTAAATTAATACGGAAATCACATTTCCCTTGCCTTTCTTCGATCCATAGATGGAAACGCGGTAAAAGTCGGTGTGTTCATCTGAGAGTCACTTTAGCGCTCTTTTTATATATTTCTGTGAGTGTGATCTGCTGGTACGTTATTTTTTCTGATTGGACTAGAAGCGTTGTTGTTTGACAGCGAATAATTCCCGTTGGAACTATTCTTTGCCACGCAGTGCGAAATATTTGCGATATAAAAATTAGATTTATAAATAAAATTATCAAAGACTTAAAAATAACTACCCGCCTGAACGTTTAATTTTATTTTCATACTTTTGAGATCTCGATCCATCGCTAGTTCCATTTAGTTGCGCACTTCATGTTGGATGAGATTCCTCTCGTTTGGCCGTCTTCTACCGCGTTGTCCCTCAGAAATAGAGTTGAAGTACAAGTTCGCACGAATATTTTATTTCCAAGTATGCTGATAATTTATGAGCTATAAAAATAAAATTAGACCATTAAATGTAGACTTTAAATATAGCTTTCTAAATGTAATGACATCAAACCTATTTCTCAATAAAAATCCACTTAATTCCACTCACATTTCTCAAGGAAAAAACAACCGACTGGATGACTTATTTTGTCAACTCACAAACGCAAAAGGACCAAAATCAATTAACACTACTTATTGTCTGTCTGCGTTCTGTTCGCACTAATTCTGAAAAGCTCAAGTCTCTAGATTCCATTAGGGCACATTAAACACACTTAGCACCTCTGTCCCAGAGAAACACGTCGTTTTCACTTGACAATTTTCCTTTTCTCTTTCCTATACATTGTGTTGCGACAGTGCTATTGACAGGACTTATCTTCCACCATGTCGCTATATTCTTTCGGATATTTACATCCTCGTTCCATTGATACCCATCCCACGCAACGTGCCAGCCATGATAACTTGTTCTATTTTTATTTTATTTTTGTTTCTCTGCGCTGGCGACATTTCTCTGTTTAGTTGTTTATTTGCTTTTATCCACGAATGTGACATTAGGAGGATTGAGGAAGGTTCTAAAAGCGGAAAAGATTTGCCTCTGTATTCCAGCTAAAAGGTGGCGATGGCGGTGTGACTCTACGAACGCGACGCATCGATAAACACGCCCGCAGGATGTGTCATTCGAGGCACTTGAGAGTTACATAAACATTTCCATGTATACTGTACACTGTACATAGAGATTAAAGTGAAGGAATGTATGTACACTAAGTCTGGTTTAAGTGCTCAAGTCAATTTCGTAAATTGAAGGCTTTGTGCAACAGTGGTGTTGACAACGGCACCTCTATAACGATGGTGGTTTCGATGTCAGTTTTATCTTTCAGTTGGGGTTTTTCGGAAATCCTTTTAATCGTGTCAGTTTAGGTATACCTACATACGATGAAATAAATTTAAACGCTTCTCAGAATGTTTTAACGCAAATTGAGTTTTTATGTGGCGCAAAAACTTATAACCGTTAAGAAGGTGAATATTTGACACTATGAACAGTTTGTCCGCATTAAAGGTGATGCTTTGTGGCACGAGTGCTGTGTAGAGTGAATTTTGTAGCTGTAACTTTGTTTTTCTCATTCAACCAATTGAAATTATAAATATGTATGTAGAGTATGTAAAATAAATGGGAAACGTACCGAATAATTAATACAAATGTATACAATGACCTAATCTGCTGATTTTGATGGCGTCGAACAAAATTTATTTATGAACAGAAACCAGACTCGACCAACTTTTCCAACGAATGTTATTTTACGGATGTTAATTTTGTTTACTTCAGGTCAGTTGTTTTTGAATGTTAACTCAGTTAAATTAATGTTATCTCAGAAATAATAATTGCAAATCTGATTTTGTACAGCACGGCTTACTGAATATTTTAATAACAAACAAAATAACGAGGCAAACAATGAACACAACAAGTACCGCCATTATTAATTAAGTAAATCCGTCCGCATGTCCTTGCTGATTTATACAGAAATTTCCAGTGAACTGTCAGGCTAGAAAAAACGGGCGATAAAAAATGGAAAAATCAGAAGACAGTGGTGAAAAAACCTACTATAGAACACAACGCCATCTATTGCAAAAACTCGTTCGCGGCGCAAAACTTAGGCTATACTAAACTGAGTAATTGCAGGTAGGTCAATAAAGATACTGTCATGTAAATCAAGTAACAATCCGCTGTCTAAGAAAAGTCGTTCAATCCATGACTCAAACTTGTCTACACAAAACGAATTCACATATAAATACATTTACACGTTCTATGGAAGATTTAATTGAATTATGTCAAGCAAAGCTCTAAAGTCAGGAAGATAGTTATATTTTGGTAAAAAATTCTCTGAAAAAAGTAGGCGTGGCAATAAACAACATAACCAATAAACGTCTAACGTCTGACTGTCCACAGTTTTTTGTTCATATTTATTAATATTGTGACGTTTCTGGGCTTAGTATGAGAATTTGCTAAGCGCTGGTGGCGGAATTGGTAACGCAGGAAACGTCATTCGACTACGGCCCTTGTTACGCACTAACTTCTTGTAGTCTCTTACAAATTGTCTGCGTTTATGATCTCTACTTATATCAAATTAAGTTTCTTTATGTACCAAACTGAAAAGTCAGCGGTGTGTAAAAGAGACTAAACGTGTATTACGAAAGGGGTAGCAATTATTTGCAAAGCAACCGCAAATTTTCAGTAGAATTTATTTTCAAATAATCTTGAAATGTCAAAGAAAAGCTGCCAGCAGCGGAAAAATGTAATTTAAAAACATTTTTAATGCATTTTTTTTTGACGTATCTACATTAATAAAGTTGGTGTGAACGCACTCACTCCTATTGGGAATTTTCGTTCTAATTTTTCGTACTGCTCTAGTTTCATTTTAAAAGCCTAAAAAAATGCAAACAAAATGTAGTTCATAATTTCTGAGTTGATTTGATTCAGAGTATAAACAGCTTTTCGACGATAAAACGTCAACATTTTTATAAATAAAACCTACCTAGGTGCCTACTGATGGTAACCCTTATAATTTCTTTTAGCGTTTGATTGGATCGCGACCTTTTTTCTCTTCTTGAAAATTTGAAATCTGAAACTCGAAATGCAAAATTAATTGAATTATAAGTTTTTGCTCAAATTTGTTCAAGTGATAAATGAAGACCATCGCAATAGCTAAATGTATACATTTCGGCATTTCTCTCTATGTACCTGTAGAAGAAGAATAAAAAAATAAAACATTCTTACAACAGCAACTCAAGCACTCAAATTAAATAAAATACGTAGGTACAATAGGATTATTTTGTTGACCAATTATACTTTTGTGTATGTGCTTTTTGGTCGATTCTTCTAAAAATGCGAATATTTAAACTATTCCATTATTTTCCACGTACATGTAAATTTGCGGCCACGCGGCGTGTAACAAAAATCCCAAATGAACGAATTTCCTTCCGGAAATTTAAGCTTAAACAAGTTTTAGGAACCACTGATCGGGTACTACCAGGGCCGGATCAACCATATATGCAAGATGTGCAAATGCACAAGGCGCCAACTTCTGGGGGCGCATTTCTAGGAAAGAAAAATTAATTTTATCTTGCGCGGGCAAACATCCATCACTGCGCTGAATTATTTCTTTCACGTAAACTCACATCACTTGCAGTGTTGCAACTTCAAGGAGAATATAGGTAACTCAAAATATCACAAAATAAAAAATTGCACTAGACCTATGCAAATTCGCTTCTTACCTATATAATCTCAAAATATTCCACCCTGTTCCTGTAGGTATATTTCTTGCACATCCACTTAAAAAGAATTTAGTTCAAAAATCTCAAAACAAAAAATACCTCAATAAGAAAAAACGCGATTTGAGTCTGCCTCCTGGGTGATGTGGAAAAGACTTACGCATCTGTGCAAATATGAAAAAAGGGCGCTTTCTGTAAATCTTGTACCAGGCGATAGTTTGGCTGGAGCCGGCACTGGGTACTACAGTAACCTTTTGTGAGAGACGTATTTTATAAACTACTTTAAGAACCCCAATGGAATATTTGTATCGTTAACGTTTATCCGCTTGAATATATTTCCATTCAATATCCCGGCATGTGTATGAAGCCGCGGGTAAATAACCCCCCAGCAAATTAAGACATGTATACCCCAATCAAAGTGTCCGATTGAAATTCACAGAAGGAACATACATAAACTCGCATAAATGAAGCTGCTCCTGTTGGGCATCATGTGCAGCCTAATTTATGTAAATCCTGCAATTGCGATTCAGATAACCTGATGTCTGCCAATGAAAGCCATTCAACAAGTTCGACGTGCGCGAGTTAAGTATCCATAGCAAAACATATTGAGAAAAAAGATAACATTATTTGTATTCAATGATATCTTTAGTCTCTAGTACAGTCTTGCACACAACGCTACAATGATAACATATGTAAAAGAGATAATATCGTTTGTATACAATGTTGGAATATTATCTCTTCTTCATTATCAAGCAAGACGATTGTACGCTTGGGTCTCCTTGTAGATAGATAAGAAAAGTATATAAATACGACTGTATGATGAATTTATCGATAGTCTTATTGTAACTACATAGTAGCCTTAAGCTCCTTTTAGAATTAGTAAAAAGTATTTCAATAATAAAGGACATAGTTCCAAATAAATATTGTTTAATTTTAAAAGTAAGAACCAAGTGTTTTAATTCGCGCTGCCGAAGGCCATTTGTCCAAAGTCACGAGTAAACACAAATTAACGTAGCATTATCCCTTCAGACATTTTTCTTTTTCTTTTGTGTTTTATTTTTCTGAGAAGTTTGTTCTTGTTGTTTTTTTTTCCATCCAAAATGAATGTGCCTCATTTGCATTGTTATATCCATTTCTGCCACGCACAATGGCATCATCATATTTTTCGACATCCACAAATTCAACCGAAAAACGGTACAATAATTAAACAATTACCTCCTTTATGTATCGCTTTAATTACTTGAATACTTCTTCCTGTCGTTCCTGTCGTGGTACAGTCCATTGAATGGAATTAATTTGCTTCGGCCCGACAGAGTAATAATAATAACAATAATCTAACTATGAACTTGGTATAATTTGGCAGGGAAACACAATACCTCTGGGTTGTGTTTACCTGCCGTCTCAAATATAACTTTGGCTTTAATTGATGAGACATGAGAGACAAGGGGACACCGATAAAACCCTTGTCTTTGTCCTTGTCACACTGCGGAATGCAAAGGGAAGGAAATTCATAAACTCAAAATAAAGACCACTTTTATCCTCATCCTAATCATTATCTATGATTAGCCTAAAGGACTCACCAAAGACACAAGGTGTCCCAACGAGAGAGTGCGCGAAGGTCTAAATCCTCGAGATCCCCTGAATAAAATCCTTTAAACTTAAAGTATAGTCCAACGTGCTGCGCTTTGCCCCGTTGTGTGGCATAAATTTAAGAATGTCTTTAAATAGAAAATCCCGTTGAATTCTCACTCTGTCTATACACCACTGTCAGCAACGTCCACCCACCATACATTCGGGCGTACATACAAATACAACACCGTAATGGGCTAAGCGTAGCACAAAAAACAAGATGAACAGCAAATGGTTGAAAAGTATTCATGGGCGTGGGGTGTACAAAACCCACACGAGGAAAGAAAAGGCAAAGCACGAAAAAAAAGGTTAAAAATAAAATATTGCAAAATGATTTCAAGGGCTTTCAGGAATTCCCCACGTTCACTTACCAGAAAACCCACTTTCGTTAGATTCTTTTCTGGTAAAAATGCGATCGTAGTTCGGACAGAAGGTAGATAGAAAAGCAAATTAGAAGATGCGAACGCAACACAAGGGGATCGAATCAAAAGTCGATTAAAACCAACCCAAGAAGATTATTCGCTACCGCCCCCTCAACTTGGGGTAATTTCATAAGGATCCCTTAAAATGTCCAAGAACAATGGGGAAGTAGTCAAGTTCGCCGTTGAAAATAATAACTTTCTAACCTTAAATGAGCGGGGGCGTTTTAAGCTGCTCAAAATTAAATGTGAGTCCAATTTGGGTTGAATATTTCTAAAACCGTCCCTTTATTTGTTTGTTAATTATCTGCAATTCAATATTAAAAGGTTAATATAATGTAATACTCAACTCAAATGACAGCACTTCATTCCGCTGTCAAAAAATACGATGACGGCTGTTCATTTGCCAGCATAACACTCCTCCAGCACACGTCATTTACAGTCATGTTTGATCTGATTTACAGAAATAAAAACAAAAATTATGACAGCGGGCGTGTTCATTTGTTGCGACTTCAACTGAAACACGAAGCCAGCAAATATTTCCTTGAGGAATTAAATTATCCCACATAATGTCATTCTTCATTATGTAGGTTTATTGTGTTTTCTCCTCTCTTGAGTTTATTTTATTCGTGTTTGCTGTTTTTGGGTGTGTACACATTAGAGTCTCTATATTTGACCAATTTAACAAAAATACACAACCACTTTCACTTTGCTATTCGTCTGCAGGATTCAATGCTGCCAGCGACCCTAATAAACCGAGGCAAATACACAGACGAACATTTCCTCCTCCATTGGAGGGAGATTCGAAGGGGTTCTTACATTTTTCTGGCAATCACTGTTCCTTTCCTACTACGTAATGTCGAGGGCATTTTCATGTGGGGAAAGGTATTCCGTTTCATTGGTGTGCTGCCAACAAAAACGAGAACAAAAAAAAAATACCTTCCTTCCGTCGTTCATTCGAATGAATTTCCCCTGGGATTTATTCAATTGATGAATTTTTAATTAAAACACGTAAATTCAATTTTTCCAATTATCAAAAACCCACAGAAGGTCACAAAACTGGCAGGGAAAGTTTTAGGATGTTCGGGTATCAAGTGGTATCAGGGCTTTCATCTCAATTATGTGCGGACATTGTGGTGAAATTTATATTGGGACAATTGTTGGGTTTGGTTTCTTTATAAAAAGGTCTTTAAAGTGTTGAAAGTACAGCCAAGTTATTCGCTGTGCCTCCATAAATTACGCCTTGTTCTGCTAAGAACAATTAAGCGGATAACTATTTATACGGTCTGGAGATGTGCGGTAATTAGTCGTGATGGAGCAGCACTATCGCAACGAATCGTCATGAATAAAAATGCTTAAACGGAGTTATTGGAACATGTGCTGTGCGATAAGCCGTAGGGGAATTGTTTTATCGGATTTTCGCAATCAGAGACAGATGATGTTTTAGCTCTTGCGCCCATTGGGCTATAATTACTAAGGTTCATTAAAACTGAGCAGGCTTTGCTACTGCTCGATATTATTATTATGGCTGGTCGATTAGAGAAGACACAAAACATCCATCCACAGGCTCAGAGCATGCCGGGCTGTGTTCAGTGAATTGCTGTGAATGAAACAATAAACCAACCACTCGCATACCAACATTTTAAAGTCGTTATTGTAATGCTTTCTCTGTTCCTAGGGAAGGTAAATTTTGTATTCGAAAAAATATCCCCTAGTCTACGTATCGTGGCAGACGAAAAGCCTTCAATCAATATCAATTTATCCATTGACTTTACAATCTGAGGCATTGGCCCCATCTTTCAATGTCATTCGCATCAACTAACTAACGCAGTACTAGAGGAGGTCATCCGTCATTGCGGAAGCCTCCGCTGGGCTGTTGGGCATATATCAACTTTCATCAACCCAAAGGCCGAAATATGGCCACCTGGGTTTCATAAATATTTCTGGATTCCTTTTTTTCACACATCTGAGGCTATCGATTCTTACACTTTTCTATCTTGAGTGGAGAATTTCAGCCTAATTTCTCGAAGTTAGGAAATGGAAATTTGATTTATTCATCTTTTTTTTTACCAAAAAAAAAATATAGTGAGTTAAGAAGGAGAATGCGAACCAGTGTTTTATATCGTGGGATTTATCCCTTTTTGTGGGAACTTCGATGTCCGAAAAGCCTTCCGTGGGATAAAGGGAAAAAGCACCAAATCGAGGGTATTTCAGAAATCTAACAAAAAAACATTTAAACTATAAATTTATGGTGAAATTCTATCAAAACACCTGTATTTCACCTTGATTATCAACGCACTGAATGTCCATAAGAACCAGATCATGTAAATCGTCTTTTATCAAAATTTTCTAGTACCAAAAAATAATCATAGCAGTATTACAAACTGCTGTTTTTATAAATACTAAAGGTTAATTTTACGTGATTTTCTTTCCGTGTAATACAAATTTAACTTTTTACAAAATACTTGATTTTGACGCAAACAAGTACCGTGGGTTTTTAAAAGGGAATTTGAGTATTGTGAAAAGGGAAAAATGACCACGCTTCGTGGGATAAATGAAGAGAGAGTGCTGACAACACTGATGCGAACCACTGCTGAAAGGCGAAAGCGCAAAAAGCCAAACAACTAGTGGGTTGAATTATGTAGGGTAAATTAGCTTTCAGCTGAAATATGAATTCATGACGACTGTTTAAGTGAACTTGCTTCTCAAGTCATGCTATAAAAACAATAGCAATGTAAACTACACGTCAAGCAGCGTTTATTACATTTCGTTTAAATCTAGTACTTTTTTACAAAAATTCATTTGCAATTTTCCAAATAAATTATTAAAATGTGAAGGTAAAGTTCATCTGTAGTTCTGCTTAATGCTTATGCATACTGCTTTTTTAGTAAATGTACATGTACAGTTAGTGTTCAGTCATGGAACAAACTGTACGCTGCTCGAGCTAAACTAAATTTTATCTGGTCACCAACTTTTCTCTCCAAACATCAGCTAAAGTCCTAGCTAAATTTGGACATAGAGTACGCCGAGTGGATAAGTGTCAGAGAAAACAGCTGTTCTTTAAAAAAACTTCGTTCAAAAATGTAATTCTCTCTTTTTTCAACTATGTCTGATTCTATGTACTTCTCGTACATAAATAAAAAATCTCATCCTTGCATACTTTTCTGCAACAGAGCAACAAAAGACAACGATCTGCCACAATTTAGCTTGAGAAAATGTCGACGCATTAAATGGGCACGCTAAATTTTGACAGACACATGCAGTACATTCTGAAACAAAAGTTTGATTATTTAGCTCGAGCTGCGTACCAATCAGTTAAATGGGTTCGCTTAAATTTAGCTCAGCTAAATTTTGTAGAGAATTTTGTATGGGAGCGAAAATTTAGCTCGAGCAGCATACTAAGCTTATCCAAAATAATTTATGTTGTAATAAATTGAAATATAACAACGTTCTTCTGTGTTTTTGTTCTGCTATTTTTTTATTTCCAACAAAATCGTACTTCCACGATTTTGAAAGCTAGTAATTACGATTTCTGGAATAAATATCTGGCAGCACTGATGTCAACAGTGTGCGTATAGCAATTGCAGTGAGCGGATTAAGTTTTTTACTAATTTGGTAACGACATTCGCGGCGCGACGGTAAAGATCTTGCTTTGCTTAACATAGAAGCAGATTTTTTTAAGCAAATTGGGCTGCGAAGATTTAATTAATGATTTTGCTGCGCCTAAGTGCAGACGAGTTTTGTAACACTTTGTAAAACATTTATTTTATTAAAAACAAAACCTAAAACCGTTTTAAATGTCCAATCATCCCTGAAGCCTCGGAAAATATAATAAACTAGCTTTATAAGCTAGCTTTTAGTTAAACAATTTTCTGACTCAATTAAAAGTGGGAATAAAGTAAATTCATGAATTATGTATCTAGTCTAGAGCGGCTAGGACTGCAAATCCGCCACTGACTGAACTAACAGTAGCACAATAAAACAATAAAAAGGATTCATTTCTAAATCTAGATTCGTGTTTTACTGAGAGTTTTTTTCTTTTTATCGCTTTTCAGATCCGCAACGTTAACGTTCTAACAACTACATAAAAACGTCATTTGAAGAAAAAAAAAATAAATCACTTTAGTGTCAAAATAAAAACATTTCTTTGCTATCAGCCCCTTAAGAGGGACAAAACTAAATCAAAAACGAACAGGGTTGACACGTTGAATAGAAAACTGAACACCGCTGTATCGATGGTGGCTATCCAGCTTTGTGGTTTCACTAAGTCAAATGTAATTTTGCGATGCGGCAAAACCATCAATCACTCGTGTGACATCATAATTCTTCACTTCCTAAAATAAACTCTTAAAAATTTTTACTATCACGTCGTACATTTTAATTTTTGATAATACACGAACGTTTTTTAGTTGCAATGCGTAAATTAAATCTCCCATTTCGTTATCAACGGATTTAATGATACATAAAGGCTTTTATAGACCTGCAAGCTTGTGAGACACTCGGATATGAAAGCAGTTTTGTGACGCAAAGTCAGTTTACAAAACCCGGACATGTTCTATAGGGTTAGCAAGTGGCGCAGTTCTCTTTTAAAATTGCGCCACTGTCGATTTTCGTTGCATTTTCTAAACTTCTTTTGAAGTAATTGTAGCCCGCAATATTTCTGAGCTCTGATACATTAGGCAGCCACAGCTTTGCAGATTACTCGGATGGCTTTCATTTTTCGGATACTTCACTGCTGCATTTAAGACATCTTCATTTATTGCGTCTGTCATGTAAATTGTATTCGAAAGGCGGCCAAGAATGATTCGGTACCCGCAAAGTTGTTTCCCTACATATCTGAGGGAGTAATCGAACATGTTTTATCGTCAAACTTTGTAAGTACATACCTATACACTTGCCTAAAGCTTAGAATGCGGTAGAGAAACATAAATTGCTTTGACAAAAATGAATATTGAGCGCAACAGGGCCTAGGGCTATCGTCTCACAACCATCCCTCCATGCGAGTTTAGTTTGTGGGACAAATTCCACTGAGAAGATATAGATATTTGGCAAAAACACCTCAGCCGAAGGGAGCGTTGCAGCCCCAGGGAGCGTATGCTTTTATCTTCTCCGTTTTAAGGATTTCAGTTCTCAGATAGCACAACGAACTGTATCTTATTTCGAAGAAGGTTTGCGTTTTCATTTATTAAAAGGGTTCTAGAAGTATATCCCACTCTCCTCGAATCAAAAGCCACTGTTTAACAAAATCCCAACTCTGACCCTGCTCACATGTTGCGATAAAACTGAAAATAAACAAGCAAGGGTATGAAGTGCCCGATAGATACCCACTCATGAATACAAGATGGTTTCAAGCCTCTTCAGGATAACGAATTAAGATGCCCTTGTCACATAGCATTCCATCCCAATCCGACAGCATCAATTTGCAGGAATTTACTGCCGGTGGACCCCTTCAGACCATCAATCGTTAATATTAAATGACGTGTATGATCTCCCCTTAACGACAATTTTATTCCGCTATAAAAAACACAAAAACCCCCCGCCTACATCTCTCCACAAGAAACAAAAAATATGTAAAAAAAGAGAGAGAGAGAAAAATCTCAGTACATTAACCTTCAGCAGCGCACCGATGTCATTTGTCGCAGAAGCATCCACATCACTTCCGTTCTGCGAAACAATCAATTACCCATTAACTACACACCGAAACACATTATGTGCTATGCCTTGTTGCATATTTGATGCATGCTTGTGCCTGTGCTGCCACCATGCATCAGGTGATTAAAAGCGACCCCTTTCGCTGTCTATAAAAGAGCTTTGGGTATAGCTTGCGCCAATAAAACAACCGGTGCCAAATGGAACATAATCCTTTTCAAAATGCATGCATCAATTTTGAATGCCACTCCGCTGGGATATTATCCTGTGACATTTTTTTTGCCCCCGTTCTTTGTCTAGATTGACTCAGCTACAAGTTAAGCTAAACTACCTGGAACCTGCTAAGTCCCATCAAGATCTCTGTCGCAGGCGATACTCATGTGTATACCTACAGTGAGTGCTCCGTTATTCAGGGGAGGTTTCAAAACTTTTACGAATTTGCATTTTTTTTTTTTTGCTGTTTCCTACTTCGGTTATCTCCAGGGAAATGAACACAACCCACAGTGGACTGACTTTGTTGCGGTTAATGCTTGAAAGTCGTAAAAAAGGCGAACGCGTTGCTGTTGGTGTAACAACTTATGTAAAACAGGCGAAAATCTCTTTCGCCCTTCTCAGCGATGTCCATAGTTTATGGTTGACCAAGGCAACTATGAGAGTTTTGAAACCACCAAAGAGCATAGAACCCAGCGCCGGCCGTGGTGCCTCTGAATCAGTTCACAGCTATCCCATCCTTTCTAACCGCAGCGACTGCTACTAATACTCCCACCTAAGCGCCGCCACAGCATACCCTCGCTGTGGATCAGCTCAGCGTAGTATTGGTATTTTGTTGGTCGGGGGAATTGTAATAAATTTTTATTTCATTTGGATAAAATTGTTTGTCGGTCTTATTCGATTTTTGTTTATTTTTTATTTTATTTTCTCTCTCTCTTTCGGTGGCAGCCCATGTTTGTAAACTTGTTTTGTATATATATTGGATTTCTATCGTAACGGAACTGAACTGACCCGGTTTGGGTTTTTTTTTTTTTCAAGGGTTTTTGACTCACTTGTAGGGTCAGTCAGAAACGGTCGTGGTTAGGTGAAAATTTGTTAAAATATAATTCAGGGTGGATATAAGCAGACAATGGGAAAATAACGTATACGGACTTAACGTGAACGAATAGAACGGGCTGACACTGACAGCGACTGAATGAAAAAGTAAATCCAAAATAAAAGCCCTTGGTTTTGTAATGCTGGTTTTATATTAGTATTCACATTTTTTGCTGTAGAAAATTGAGAGGAAGGAGTAATTGGGTTCAGTGGATAATGTTTTTTGCAAGAATTTCCATAAATGGAGGGCGCGACGTCGGGATCGGGACATATATCTTAATTAAGAGGTGGTTCTGCTGAATTTATTTGTGGTAGGTTTTATTGAAAATGATGGAAGTGAAATTGAAATGAGGATTTAGATGAGTTGGCTGTGCACAAATATGACAGGCGACTTAAAAGACTTAAGTTAAATTTATGTGTTTACTTAGTTCACGACCAGTGGCAGGATATGTTTTGGTTAGTGTATCGATTTAAACTAGCTCAGCACTCAGCTGATAAATCGTTGTTATTCTCCTACCAACAAAAGTTTTAGTTCATTTAGATTTGAGGTTCACTTAGAGTTATGAATAGGTCCTAGAAAGAGTGTGAGGTTAAACAGAAGATTTTGGACTGGTTATTGTAAATAAATTCCAAATGTACTTGCCGTTGTCAATCAGATTGTTAAATGGTAAATCTATTTGCAATAGGCGTGATTGTGAATCGTTTAATTATTCTATTTGATAAGAATTTGAAACGTCAGTAAGCGGAATCATTCAAAACTAAAACGCTGTTGTACAGCTTGAAATTTCACAAGTTTTCACTCTTTAAGTCTGCCGCAAAACAACGTTATATCAACAAGAATATAATAGGTCTGTTTCTTTACTTTTGTAGAGGAATGGAAAAGACTGTGAAAATGGCAGTGGTGGGGATAAATTCTCTCGCAGAGAGAGACACATACGAAAAAGTTAGGGAACGCTTTTGTAGCAATCTTTGAAAATGGCAGATAGATAATTCAAATATACAAAAAAGTTGTACGAAATGTCGTTAAAATATAGTACAAACTCGAAGAATTTGCTAATTTACAAACAAAATTAGTTGACTCATCGTCCTAGCGATGAAAGTGATTCGCAATTAATCAAACTTCTTCTTTATAAATCCGAGTATATGGAAGAGCTGGTACTGATTGAACTACAAGCATTCGAGAAGAGGAAAAACCGACACGGCATTCAAATCTAAGTGGAGGAGACTGTCCTTTCTTACTTCTTACAGCGAGGAGGAATTTCTCCGCCACTTTCTAAACGAATTTAAGCAGAACATTCAATTTTATTTTTCCGCTTGTGGATACAATTTTAATACGCAAGAAATCAAAACAAATGCAGTCATATGTCAAATAGGAGAAACAATTTCAAATCAGCTTTTTGAATTCTTACACCAAGAAATTTTTTGAGTAAAAATTCGTAAGATTCTCAGTGGAGGGGTAATATCTTGCTCTCTCGATGACGCTCTCTTTTACGAAGTTTTGGAGTTAAGGAACAGTATTGAGTTAAAATTCGTAAGAATTAGTAAAAATTCGTAAGATTAAAAAGTAAAGGAACAGACCTAATAGTATTGCTATCAATCGTGGTTTAAATGATGCGCCAGAGATATTAAGGCGTGCATCTGCATTCAGTGACTTTATGCATATACAAATTCCAGCGAATTGTGAAAGTGACGCAATATTTAATACAAAACAACGCCACACGCAGTTCTTTTTCAATACAATTGCTTTGTTCTTAAACAAGTTTTCCAAATTTTGCGCGATTCTAATAAATAATAATTATAATTACTGTCCAGGCTAGATTTTACGAATTCTCAATGTCGAAATTTTCCCTATAAAACTACCCATTGTGACCTACAAAATATTGCGCCATACTAATAACAAATTTTAGTCTCGACTTTTATTTTGGAATTTATATGGAAAATATAGCCAATGTGAACTTGGCTTAAATTTAAAGTCGAAACTAAAAATTTGTATTGGTAAGGCCCTTTTAGTGTGAAGGTTAAAAATGATTATTAGCAACGCCCTTTGTATTTTGAAAGGCCGGCTTCAAAGCACTCTGATACTGACTTAAAAACACAAGTGACAACTTTAGAATGATTTCACATAATGGCACAACCCTTTTGTCCTTAAAGCGACGTACTAATATAAAATTTAAGTCTCGACTTTAAAATTACGGAAGCTCACAACTGCGAATTTTATATGGAAAATATAACCATTGAGAACTACTTAAATTTAAAGTCAAAGCTAAAAATGTTTATTGGTAAAGCCCAAAGACTTTAGTATTACATAGTATCATGTACTTATTTTCGTTATTTCTTTCTTATGAATACTATTCATAATATACTATTCGTCACATTACAAAACCTTAGCCGGAGAGTTGAACACTAGTAAACGATTTTTGTGGCTTAAAGTCCGTAACCTCATTTACCTCGTTTCCCCACAAGTTGTCACCTATATAACCTTAAAACTTCTAAGCCGGGCAATACTTATATGAAGTCAACATTCACAATCGCATTGTCTGCATTTTTTTCATGTCAATAGGTCTGTTTCTTTACTTTTAAATCTTACGAATTTTTTACTAATTCTTACGAATTTTTACTCAATGCTGTTTACTCGAAAAATTCGTAAAAGAGAGCGTCATCGAGAGATCAAGAAATTACCCCTCCACTGAGAATCTTACGAATTTTTACTCAACAAATTTCTTGGTGTAAGAATTGAAAAAGCTGTCAGTCACCTTACAATTAACAGCAGATTCGAAATTTGTTGTCCTATTTGACATTTGTTTTGATTTCTTGTATATTAAAATGGTATCAACAGGCGGAAAAATAAAACTGAATGTTCTCCTTAGATTCTTTTGGTGGCGACGAGATTCTTCCTCGCTGTAAGGAGTAAGAAAGGACAATCTCCTCCACGTACTTTTTAATGGTGTGCCGCTTTTTCCTCTTCTCGAATGCTTGTAGCATAATCAGTACAAGCTCTTCCATATACTCGGTTACATATTCATGAATTCGATTAATTCCGAATCACTTTCATCGCTAGGTAGATGAATCAACTAATTTTGTTGTAAATTAGCAAATTCTTCGAGTTTATCAGATATTTTAACGACTTTTCGTACAACTTTTTTGAATTTTTGAATTATGTATATATCTGTCGATTTTCATAGATTAGAACAAAAGCGTTCCCTAACTTTTTCGTAAGTGTCTCTCTCTCTGTGAGAGTATTTATCCCCACCACTGCTATTTTGACAGTCGTTTCCATTCTTACAACAAAAGTAAAGGAACAGACCTAATGTTGTCGCGTTAACACTGCCTTGGAATTACATTTCTTACTCCAAATCTAATGATATTCTCATATGCTATAAATATTTTCCCTGAATCAAACTCCTCAAAGCAGCTATCTACTGTATCAGGTTATTTGGTTTTCCTTTCTCCTACATTCACCGATTATTTCAATATTGACAGTAATACGCGTACACACATTACCAGCTTTGACTCACTTTGGGTAGTTTCTTATTTTTTTTTTTTTTTTCGTTCAATAGGAAACGCCAAACATATCGATTCAGAATCATATTCCCAACTTTGGGAATATAAAATACCAAATATATTATTCAATTAGGACAAACTTTGCGCATTGAACTTGTAATCCGATTATACGTATCTTCTTATACAGCGCCTACAGTAATTAACTGCATATGTAGAGGGATACTCGTATTACAATAAAATGGATAAATGGCGTGGCAACTGTAATTTAGGTAACCGCTCGCTTTTACCTTACCGTGGCTAAAGATTGCCCACGAGCGTTTTGATTATTACGGACACGTACATATTTATATTTAACACTAACGGTTGCATGTAGATACGAACGTATTGTTGTGTATCCTCGAGGGGGTTTTTTATCACTACAATATAAATTTAATCAATTCGGAAGGCTGACCAGGAATCCTCCGAAGTGATACGAGATATGCATGTCCGAATCGGAAGTGTTTTGATTATGGATACAAACTGGGGGGTTGTAAATATTAAAAATTTAAAAATATAAAACTACCTGAATCATGACACTTCGCTTATTCTTACGCCCAGAGACAATACTGAGACCACCAACTCCGGCCGATTTCCCGTTACTTAGCCTACAAGCTATATTTTTATGGAGTGTTCACGTTTGGTGCGCTAGTATTCTTACATAGAAAATCATATTGACAAATGTCACGAAACTTCAAAAATTCCGGCTCACCAACACACTCCCAGAAAATATGAGACACTTCCGCTGTAGGCAAAGTTGCTGGCAGAGTTCATAGAGTTTTATCCGTTAAATTTGAAATTGTTCGTTACGAGTGGATAATATTTTTTTTTAGGAATAAGTGCACATTTGCTTAAAATGTTCATGAAAAATTAACAATGTAGATTGGTTGAGGGAAAATGAAAACATTTTGAGCAAATTTTCTTCATTATTTAAGAAAAATTTACACACGAAATCGAAGTTACTGATATCCAAAAGCGGAAAATACACAACCATGTTTGTCCCAATATGTTTCTAGTATATAGAACATCAACTTTAGATAGTTTTACTAACCAAACAAATCAAATTATTCGCCTTTTAACAATTTATAATAACTAACCAATGGCGTTCAGTAATGAAAAAATGTGGTATTTTCGAACTCTTTCACATTTCCACACGGTTGCCGAGGTTGGCAGCATTTATTTTTGCATTTTTTGTATGTTTTTGCATGTCACACGGATTCTTTTTTGACATAACACCGATATTAAAACAAAATGGCGAATTTGAAAAAAAAACTGAGGGGGCCAGCGGCAAGAGGATTGTGAGTTGGGGGTCTCATTATGGTTTGTCTATGCTTACGCCTTTCTTAACAATGTTTGCGGAAAAACTTATATTTTCCTCTCCCTCTGATGTCATGCAAGAATTTCCATTTTCCATGTGTGATGGACGATGATGTAAAGGTCCCACAATGTAGAAAATAAAATTGTTCTGTATCCTAGCAAGTCTGTCCCTTATTTCCTAATAAATTGTAGCACGTAAGTTGAAATACAAAACAAACGCAATTATTAATGAAAAATGGATCCTAAGCAATACTGTACCGGCTGAACGTACCCACGTCAATGGGGCCTTTTTCTGCGTGACAGCTGACAACCAGATACGCGTGAATAATAATGACGCAAATTGTCGCATGAAGATGAAACTTCATTAGAAATTCGAATCTTCATTTCTGCAGAGGAATTCATTTTATATTATTGCGTTGTATCTATTAGTAAGTATTCTTAGGGTTCACCTTAACCTTAGAATGAGTATTTATTTTTTTAAACGTATTAAGCTATAGTGACTTGCAATCCATTTACGATGAAGATTGAAAATGCGTTTTAGTATTGTAAGAATTGCAAATTACTCTCGATTATACTGAAAATTTGATTTAGGGTCAATGTGGGTAATTGTAAACAAATTTATGATTTTTGAAAATTATAGACTTAAACATTTTTTTTTTTTTTATTAGAAGACCTTGAGAAAATCTAATCATAGCAATATAAAAGTATTGTATTTGTCAATTATAAGTTGAAATAGTTATTATGAACTACAATGAATTTTAGTATGTTTACATTTACCCAACATTTTTTTTGTTTTTTTCTAAATCCGGGGGTAAAAGTAAACAACGATTTTAGTATATATAAGAGATACTTAATATTCTGTTAGGGTAAATGGAAACAAATACGGATCCGTAGCGTGTGCTGTGAGGAAATTGCATAAAAGCAATGTTTACATTTACCCCAAAATCTATACATGCAAAGGAAAAAACAAGTTTAAAGTTTTATTAAAATTGAATATATTAGGAAAAGAAGTTTACAACATAAAGGGGCAAGAAGTTGTTTAATTTACCTATGCGAGAAAAGTGTTATTGATCAGCACATTTCCTTGACTGGGACAATTTTTTCAAACATATAACTGATGCTCCCGTCATCCTCTAATGTCTCACTCGGTGATTGGATCATAGCAATGACTTGTGAAACTTTAATGTAGCTGACGTCGTTTCGCAAGATTTTGAATATTGTTTTAGATGAATTTGTCGCAGCTACACCTTGAACCTTTATTTCTGCATCACCAATATCTATGAGTTCTACTCGGCATACGTACTTAAAAGATATTGTGTTTCTCTTTCCTCCCTTGAACGACGCTAAAATAAATTCTCCCACATGGAAGTCTTGAATGTGTTTGACTTCCATCATGTCAACTTCATCAGGGTCATCTGGATTTTCTTCTTCACCCCAGTCTAAGTCCAGTAGATCATCATCAGCAGGTTTGTAATTGGGGCTTTCTTCTTCAGAAGATGAAGATAAAAGTATCTATGTTGATGTACATTGCGTTACTAATACATTTCTCGAATTGGCATGTAGATAAGGTGATCCAACGGATGAAGACGGCGAATTTGCTTCTACAATGAAGATTGGGGGCATGAAATTCAAAGCTTGAGTTGGCTCAGAAGTTGATGACTGAACATCAATCTGCGATTGTATTGGAGCTAGAGAGAATGGGAATTAATATCAATACTTTTTAAGCATTAGGTAAAGTTAACTACTCAAATTTGAAGGCGTCTCTTGTGGTTCTTCAGCTTCAGCGTTTTGATTAATTTCCGGAGGTATTTCAAGGATTTCTCTGTACTTCTAAAGTTCCAATTGGTTGAAATCTGTCTCAGGAAACTTAGACGCATTAACAGGAAAAACTCCCGTCGAGTCAAAACCGGCTTGAATATTTTTGGGAATCAGAGCGGTCTTCCAAACTGTTCCAAGTTGAAGGAGGCATTTAACGATTTCGCTCTCGACCTCTAAAGGTAAAGCATTACCACGGCCGTGTCCAATTTTCTCCAAAGAGTTTCTTCTTCCATTAATCCTGTTATATATAACAGACACTGGTACTCCATAAGCCTCTTGGGCTGCCCTAAAGGTCATGTTTTTATTTTGCACATCTGCCACTGCTTTCACAACACCATCTACTGAATGTGATGGCAGTGGTTTTTTCAATATATATTTTCGAGGCATATTGACACCTAAAAATTTATTATTTAAATATTACGCATTGGCTAGGAGAAGTTTCTCAGAAATGAATTCGTTTTTTTTATTTCACAATGTCAAGTGCAGCTCTGTTTGCTTTGTATTTTTGACATCTCGAGCTGTGGAAAGTGTGTTCACAAACCGGACTGTACATGCAAACCTGGTTGATAGTCGAGATTTGTTTGTGATCTCCGTTTTCATGAGATTTACTTTTGTATGACAAATCAAAATTTTTCTAAATCTCGCAGTTAATCTCCGGTGGAAACGTAATATAAATTATACGTGGCAGTTTTTGTTGGAGGGCACAGTCAATGGGCTTGGGCACATTCAAAAATCTAGTTATCTTAAGTCGACTAGATTGGTCTGGACTAGATGTAACCTGAACGCAAAAACTAGATTAGGCGGAAATGTCACGTCAGCCACATATGCGAACTGTCAACTTAGTACTCATTCACGAATTTGTTGACTTGATTCGTCGGCTACCCCTCCATAAACGTCAACTGAAACAGCTGCTCATATGACCGATCTAAGCCAATCAAAACTGAGATACATCAAGTCTGACAGCTGTCAGACTAAACTAGATACTTGAACGTCACCAATTGCGTTGTCAAAATGACAATAACTGGAAAACTTTCCGCATCACTTGTGATAGCCGTTAGAACTGTCAATAAAGTTCAACTCTAACCTTTCTATCTTTATTGGAAGCATAGTTAAATGGATAGTAGAATTGACGGTTCCTATATATAAAGTAGGAGCGTAAAAATTGCTGAAAAATATGTCGCCCTCGTTTTGGAAAACCTCTTTATTTTCCCCGAAACAGAGAAAACCCTCAACCAATACAAGTATTTACACCCGCAAAAAAAGAAAACATTTCCTAGCCTTCCCCAAGGTCGAACTGTCTGTGAATAGTGCGGCCAAGTTACCGAATCTAATTTAGACAAAACTATCAATAGATTACGCAAATGATTTGCTTTCTTATTACGCGCAGTAAACTTTCTCCTCGTCAGCTCGCACTGTCATGCTTCGTTACAACATAAACGATATACCAAATCCCTGTTGTTCGGAACTTTTAATGCCAACAATACACAAAGCAGCGCCACCACCATCCCACATCTGTCATGTAAACTTTGCGTTACCCAACGTTAAGCCCGACACTATTTTGAAATCCTCTTTTATAAATACGGAGATAACAACACTAGACAACTAAATAATACTATAACATAAAATTAATCCCAATTCATTAAACTTTTACACCCAACAAATTGTGCGAGTTTGTCGCGTCCTCTGTATACTATAAATGTGGGTGCGCTAACATCTAAGCACACCCGACAAATCCAATCGTAAAAAATGCTTTAAACAGGACGGAAGCTTAGGGTTCCCTCTTCCCTTTGGCTTTAATCGAAAATCATTGCGATGCTCATCTCTAATGGGGCCGAACCGGACGCCGCGATAGGAACGACATGAAGGCGCTTGCAGTCATCAGAGGCAGCTGCAACAAGCTGGGCCGACATCCCAAACACCGTCCACAAATTTACAATCCACAAGATAGAAGTGCGCATGTAGTAATTTCTTTTAAAAACTGTGACTGCGAGCGAAAAGCTTGCGGATGGAAATCCTTGTTTCCACAGATGAGATTATATATTCAGTCTCCGTTTCACTCTGAACTCGATAACAACGATGCCTGCAATAAGCGCCATCTACCGGTTCGTTGATTGTAGCTTCTGTGCAAATTTGCAAAACACTGCCTAAGAGCATAGAAAAAAAGAAGAAAAAAAGTGGGCGTTTGGGTGTGATACTTAAGAATAGATATATTTTCGCGGAGTTTCACTTGTTTTGTGCGGAAAGTGAGCATTTTTCTGCAATCCGATGGATCTAAGGCCATTAAACTACGATGAACTGTGTCAGTTGGAAATGTTGCGGCTGCCGAACGCGACCATGGTGCCGGTGATGGTGATTCCGGCGACGGCAATATCGTCTATGGATAGCCCAATGGGAGGTGCTAACCACCGTGTAATCGGCACTTTAATTAACGACGCTAATCAACACCAGCAATTGGAATCGCCCTCGTATCAGTTACACCATCATCCGTCTTCGTCTGTTTCGCTCAACCCTCTTATCACGTATCAGCAACCCTATTATGTACAGTCCCAATCGGGTGGGGGCATGAGCAGTGGTTGCGGTGCCAATTCTGGTGTAATCATTACAGAGCAGACGCCATCAATGGCTCCGATTGTTAACAGCAGCACTGGCGGTGGTGGGTCTATGTATCCGAGTGCTGCTGTTGCTGCTATGGAATCCACTGTATGCCCGAGGCATCGTCGTCTATCAACCGCTGGCTCGTACACGACCCTCAACCGAAAAGCTCTAGAGAGCGAAGAGAGCCATCAATTGAAACGGCGAGCCGGCAGCGCCACCACCGACAAACGTACCACGGAGGGCTCTCGCTTGGGAACCGATGGCAACGAAACAGTTGCAACCACATGCATTCCGGGCTTTAGCTTCGGAGGCTGCAGCACTATTGATAACAATGAGTATGAGCTGAGAGCGCCAGGGGACGCGGGCGTGGGAGTTTCCACTACGAACAATGAAGATTATCCCGTTATTGGATGCAATGCCCTGGCCATGATGAGCATTGCCGGCGATATGGTAACCAACGGAACGTTGGTGGGCACTCTAAGGAGGGCCGGCGATTGCGTTAACAACAGTAGCGCGAGCACACCAAAGCGGGTCTCCTTCAAGCGCGAACCAGGCGACGAAGGATTGGAGATTATAGAGGAGGCAAGGAAGCAGTCACGTGCAGGTCCATCGGGAGACATCTACAACTCGTACATGAGCTTCGATGACAACTTCATGGACTATCAAGTAAAGGCATTTCGTTTTTCTTTTAACCAACACAAACCTATTTGCATGTTAATAAGGCTTGGCAAAGGGTTCCTTTTTAATTCGGCACTTGGGGTGCGGAGCTGAAAGAGCTACCTCGTTCGACTTTTTGCCCCTCCTAAGCGTACTTAACCTCGTTCTCGTTTTTATCCCTTGTGCCTGTTATAGTCATGGAACCGTCTCAAAGTTTTCTTTCTTTCTTATATGCGTAGCGTATGTATTGCATGGCTATACATTAATTCATATAAGTAAAGGCGAAAGTACAAAATGAAATATGGCCTTCCGGTGGCTGGATTACCTACGAGTATGGTTGTGCGTTCTCTTCCAGATTCCATGGACTAAAATAATAATTGCTTTGCTCGAAATATTGGTGCCAGGTTTCTGCTATATACCTCAGTGATTTGAAATAACCTAACAAATCTAACTGCGAGTGGAACGTGTATTTCGCTTAAATGCTGTTCGAGTAAGTGCCCATATATATATTCTAACATTTAGAGAACCCAGCGACGCGTATATGCGGAGCGAGTATGCTTTATGAGTGTTTTGTTTTGGTTGGGCGCCAATTTAATGGTGCCTTTTGAGACGTAGTTTCTCCAGCTGGGGGTGACTGCCGACTTTATGCGTGAGTAATGTTCTTTCTGACTGAAAGACTACTACAATTCTAGTACAATTTTACTAATTCGTTGATATGGGAGTAACT